>OZ024754.1:34765536-35037511 GCA_964016885.1 Eledone cirrhosa
TTTCTCTAGTCTCATTTCTAGAGACAAACTTACTGTTTTGATCCCAAATGATCAAACTTTCTCTAGTCTCATTTCTAGAGACAAACTTACTGTTTTGATCCCAAATGATCAAACTTTCTCTAGTCTCATTTCTAGAGACAAACTTACTGTTTTGATCCCAAATGATCAAACTTTCTCTAGTCTCATTTCTAGAGACAAACTTACTGTTTTGATCCCAAATGATCAAACTTTCTCTAGTCTCATTTCTAGAGACAAACTTACTGTTTTGATCCCAAATGATCAAACTTTCTCTAGTCTCATTTCTAGAGACAAACTTACTGTTTTGATCCCAAAAGATCAAACTTTCTCTAGTCTCATTTCTAGAGACAAACTTACTGTTTTGATGCCAAAAGATCAAACTTTCTCTAGTCTCATTTCTAGAGACAAATTTATGATCCCCAAAGATCAAACATTTCTCCAAAGTTATTTTCCTAATTTCTTTTTTTTGTTTCTTTTTTGTTCTAAGGGATTATTTAGCCCCCCCCCCCCCCCCCCATAAGAACTTACCTTACTTCAGTTGTCCCTATAAGAACTATATATTTTCTTTCTTTCTCTTTTTCTTTCTTTCTCTTTTTTTTTCTTTCTCTTTTTTTCTTTCTTTTTATTTAGTTAATTCTAACATTCCTTTAGTTTATGTCCTCTGATTTCCCCTCCGATTATCTTTCTAATTTTCAGCAAATTGTTCCGCAGGTCAGTGAATGAGAAAGAAGATCAAGTTAAACCGCGTTCGTTGAGGTTCACATGGAGTATGAAAACAACCAGCTCAATGGACCCTAATGATATGATGAAGGAAATTCGCAAAGTTTTGGATTCAAACAACTGTGATTATGAGCAGCGGGAAAAATTTCTCTTGCTCTGCATCCATGGAGATCCAAAAATAGACAGCTTAGTACAATGGGAGATGGAAGTATGCAAACTTCCAAGACTGTCACTGAATGGAGTTCGTTTCAAACGGATTATAGGGACATCAATAGGATTCAAGAATATTGCATCCAAAATTGCCAACGAACTGAAACTTTGATCTCGGGGAAAAAAATAAAAAATAAAAAAACACACAAGAAAAAAAAAGAGATAATAAATTACCAGATCTTATGTCTTTGGTTAAACAGCTTGAGATTTCCAGCGTGCAAAGTCCTGCTACACAACATGGTATTGGTTGATCAGTCATCCTGCTCTACAGTGGATCTGTAATTTCTAGCAGTTCATTATACCCCTTGGTGGACTTAGGCTTTTATTTTGTACAATGTGTAAAGAAAAACAAAATTTTAAAAAATATAATTGAAGGAAAAAAAAAACCAACAAAAAAACTGTATCCCAGAACTGTACAAAATAGAGAGTCAATTGGTTAAACCTTTGGATGGTAACCGTGTAATCTTTTCAATGTAAGTATTTCACTTAGTTAAAAAAACAAAAAACAAAAGAAAATTTCAAAAAATCCTACGAAACAGGCGAAATAGTCGTGGATGATGGTGATGTCAAGTTAATTGAGTATGACTACAACTGGTAGGTAATACTGCTACTTTAAATGGAAACAAAATAATAATAATAATAATAATAATAATAATGATAATAAAATGATAATGAAATAAAGGGAAAACTCTTTTGAAATATTAGATGAATGAGTGTGAATTTAAGAAAATTTAAACAAGACACTGTTGTTCATCAGTTATTAAGGAAAATTCTGAATTAGTCTTGTATGGACTGATACCACGGAGAAAGAAAAAAAACACCCTCCATGTTTTGTATTTGCACATTTGTTTTTTAATTACTCCATAAAACCAGGCAACCAGGTTCATGTGATCTTTGGGCCATTTTTATGGTTATTTTCAAAACTGCTCCGACTCCTCTGATCCCTCTCTACCAGCTGGGTAATATCTACCTCCTATTGTCCCCACCCCATCTCTTTCTGTTTTTTTTTCTCTCCCCCACCCTTCATTGCTAATGTTTGAATGCTAAAAAGGGAGATGCCAATTTTCCATTAAGTATTTCTTTTCATCCTACCAGTCATATGCTGGGAGCTAACAAGATCCTTGTATAAATTACTGCTACTTTTCAAGTTAGTTACTTTTAAACACCCCAACACTTCCTTCAGGCTCTCAGATAAATTTACTGATAACTGATCATATATCATTGTTCTCAAAGTTATATTTTATTTTTATTTTTTACTAAAACTAATCAGTGCTTAGCTATTGATTTTTAAAACTAAAAAAAAAAAGAAAACAAAACAAATGTGATGATAGTAAATTGGTACACCCCCTTCTTTCTTTTTTTTCTATAGAAAGAAATCAAGCATTTGTGAGGGTAATAAATAGGGTTCCCAACATTTGGTTTGGTAATAAGGCACTGATTCAGCCTTATTAGATGCACACTCAAAGGAAAAATATAATAAAAAGAGCTTATTTCTCTAAATACCACTTGCAGCAAGTTTATTTTTAAGAAACTATATTGCTTACATTCTTAATTGGTCTTGTTATCAAGAAACATGAAAGGTGTTTTTATATAAAATCTATTTTGACATGTAATCTTCAGAAGACACTTCCTTTAAATTACCTTACAACTTATATATATATATATATATATATATATATATATATATATAGACACTCACACACATATATACACATACATACACACATACGTATATTTTAAATTATTTTCTTTTATTTGGATTAAAAAAAAAAAAAATTCTAATTTTGTTTTATTCTGTATTATTCTCTGAAACCAGACTTCTAGCATGAAATCCCTGGCCTTTCCAACTCTAAGAAAATATTTTTTTTCTTGCTTCCTCATATACTAACTATTGTAGAGGAGGTCGCTACTCTAGGTTTATTATTTTTCTAATAAAATGGCATTAATTGCTTGATTTGCTGCTGTCTATGACTTTTCACCAAGCTGGTAACACATCTTTCACTTTCATAGTTGTCTGCATCTGTTTCTACTGCCATCATGTATTTAAGTGACATAGAATTAAAATTGCCTCAAGAAGGGCAGCATTTCTAATTGTTGCAATACTGTGTGATACTGCCATGGGGCAAAATTGCTGGCAAAATTTTTGCTTTCATAAGTAATGTTGGTGGCAATGTCTGTCGTCTGAGCAACACATTGCCAGGAAGCCTGTCTGCTGCTGTGGTAAATGTTGCTGGCAAGATGTAAGATGCTTGCTTTCATAGTTAAGTTTCTGTCAGGCTCTCTGTTGTGATGGCGAGCTTGTGGGCAAGCTGCCTGGTTGTCATGGCAAGATTGTAAACTTAAAGGAAGTCATTCAATGCACTGTGCTATATAAATATGAGACACAAATAACTCTCATCCCTGCACTTGGGTTAATTTCAATCATTTGTTTAGAATAATTAATCTCTACAATACTTTTCATTGAGCATCGAAACATTACTCCATTGTTTATTGAGGTCAGCTTTGCCTTTCATCCTTCTGGGGTGGATAAAATAAAGTACCAGTCATGTACTGGGGTTGATTTAATTGACTAACACCTCCTACCCATAATACTTCTGGCCTTGTTCGTATGTTAGAAATAGAATTGTTAGTTTTTGTCATATTTAGCTACGACTTTCTCTGTTCTGAGTTCAACTTAGCCTTTCATCCTTCCAAGGGTGATAAAATAAAGTACCAGTTAAGTACTGGAGTTGATATGGACGCCCTGCTCCAAATTGTTGGTGTTGCGTCTTAATTAGAAACCACTATTATTATTATTATGGTGGGTTGGCAGTATTGATAGTGTCAGACACCATACTTCATAGTATTGATGTAGTGTCAGACACCATACTTCATAGTATTGATGTAGTGTCAGACACCATACTTCATAGTATTGATGGAGTGTCAGACACCATACTTCATAGCATAGTTACAAACCTTTTACGTTCTGATTTTAAATCCTGCCGAGGTTAGCTTTGCCTTTCATCTTTACAGGGTCGATAAAATAAAGTACCAGTCACAAACAGGTCGATTTAATTGACTTTATCCTCTCCCAAAATTGCTGGACTTATGCCTAAATCAAACCATTATTGTTGTTATTATTATTATTAGTAGTAGTGATATGTTAAGTTCTCAGAGAAAACAAGTCTATATATTGGTTCCAACCCTATTGATGTCCTCTGGAATAGGATCCCAACTTCCCTATGTTCTCTATTGCTATAACTTTGATGCCTTTTGTCTATAGAAATCCTTATTGCAGTTACAGTAATGGAGAAGAGCCAGACTGGATACTTTCTAGTATTGAGGTACTTTTTATGAGATCAAGCCTCTCCAGAATTCAGTTCGCCTCTGATCTTTGATAAAATACTAACAGTAATATTCTGGGATAATTTATATTACTATATCTTTTATCTTTATTTAGCCTTGTTTTTAATCAAGAATAAGGATTTCCTCCATTCATAGACACAAAGCTACAAATTATTTTGCAAGGAAGTGTAGTTAAGTGAAACCCAGTGTGTGGCTGGTACTTATCAACCCCTTGAGAGAGAAAGACAAAGTTTACCTCCGTCAAACCTAAATGAAATGCTGCAAGACATTTTGACATTTTGTACAACACCCTACTGATTTTTTTCTTCTTTTGTTGCTATTGTTGTGTTGATTGTGGCTACTATGATGCCGACAGGTACTCTTGGTGAGTTGGGGTTGAAACTTCTTTCAGTATGTCATTAAATCTTGACATCCTGTACCACATGGAACCGCATTAGCAAGACTTTCTAGAAAAGTACAAAACAACACTATCACTGCATCACATTAAAAAATCAATGCCTTTACCCCAAAATTGAAAATTTTCACAGTCTTTCCACCCATAAAGATACTTTAAACATTTGAATCAACAAACCTATTTTTAGATATTTTCTGGTAAATCATTACAGGATAATAAGAATTAATGAAATTCTTATTGTGGTGGGTTAATCATGCAAACTATAAGTTCTTGGCAAATGGCATTATTCTTTCAATTAGAATGCTAAATACCAGTGAAAGATTCTAACCAAACCTTCCTTATTCTCTCACTTCCTGTAAACACCTGGTGTCACACACCTACATAAACTGTTATTATGAACAGGTTGGCAGGTGGATTATTGGTAACTGTAGGCTGTCTTTTAACCAAACTTAGAGGGTGGCAGGTGGCTTGCTATGTGTTTCAAATAATTTTCAAAATAGAATTATTTAGTAATGTGACTAATCTTCTCATTATTTATCATGTGTTTAGAGCATAATGTAATAATTTTAAAGAAAATCATGACGGAAAGTTTTGTATTATAGATCTGAGAGGAGGTTAATGGATTTCTTTTTTTTTTAGATTATAACAGGTAATTCTTATTCATTTTGTATCTCTCTTTTATCAGGCAAATATTTATCTTTTATTTTTACTACAGTTATTATCATTAATCTCGCAGTCAAATATTTTAAACAAACCACCCCCACACATTACATCGCTGTAGATATTTTCTCAGTTGATGACCCTAGTAGGAATGGTATGGAAAAAGGCTCGCTTCCTCTATTTTGAAGAGTGAAGGGATCAAATAGGAAGACTGCTGGTCCTGTTAATTACTGGTATGATAGTTACTACAGAATTAGGTCTTGTCTTGTATGGCACCCTTTCTCAGCCAAGACAGGAATGGTGCTCCTATCCTTACACACTCAAGAAACCTTTTATGAAATGCTACCTCATAGGAGGCAAGCTAAACTTACATAGATGCAAGCTGTAGCAACACACACACACACACACACACATGTGTATATATTCATTCATGATAGGACTGTGGGCCCTATCATTAAAATGTCTGAGAAACTTCCTGAGATGCAACCGTGTAAGAGGCCGGATAAACCTACACAAGTGTGAGCTGTGAATTTCACTTTTTTTTTTGTTTTTTAGCTTTCAGAGATGTCATCTTAAAATCCTATCAACAAAAATGTCTGTTCTTGTCTGTAGCCACAACCCTCCATCTGTTAACTCTCAGCTTAAGATTTCTCACTTACTTCAGATGTTTATCATTCAATCTTCATTTCATGTCTTAAAACATAAAATTATTTGAAATAGTTTTCATGATTTTAAATTTAAATGAATCATTAGAATTTATTCTAACTTTCCCAGGTATTCAATGTCTGTATATTGGAATGTCAAGCCTAGTCTTGCCCTCTACTTTTATTTTGATCTCAAAACAGCAGACAAAAAGTTTAAAAAACAAACCAAAACAAAAAACTTGAAGGACTTTGGTTTGCTTTGTGTTCTGGTTTCTTTCTTAAGAACTTTCCATTTTTGTGTGACTACTAAATTCTAAAATTCTAACATGGTAACTTGGTCAGAGACAAATTTATTTGGGCGGGGTCTTGGTCTGTATTCTTTATTTATAATTAAAAGATGAACCTATAATTTCTTCATAGAGACATATTCAAATGAAAACTGTAGATTAAATAAATTCCTTTGATCATTTGATATCAAAGATATGATTCCTGAAGGATGAAGATTTTTTTTTTTTTTTGTAGTAGTAACAATCTTCAAATTTGACGGAAGATGGATTTTCCTAAAATAAGTATCTTAATGCCCACTGCCAACCCAGCCCCTAAACTCCTTAAGATTTATTTCAGATGAGGTGTTAGTTATTGTGTAGACCTTGTTCCCAACCCTGGCCCCAACACGATAGCTTCTCTATACATCGTATGTGCAAGAAAGGTTTATATAAAATAACTTCCTTATGTGCATACACAGATATATATATATACATATTTGTGTGTGTATATATATATATATATATACACATACATACTTATACATGTATATATATATATACACACACATGTATATGTATGTGTGTGGTATGTATATATATATATATATATACACATATATATATATATATATACACATATATATAGTTTCCATTGAAAACAAAACAAAAATAACAAACAAAAAAATTGCTCTTGTTTCTATTTTTTTAATTCAATGACTTCAAATTGTACAATGGATAAAGAATAAACATTTTAAATAAGTATTTTGCAAGAACTTCAAAGTTTTTAAAAAAATATAATTTATATATTATATATATATGTATATATATATATATGTATATATATGATATATGTATATAACATGTATATATATATATATATTTCTCCCCTTTGTTTTAATTAGTTTGCAATTTTCTTTCTTTCTAATGAGCCTTGCCTCTTTGGAAGTAAAAGGATTTTTATAATGAACTCTTCGTTTTACAATATTTTTTTCCACTTTCCTGTGAGAAAATTTCATATTTTGATTAACAATGAGTATATTTTTTATTTTAGTCCTTGAACTACTCAAAATTGTTTCATTTCAACAAGTATTTTCTTACAAATACTTGTCACAAATATTGATATCACAATGTTTGTTGTTGATGAGTATATATATATGCCTGCGTATATATATGTATGCATACATATATGCGTATATGTATGCATACATATGTGTGTATATATATATATACATATGTATGTGTGTATATATATGTATGTATGTGTGTGTGTATGTAGTTTGTTACACATGTACACATTGTTTATCCACTGGCGGTTGGAAGGAGGAGTCTGAAATATCTGCAAATATGTATAACAAATCCCTTAAATATTGAAATGCATAAAATATTTTCATCCATCTTACTTGGATTATTATTATTTATTATTTATTTTTTTATTGTTTTCTATTTTTTTAAATTTATCTCAGTTCTACTCTCAGTTGTCTCGAAAGGAACTTCTAGTTCCACTGTCAGTTGTCTCGAAAGGAACTTCTAGTTCAACTGTCAGATGTCTTGAAAGAACTTCTAGTTCCACTGTCAGAAGTCTTGAAAGAACTTCTAGTTCAACTCTCAGAAGTCTTGAAAGAACTTCTAGTTCAACTGTCAGATGTCTTGAAGGAACTTCTAGTTCAACTGTCAGAAGTCTTGAAAGAACTTCTAGTTCAACTGTCAGAAGTCTTGAAAGAACTTCTAGTTCCACTGTCAGATGTCTCGAAGGAACTTCTAGTTCCACTGTCAGATGTCTCGAAGGAACTTCTAGTTCCACTGTCAGATGTCTTGAAAGAACTTCTAGTTCCACTGTCAGATGTCTCGAAGGAACTTCTAGTTCCACTGTCAGATGTCTTGAAAGAACTTCTAGTTCCACTGTCAGATGTCTTGAAGGAACTTCTAGTTCCACTGTCAGATGTCTTGAAAGAACTTCTAGTTCCACTGTCAGATGTCTCGAAGGAACTTCTAGTTCCACTGTCAGATGTCTCAAAAGAACTTCTAGTTCCACTGTCAGATGTCTCGAAGGAACTTCTAGTTCCACTGTCAGATGTCTTGAAGGAACTTCTAGTTCCACTGTCAGATGTCTCGAAGGAACTTCTAGTTCCACTGTCAGATGTCTTGAAGGAACTTCTAGTTCCACTGTCAGATGTCTTGAAGGAACTTCTAGTTCCACTGTCAGGAGGAAGTGAAAAGTCTTCTAGTTCCACTTTTAGGAAGAACTGAATGGAATTAGAGAATTAACTCATCTTTACAGATTGAAACCAGTTTTGATTTTCTAGTTAAATAAGGGATTTTTATTTAGAGAGATTATCAAAAGATTAACAATTTACAAGACAGAAAAATGAGAACTTTTTTTAATGTTTCTTATTTCTAGTACATTACCACTTCCACGATACTCAAGTGGGTGCTGCATGCTGATATATATATATAAATTTATTTATTTTTGTGTACTGAACTATGAGGATATTGGCTGTTTCAATTAATGAAACTGAGTAATTTTCATGTTACTCTGTTGATACAATAATTACACTCTTCCAGCTGGGAATGTTGTATTACAATTATTCCAATGCGTGTGCCCCAAATGAATTTCTTCTTTGCCCACTTATTCCTGAGGGGGCTGAGTCCTCAAACACTCCTTCCAGCGGGTCCTGTCAGAAGCAACCATCTCCAGCTGGATCCCCAAGTGAGACAAGCCAGGTGCATGGATATTACCCAACCATCTTGCTTGGGGTTTATCCTTGGGTCTCCTGTCAGTTGGTTTAACCCATAAAATCTGTTCATCTAATTCTTTCCTGAGACATTCTAACAATGTTTCCATAATATCAAAGCTGTGATCTATCTGGAGTGACTCTGATCTCCAAGCTATGCACTCTATCAAGTAATGTTACTCCAAAGATTCTTTGCAGGAACTCCATTTCGGCCACTTGTATTCACCATTGTATTTTTTCGGTCATTACCCAAGATCCATGACCATAGGTAAGTGTATACAGTGAATATCAGCAAATTCCAGCCAACTGATCCGTCATCCACCACTTATTCTTCATAAAACAAATATAACGGTCATCCATTTTTCCATGTTAGCATGGGTTAGACAGATTATCTCGTCGTGAAACAAGTCAGATCAGATGACTGTCTTGTTCATACAGAATCATTTCTGGATGTCCTTCCTAACACCAATCACATTTACAGTGTGGACTGGGTTCTCTCTGTTGTGGCACCAAAACGACCAACTTAAAATAAGGTAAGTACTTGTGTCAGGAAATGCTGGCTAAAAATGTTCATCCAGACAATGTAAGATATGAAACTAATGATGATAGTTTTAACCCTTTATTTAAACTGGCCATATCCGGCCAGAATTCTCTCACCTCTTTCAAACCGGCTGCAACTGGCCACTCATATTTATGTTAACATATTATTCTCAAAATAAATAATATCAAAATCTCATAGATTTGATATTATGTGAGGTAAAGCTTTTACCATGAAAATATAATGTAAATGCTAAAAAGTTAAATTATTTTCTTTCATTACTTTCTGCTGACTAAGAAAGAAATCAATATCTGGCAAATGAGGAACAAAATTCAATAGTTTGTCACAAAGCATTGATTTATTAGAACTTATTTTAAATATGGCCACTTTGGAATGTATGTATTTGTTTCTGCAGTCAGTATCGGGGAAAGTTTGCTTCAATCTGGGCCCAAGCTGAGATACCACCTCGTATATCTTTTATAGTCACTTTGGTGAAAATCTTCTGCAGCTCTCTCACTGCAATCTGTGAATCGTTACCATGGTGACACACCACCACAATCAAGTTACCATGGGAATGGTGTTCAGGCAGCATTGACTTGACCTTCTCCACATTTTTTAGGTCAGGCATAGGAATATCTGGTTTCTGTTAAGAACTATTCCAGTCACTCATCACAACCTGAATAAAGTTGCTAGCAATCAACAATAATAATACTGTAACAACAATAAACAAAATACTAATCCCTAACCCTTTTGATAGCAACCTGAATGAAACCAGCTCTGCTTCTAAGAAATAAAACCACCCAATATAATTTGATAAGAATTATATGGCCTTAGTAATGAAATAATTTTAATATGAGGGTTGACTGAAAAGTTCATGGAATGACTAAATGAGGTTTATTTTTCAACATAGTCCCTGGAAAGAAACAATGCAGTTATTAATAGTTGAGTTGAAATTAACGCAAGCAAAATTTCACAGCTCTAGCATCACTACTTCACAGTGTGAAAAGTTTTGTAAACACTGGTTTAGATGCACATTGATATTGTGTTTTCTCATTCAGGAAGTCCTCCTGGTTCAATTTCTAATGCTAAGTTACAGTCAGCTCTCCTATCTGTATTGAGAATAGGGCTTCAATTTTTAGCTGAATTGTAGAATTACTTTTAATTTCATCTGGAAGTTAACCCATCCCATTACCAAATTTTGAGGAAGAGGAGAATATAGCAGTTATATTCTTAGCACAGGTAAAGCTTTCTTGTTTATTAATGAGTCATTGATTTTACATCCATTCAACCACACTTGCAGGAGTTGAACGAAGGCTAAAGTTTATTTCAGTCTCATTGCTGTTAAGCAACTAAGAGTACACCTACTCCTCCTGGACAAGACATCACAGAGCTAACTTCCAGCTGCCATTGGTACACCTTTTCAGCCAACTGAACAGGAGCAACAGGAAATAAAATGCCTTGCTCAAATACACAATGTGCTACCCATTCTTGGAATCAAACTCACACACTTGTATCTTTTTGATTTGGAAAACATTAGTTTAGCTTTCATCATCATTTAACGGCTATCTTCCACGCGAGCATGGGTTTAGACGGGAATTGTCCCACATGAAGCAAGATTGGTTGTCTTGCTTCCCTTCCTAACACCAACCACGTTTACAGTGTGAACTGGGAGGTTTTTACCGTGTTACCTACATGGCCACATTACAGCGTGGACTGTGTGCTTTTTTTTTTTTTGTCGTGACACCTACACGACCTCATTTATTGTCAATTCTCCAAAGCATACAGGAACAACGAAAATACTTGTCATTGTTTTCAGAGTAATTGAAAAGGATACTGATAGCTTCCTTTGGTAGAGAACAGATTTCTAATTCAACAGGTTGCCGAACATCAATGAGGACATGAGGTAAGGGTTGATCTAGAAAAGTTTTGTACTCCTGTAAACAACAATAATAGACATTAAACATTGGCACTACTACAATAACAGTCTAGAAGTAGCTGCAGGTTCTTTGAGATACAAATAGAAGACTGTAATATATATACATTATTATCGTCTATTTTCCACACTAGCATGGGTAGGACGGGCTGTGCCGTGTATATATATATTTTAATAGCAAGGAGCAGGAATATAGCATCATTATGTTTATTCACATGTGACGCATGCTTCATGATTGATCAGTATTGATTGTGCTTGACTCTGGAATCAATAGCTCATCAGACTTGTGGATTTGGTGAACCAATAAACTATATATATATAAAGTCTGCATTCAACTCGATGGCGACAGACAAAATCAATTACTATGGAAACCAGGAAAACTATTATACATAAAAAGAAAGAAACTAGCTTTCTAAATCAGACCAACCCTCATTCCATCTAAGAGGTTAGTGGCCCTTGTTAAGTACTGACTTGGTCTGTGAAAACCTGTCCAACCCTTGCTAGCAGGGAAAATAAATGGTGATGATGATAAAATGGTAGCATTAACGAAAGGTAATTTCTAATGGGTGTGACAACTGGCAGGGATGTTGTATAAACTTACCAGTGCTGAAATTCGGTGTTCATTTGGCAAAATGGATACACTACCTTCCTGAAGAAAAAAAGAAAAATAAAGATTTAACTTTCTAGTTATATGTAAACATTGTGGCTGAACAAGTACTGGATAACTGACGTAAATGCCAGGATGTATGGTCCTGTAAAACCTGGCCATGCCCATCTCCATGTCTGAATACAGCAGATTTCTTCCAGAGAAGGATAGACAGAATAAGAGAATGGAAGTGACAAAGAGATATAGAGGATGAATCGACCCTATTATTAGACTTTATCGATCTTAAATGGATGAAATACAAAGTTGATCTCAGCAGGATTTGAACGCAGAGAGCCAGAATGAATAACACAAACATTCTAATGACTCTGCCTATTTGCTGCCTTAAATGTCATGATATCCAGCCTTAAAATAGGGATTATGTCTTCTTGTGTTTAACTAAGACAAACAAACGAGCCAATTAGTACTGAAAACTATTAAACATGATAAATGGACTGAAGGACAGCATCATAATCTTCCTATTCCAAAGTGGTAAACTCGTTAACTGGGATGTGACCTGCAGTGGTATTTCCACCACTAGTAACCTGGTCAAATCCAAACCTTATTTACTCAGAATTTGAAGTTGGTGAAAATTATTAAAATATTGACCCTGAATACAAGCACTTCTACCATCATTTTTTGATTGCATATTCCTCACCTCATATTCAAGTATATACGGTAGTAACATATAAACCATTACCTTATCATGTGCTTGGGAGCCACAAAACTGTTCATAATCTATCAATTTTGGTTTGGAGCCCTCTCCACAGACAATGCAGCTCTTTTGTGAAGGACGAAGTTTTACTTTACGAAATGAGCAATCCATTCCATCAAAGAGAAGTAAGTGTTGTTTCAATGATGCTGAACATATTGTTAAGACATAATATATTTACATTCATCAGATTACATTTGAGAGGACATACAAACATGTGGGAGGTGCAAGAAATGAACACTTAACATCCTGTACCACATGAAACTACAATGAAGAAATGTACCAAACATCACTATAACTGCATCATAGTAAAGATACTGTAAACATTTGAATTGACAAATCTATTTGAAGCTATTTTCTGCTAAATCATTGCAGGATCGTCATCATATTACATCCACCTTTCATGCTGCCTTAGATTGGCTGGGTTGCTATGGTCCATGACTAGCTGGGTTAGTGACCTCAGACTGGCTAGCTTGCTCTGGTCTATGACTAGATGGGTTACAGTGACTTCAGATTGGCTGGGTTGTTGGGTCATAGTGAATTCATTTCTACACCTTGATGCCCTAATGCCAATCTTTACAGAGTGTACTGGGTGTATTTAACCATGGCACCAGCACTAGAAATGTCATATGCTCCACATCATTTAAAGACCGCTTTCCCTGCTAGCAAGGGTTGGACGAATCTCATAGACCAACTCATTACTGAAACGGGGCTACTGATCTTCCAGAAAGACCAAGGGGTCTGTATTCTGCATACATATGGTCATATCGAGTGCAGAGTAGAAGTTGTGTCTTTTGACACAAATTGAAGGGTCCTCCTAACCTCTTGTTTGGCAAGCTTTCTATGGCTGCATGCCCTTCCCATTACCAACCACTTTACAGTGTTAAGAGTTCAAGGATACAGTGTAAACCACAAGCAATTTTGATAACTTCTAAGGCTTGTAAACATCCAATGATTCCAGGAACTGAAAAATAAAATAAAATTCTATCATCAGCATCTTCACATCAGTTTGATATTGTAATGTAGCCTTAATATCTGTCTGTTTTTCTTCAATTCTAGGAGTTAGTACATATAATGGCTTCTGATTTAGGTACAAAGCCAACAATTTTGTAGAGGGGGCAAAGTCAATTAAATCAACCCCAGTGCATTACTGGTACTTTATTTTATTGACCCTGTAAAAGATGATAGCCAAGTCTAACCTTGGTGGGATTTGAACCCAGAACGCATAGGGATGTAACTATATGCCACAAAGTATGTCCAATACTCTACCGATTCTACTGCCTATCCACCACCCTAGTTGGCGCATATAATGCAGCAACAAATAAAGTGGACATTCATCATCATCATCGTTTAACATCCGTGTTCCACGCTTACATGGGTTTGGACAGGAGTTTTCCCACTTGAGGCAAGAGTGGTTGTCTTGCTCGCATAGGACTGTCTGGTGGGTTTTCTACAGCTGGATGCCCTTCCTAACACCAACCACATTTACAGTGTGGGACTGGGAGGTTTTTACCGTGTTGCCTACACGGCCACATTACAGCGTGGACTGTGTGTTTTTTGTCGTGACACCTACATGATCTCATTTGTTTCGGCCTGGATGTTGTGGCACCAACATAACTTTACATTGAAAGGGGCGGTGTGGATGGGGTGGGGGTGGTGTGACGGGGGCGTATTTTGTTAGAGATGCCTACTGACTGTAGTAGGTTTACTTTGTATTTAGGCAAGGCGGGTCTTCTCTATTACTGAGTACCGCCAAAGATCTCGGTCCAGTGACATTGTCTTGGAGAGGTGTAAGTGTGTGACATTGTTAGTACATATTACAATTCTTATATCAAAACTAAGCCAGCAATAATAATACTTCACATAATAAAACAACACACACCCCACACAACATATACTATACATTAATACCCAATAACACAAAACACTCAATATATATTCTACAACAGGGACATGCAACAGGCGGCCCGCCAGACCAGTCAGAGTGGCCCGCGATGATCGTTTTTAATTTTTATCGTGTAGGCTTATTTAGAATTTTTTTCGTAACCGTAATACAATTTTCTATTAGTTGACCTATACTAAAGGGCTTCACTGATAGGGTTGTGTGTGTTATGATTTCCCAGTTCCATGTTATCGAAAGAAGTTGTGGTGAATCTTTGGAATAGTGCTTAATAAATATTAATGGCCCTAATAGTTGTTCCAATGTTCAAAAGTGGCCCACCAATGGAATATGTTGCACACCCCTGCTCTACAAGATTCATTAATACCCAATAAAACAACACAACTCACACAACATATACTCTACATTAATATAAGTACTTACTGACACCCAAAACTCCTCCATCTGAGCAATTAGTTACTGTTTCTGGTAAAGGAGGTTGAGGGAAGAGACAGCGATAACATGGACCACCTTCATGGTTATAAACAGTCAACTGGAAAAAAAAAAAAATTCTGCAAATGTCAATGGGTTCAATGCTGTCCTGTATGTATAAAAAAATAATTATCTAAGCACCTTTATTTAGCTATGTTATAAATACCAACTCAGTAATAAGAAAGTTCAGTAATGTTCTGGGTAATTGCTGGCCTTGTGCCAAAAGTAGAAACAATTATTAAATCCACCGAGGTTAACTTTGCTTTTCATCCTTACTGGGGTCGATAAAATAAAGTACCAGTAATGCACTGGAATAATTGCTGGCTTTGTGCCAAAAGTAGAAACAATTATTAAATCCCTCTGTGGTGGATTGGCAGAATCAGTGGAGCGTCAGACACCATGCTTTGCAGCATAGTGTTATGGCCCTTTACGTACTGAGTTCAAATCCCACCGAGGTTAACTTTGCCTTTCATCCTTACAGGGTCGATAAAATAAAGTATCAGTAATTCACTGGGGTAATTGCTGGCCTTGTGCCAAAAGTAGAAACATGGTAATTTATATTTACTATTATATTTTCATGATTATTTCACATAATATCGAATCTAAGATTTTGATATTATTTATTTTGAGAACACTACCTTAACATAAGTATGAGCAGCTGGTTATGGCTAGTTTAACAGAAAGAGGTGAGAGAATTCTGGCTGGATATGGCCGGTTTAAATGCTAAAGAGTTAAACTTGTTCCACTTATAATGTAACAGTTCAAAACGTTTAAGGTCAATCATATTTCTAAATTTTTATAGATAAGCGAGATGCAGATCCCTCGGACTATCTGGGAGGTCAGTAGCCTTGCTTTAGTCCTGACTTCAAAGCAGATGTTAAACATACACTTTATTTTTTAAACAGTCATATTTACATAAACACACACACGAGGAATTAACATCACTGCTGGTGCTGGTGGTGGTGATGTCGAGTATAATTAATATCGTGAGATAAAATCAAATACTAGGAAAATAAAACAGGGGGTGAAGAGGTAGAGTGGAGAAGATACTTACCTGTCCTTCAAATCGCAGAGCACTGCCAGAAACAAGAGGCTTGCCAGAGATGACACAGGCATCATTAACTAGGTATCGTGTAGCCACATTATCTGAGGCATCTACTACAATGTCATAACACAGCTAAGTTAAAGATTATAGCTTGATAGTGTGGATAATGTGAACTCTGTAGTGTGGGTAGCAGTGTAGTGTAGAGAGCAGAGATTTGTGACATGAATATGAAACTGTCAGCAATTTTTTAATGTATCAGACTGAGGAAGAAGGATAGTGCCCATAGCCTTTTTTCAGGACCTCTCAAACTGAGATTGAGAGGAGAAAGAAGAAGTGGTTATACCCTGACTCAACACAGGTCCTCTCTGAAACTGTGAATGGGAAGAGGAAGAGGTGGTTATCCCCTGACTGGAATTCTGGCTTGTATGTCTACAACAGAGTGGATTCCAGTGAAAGTACTCAAGAGACAGATTTTGGTAGTAAACATTAAACAGGACAACAGATTAAGTCCACCCCACCCAACAGTACAATTTCTGCCTGTGGAACTAAGGCTACAGTAGAATATATTTGCTGTAGGTGCTGTGCAGTGGGATTTAACATGAAACTAGATAGTTGTGAAGCAAATTCCTTCACCATATAGCCATGGTAGAAGAAGCAAGCTGTGGGAATATTCTCTTTTTCAGATTAGCAAAACCAAATTGTAGGAGACCCAAGGGTAGACCTCGAGCAAGATGGATGGATAACATCCATGAGCTTGGCTGGTCTCTCTTGGGGATCCCACCAAATCAACTGGAGACAGTTGCTTCTAACTAACTGGAAGGAGTGTTTGAGGACTCTGCTCCCAACGAACCTCGCAGTAATAAGTGGACGAAGAAAAAGCATAGATGGTATGCCAGACAAATAGCTAGGGGTACAGTTAGTGAAACAGTCAGAGACCAGTTAAAGGATACTGTTGAATTATTTCAATGGCATTGGTGCTGTTCAACTTTAAGTGATATGGAATATATTGCAGGCTGGAGTTTAGTCTAGCAAAAGAGAAAAATGTTTGAAAAATTCACAAAAGAATAAAAAATAGCGAAAATATTTAGCACATCATTTAGGTAGAATTTTGAAGTTGATGAAAATCAGTAAAATATTAACCTTATATAACCCACCATTTTACCATTAACTTTTTGTCATGTATTTTTCGGCTTATATATGAATATATACAGTAATATTAATTTTTAATGTCCTGTACCACATGAAACCACATTGACAAGACATTCTTAAAAAGTACAATACAGCACTATGACTGTATCACATTAAAATTGAAATCTTAAATATTGCAAATATGATTTGTCCATGAGTAAAGATACTATAAACACTTGAATTAACAAACCTGCTTTCAGATATTTTCTGCTAAACTATTATAGGAAGTTAAGAGTTGAAGAAAGTGAAAAAAAAAATCTTACTGGGCACAGGAAGTTATTAAGGATGCACTTTTGCAGCCACCGACTCTCTTTTCTGCATGAAGAATTTGTCTGTGTAAATTATTGAGTTCAACAGTATCATAGTCTATGACACCAAGCTTGCCTGCAACAGAACAGAAATGATAGCTTTATGGAAAATACAAATAAAATTAAATGTAATATCTATGTATCATCATTGTCGTTATTATTTGACTGTTTTCTAATCTGGCATGGGTTGGACAGGCTGTCACAGTCTGTGATGAGATAGGTTGGAGAGATTTCATTTTACTGATATTCCATATTTGGCATGGTTTCTATAACTTGATGCTGGCAGAGTCTTTCATTCAAAATATAGTAATGAAATGGGTTAATGAAGTAGAAATAAATATATAAACTGGCTTACCAATTCCAGCAGCAGCAAGATAGATTGCTGCAGGACAGCCTAAACCTCCAGCACCGACAATTAAGACACTTGTTTGAAATAAATTCTTCTGTCCTAGAAGAAAAAAGAAAAGAAAAAAAAGGAAAAGAGCTGATAGTCAGATAGGTTTAAAGAAACAATGTTTTCATTAGTTTTTCTATCTGCCAGTCACAACTCCTGGCAGAAGAAAGGAGCTGATTGTCAGGTAAGAGCAAAGAATGTTTCCATTGCTGGTACTAGCTTCTTGCAGAAGTAAAGACTGGTCATCAGATCAGACCAAGGAAATAATGTTTCTATTGGTCTTTCCATTGTTGGTACCATTAGCAATATGACATATAGTATTTTGCTGAAGAACATCACTGCCAATTCCAGGAATCAAACCAACAACATTATCATTAGGAATCTAACACCCTAACCACTAGGCCACATGCCCTCACACGAAAGGAATACAATAAAATAATATGATCACCATGCTGGGAATAAGCTTTGACCTGATGGGCTTGAGGCAGACTTAAAAACACTAGAATAAGATAGTTAATACAAAACATTGTGAGTTATGAAATAAATGACTGATAAGTTTTGGAAAGCCAATAGAATATTTCAGGGCTATTACCCTCTTTTTCAAAGGGTTCAAAGAGGAACAGAATTTCAATACCTTTTACTCCAATTTCAGGAAGAATAAGCTGTCTACTGTATCGGGAAATGGCTTCATTAGTAAGTGAGATCTCTTCATTTGTCAGCAGAGGTATGGATGTAAGTTGATTTAAGTCAGTTAGTGGTGGAAATGCTGGTGACTCCTGGAATAAAGATACCAACATTATCATTGTTGAAGATATCAACATTATCATTGTTTAAGATACCAACACTTATTATTATAATCGAAGGCACTTCTTCGGCAACGACGACCAGTGTTCCAATCAATGGAACAGCCTGCTCATGAAATTAACGTGCAAGTGGCTGAGCATTCCATAAACACGCGTACCCTTAACGTAGTTTTCAGGAAGATTCGGCGTGGCAAGACTGGCCCTTCGAATTAGATACAACTCATTTTTGCCACCTGGGTGAACTAGAGTAACATGAAATAAAGTGTCTTGCTCAAGGACACAGCGCGTCATCAGGAATCGAACTCACGGCCTTACGATCGTGAGCCGAATTCCCTAACCACAAAGCCACTCGCCTATTATATATATCTCTTCTGCTATCTATTATTCTGTGGCGAGTTTACGAGTCTGGCGTGTTGCACCAAGTTAGCAATCTAAATATTTTGATATAGAAGTGTTTTACGACAGTTTAACACACGTGTTTATTACGCACCTTTTTTCTCATCCCTCAAACCCAACACACACATATATATAAATATATATATACATACATTATTCACTAGACAGCCAGATGACATGATCAAGCTAAAACTTCGAAGTCCCTGTCACTTTGCTCTTCAGAACATAAAATGTACATTCTACTTACAAGCATTGAGTGATCATTGTCAATGTTTTAAATGCAACGTTATTTTAAAGAACCATTCCTAGATATTTATTATTTATATAAAAAGTCAATAATTTCCAATACCTTTTTATCTAATTTTTCCTTTAAACGGCGTATTTCTTCATTTTGTTCGTTTATTATCATCCGCATTGTTTTAATTTCGTCCGTTTCATTAGCCATGTTGCTTTCGCTTTACTTTCTAGGATTATCTCCCTTGGCGATAGCATTCCGCCCCTCTCACTTCGTTTAAAAATAAGAGTTCTATGAGTGTTATTTGGACCTCCGTCGGTTTCTAAGAAGAGTTTTACAGTTGTTCGATAGACGGAAGAAGCTGCTGATGAAATTAATGTATAAGTGGCTGAGCGTTCCACATCTTTAATGTAGTTCTCAGGGAGATTCAATGTGATAAAGCTGATCATTTGAATTACAGGTACGAGGGTGGGCTGAAAGGTTCATAGGCTGACTATGAAGGAGTAATGCTAGTGCTGTGAAATCTTGCAGGCGTTAATTTCAAAGCTTATTAATAACTTCATTGTTTCTTTCCATGTAAACTGACTGTTCAAAGAAGACTTCAAAAGTAAAGTTAGAATGTAGTTTTTATAATAATAACATTGCTGATACATAAATGCATTCTTGATTTTTATATCGAATAATATTCGATTCTGTTGCAAGCAAACAACCTTATTACGCTGTGTTTATTTAGGGGGAGGGGAACATTGATTAAATTAATCCGAGTGCATCACTGGTACTTTATTTTATCCAACTCATGAGGATGAAAGACAAAGTTAAACTCAGTGGAATTTGAACCATATAAAAACACTCTTTAAAGTAGTAGTGCTGGTGTCACAATAAAATACACCCTGTACACATTGTAAAGTGGTAGTATTGGTGTCACAATAAAATACACCCTGTACACATTGTAAAGTGGTAGTGGTAGTGTCACAATAAAATACACCCTGTACACATTGTAAAGTGGTAGTATTGGTGTCACAATAAAATACACTCAGTACACATTGTAAAGTGGTAGTATTGGTGTCACAATAAAATACACTCAGTACACATTGTAAAGTGGTAGTATTGGTGTCACAATAAAATACACCCTGTACACATTGTAAAGTGGTAGTATTGGTGTCACAATAAAATACACCCTGTACACATTGTAAAGTGGTAGTATTGGTGTCACAATAAAATACACCCTGTACACATTGTAAAGTGGTAGTATTGGTGTCACAATAAAATACACCCTGTACACATTGTAAAGTGGTAGTATTGGTGTCACAATAAAATACACCCTGTACACATTGTAAAGTGGTAGTATTGGTGTCACAATAAAATACACCCTGTACACATTGTAAAGTGGTAGTATTGGTGTCACAATAAAATACACCCTGTACACATTGTAAAGTGGTAGTATTGGTGTCACAATAAAATACACTCAGTACACATTGTAAAGTGGTATTGGTGTCACAATAAAATACACCCTGTACACATTGTAAAGTGGTAGTATTGGTGTCACAATAAAATACACCCTGTACACATTGTAAAGTGGTAGTGGTAGTGCCACAATAAAATACACCCTGTACACATTGTAAAGTGGTAGTGGTAGTGTCACAATAAAATACACCCTGTACACATTGTAAAGTGGTAGTGGTAGTGTCACAATAAAATACACCCTGTACACATTGTAAAGTGGTAGTGGTAGTGCCACAATAAAATACACCCTGTACACATTGTAAAGTGGTAGTGGTAGTGTCACAATAAAATACACCCTGTACACATTGTAAAGTGGTAGTATTGGTGTCACAATAAAATACACCCTGTACACATCGTAAAGTGGTAGTATTGGTGTCACAATAAAATACACCCTGTACACATTGTAAAGTGGTAGTATTGGTGTCACAATAAAATACACCCTGTACACATTGTAAAGTGGTAGTATTGGTGTCACAATAAAATACACTCAGTACTCATTGTAAAGTGGTTTTGGTGTCACAATAAAATACACCCTGTACACATTGTAAAGTGGTAGTATTGGTGTCACAATAAAATACACCCTGTACACATTGTAAAGTGGTAGTATTGGTGTCACAATAAAATACACCCTGTACA
Source organism: Eledone cirrhosa (assembly GCA_964016885.1). Classification (NCBI taxonomy): domain Eukaryota; kingdom Metazoa; phylum Mollusca; class Cephalopoda; order Octopoda; family Eledonidae; genus Eledone; species Eledone cirrhosa. The sequence goes on from OZ024754.1 coordinate 34,787,231, forward strand.
CACAGACATATAATAAAGATGGCGACAAGGAAGGTCGCTTGACCACGTCTTGACCAAACAAAATATAATATTTTCACCAAAAACTGCCCTTTAAACACATGTCAGATGGATTACAATATTCATTATTACAATTACTTTCACTGTTCCCTAACAACTAGTACCAGTTTCAAGATAGAATTATCTTAACGAAGTATATATAATTTCACTTGATTTTCGCCAACGAACCACGTGTGGACATGGACGGGGAAAAAAGGAAAAAAAACAAAACAAATCACTACGTCCCTTAAGGATCGCAGTAAGTACTCCACAAAACATATAAACAACAATATACACACAGATTTATATACAGATACATACCATATGCATATACACACACGTGAAAAGAAACCACACTATTGCGTGTGAGACACTATACCGGCCAATTTTACCAATTTACATTGGTAAAATATTTCTTAACATTGACCTCGCTTCTAACCCACATACACCTTTTAATTATATATATATATACTAGCAGCTGAAAGTTAATAATTTGAAAAAAAAAAAAAAAAAAAAAAATATTATTGAAAGTTTACTATAAAGAAGCAGTATCAGGGGAAAAAAAAAAAACAAAAAAAAAAAAAAACGTTATTCGCTGTTAATAAACAACTGCCTTCTACAGTACGTTTCATTTAACTTTCGCACCATATTTATTTGTTTACATGCACAGACTCTTCTACACACACACAACATTTAGGAAAACGGAAACAAAATACACAAAAAAAACAGACATTTTATTTCTATCGTAATCAAGTGCGCTAAACCTATATTGTTTACATTCTGTGTTTTTCTACGGATGGGTAGAAATAACAAAATTGCCATGGTGATGTCCATCGATGAAATTTGCGACAAAACTGGTCGATGTCCAAAAATAGAACATTGCCCGGAAGATCACACCTGCCATATCTGTACGGAACCCGAAAACTCGTTCCGTAATCGCTGGGTCGAATGTGGAACCTGTCGCATCTCTGTCTGCCTTCAATGCGCCACAGGCTTCCGGAAGATCCCAGGCCAAAATAAGAAACATCACATTGCTACGATGGATAGACTCTGGGAGATGGTCCAGCTAACAAACTGGTCCTTTCAGTGCCTGGGCTGTATGCCTGCTTCTCCCATTACTGCGGAACAACAACAAAGACCGAAGATCGTGTCTTCTACCATTGTTCCTGAACAACAACAACAAAAACCGAGGATCGTGTCTTCCTCTACCATTGTCGCTGAACAACAGCAAAAACCAACGACCGTAGCTTCTGCTACTACCCCCGTTGAAGGACTTCATCAACAACAGCAACCCATGTCTTCCTCACCCGTTACTTTTCAACAACAACAACCGACGACTGTGTCTTCTACCATTCCTGTTGAAGGAGAAGAACAACAACAAAAACCGACCGTCAATACGGAGTTTGAGGAAATACGGCAAATGATTTCCGCTTTAAGTCAAGAAATAGCGGAAATAAAATCAAGCGTTCGTGTAGAACCCCACAATGAGGGATCTTACCGGAGTGCCTTGTTAAAAAATCTCCGCGTACCTCATGTTGAACCTAGACGCATTGAGAATGCCACTGAAACTGCAAACCACGAAGTGATTGCCATCGGTGTGCCGGAAGACATAGTTGATCTTCAGGCATTTGCTACCAGTTCATCCAAAGACCTGGGCTGTGCTCCCGCAAAGGGTGCTCTACGCCTTGGCCGACCAGGCCCGAAACCCAGGTTAATTAGACTGTCGTTTTCAAACTCGGCTGAGGCACGTTCATACCTTCTAGCCTCTGATAAAGCTAGGCGTGAAAGTCGGATTGCTTTCCGAACACGTCCTGGTCTTCCACCTGATGTCCGCCCAAAGTTGCGTGCTGCAGCTTCCCTAAACCGCAGCTCGGCAGAACATGAAAGCTTCAGCCTACGAGATGATGGGCAGATATGGAGGTTTGTTAAGGCTGGCGAATCATGGAAAAGAGACACCAGCTGGTCTGAAAACAGTGTACCCACAACAACTGACAATAAAGAAACTGAAAAAACTCTGGGAAACTAAATCAGAACAACCTGCCATCCCCTGCACATAATCATAGACTGGAATCAAAGTACAAACTGTTGTCCTTGAATGCACGTAGTCTATGCAATAAGATTCATCTTTTTGACTCCTACGTCAAAAGTATCAACCCGGACTTCATTACAGTCACGGAAACTTGGGCACATCCCTTACTCTGTGATGGGGTTTTCAGCATGACTGGCTACAACCTGTTTCGTAAAGACCGTATTAATCGTCGTGGTGGTGGTGTAATGGTCTACGTTCGGTCAAATCTGTCGGCAATTCCTTGTGCTGATTTGAACCAATCACAGCAGGAAGTTTTTTTCTGCGATATACGTATGACCATGTCAACACTGCTACTTGGAGTCGTTTACCGTCCCCCAAATTACTATCAGGACACTCAACTTTGTGATATCCTCAGAGCTGCTGCCAGGAAGACAGCCACTTATGTTTTCATTGCAGGTGACTTCAATCACCCTGAGATTGACTGGGAGACCTTTCGTTGGCCGCCAAGTGCAAATGACTTCCTTGAGCTGGTGCTGGACTCGAGTTGGTCCCAGGTGGTCACCTCCCCAACGAGAGGTGACAACACTTTGGACCTACTCTTCACCACTACTCCTGAAACGGTCATTAGTGTTACTGCTGAGGAACCTTTAGGTGACTCTGATCATGCTATGATCATTGCCAATCTATCCCTCATGGGCAGTAACAAGAACCACAACCATCTCCAAACTGCTCACTTTGACTGGAATAGAGCAGACTGGAACTGTTACTGCACCGAGTTGCAACGGCCAAACTGGCTTGAGTTCTATGACTCTGGAGATGTCAACACTGTACTCCAGAACATCCTGAGCTCAATATGGACAGCATGTGCAGCATCGGTGCCACGTAAGCGGAAAAAACATCCTAAAAGCGCAATTTGGGAGACTGCAGCAGTCCGTCTTGCCAGAAAAGAACGGCGCAATGCTGAACGTGAGTACAAACTTCACAAATCAGACATTAATAGGAAGAGGCGAAATAGATCGTCCAACCACCTCAAACAGGTGACAAAAAAGGCAGTGCTTCAATTTGAGCAGCGCATAGCAACCAGCCCTGACAGTAAGGTGTTCTGGAAGTATGTTCACTCAAAGCAGAGGCCTCACTCTCCAGTTGGTCCTCTTCGCAATCCCCACACAAGCCAGGTTACTGACGACCCCAAGGAATGCGCAGAGCTCATTGCTGAATGCTATGCAGGCATTTTCACCATTGAAGACCAGAGTGTACCATCTCCACCACCTATGACACCGGACTCTATTACAACCATGGAATTTACACCTGCAATGCTGCGACGTCACCTAAAAAATAAACGCAACCATGCCTCTCCTGGTCTTGATGGTGTTACGTACCTGCTTCTTAAACGTGGTGGGTACTTCCTTCTACGCCAGTTATCACGCTTCTTCCAATTCTGTCTGAACAACAGTGCTACTCCAGAACAGTGGAAAACTGCCAGTGTAATTCCTCTGTTCAAAAAGGGTGACCGCACATCACCTGTGAACTATCGTCCAGTCAGTCTTACTAGTTGCATCGCCAAACTGATGGAATCCTGTGTCAGAGAAACACTTTGGAACTTCTGGAGCTCTCACAGTCTTATCCGGCCTTCGCAATTTGGATTTATCCCCAACTCCAGCTGCTGTGATCAACTTATAGAGTTTCTTGAGGACATCACCCGGATCACTGATGGCGGCTCATGGGTGGATGTTGTTTACCTTGACTTTGCGAAGGCCTTCAATTCTGTGCCGCACAAAAGGCTTATGGCAAAACTCTCTGCAATGGGTGTGAAGGATGATCTTTTTAACTGGTTGAAGTCCTTCATTCTCAGTCGAAGAGAGGTAGTCACGGTTCTGGGACAGCATTCCTCACCATATGAGATGTCATCTGGTGTACCTCAGGGATCTGTTCTTGGCCCCCTTTTGTTTGTGGCATATATTAATGACATAGATGCCAACTTAAGGAATGCCACAGTACTAAAGTACGCAGACGACATCAAGCTGTACCTTGAGATAAAAAGGACAGATCCTGAACACTATAGATCTTGCTTGCAGTCTGACCTGGACACAATGCAACAGTGGATCTCAGACTGGCAACTCAAGCTAGCTGTGGACAAGTGCACCACCATGCATTTTGGGAGTAAAAACCCAGCGTCCACATACTCCCTCCACAGCACTAATATCAAGAAGTCTTCCTGTGAACGTGACCTGGGCATTACGGTCAGCAGCGATTTGCGTTGGACGAGGCACGTCTCTAAAATTGTCAAGAGGGCCGAGGGTGTCTTAGCATCACTCAGCAAGACCTTTGTCAGCCGCTCTCCAGATATCTATTTAAGGCTGTATACAGCTATGGTGCGACCACACTTAGAATTTGCATCACCAGTCTGGAACCCCTATCTTGCTCAGGACATTGACCGCCTGGAAACTGTTCAGAGACGTGCAACCAAGCGAATACCCTCCATCAGGCATCTACCATACTCTGATCGCCTTGCTTCCCTGGGCATGGATTCATTGAAGCTCCGACGCCTGGCAACTGACTTGGTAAACACCCACAAAATTGTTAACCATGTTGCCAACAACAACCCTGAGTGCCTTTTCGATTTCCATGTGTCTAACACACGTGGACATGCCCACAAAGTAAGAAAACAGCACAGTTCCCATGACTTTCGGAAACATTTTTTCACGCTCAGAGTTGCTGAAGCATGGAACAAACTACCTGCATCAGTTGTTAGCTGTCGAGACGCTGCATCCTTTAAGGCCTCCATGCTTCCCGAGATCCGCCAACACTACAGCTAACACATACAAACATGTACTTCCCTGGCATTTGTGTATTATTCTATGTACTATATTGACGAGTTGTAGTGCACCTGAGCACTTTACACAATAATTTCATTATTATTATTAAAGTGGTAGTATTGGTGTCAATAAAATACACCCTGTACACATTGTAAAGTGGTAGTATTGGTGTCATAATAAAATACACCCTGTACACATTGTAAAGTGGTAGTATTGGGGTCACAATAAAATACACCCTGTACACATTGTAAAGTGGTAGTATTGGTGTCAATAAAATACACCCTGTACACATTGTAAAGTGGTAGTATTGGTGTCACAATAAAATACACCCTGTACACATTGTAAAGTGGTAGTATTGGTGTCACAATAAAATACACCCTGTACACATTGTAAAGTGGTAGTGGTAGTGCCACAATAAAATACACCCTGTACACATTGTAAAGTGGTAGTATTGGTGTCAATAAAATACACCCTGTACACATTGTAAAGTGGTAGTATTTGTGTCACAATAAAATACACCCTGTACACATTGTAAAGTGGTAGTATTGGTGTCAATAAAATACACCCTGTACACATTGTAAAGTGGTAGTGGTAGTGCCACAATAAAATACACCCTGTACACATTGTAAAGTGGTAGTGGTAGTGTCACAATAAAATACACCCTGTACACATTGTAAAGTGGTAGTATTGGTGTCACAATAAAATACACCCTGTACACATTGTAAAGTGGTAGTATTGGTGTCACAATAAAATACACCCTGTACACATTGTAAAGTGGTAGTGGTAGTGCCACAATAAAATACACCCTGTACACATTGTAAAGTGGTAGTATTGGTGTCACAATAAAATAACCCTGTACACATTGTAAAGTGGTAGTATTGGTGTCACAATAAAATACACCCTGTACACATTGTAAAGTGGTAGTATTGGTGTCAATAAAATACACCCTGTACACATTGTAAAGTGGTAGTGTTGGTGTCACAATAAAATACACCCTGTACACATTGTAAAGTGGTAGTATTGGTGTCACAATAAAATACACCCTGTACACATTGTAAAGTGGTAGTATTGGTGTCAATAAAATACACCCTGTACACATTGTAAAGTGGTAGTATTGGTGTCAATAAAATACACCCTGTACACATTGTAAAGTGGTAGTATTGGTGTCACAATAAAATACACCCTGTACACATCGTAAAGTGGTAGTATTGGTGTCACAATAAAATACACCCTGTACACATTGTAAAGTGGTAGTATTGGTGTCACAATAAAATACACCCTGTACACATTGTAAAGTGGTAGTATTGGTGTCAATAAAATACACCCTGTACACATTGTAAAGTGGTAGTATTGGTGTCAATAAAATACACTCAGTACACATTGTAAAGTGGTATTGGTGTCACAATAAAATACACCCTGTACACATTGTAAAGTGGTAGTATTGGTGTCACAATAAAATACACCCTGTACACATTGTAAAGTGGTAGTGGTAGTGCCACAATAAAATACACCCTGTACACATTGTAAAGTGGTAGTGGTAGTGTCACAATAAAATACACCCTGTACACATTGTAAAGTGGTAGTGGTAGTGTCACAATAAAATACACCCTGTACACATTGTAAAGTGGTAGTGGTAGTGCCACAATAAAATACACCCTGTACACATTGTAAAGTGGTAGTGGTAGTGTCACAATAAAATACACCCTGTACACATTGTAAAGTGGTAGTATTGGTGTCACAATAAAATACACCCTGTACACATTGTAAAGTGGTAGTATTGGTGTCACAATAAAATACACCCTGTACACATTGTAAAGTGGTAGTATTGGTGTCACAATAAAATACACCCTGTACACATTGTAAAGTGGTAGTATTGGTGTCACAATAAAATACACTCAGTACTCATTGTAAAGTGGTATTGGTGTCACAATAAAATACACCCTGTACACATTGTAAAGTGGTAGTATTGGTGTCACAATAAAATACACCCTGTACACATTGTAAAGTGGTAGTATTGGTGTCAATAAAATACACCCTGTACACATTGTAAAGTGGTAGTATTGGTGTCACAATAAAATACACCCTGTACACATTGTAAAGTGGTAGTATTGGTGTCAATAAAATACACCCTGTACACATTGTAAAGTGGTAGTATTGGTGTCACAATAAAATACACCCTGTACACATTGTAAAGTGGTAGTGGTAGTGCCACAATAAAATACACCCTGTACACATTGTAAAGTGGTAGTGGTAGTGTCACAATAAAATACACCCTGTACACATTGTAAAGTGGTAGTATTGGTGTCACAATAAAATACACCCTGTACACATTGTAAAGTGGTAGTATTGGTGTCACAATAAAATACACCCTGTACACATTGTAAAGTGGTAGTATTTGTGTCACAATAAAATACACCCTGTACTCATTGTAAAGTGGTAGTATTTGTGTCACAATAAAATACACCCTGTACACATTGTAAAGTGGTAGTATTGGTGTCACAATAAAATACACCCTGTACACATTGTAAAGTGGTAGTATTTGTGTCACAATAAAATACACCCTGTACACATTGTAAAGTGGTAGTATTGGTGTCACAATAAAATACACCCTGTACACATTGTAAAGTGGTAGTATTGGTGTCACAATAAAATACACCCTGTACACATTGTAAAGTGGTAGTATTGGTGTCAATAAAATACACCCTGTACACATTGTAAAGTGGTAGTGTTGGTGTCACAATAAAATACACTCAGTACACTCTGTAAAGTGGTAGTATTGGTGTCACAATAAAATACACCCTGTACACATTGTAAAGTGGTAGTATTGGTGTCACAATAAAATACACCCTGTACACATTGTAAAGTGGTAGTATTGGTGTCAATAAAATACACCATGTACACATTGTAAAGTGGTAGTGTTGGTGTCACAATAAAATACACTCAGTACACTCTGTAAAGTGGTAGTATTGGTGTCACAATAAAATACACCCTGTACACATTGTAAAGTGGTAGTATTGGTGTCACAATAAAATACACCCTGTACACATTGTAAAGTGGTAGTATTGGTGTCAATAAAATACACCCTGTACACATTGTAAAGTGGTAGTGTTGGTGTCAATAAAATACACCCTGTACACATTGTAAAGTGGTAGTATTGGTGTCACAATAAAATACACCCTGTGCACATTGTAAAGTGGTAGTATTGGTGTCACAATAAAATACACCCTGTACACATTGTAAAGTGGTAGTATTGGTGTCAATAAAATACACCCTGTACACATTGTAAAGTGGTAGTATTGGTGTCACAATAAAATACACCCTGTACACATTGTAAAGTGGTAGTATTGGTGTCACAATAAAATACACCCTGTACACATTGTAAAGTGGTAGTGGTAGTGCCACAATAAAATACACCCTGTACACATCGTAAAGTGGTAGTATTGGTGTCAATAAAATACACCCTGTACACATTGTAAAGTGGTAGTGGTAGTGCCACAATAAAATACACCCTGTACACATTGTAAAGTGGTAGTGGTAGTGTCACAATAAAATACACCCTGTACACATTGTAAAGTGGTAGTATTGGTGTCACAATAAAATACACCCTGTACACATTGTAAAGTGGTAGTATTGGTGTCACAATAAAATACACCCTGTACACATTGTAAAGTGGTAGTGGTAGTGCCACAATAAAATACACCCTGTACACATTGTAAAGTGGTAGTATTGGTGTCACAATAAAATAACCCTGTACACATTGTAAAGTGGTAGTATTGGTGTCACAATAAAATACACCCTGTACACATTGTAAAGTGGTAGTATTGGTGTCAATAAAATACACCCTGTACACATTGTAAAGTGGTAGTGTTGGTGTCACAATAAAATACACCCTGTACACATTGTAAAGTGGTAGTATTGGTGTCACAATAAAATACACCCTGTACACATTGTAAAGTGGTAGTATTGGTGTCAATAAAATACACCCTGTACACATTGTAAAGTGGTAGTATTGGTGTCAATAAAATACACCCTGTACACATTGTAAAGTGGTAGTATTGGTGTCACAATAAAATACACCCTGTACACATTGTAAAGTGGTAGTATTGGTGTCACAATAAAATACACCCTGTACACATTGTAAAGTGGTAGTATTGGTGTCACAATAAAATACACCCTGTACACATTGTAAAGTGGTAGTATTGGTGTCAATAAAATACACCCTGTACACATTGTAAAGTGGTAGTATTGGTGTCAATAAAATACACCCTGTACACATTGTAAAGTGGTAGTATTGGTGTCAATAAAATACACCCTGTACACATTGTAAAGTGGTAGTGTTGGTGTCACAATAAAATACACCTTGTACACATTGTAAAGTGGTAGTATTGGTGTCAATAAAATACACCCTGTACACATTGTAAAGTGGTAGTATTTGTGTCAATAAAATACACCCTGTACACATTGTAAAGTGGTAGTATTGGTGTCAATAAAATACACCCTGTACACATTGTAAAGTGGTAGTATTGGTGTCACAATAAAATACACCCTGTACACATTGTAAAGTGGTAGTATTGGTGTCACAATAAAATACACCCTGTACACATTGTAAAGTGGTAGTGTTGGTGTCAATAAAATACACCCTGTACACATTGTAAAGTGGTAGTGTTGGTGTCAATAAAATACACCCTGTACACATTGTAAAGTGGTAGTATTGGTGTCAATAAAATACACCCTGTACACATTGTAAAGTGGTAGTATTGGTGTCACAATAAAATACACCCTGTACACATTGTAAAGTGGTAGTATTGGTGTCACAATAAAATACACCCTGTACACATTGTAAAGTGGTAGTATTGGTGTCACAATAAAATACACTCAGTACACATTGTAAAGTGGTATTGGTGTCACAATAAAATACACCCTGTACACATTGTAAAGTGGTAGTATTGGTGTCACAATAAAATACACCCTGTACACATTGTAAAGTGGTAGTGGTAGTGCCACAATAAAATACACCCAGTACACTCTGTAAAGTGATAATGCTGGTGCCTCAAGATACACCCAGTACACTGCAAAATCGTTAATGTCAGAAAATGATTGCAGCCAGAGGAACCATTGCAATAGTTGAGAGGTTTCTTCAATCAAGCACGACAACCTCCCTAGTACTGGAACCACCATAAAATACACTCAGTACACTCTCTAAAGTGACTGAGATTAGAAAATACATCCAACTGTAGAAACTATGCCAAAACTGGAATATATGTAAGACGTAACCTTTGGTTTGTCTAAGAGGACAGTAATGCTTTTTTTTTTTTTTTTACTATGAAGGAGTGAAATCTTGCATTAATTTCAAGTCTTCTTATTAATAACTGTATTGTTTTATTCCAGGGACTATGTTGAAAAATAAACCTCATTTGGTCATTCCATGAGAGTATCTTGGTCAGCCTATGACCTTTTCAGCTGATCCTCCTATGATGCCACAAAAGAAGTTAGTCCAACCACTAATGTAAGGAATGTTTTCACAAGCCAGCCATTGATCATCATTCTTTAATGTCCACTTTCTCTGATAGCAAGGGTTGGATAGGTCTACATAGACCAAGTCAGTACTGAAGCATGGCTATTGATCTCTCCCAGAAAGGCTGAGGGGTCTGCCTCTTGCTTACGTATGGTCGTTATATTTATCCCGCTGAGGTTAACTTTCCCTTTCATCTTTACGGGGTCGATAAAATAAAGTACCAGTAATACACTGGCTAATTGCTGGCCTTGTGCCAAAAGTAGAAACAATTATATTTAACACGAGCATTAGTCACAGTTAAAACAATATACTCAAATATTGAAAAGGAAGCCATGGAGATTGTATAACATACTTGAAAAACAGGATATTTTCTGATTTAAATTGATCTCTTGTCATAAAACACCAGAAATTATTTTTGGGAAAAGGTCTTTCTGATGCCAACCTTTATTTTTTATTTTTTTTATTTTTTAAAGTAAGCTGCAGATCTTGGTATGTCTAGCTACAAAGCAGTGGGATATCTATTTATGTGAAACATAAACAAACAGCACTACCTGTGATGTCAAATGAGGAATGTAAAGTAAAAAAAAAAAACAGTCCCCCCCCCCCCCCCCCATATATATATATACCCTTGCAAGCAGGGAAAAGTGGACGTAAAATGAAATGAAAATGAAATGAAATATATATATATCATCAACATCATTTTACATCTGCTTTTCCTTGCTTGCAAGGGTGGGACGGGTCCTCTTTAGCATAGCATCTCTCCAATATGTCACCTCTATGAGCTTCAGCAATATTAGGTCAGCTCTCACCACCTCCACTCATGATTTTTGTCGTCTTCCTCTACTGCATCTTCTTCCACTGGGATTTCTTGACACTTCTTTACCCAGCGGTCATCCTCCATGTGCATCACATGTTCATACCAATGCAGTCTTCTCTCCCGCACACTACAGTTTCTCTTTCAACTCATCTATGCTTGGTCGTTCACACACATCCATCAGAGCATGCTTATATATATATATAAATAAATGTAAACTAGCAGAAATACAATGCTCCAGGTAGTTTTCTACTCATCTGTGTATGTGTGCATTTCATAACATATCTGTCAATGTATACATCATCATCATTGAAGATCTATTTTCCACGCTTGCATGGATTAGATGGGTTGTCCTGTTATGAGACAATACAGTCTAGGTGACCAAGTTTTGCTCATACGGATCTGTATTTTGGCTTGGTTTCTACGGCTGGATACCCTTCCTAATGCCAACCACCTTAGTGTTGACTGGGTGCTTTTTGTTGTAGCACCAACATGACCACTTTTGACATGCAAATGATATAAACATACAATGACATATTTTGCCTTGTGGTTTATTTAATTTAATACAACATAAGAAGATAGCATTTATATTTGTTCAATATTTGAATTATTTTATTTTTCAACTCCTTTTACATTACTAGAAATATCAACAGCAGCTGTAAGAATATTTAAAGACATTTTACTGACAACACACCAAATACATTTGTAAGGAGATGAACATGTTTGAAGAACAGATTCACTTTGGAAGTCACATTTGATATGGAAGATGATATGGTCAATTTACAAAGTAGCTTTAGGGCCACATTATTTAATATAGAACATTAACCCTTTACCATTTACATTACTCTATATATACTATTGCATTTTCGTGGTAAAGGCTTTATCTCACAATCTATGAGATTTTGATGTTATTTATTTTGAGAACAATACCTTAGCATCAGTACGAGTGGCTAGTTACGGCCAGTTTGAACAGAAAGAGGTGACAGAATTTTGGCCGTATACAACTGGTTTAAAAGCTAAAGTGTTAAGAGAATTTATAAAGTAAATTTGGATGCCAGATTTACTAAGACTGTGACCAAATTTGAAGTAAAGCAAACAGATAAAGTGAGCTTTTGTATGGCATATGGACATATTGGAAATATGCACCCGTTACTTTCAGAAGGCTTGAAAATATATTCAGGAATGAGATTCATCTCAGACACATGCATCTATATATATATAGAGAGAGAAAGAAAGTTTGGCCAATTCTAACAGCAGCAACAGTTTTGACTTATGATTTTTCATTTTTCCTTTAACTTTTTCGTTATCATATTTCTAATGGAAAGCAATACCTATATTTTTCAAATAATTTGGAAAATAATCAGGAATTTAAATATGAACACTTTAAAACAAATAGCTTTGTATCATAGAACCAAGGGTGGTGTCAGTTGGCTTAGTACAAAAAGGGTTAAAAGTTTTGGATTTCATCAATTTCAGGCTAAATCTTTTTCAAGTCCAAGGTTTTTTTGATCTCCAGTCGAGAAAGTCTTTGAAATCGTCTGCTGAAATGTTATCATCGTCTTCACTATCATCATCACAGTTGTTTTTCTCAGATTTTACCTGCATTAATTTTTCTTTTTGATCTTGTAAATCATTGATTTGGGACCAACGATGTCTGAAAATGGATTAAAACAAAAACAATATATATATGTGTATTATATAATTACAAATACAAAAGATGTTTGTATAGATATATATATATGGAAATATATGTATAGATATATGTAAGCAAATATTTATGCCTATACACACACGTGTGTGTGTGTGTGTGTAATTGGGAGTTCTTCCAAATGCCAACCACATAAAAAACTATGTATGGGAGAAATGGAGTTGGGTTTAAAAGAAGAAACTGATGCCATCTATTATTTTACTTACATTTGTTCATCAATTTCATCAATGTTCCTGTCTACATTAGCCTGTTCATCATCATCTTCAATAATAGCTTCAGATACCTGTCCAAGACATAGATTCAATAACTTTAAAGTTACATCTCAATACAGATGATGAGACTAACAAAGGGAAAAACACTTAACTCTTTCAGATACCTTTCTGTGCAGCTTAACACAACATACTAAGTGTTCTTCATGACTTAGCATGCTTTATACACACACACATATATATATATATATATATGTATGTATAATATATAGTATGAGAATAAAAGAACAAAGAATCAGTGTTGCATCGTAACATATTACATATGTTTCACTGTCGATCAGCTCGAGGAACGATCTATTATTGATCGAACCTGACTCTGGTAGGATCACTAATAGATCGTTCCTCGAGCTGATCGACAGTGAAACATATGTAATGTTATGATGCAACACTGATTCTTTGTTCCTTTATTCTTATACTATTATACGCTGCTCTGCGCGAGCATTGAGTGCTCACCCGGTATACCACCTACGGATGCAATTATCTTGCACCTATACTCCTGTACAATATATATATATATATATATATATATCACCACCATGACCTTTACAGGGTGGACTGGGTGATTTTTGTCATGTCACCAACATGACCACTTTACAGGGTGAACTGGGTGCTTATTTATCATGCCTCCAACACCATAAGGTCATAAGTCAAATTTTCTCTATCCCAAGGTGTCATACAGTAGGAACAAACCTTGAACCATGTGGCCCATGAAGTAAATTTTCTAACTGCACAGCCATGGAGTGGTGGACATTATCTGCCTAATGGTATCAGAAGTTAGAATATAGACTAAATCAATTGTTACATACGTGAGTTTCTTCCTTCATTTGCTTCTGGAATAGTTCCCATTCTTCCTCCATCTTGTCTTTGTACTCCACTTGCCGCACCTGTTAGAAATAGTAAAACAGAACAAGCTCAGTCACAATCAGTTTAACATCAACAACAACATCATCATAGTTGGAATACTGGGATGATGGGGTAGTGATACATTGTTGGTGGTGGGATATAGTCCCACATTGTGAAACTTCCTATGAGATGCAACCTCATAGGAGGCCAGCTAAACGTGGACAGGTGTGAGCTGTAACAACAACACAATAGAAGTGGAGCCCTTACCATTAAAACACCTGAGAAACCTCCTGTTACAATAGGTGTTTACTGTAAATTTCATTTCAAATGAGGAAGCAACCTACCTTAGCATCAATGACAGGATCATCAAAAAATCCTTCAGGTAAGGAATTAGAAATCTTGCTTTCAGCATCAGCCCCAGCATCATCTTTGGTCTCAGTAGGGGCTTGACCAGAGTCAAAGAAGTCTGAAATTAAATGACGGGAACAAATTTTAATTTCTATTTTAATTGTTAATTCATCATCATTGTTAGACAGCCACGACCCTCCTCCACCCAGTGCAGCTTTCAGAATCAGTTGTGCTCCCATGGTCGGGTGATTAACCTTGTATCATCATCATCATTCAACTACAGTAGAACATCACAATACTCCTCCACCTACTGCATCTATTGCACTTGACTGTGTTCCAGAAGTGTCATAGTGTGTAGAGCTGACCAGGTCCACCATTGATGGTGGTCCTGTGCCAGCCCCTCTGAGTCCTCCAAAGTGACGTTGAGCCTCTGGAAATCTTCTTTAATCACCTCCAACCATCTGGTGTGGGGCCTCTTCCAGTTTGCCACTGCTGCGTTGAATGAGAGTAAGGCCCTGGTAGGATGATCTAGAGGACATATCGGCACCAGTGGATGGCTATGAGGGTCGAGACAGACTTTTTTAAAAAGATAGATCATAGATTCCATACTTATAAATAAATAAAATACAGGGTGGTGTATATCATCATCATTTAAAATGTATTTTTCCATGCTTGCACAGGTGAGACAGGTTGTCACATTATGAGACAAATCAGGCCTGGAGATCACATCTTGCTCATACAGATCTGTATATGTTACAAGTAAATGGTTTATCAATGTTAGACAAACAGCAAGGTTAATGCTGTGACAAAGAAAAGCAACAATAGATTAAAATCTGTTACCTTTTGGCAGGGATGAGGCTGTCACTGATTGAGCATCATCTGTTTTTTCAGGAGTGGTTGTTGTTGTTGTGGGGTTGGTGATCATTGGCTCACACTGGTCACTGTCTGTTGAATCTTTGTCTGAGCCAGCATCATCGGATGATTCACCATCAATAGGGAAACTTGTACTGTTTGGTAGATGTCAGAAAAGTACAGACAAGAAAAGTCAAGTTAGTCATATAATTATACGTTGCACAGGTGATGCTCCAGTATGGCCACAGCCATGGAGCGGGAAACAGGTAAAAGAGGAAGTTTAATGGAAAAAAAAAAGAAAAATAGAGTTTAACCCTTTTGTTACATCACCATTCTCATCATTTTACATCCTTGCTGACATAAGTTGGATGTGTTGCTACTGTTTGAAATTAGGCTGGTTGGGAAATTACGTCTTAACTCTTTACATTCCATATTTATCATGGTTTCTACTGCTCGATACTCTTCTTAAAGCTATCCACTTTACAGAGTGTACTGGGTGCATTTTATCATGATTCCAGCACTACCACTTTACAATATTTCTTATGAAAAACGCTGCCTATAATTTTCAAATCGTTTTGAAAATAATCAAGAATTTGGACACATTTAGTAAAATAATGGCAGAAGGTTATTAGATAAATATAACCACTTTAAAACAGTTTGGTACCATGGAACCAGGAGTGATTTCAGGTGGTTTGGTACCAAAAGAGTTAACACCAACACTAAAAGATTCAATCTTCGTTTTTAAACTATCCAGTAGTGATATAAAAAAGAATAATGTTTGTAATCAAAACATAAAACTTACTTTGAAGTATTTGCCTTCAAACTATTCTTCAAAATTGAAGCTAAAAAAAAATCAAGACAAAAGCTGTCATGTTAACTCAGAAAAACAGAAGTCAAAGAAAAAAAATTGTTACCAAAAATATAGGTTTACCTTCTCTTATAAAAATGGAGAGGCAATAATATATTATTATATCACAATAACTATGTTAAAGTGATGAATAACTGACTGTATAACCAGGAGTTGAAACTTTAACTGTCAGAGCTGCTGCTATATTGTACCTAACAATAATTATATCTTAGTTTAACTCTGTTACTTCTTCTATACTCTTAATTACTGTTACAACAATACAGAATTCTGTGGTTATAATCAGCTGCTCATACTGACATTAAGGTATTGTTCTCAAAATAAATATCAAATTCTCATAGATTCAATATTATGTGAGATAAAGCCTTTACTGTGAAAATACAATAGTAAAATACAGAGTAATGTAAATGCTAAAAGGTTAAGGCCATTTCCCTGCTAAAGCAGGAGTTAGCTTTTCAGACTCCATGACAGATTTCATACCTATCAGGGGGTCATAATTTACAATCAGGTACCCTTCCAAATGATAAATGTTTTAGTCAGTGGCCATAACACCCATCCAGCTGCTAAAAACAAAACAAAGTAAAGAAAAAGCAACACCCTTCTAGCATAGAAAACTGACTGATGTAACAAATGCATTAATAATATAAAATTGTCAAACCTCTTGGTTTTTTGTTGTCATGTTCAACATCTTTCTCAGCTAACTTTCTTTTCAAAAGATTAATGTGTTGCAAATCTTGCTGGTTTGTATTCTGAGAAACAAGATTCTGAAAAAAAAAAAAAAAAAAAAAAAAAAAAAAAAAATGTTATTTCAACTAAAGGAGTCTGGCAGTAACGTCATGAAAAGAATCGATACCAATTTTTCTTGTCGTCATCATCATCATCACTGCTTTCTAGTCTTAATGCTTGCATGGGTTAGATGAGTTGTCCTGTATGAGGCTAGACACATCAGATGACCATACCTTCAACATACAATCTGATTTTGGTTTGGTTTTCTATATGTAGATGCCCTTCTTAATGCCAACCACATTACAGTGTGTACTGGGAACTTCTTTTTTCATGGCACCACCACTATCGCCTTAAAAGGTGGACTAATTGCTTTTTGTTGAGGCACCAGAATGATCACTTTTTGTTGTGGCACCAGCACTACCATCTTACAGGGTGGGCTGGGTGCTTTTTGTGGCAGTAGTACAACCACTTTAAAGGGCAGACTGGTTGCATTTTATAATCACAGCAACATGACCACCTTACTGGGCAGACTGGATGCTTTTTGTCATGGCACCAGCATGACTACTTTTCAGGTTGGGCCGGGTGCCTTTTTGTCATGGCAAAAGCACAACCACCTTACAGAGTGGACTGGCTGATCTTTGTCATAGCTCCAGCACTACCACCTGATTGGGTATTTTTAGTCATGGCACCAGCATGGTCAATTTTTGTCTTGTGAATCACATTTTTATGGCAGAAAAACATACTAATCACTTGACCATTAAGAAAAACATACTAATTACTTGACCATTAAGAAAAACATACTAATTACTTGACCATTAAGAAAAACATACTAATCACTTGACCATTAAGAAAAACATACTAATCACTTGACCATTACATAAAGAATCTGTGTGAGAGCCAAACAAGATTTACAGTTATTCCAAGTCCAAATAGTCTCTCTCTAGTTTCTTACCTCTTTATGTTGACGTCCCTGTAGATGGGCATTCCATAGAAGGGAACTTTTTAGTGCTGTGTTACATATACTACAAACTAACTGTCCTAAACAGTTGTATCTAAAGTAAAAATCATTGTCAAGGAATAATTGGAACAAAAAGAATCACCAACTGCAATAAAAAACAAGCGAATGTAATGCTGCTTACAATGTGGAAACCAATAATAATTTAGAATATATCATCATCATAATTTTATCTCTATTTTTCATACTAGTATGGGTTGTCACAGACCAAGTCAGTCTTGAACCATAGTTGATCTCCTAGACAGGTCAGAGATCATATCTTGTTTGCATACTTTCCAGTTTTAGCATGGTTTCTACATTTGGATGCCCTTCCTATCACCAACCACTTTACAGAGTGCACTAGGTACATTTTATCATGACACCAACATCAGTTAAGGTGTCGTATTCTTGACACAACTTTTAAAAAACCGCACCTTAGCCCTTTGGCATGGTTTCTATAGGATACAATACTACAAAGCTTATAGGTAAATTTGGAAAATGGAAACTTTAGGATGCCCATTGTATATGTATATATATACACATATACATTAGGTATATATATATATCATCATTGTTTAATGTCCATTTTCCACACTAGCATTATATATATATATAAATCACCACCATCATCGTTAAATATCCATTTTCCATGCTAGCATGACATATATATATATACACACACATACATGATGATGATGATGATGATAATATATACACATACACATATATATATATATATATGCAAAAGGTAAATATTGCAAACAAGATAGCAAACAACACAGTACAATGAAAAAATATATTAGTTTAATGCTTGATATAGTAGACGAGTCTTCATGTTTTGGACACTAGTCCTTTATCAGTAGATAGAATGATGAAATAGAAAGATAGAGTGAGAAGAGGAAAGTAGACAAAGATGATATACATATGTGTGTGCGTGTGAAGCATTATAGCAATTAGTCATTTTACTACTTGCTATACCAATTCTATATCTAAAATTGTATTGAGTAATACCCTGATCTGTGGTCTGCTGGGACCGTACCACAAACAGTGTAGGTCAGATTAAGCTGGCATTTGGCTCTTGGCAAAAATTTTCATCATGGTTCTTGTAACTTTTATGGGAGCATGTAATAATTGTTTCTACTTTTGGCACAAGGCCAGCAATTACCCCAGTGTATTACTGGTACTTTATTTTATCGACCCCGTAAAGATGAAAGGCAAAGTTAACCTCGGCGGGATTTGAACTCAGAATGGCAAGGGCCGTAACTCTATGCGTCAAAGCATAGCGTCCGACCCTCTACCGACACTGCCAATCCACCGCCCTAGCAACTAATTTAGGCACAAGGCCAGCGGGTTTGGGAAACGGGTAAAGTTGATTAAATCAACCCAGTACTTGACTTGGACTTTATTCTATCGATCTAGGAAGGATGAAATGTAAAGTAGAACTCAGAATACCGCAGTGGTATTTTATCCGATGCACTACCAATTCTGGCTGGAGCCATATAAATAAGGCGGTGCTCCTAGTTATAGCACGGTCAGCCTCTACTTTTAAATCCGGCTCTGGCAGTTAATTAACATTTTTTTTTCAATTTCATGTACATCGTTTATTTCTATATAATAAATTAAATACGCACATTTTAGACCACATACATCAAAAGGCAAGCGAAAGGGGTGGACAAACGAACAGGTGTCAGAAGAAAGGATAACGATCTTGCCTCTGACAATGAAAGAAACAGTAGTTTCGATCAAAGAACTACAGAATGTGATGAGTGACAGAAATCACGAGAGGGGAGAATTAACTTCGCCGATGCTTCACCGTCCCAAGGGATTGTATGAAATATTAACAGGGACAGCCCTGGTTATGTGGTTAAAGAGTTCGCATTGCAGCCACGCAGTCCTGGGTTCAGTAACACTGCGCAGCAATTAAGGCAAGTGTCTTCTACTGTAGCCTCGAGTTGACCAAATGCCTTGTAATTGAAATTTGGTAGACTGAAATTGCAGATGCCCGTTGTATATATGTATAAGTGTGTCTATGACAAAAACCAAAAGAAAAAAACAACGAAATCAATAAAATAAGTACTGAGATCGATATGATCAAGTACATCAAAGCAGTGCCCTAGCATAGCTGCAGTCTAATGGCTGAAACCAATAAAAAAAAAATTAATGTGAATTAAAATTAAAATATGCAAATATAACAAATACTGTGGGACAAATGGCGTAATATATGTTATAGAGATAAAATAGGGTGAATCATCAAATATTCATTGAGTTTATGTTAAGGATACTTTGCATGAGGATGATCAACTTTTTTCTCTTTGCTGGCGACAGTGAATTTTGTTTCTTTCATTAAACGACGCAAATCATCTTTCGAGACAGCTTTCTTTTTCTTGGAAGCTGCCATCATGAATAACAAACTCAAACAGAGTTAGTCCCTTGTTTAGTAAATAGTTTCGACTGTTTTCTTTCTGATTAGAAAAATATTTGATCAATTAAGTATAAAAACAATTATAAAGTAGAATGTTCTGAATATTGATATTTTATAAAATTTCGATAGTTATATTATATATAACAGCTGCATAATTACAGAATTGGCGGGCTACTGAGGTGAAATATTTAACCGGAAGTAACCGGTGTTAGGCCAAAAACAACGTGAGTACGTATTTCGTATGTTTGTTTTTACTTATTCAAACTTCTCAATAAAGTTGTTTGAATTAGCCTTTTTTTTTTATTAACGATTTTATTTATCTATAGGTGAATTCTTACATAAAATATCTGTATGTGCACAGGTCTCGAAATATAAAAACGAAAATATCCCGTTCGGTTACATTGCATATACACGTTAGGGTTTGGGACTTGTTATTGTTTCGTTAGTGATTCCATGGTCGGTTCGAGTGTTTGTGTATACATATGTATATATATTATATAAAAGGCCTCTTCGGTCACGAATGACTATATTTGCACCTAGAAAGTTCAGCTCCGAAGCACAAGTCAAAGCAATGTTGTTTGTAGAAGACCAGCAGTCACTCGTGCATACCAGTCTCCCCTCTTCGTGCCAGCGATGTTGTCCAAGGGAAAGACAAAGGCCGATACAGTTCGGCACCAGTGACGTCGCAACTCATTTCTACAGTTGAGTGAACTGTAGCAATGTGAAATAAAGTCTTGCTCAAAGACAACGCATCACCCGATATATATAATGTAGGAGGTGAGTTTTATTGTAGTACAATAAAGCAAATACTTTAATAAAAGACCTTGATACAAAAACATAATCTGGTATAATGCTCCTTTCTCCATCTCTATTAATAATAATATTCCTAAATTATTCTTTAATGCCTTAAATAAATGCTTCCCTCCCTCACATATCTATAGTAAAATATTTAACAAACACATTATAACATTTTCCTATTCGACCTCCTCCAACATTATCTCTAAACACAACAATAAAATACTAAATACTAAATCTCTTCCTTCCAACACTGAATATCATAATAATTGTAATAGTACTCCCGACGTCATTGTTAACTCTAGCCTAATTTCTGCAAACCCAAATACAACGTCAAACGCAACTTCGTTAAATGTTCTTAACCCCAATCTAAATCAAGAAACTATTATTCCTATCGTAAATAACTTCTCCAATCCAATTCCTTCTATAGATAACACTAGGTCACTTGTTAATAACTCTGTTAATTTCTCTAATCGCAATTGTAATTGCCCTGTTAAAAATAAATGTCCTCTCAACAACCATTGTTTTGAAAAAAACTTAATCTATGAATGTAAAGTTATAACTGTTTCTACTTTAGGCACAAGGCCAGCAATTACCCAGTGCATTACTGGTACTTTATTTTATCGACCCCGTAAGGATGAAAGGCAAAGTCTACCTCGGCAGGATTTGAACTCAGATCGTAAAGGGACGTAACTATGCTGGAAAGCATGGCGTCCGACCCTCTACCGATACTGCCAATGACACCAATTCCTTTACCTATTTTGGCTCCACTTCCACCTCCTTTAAAGCTCGTCTTTATAATCATCATTCGTCTTTTAAATACCAACTTAAAAGAACCAACACGGCACTCTCAGAACTCATATGGTCCTTGAAAGACAAAAATATTAACTATAACATCTCTTGGAGGAAGGTTTGTTCTGCTTCTCCATACTTGAATGCTTCTCTATCCAAGACATGTAATCTCTGTGAGAAATTTACCATTATATCTAATTTAGATTCTATAATAAATAGACGCACTGACTTGTTTTCTCTCTGCTTGCATAAATTCCACAGAACATTCCATAAAGTATATCTAATACTTTACCAATTTAAAATCCTTTTTCTCAAAGACACATATATATATACATATATATTTCTTTAAAAATATACTCATCTTTCTACCTTATTTCAATGTTATTTATTATACATTATATAATACTAGTTACTCATTCTATATCACTCCTATTTATCACTTCCCTTTCTTCCTTTTTTCTTTTAATTTCTAACCTCTAATCTGTACCTTTTCTTCCCAGATACTTCTCAATTCTCATTATTACTCACCACAATATATCCACTCTTCCTTCTTCCATCCTATCACTGGCCATAACATTTACTATTACCCTTTTAAATACTTTATAGTATCACCTTGAAAAATCCTTCGTAAACATAAACATTTTTTTTGACGTTAGATTATTCATCCTCAATTCATTATTTTTTTCTCCCTTTCATGCTCATCTAACTTCTACATATTACATATATTCATCCACTCTTCTACTTCTTTTCACAATATATCCTTAATTACATTACTAATTTTATATTTTTTTTAATAATACATATCAGCAATTTCTTTCCATCGCACATATTATTAAACCCTTCAATATACAAACCTTAACTTAATATTATTCTTAATACATATTAACAATTTCTTTTCATCGCACATATTATTAAACCCTTCAATATACAAACCTTATTCTTAACATTATTCTTAAATTTTTCTCTTCATTAATTTTCAAATTCTTTTAATTTATTTATTATCTTCCAATGGTTTTTTAACCTCTCTCTGTAAAACAATATATTTTTCTCAGTTATAAAAGCTACCTCTCTCCTCCTATCTCATCCTTCCTTATTATACTCCTCCCCCTCCATTCTTTACTCTCATCTCCTCTTTTTCATCCTTTCCACCCCCCCTCAATTTTTTTTTTTTTCCCCCCCAAAAAATATCACACATCAATCTAAAACTACTTTTCATATGTTGATTTAAAACTGCACTATTCACAAGTGTTTTTTAACCTTCATATCATGTCTCCCTATTTTATCTGACAAAAACGCAAATGTCATCGCATGAAGATATTTGTTTTTGAAATGCGCATAATAAAATACATGGAACTCTTTTAACCATCTTTTGATCTTATATATTATATATATATATATACAGGAAAATGTATGACCCACTCTACTACCCTAAGTATTGAGTACTCTGGTGCGTTATGGTCCATCTGGTTCCTTACCACAACTCCTTTGTTATATATATATATATACATCATCATCATCATCGTTTAACGTCCATCTTCCATGCTAGCATGGGTTGGACGGTTTTGTCCCATTTGAGGTGAGATTGGTCGGGAGACCGTGTCTCGCTCATACAGAACTGTTTCTGGCAGGTTTTCTACAGCTGGATGCCCTTCCTAACACCAACCACATTCATAGTGTGGACTGGGAGCCTTTTTAATGTGTCACCTACACGACCACTTTACAGTGTATATGTATATGTTTCACAGACACACACCTACACCGAGGCAATTTAATTGTATTCATTTGCAACACTAACTCCAGGAAATTGGCCAGTTATTTGATCCCTTACAAATCACCCAAACACACAAGCCAAATGTTTTGTTTTATACCTCACACCTATGCAAGTTTAGCTGACCATCTATATATATATATCCCTGACTGAGTGCTCTATTACTGTGGATATAACCCACCAGCGTCCTACCACTATATATATATATATATATACACACACACATGTAGACATACAAGTAGGTAGATAAATAGTCAGACAGAGAGATGGAAAAACAGACAGATAAATAGATAGATAGATAGATAGAGCAATAAATATTTTTATTGTCCAAAGATAAACAGATTCATAACCAGAAGGTGAATATACCTTGTCAACAATGACAGACAGGTATGGCCAGATATACTTTGTTAATACTGTGACAGAGATAAGACAGGTATGACCAGAGGGTGATATATACCTTGTCAACACTGTGTGAAAGAGACAGGTATGGCCAGAGGGTGATATATACCTTGTCAACACTGTGTGACAGAGACAGGTATGGCCAGAGGGTGATATATACCTTGTCAACACTGTGTGACAGAGACAGGTATGGCCAGAGGGTGATATATACCTTGTCAACACTGTGTGACAGAGACAGGTATGGCCAGAGGGTGATATATACCTTGTCAACAGTGTGTGACAGAGACAGGTATGACCAGAGGGTGATATATACCTTATCAACACTGTGTGACAGAGACAGGTATGGCCAGAGGGTGATATATACCTTATCAACACTGTGTGAAAGAGACAGGTAGGGAGAAAGATATCAAAATACATTCCTAAAAAAAATCTAACAAAGTGGTGATCATGTGTTTTCTTAAGATATATATCTTTCTAAGATTGTATATAGCTTAACTAGAATGTAAACAAATCTAAACTAAACCCAGGCTATCCATGAACTCAAGCAAACGGAAATCCTAATTCTACAATCAACCCTACTCACCAAACCGTACTTCACCAGCCATAAATTAAATTCAAACAGTTCTTTCAAAATCACACCTCCAGTCAATAACTAACCTGCTGGTGTAGAGTTGATGGATGTCATTAAGCTGCAACCATTGTATTACATAGTTTCTATATTAATCTGCAGTAATACTGGCTGTTTAAAAAAATTAAGTATCATATATGATGTAAATATACCAGAAACTACAAAATCTAAGTTAATGAGCAGGCTTAGTTGCAGAAGAGGAATTATAAAACAGTGTTAGAGTGTTAGACTAGTTTCACTGCTTTGATACCAACCTGTCTGACACCACCCCTGGTTCTATGCTTCTATGAAACAAATCCATCCCTTTTAAAATTGTTTGTGTAAATTTAAACCTTTTAACATAATTATATCTAAGAACCTTTGTTAAGTTATGTTCTAAAAACTAACTTAATAATGAGAAAGTTATATTAAATATTTGACTATTTTCAAAATTATTAAAAAATTTTTTTTTTCCATTTAAGTAATAAAGGGTTTTATTATTCAGTGTTATATAAATAACATTATAAATAAAAAAAGGCGGTGGATTGGCAGTATTGGTAGAGGGTCGGACGCCATGCTTTGCAGCAAAGAGTTACGGCCCTTTATGGTCTGAGTTCAAATCACGCTGAGGTTAACTTTGCCTTTCATCCTTATGGGGTCGATAAAATAAAGTACCAGTAATGCACTGGGATAATTGCTGGCCTTGTGACAAAAAGTAGAAACAATTATAAATAAAAAAGAAGTTATACTATAATGGATATATGAAAAAGAAAGATGAAATCAAAATTAACCCTTTATCACTCACATTACTTTATATATACTAATTGTATTTTTATGGTAAAGGCTTTATCCTACATAATATCGAGTCTATGAGATTTTGATGTTATTTATTTTGAGAACAATACCTTAACATAAGTATGAGTAGCAAATTACGACTGGTTTGAACAGAAAGAGGTGATAGAATTCTGGCCGGATATGGCCGGTTTAAATGCTAAAGGGTTAAGTCATGAGAAAAAGGGAAAGGAGTAAAGAAGGGCAGATCTGTATGGGAAAGTAGATGAAAGGATTATAAATGCTGCTTTCATTAGAAATATGGTAATGAAAACATTGAGTTAGTATTTCATTGTACCTTATTTTGATTTTCCAGTTACAATTTGGCAGTATGTTGAAGAAATGCTGTGAAAGAACATTATTGATTAAATTCTGTAATACCAGATGTTTCTTTTTGTGTTCTACAAGTCTATCTAAACCTGTGAAGCCTGAACATCAAGCAATTATCAATTTAAATCGAGAGAATCGACGCCTTTATGGACCATTGCTGAAATCCTATGGAGAGTTAAAGTTTTCAAAAAAGTCTATAAAAAATCACAGACCTGCTACATCTACAAAGAAGATCGTAAAATCTAAACCTATTGATACAAAAGAGTCTTCTCCAAATTACTCAGAAAATAACCCAAATAAAAGCACATTTCTAAAACCTCAGAGAAATGTCTTACCTTGTGAAATCCTTTCTTCAGACAATTCCTGTAAGCCTGTGAAAAATATTAGATTGCATTTTGAAGATTCAGACCAGCTTCAAAATTGCTCCGATGCTCAAACTACAATTTTACCCGATAACTGGAGAGCCACAATATCACAATTCATATCTTCTAAGAAACTTATACAAAACTCAAAAGAAACTCCTATAGACAACATAGACTATAAAGATATTTTGAATACCTTAATTGATCATAAACTGCCATCTGTCACAGCTATACTGCAACAAACCCAGTCACCACTAAGCCAGCTAATTCTACAGAGATGGAGAGAAAAAATGATTAAAAAACTTGGTCATGAGAATTTTTTAAAATACCAACAAGGTGTGTAGAACTGCAGCTTTCATTTATAATACCTCTTGTGACTTTATCTTCTTCACCCACTTATTACTGAGAGGGTCATGGGGGCAGAGTCCTCAAACACTCCTTCCAGTGGGTCCTGTCAGATGCAACCATCACCATTGATCTGGTTGGATCCCCAAGTGAGACCAGCTGAGCTCATGGATGTTACCCAACCATCTTGTTTGAGGTCTATCCCTGGGTCTCCTGCCGGTTGGTTTTGCCCATAAAATCTGTCCAGTGATTCTCTTTTGAGACATTCTAACCACATGTCTAGTATTGCAGCTGTGATCTCTCAATTTGGAGAAGTAGCAGCTCTACCTTCAACGACTCTGATCTCTATCAAGTAATGTTACTCCAAAGTCCCTTTGGAGAAACCCCACTTTGGCCACTTGTATTCGCAATCATATTCTTTTAGTCATTACCCAAGATTCATGACCATAGGTAAGGGTTGGCACAAATACCAAATTGAAAATAGCAACCTTATTTCTAATAAAATACACTGTCTATGAGTTTTAGTTAATCCTATTAATACCAAACTGCTTGAAACCATCCTTGGTTCTATGACACAAAAATGTTTATATTTATCTAAAAACCTTTCATCATAATTTTATGTAAGAATCTTTGTCAAATTATGTTCCAAACACCATCTTAATAATGAAAAGGTCAGTTATTTTTGTAAATCCCTCCAAATTTTTGTTATTATTTTCAAAATTATTTGCAAATTGTAGAATTATATAATGTCTTTCATTAGAAATATATGATTTTGAAAATAATAAAAAATTTGGAGAGATTTAGTGAAATAACTGAACTTTGCATGGTTGATAGCTTCTGATATCTAGGTGATCAAATTAGCAAGGTATGAGGATGCTCAAACGCTATAGTATAGAATAAGGACAGGATGGAAAAAGTTTATGGAGCTGCTTCCTCTGTTGACATCTCTGCTCACGAGCATATCATCCTTTACATTAATAATGTAATAAATTACTTGTTGTCTAGAAAGTTGACAGGAACATTAAAGGGTTTGAAATTTCCCTTCATTCTTTTCATCTTTCAGATTTAAAAGATCACGGGACTAACTTCCATCATTTTATCCAGAATATTCTCAACAAGAATATCGCAGAGTCAGAAATCAGTGATGAGTTTGCTGCACATTGGAAGAGTTTGCAGGCTGTTATACCTTTGATAAACACAATTATGACTGTGGAGACATTTGTCACTCATCGGTCTCTGCTATATACTGGTGTCCTTGATTGCATTTGCTGTTACAAGTAAGTGTATATATATATATATATATATGTGTGTGTATGTATGTATATATATATATATATATATATATATCATAAAACATGTCTATAGAATCACCAGATAAAATATATACCGTTTCCTCTCCCAATTAGCATAATTAACCATATAAAAAATCGATTAGACCAAGCTATAAGAATAAAGGCTTCTATGAAGAAATCTCCGACAAATAACCTTTATATATATATATATATATATATATATATACATGAGAAGACCCCCTTTGGTCACGAATGATCATGGGAATTATTTGCACCTAGAAAATTTCCATCCCTGACACAAGTCTGATTGCGGAAGACCAGCAGTCACCCATGCATACCAGCCTCCCCTCTCCACGCCATCAATGATGTCAGCTATGGCTGATATAGTTTGGCACCAGTGACGTCGCAACTCATTTCTACAGCTGAGTAAACTGGGGTAACGTAAAATAAAGTGTTTTGCTCAAGGACATGACACATCACCTGATCTGAGAATCGAACTCACAACCTTTCGATTGCAAGCCCAATGCTCTAACCACTAAGCCATGTACCTTCATACATACTATACACATATATATATACTATATTATATGAAATACATGGCAAACTGGCATATACCTTCCTAGGTACTCAGAGTTTCTCTGATGTTATTGTTGCTTTGTTCATCAGTCATTATGATTATAACCCCTCATTCAGGCAATATATAAGTATATATATATAAATATATATATCATCATCATCATCATCATCATCAGCGTTTAAGGTCCGTGTTCCACGCTTGCATGGGTTTGGACGGGGGTTTTCCCACTTGAGGCAAGAGTGATTGTCTTGCTCGCATAGGACTGTCTGGCAGGTTTTCTACAGTTGGATGCCCTTCCTAACACCAACCACATTTACAGTGTGGGGCTGGGAGGTTTTTACCGTGTTGCCTACACGGCCACATTACAGCGTGGACTGTGTGTTTTTTTGTCGTGACACCTACACGATCTCATTTGTTTCGGCCTGGATGGTGTGGCACCAACATAACTTTACATAGAAGGGGGCGGTGTAGATGGGGTGGGGGTGGTGGGACGGGGGTGTATTTTGTTAGAGATGCCTACTGACTGTAGTAGGATTTACTATGTATTTAGGTAAGGCGGGTCTTCTCTATTACTGAGTACCGCCAATGGTCTCGGTCCAGTGACATTGTCTTGGAGAGGTGTAAGTGTGTGAGGTCGGAGTTTATCAGCTCGTCCCAGGTTTTTCTGGGTCTGCCTATTCTGTGGCTACCGTCTATCTTTATTGCCCTGCACTTTGCTATACAGCTATCGTCTTTCATGCGCATCACGTGTCCATACCAACGTAGCCTTCTCTTGAGTAAACAACATCTGATCCCTCTTATTTCTAATTTTTTCCTTAGTTCGTTTATGCTTTGCCGGTCACGTATATTACTGTTACACATCCAGCGGAGCATGCAAGCTTCGTGTACTGAGTACCTTACTTACCGTGTTTACCCCAACTGAACCCAGGACTCACATACATTATATATATATATATATATATATATATATATATATATATATATAATGTATGTAAACAAAGCAACAATAACATCAGAGAAACTCTGAGTACCTAGGAAGGTATATGCCAGTTTGCCATGTATTTCATATAATTATATATATATATAATGTATGTGAGTCCTGGGTACAGTTGGGGTAAACACAGTAAGTAAGGCACTCAGTACATTAGTAGAGTATATACAACAAATTTAATATAGAAATGGCTTCTACAAGTCTAAAATTGTTTCATTCAAAGGAAATCATTAGGTAGTCGCTATTCTTTCCATGCACTCTACTGATTCAACTTTTCCCATCCTATGTCTGTGAGGGTAAATATACCTCTGTCATTCTCAATACATCTTGATTTAAAAACCTCAAACTTCTGATCCCTTCAGCATATAACATTGGCAAATCTCCTGCTTTCACCTTCTCCTTAACCCTTTAGTATTTCCATGCTAGCCTGGAAGAGGGACGTTAAACGATGATGATGATTACTCTATTTATACTGTTATATTTTCACAGTAAAGACTTTGCCTCACATAATATCGAATCTATGAGAGTTTGATATTATTTATTTTGAGAACAATACCTTAACATCAGTATGAGTGGCCAGTTACAACTGGTTTGAAGAGAAAGAGGTGAGAGAATTCTGGCTGAATATAGCCAGTTTAAAGGCTAAAGGGTTAAGCTATATAAACCTGATTCCTAGCCTCTCTTTTAGTTACTTGTTAGTATATTTCACTGCCTGTTTTCTTCTAGTCTTTCTAAGCCTGTCTTTTAGTTTTAATAACTATTTACAATATTCTACCAACATATCACCTTTTGTTTACCTGATTTCCTGCTCCAACCATAAATCTCATCTGTGGGTCATAGCAGATAGTCCTATAGAAATTCTGTTATAGGTCTTTGTCTCTTCATTTTCATCATATGCATCATCTAGAACAGGGGTGTGCAACATATTCCATTGTTGAACATTGAAACAACTATTAGGGCCATTAATATTTATGGCCATTAATATTTATGGCTTAGTGGTTAGAGCATTGGCCTTGCAATCGAAAGGTTGTGAGTTCAATTCTCAGACCGGGTGATGTGTTGTTTCCTTGAGCAAGACACTTTATTTCACATTGCTCCAGTTTACTCAGCTGTAGAAATGAGATGATAGGGACCCTAGTCCCTACCAGTCCACTGCAGAGTGGTCGTGGAGGTGCCATGGCAAAAAATCATCCAGCACTCACTGTAAAGTGGACGTGTAGGTGCCATGGAAAAAAATCGCCCAGCACTCAGTGTAAATGAGGTTGGTGTTAGGAAGGGCATACAACTGTAGAAATCAAGCCAGAATCAGTTCCCATCCCACCCTTGCAAGCAGGGAAAAGAGGACGTAAAATAATGATGATGATGATGATGATGATAATATTCCAAAGATTCACCACAACTTCTTTCCATAACATGGAACTGGGAAATTACAACACACAAAACCCTATCACTGAAGCCCTTTAGTATAGGTCAACTAACAGAAAATTGTATTACGGTTATGAAAAAAATTTCTAAATAAGCCTACAAGGTAAAAATTAAAAACAGTCATCGCAGGCCACTGTGACTGGTCTGAATCCATGTTTAGTAGAGGATTCCTTCAATTTCCACACCCTCCTTCTCCAGCTTGTCTTATGTCTCTGTTTCTGCCTATTTCTTAATACTTTCTAATTTCTAGCCTGTTGTGTTGGGTGGTATTTAGTTTTCACAACCATCTATCAATCTTGTTTCCTAGTAAGTATGAAGTCAATCTGGCTTGTATGTTCACTTGATTGGTAGTTAATCAAGTGACAATTTATTTTCCTGAAGTTAGCGTTGCAGATAGACCATTTGCATTACAAAATTCCAGGCCTTTGATCCCTTTTCATGTCTTGTGCCATATCAATAGCCAATCTATATCCCAGATTATCTTTCATGGTGCTGCACAACCTGTTTGTTTAGGTCACTGACCAAGATAATGAAGCTATTGTCATTTGTTAAGGATAGTCTGCAAGTAGACTTCATAGAAACAGTCCTTCTATGTTCCAGACAGTCTCCATTGTTCCGTGTAAGCAAAGAGGTAACAGTCGCTATAGTGCTGCCTATGACTATTCTAAGCTTAATTATTGTCACTTACCTTGACGCCACAGTTACTTTTTCTATCCATTTCTCTACTAAATAGTTTGCCATTGTTTCCCAGCCAGAAAAACTTATACTTGTGTGTCATAAGAGGTGACTAAAATGGTTAGCACCAAGAGAGGCATTCTGACAGAAAACATTACCTCAAAAAGGACCCTGTGATAAGTAAGACGTTTGTCATGTGACTTACAAAGCTAACCCCTGTTTTAGCAAGGAAAATGACCTTAAGATGCTTGTTGTTGTTGTTTGTCTGGTTGAGGTTCCCTTCCAGCTTTTGGACACAGCAAAACAAACATCTTAACCACACATCTATCTCTGCGGCAGTGTTGGTTGAAGAACTAACTATTAACAGTATTCTTTAGTAACTCTGTGTTGTGTCTGAAGCCCCCACCCTTAACTTTCACTTAACCACTCAACTTAACTTTAAATAACTATCATGTAGTGCTACATGTTACTTTCATATAATTGACAATTATTCTTTGAATTGAGATATATAGTTTAACCCGTTTCATACGAAACCACCTGAAATTGCCCTTGGCTTTTTTGAGACAAAATTATTTGTTTTAATCATCATTATCACATCTGTTTTTCCATGCTTGCATGGGTTGGACAGGTCCTTTTCAGTACAGCTTCTCTCCACATGCTGTGTTCCTTCGCCATCTCCTCTGTGAGTCTTAGCGACTTGAGATTTGCTCTCACCACCTCTGCACAGGTCTTCCTTGGTCTATCTCTAACATGGCTTCCTTCCAATCTAAAAGCCTTCTGTCATACTTTTATATAAGAAACTTTAAGTTATGTTCCAAACACCAGTTTAGTTATGTAGTAAATCCATTCAAATGGTTGATGATTTGAAAAATCATTTGAGAATCATAAGCATTGATTGTCTTTTATTGTAACATTGATTGTCTTTTATTGTAACATTGATTGTCTTTTATTGTAACATTGATTGTCTTTTATTGTAACATTGATTGTCTTTTATTGTAACATTGATTGTCTTTTATTGTAACATTGATTGTCTTTTATTGTAACATTGATTGTCTTTTATTGTAACATTGATTGTCTTTTATTGTAACATTGATTGTCTTTTATTGTAACATTGATTGTCTTTTATTGTAACATTGATTGTCTTTTATTGTAACATTGATTGTCTTTTATTGTAACATTGATTGTCTTTTATTGTAACATTGATTGTCTTTTATTGTAACATTGATTGTCTTTTATTGTAACATTGATTGTCTTTTATTGTAACATTGATTGTCTTTTATTGTAACATTGATTGTCTTTTATTGTAACAAAAGGATTAAATCCTCTTATGAAGGGAGCTTGGGGAGAGATGGGTCCTGTATTTACGCTAGACACACTCATCATCATTGTTTAACATCCACTTTCCATGCTAGCATGGATTACCACCACCATCATCATCATCATCATTTAATATCCATCTTCCATGCTAGCATCGGTTGGACGGTTTTGTCCCACTTGAGGCAAGATGGTCGGGAGACCGTGTCTCACTCATACGGAATTGTTTCTGGCAGGTTTCCTAGGCTGGATGCCCTTCCTAACACCAACCCCATTTACAGTGTGGACTGGGAGCCTTTTTACTGTGTCTCCTACACGACCACTTTACAATGTGGACTGGGTGCTTTTTGTCATGTCACCTCCACAATCACTTTACAGTATGGACAGTGCTTTTTGTTGTGTCACCTACACGACCACTTTACAGTGGGCAGAAGTGGGAGGATGGAGTAGGAGGTGTGGGGTGGGTGAATATTGGTTTAAGAGGTGCCTACTGATTAGGTTTAAGTTTGAATGCAAGGGAAGGCAGGTCTTCTCTATAACTGTATTGGAGAAGAAATCTTCAAGTGGTGACTCATGATCCAATGGATTATCAGATCCAACCACAAATGGACTTACCTCCAGTCATGTTACTACTTAAGTCTTTTTTTCAGAGATGCAATCTATTTAATTGATTGGAAAACATCACAGAAACCAAAACCACTTCTAAAGAACACCTTTGACAACCCAATCCAGCTGGCTGCTTATATGGGGGCCTATAATAATTGTAATCTTCTCAAAGATCAGGTAAAAAAAAAGTATCTTTATTGTTTTCTATGATATATTACTGTTTCATCATGCTGTTCTTTCTATATTTACTATATATTACAATATTTACTATATTTACTACAATATTTACTATATATTACAATATTTACCACAATATTTACTATATATTACAATATTTACTATATATTGTTACAATATTTACTATATATTATTATAATATTTACTATATATTACCACAATATTTTCTATATATTGTTACAATATTTAATATATATTATTACAATATTTAATGTATAAAGTCGTAGTACTGGTGCCATGATAAAAGGCACCAAATCTACCCAGTAAGTCGGTAGTGCTGGTGCAATGACAACATGTTGGTTTCATGATAAAATGCCCCTAGCCCACTTTATAAAGTAGTAGTGCTGGTGCTATGACAAAACTATCTCTATAAAGTGTTAGTTCTGCTGCCACAACAAAAAGCACCCAATCTGCATTGTAAGGTGGTAATGCTGGTGCCACAATAAAAAAGCACACTGTCCACTTTGTCAGGTGGTAGTGCTGTTGACATAACAAAAAGCATCCACTCCATCCTGTAAAGTGCATGTTAGAGCCTTAATAAAATGCTCCTAATACACACTTTTAAGTGGTGGCATTAAGAAAGGTATTCAGCCATAGAAACTATTTAAAAAATGGAGCATGCAAGCAAGATATGGTCACCTGACTCATCTAATTTCAGTATGTGACAGCCTGTTTAACCCATGCAAGCAGGGAAAATAGACATTAAATGGTAATAATAAGGATGATGATGGTGACACCAGGTTAGTATTACTCATAGGTTGACTATAAAGGAATGATGCTAGAGCTGTGAAATCTTACATACATTAATTTCAGTTTTTCTTATTAATAAATACATTGTTTCTTTTCAGGGACTATGTTGATAAATAAATTTCATTTGGTCATTCCATGAGAGTATCTTGGTCAGCCTATGAATTTTTCAGCTGACACTTGTAGTTTTTTATCTTTACACTGAACTGATTGTATTACTTTAAAATATTTCAATAGTTTGTTTGTTTATTTTCAGGTGAAGAAAGCTATAATCATTATCGTTTATCCAAATGGGTCCCCAGCAGATTTACATATAATGAATGAGAAATCATGCCAACATTACTGGAAAAAATGGCAGGCTCGACTATGTCAGTACTGGATTTCCATTGGAGACACTAAACAAATGATTGTTTTGCCAGAACAATAAAGTTTCAAATTGTAAATACAATATCATACTATGCATTTGTGTGCTGTTTTGTTTTTATATTGTTATACAGGGTGGGGCATAAAGATTTCCCACATTTTAAAAGGATGTAATAAAAGACGCAACTATCTAGAAA
Organism: Eledone cirrhosa; assembly: GCA_964016885.1. Lineage (NCBI taxonomy): Eukaryota > Metazoa > Mollusca > Cephalopoda > Octopoda > Eledonidae > Eledone > Eledone cirrhosa. The sequence continues at coordinate 34,822,121 of OZ024754.1, forward strand.
AAAACAACTGATTATCATTCATTTCATTTCATTTCATTTTACGTCCGCTTTTCCCTGCTTGCAAGGGTGGGACGGGAACTGATTCTGGCTTGATTTCTACAGCTGGATGCCCTGCCTAACACCAACCTCATTTACAGTGAGTGCTGGGTGCTTTTTGGCTGTGGCACCTCCACGACCACTTTGCAGTGGAATGATAGGAACCCCAGTCCCTATCATCTCATTTCTACAGCTGAGTAAACTGGAGCAATGTGAAATAAAGTGTCTTGCTCAAGGAAACAACACATCACCCGGTCTGAGAATTGAACTCACCACCTTTCGATTGCAAGGCCAATGCTGTAACCACTAAGCCATGTGCCTGATTATCTATATATAAATTTCTGCTATCCAGGAAAGTCAGCTCCGATGTTAGCAGACAGAGTATCAAGAAAGTGGTTGGAAGTTGCGACAGATGCCAGTCTATTGACCCTGCCCCAGGGACGGGTAACATCCCGGTAGAGCACAACTGGAAGCAATTGGCTGTAGATATAACATACGAGGAACAGGGGACATATTTTTCGATGACGGCTTGGGAGGGAGATGAATACGAGGACTGTCGAGGAAATCGTACAGATGCTGAGAGAGATATTCCTGCAGAAGGGTCCTGTGGATGGATAACTGCTCAGTATTTTGCTCGGAGGTGCTGAAGATGCTTAACGAATGGAATGTGAGCTGTTTCTTTTGAGCGGCGTACAACATGTGCAGGAGAGAAAAAATGCATTTGTATCAGTGAGCGAAGAGGTCTGGGTCAAGCCCCCGAATATGCGCTGCACATCTGGAATGGATGGAATGTTGCGTCATGTCTTGGATGTCCGTAGAATTGTTTGGCCTATTGTGGACATGAGCGAGAGAGGTTCTGTAATTCTCAAACAGACGTAAGTTACATGAACGTCGATGCAGTGCACATTTGGTCTGGATTCATGTAGGTTTGTTGGCTTCCCACCACAGTATTTTAAACATGCATTCTAATATATATATATATATATATATGCTTCAAGCAATCTACCTCACCCTATCGTATATAGAATCTTTGTTAAGTTATGTTCCAAACACCATATTTAAGGTGATTGAAGCAGTTTAAGGACGTATACTTCTCGTAGGATCCTCTACGGCCAGCTAAGCCCTGGTCAATGTCAATGTTTGCAGGTTTACATCTTATTTCCAGAAACTGATCTGTTTGTAACATACGTTACCATCTTGAAATAAGTATATTTACTTCCATATTAATTATTTTGTATATATGTACAAAATACTAATAGTTTTTAAATCAATTTATATATAGAAACGGAATATATTTTGGGGCGTGTTATCTCGCTTTCTTTCCGTTTCTATATATTAAAAAAAAAATAAAAATAAAATTTTACCTATAAGTATGACTAATTTACTCAGTAGAATTGCGGCTTCGCGTGGCGATGCGCGTAGCGGTTCGGACTTCGTCGCCTACCTATGTATGTGTCTGAAGTTCGCATCATTGGGACTATTTGCAGGCTGGCTATATGCTGGCCTGCATATTGGACCGCGCGAGGAATCCATCTTACCTCACTTTTGCTCTAAATTTGATTAGAGTTATCTCCATTTATTTAGAGCTACTTCCCCTTTATGGAATTCTTTTTTTTAAAATTAAACCAGTGAAAAAATCATTTTGGATATTGTTTTCATGTAAAGAGGGTATATAATTGTTTCTACGTTAGGCACAAGGGCCAGCAATTACCCAGTGTATTACTGGTACTTTATTTTATCGACCCCGTAAGGATGAAAGGCAAAGTTAACCTCGGCGGGATTTGAACTCAGACTGTAAAGGGACGTATAATGTTTTGTACTAAGACTATGTAAGAAACTAAAGCTTCTCTCTATACGCATACACACTTTATGTCAATAACTCTCACATTTTGGATATTGTGTTCATGTGGCTTTCTATTGCAGGCTGGCTATATGCTGGCCTGCGTCCTGTACCGCGCACGGAATCCGACTTACCCCCCTTTTGCTCTAAATTTGATTACAGTTATCCCCCTTTATTTAGAGTTACCTCCCCCTTATGGAATTCTTTTTTTTTTTTTAATTGAACCGAGGAAAAAAATCATTTGGATATTGTTTTCATGTAAAGAGGTATGTAATGTTTTTGTTGTCGTGTGTACTAAGACTATATTAGAAACTAAACATTCTCTCTATACACATGCATTTTATTAGATGCACAATTTATACCAATGACTTACATTTCGGATATTGTGTTCATGGGGCTTTCTGGCACTTCACCAAATCGACACATGCTTTCTTTTAAACTAAAAAAAAACCAAAAACTAGACATACAAATAGTGTTATCTCTTCTAAAAATCGTTCTAAGAAACTAAACTTTATATTTAATTAAACCAGTGACATATTTCGATTTAAACCGCTTCTTGGCTTTTACTAATTTTACGGAGGTAAAGGAAAGCTTTTATTTTATGTTGATTAGCTTTATTGAAATATTTTCTGTCTATTTCCTTCCATAATGTCAGCAATAATTATTTAGTTTAGCTACTGCCAAATATTTCTAATTCCCTTCATATACTCGTGTTTCGTCGTAATTCGGAGAGCATGCTCTTAGTCAACATATTCCTGTCACACTATGTGTCGTTGGGGTGTCACCTTGAATCTGCCACTGCTGCAGTTTGTTGTTACCATTGTTTTCTTATTCTCCATCATGTGTATAGATTCTTCGTTCTGATAAAGTTTCTTTTCCATGAGACACTCGGCTTTACCATGTCAGAATCTCCTAGCTACTTCAAAGTGTCCAACACGTCTTCCATATGATGTTGGTTGCTTTAACTTATGTAACATTTCACCTACATTTTTAGTTTCTTTCTTTAGGAACTTTATCTACACTATTGATTTCTTTCTATATACTCTTCATCCACATTCTTGGTTTCTTTCTATATACACTTCATCCACATTCTTCGTTTCTTTCTATATACATTTCATCTACAATCTTAGTTTCTTTCTTTATATACTTCATCTCCAATCTTAGTTTCTTTCTTTATACACTTCATCTACATTCTTAGTTTCTTTCTTTATACACTTCATCTACATTCTTTAGTTTCTTTCTTTATACACTTCATCTCCAATCTTAGTTTCTTTCTTTATACACTTCATCTACATTCTTTAGTTTCTTTCTGTATACACTTCATCTCCAATCTTAGTTTCTTTCTTTATACAGTTCATCTACATTCTTTAGTTTCTTTCTTTATACAGTTCATCTACATTCTTTAGTTTCTTTCTTTATACACTTCATCTACATTCTTTAGTTTCTTTCTTTATACACTTCATCTACATTCTTTAGTTTCTTTCTGTATACACTTCATCTACATTCTTAGTTTCTTTCTTTATACACTTCATCTACATTCTTTAGTTTCTTTCTATATACACTTCATCAACATTCTTTAGTTTCTTTCTTTATACACTTCATCTCCAATCTTAGTTTCTTTCTTTATACACTTCATCTCCAATCTTAGTTTCTTTCTTTATACACTTCATTTACATTCTTCGTTTCTTTCTTTATACACTTCATCTGCATTCTTAGTTTCTTTCTTTATACACTTCATCTACATTCTTTAGTTTCTCTCTTTATACACTTCATCTACATTCTTCGTTTCTTTCTTTATACACTTCATCTACATTCTTTAGTTTCTTTCTATATACACTTCATCTACATTCTTCGTTTCTTTCTATATATACTTCATCTACAATCTTAGTTTCTTTCTTTATACACTTCATCTACATTCTTTAGTTTCTTCCTGTATACACTTCATCTACATTCTTCGTTTCTTTCTATATACACTTCATCTGCATTCTTTAGTTTCTTTCTATATACACTTCATCAACATTCTTTAGTTTCTTTCTATATTCTTTAGTTTCTTTCTATATTCTTTAGTTTCTTTCTGTATACACTTCATCTACATTCTTCATTTCTTTCTATATATACTTCATCTACAATCTTAGTTTCTTTCTTTATATACTTAATCAACATTGTTAGTTTCTTTCTTTATACACTTCATCAATATTCTTAGTTTATACACTTTCTATAGTCACTCCATCTACATTCTTTGTTCCTTGTTTTGACACTTACTTTCTTTTTAGATATCAATTTCGTAATCAAAGGTTAATTCTACAATCTTTAGTTACCTCCCTTTATAAAACCATCCCATCCCATCTTTTAAATGTATATATAACAAAAAGTCAAAATTTTATAAGTCTTTTTATTGACAACATATGTAAATGACTTTAATTTCCTTTTACAGATCTCCAGACTTCCAGGTAATATGCTGCAACAAGTGGGAATGGCGAAGTTTTTGTTAATAAAGAAAGTTTACATATTATATACGAATTGTGTTAAGTTTATTTTAACAAAAAAGATGAGCTCTAAGCCAAATCATCTCTATAAGACGTACTAAAAATAAAGTGTCAAAAGAAGAAATTAAGAATGTAGATGAAGTGTATATAGAAAGAAATTAAGAATGTAGATGAAGTGTATATAGAAAGAGACTAAAGAATGTTGATGAAGTGTATATAGAAAGAAACTAAGAATGTAGATGAAGTGTATATAGAAAAAAAACTAAAGAATGTTGATGAAGTGTATATAGAAAGAAACTAAAGAATGTAGATGAAGTGTATATAGAAAGAAACTAAAGAACGTTGAAGTGTATATAGAAAGAAACTAAAGAATGTTAATGAAGTATATACAGAAAGAAACTAAAGAATGTAGTCTTTTGCTGGCCTTGTGCCATATATATATAAGTCTATATAGAAAGAAACTAAATAATGTTGATGAAGTGTATACAGAAAGAAACTACAGAATATTGATAAAGTGTATATAGAAAGAAACTAAAGAATGTAGATGAAGTGTATACAGAAAGAAACTAAACAATGTTGATGAAGTGTATACAGAAAGAAACTAAAGAATGTAGATGAAGTGTATATAGAAAGAAACTAAAGAATGTTGATGAAGTGTATATAGAAAGAAACTAAAGAATGTTGATGAAGTGTATACAGAAAGAAACTAAAGAATGTAGATGAAGTGTATATAGAAAGAAACTAAAGAATGTAGATGAAGTGTATACAGAAAGAAACTAAAGAATGTAGATGAAGTGTATATAGAAAGAAACTAAAGAATGTTGATGAAGTGTATATAGAAAGAAACTAAAGAATGTAGATGAAGTGTATACAGAAAGAAACTAAAGAATGTAGATGAAGTGTATATAGAAAGAAACTAAAGAATGTTGATGAAGTGTATACAGAAAGAAACTAAAGAATGTAGATGAAGTGTATATAGAAAGAAACTAAAGAATGTAGATGAAGTGTATATAGAAAGAAACTAAAGAATGTAGATGAAGTGTATATAGAAAGAAACTAAAGAATGTAGATGAAGTGTATACAGAAAGAAACTAAAGAAGGTTGATGAAGTGTATACAGAAAGAAACTAAAGAATGTAGATGAAGTGTATATAGAAAGAAACTAAAGAATGTAGATGAAGTGTATACAGAAAGAAACTAAAGAATGTTGATGAAGTGTATACAGAAAGAAACTAAAGAATGTAGATGAAGTGTATGTAGAAAGAAACTAAAGAATGTAGATGAAGTGTATATAGAAAGAAACTAAAGAATGTAGATGTAGTGTATATAGAAAGAAACTAAAGAATGTAGATGAAGTGTATACAGAAAGAAACTAAAGAATGATGATGAAGTGTATATAGAAAGAAACTAAAGAATGTTGATGAAGTGTATACAGAAAGAAACTAAAGAATGTAGATGAAGTGTATATAGAAAGAAACTAAAGAATGTAGATGAAGTGTATATAGAAAGAAACTAAAAAATGTAGATGAAGTGTATACAGAAAGAAACTAAAGAATGTTGATGAAGTGTATATAGAAAGAAACTAAAGAATGTAGATGAAGTGTATACAGAAAGAAACTAAAGAATGTTGATGAAGTGTATATAGAATGAAACTAAAGAATGTAGATGAAGTGTATACAGAAAGAAACTAAAGAATGTAGATGAAGTGTATATAGAAAGAAACTAAAGAATGTTGATGAAGTGTATACAGAAAGAAACTAAAGAATGTAGATGAAGTGTATATAGAAAGAAACTAAAGAATGTAGATGAAGTGTATATAGAAAGAAACTAAAGAATGTAGATGAAGTCTATACAGAAAGAAACTAAAGAATGTTGATGAAGTGTATATAGAATGAAACTAAAGAATGTAAATGAAGTGTATACAGAAAGAAACTAAAGAATGTTGATGAAGTGTATATAGAAAGAAACTAAAGAATATAGATGAAGTGTATATAGAAAGAAACTAAAGAATGTTGATGAAGTGTATATAGAAAGAAACTAAAGAATGTAGATGAAGTGTATATAGAAAGAAACTAAAGAATGTAGCTGAAGTGTATATAGAAAGAAACTAAAGAATGTTGATGAAGTGTATATAGAAAGAAACTAAAGAATGTAGATGAAGTGTATACAGAAAGAAACTAAAGAATGTAGATGAAGTGTATATAGAAAGAAACTAAAGAATGTTGATGAAGTGTATACAGAAAGAAACTAAAGAATGTAGATGAAGTGTATATAGAAAGAAACTAAAGAATGTAGATGAAGTGTATATAGAAAGAAACTAAAGAATGTAGATGAAGTGTATATAGAAAGAAACTAAAGAATGTAGATGAAGTGTATACAGAAAGAAACTAAAGAATGTTGATGAAGTGTATACAGAAAGAAACTAAAGAATGTAGATGAAGTGTATATAGAAAGAAACTAAAGAATGTAGATGAAGTGTATATAGAAAGAAATTAAGAATGTAGATGAAGTGTATATAGAAAGAGACTAAAGAATGTTGATGAAGTGTATATAGAAAGAAACTAAGAATGTAGATGAAGTGTATATAGAAAAAAAACTAAAGAATGTTGATGAAGTGTATATAGAAAGAAACTAAAGAATGTAGATGAAGTGTATATAGAAAGAAACTAAAGAACGTTGAAGTGTATATAGAAAGAAACTAAAGAATGTTAATGAAGTATATACAGAAAGAAACTAAAGAATGTAGTCTTTTGCTGGCCTTGTGCCATATATATATAAGTCTATATAGAAAGAAACTAAATAATGTTGATGAAGTGTATACAGAAAGAAACTACAGAATATTGATAAAGTGTATATAGAAAGAAACTAAAGAATGTAGATGAAGTGTATACAGAAAGAAACTAAACAATGTTGATGAAGTGTATACAGAAAGAAACTAAAGAATGTAGATGAAGTGTATATAGAAAGAAACTAAAGAATGTTGATGAAGTGTATATAGAAAGAAACTAAAGAATGTTGATGAAGTGTATACAGAAAGAAACTAAAGAATGTAGATGAAGTGTATATAGAAAGAAACTAAAGAATGTAGATGAAGTGTATACAGAAAGAAACTAAAGAATGTAGATGAAGTGTATATAGAAAGAAACTAAAGAATGTTGATGAAGTGTATATAGAAAGAAACTAAAGAATGTAGATGAAGTGTATACAGAAAGAAACTAAAGAATGTAGATGAAGTGTATATAGAAAGAAACTAAAGAATGTTGATGAAGTGTATACAGAAAGAAACTAAAGAATGTAGATGAAGTGTATATAGAAAGAAACTAAAGAATGTAGATGAAGTGTATATAGAAAGAAACTAAAGAATGTAGATGAAGTGTATATAGAAAGAAACTAAAGAATGTAGATGAAGTGTATACAGAAAGAAACTAAAGAAGGTTGATGAAGTGTATACAGAAAGAAACTAAAGAATGTAGATGAAGTGTATATAGAAAGAAACTAAAGAATGTAGATGAAGTGTATATAGAAAGAAACTAAAGAATGTAGATGAAGTGTATACAGAAAGAAACTAAAGAATGTTGATGAAGTGTATACAGAAAGAAACTAAAGAATGTAGATGAAGTGTATGTAGAAAGAAACTAAAGAATGTAGATGAAGTGTATATAGAAAGAAACTAAAGAATGTAGATGTAGTGTATATAGAAAGAAACTAAAGAATGTAGATGAAGTGTATACAGAAAGAAACTAAAGAATGATGATGAAGTGTATATAGAAAGAAACTAAAGAATGTTGATGAAGTGTATACAGAAAGAAACTAAAGAATGTAGATGAAGTGTATATAGAAAGAAACTAAAGAATGTAGATGAAGTGTATATAGAAAGAAACTAAAAAATGTAGATGAAGTGTATACAGAAAGAAACTAAAGAATGTTGATGAAGTGTATATAGAAAGAAACTAAAGAATGTAGATGAAGTGTATACAGAAAGAAACTAAAGAATGTTGATGAAGTGTATATAGAATGAAACTAAAGAATGTAGATGAAGTGTATACAGAAAGAAACTAAAGAATGTAGATGAAGTGTATATAGAAAGAAACTAAAGAATGTTGATGAAGTGTATACAGAAAGAAACTAAAGAATGTAGATGAAGTGTATATAGAAAGAAACTAAAGAATGTAGATGAAGTGTATATAGAAAGAAACTAAAGAATGTAGATGAAGTCTATACAGAAAGAAACTAAAGAATGTTGATGAAGTGTATATAGAATGAAACTAAAGAATGTAAATGAAGTGTATACAGAAAGAAACTAAAGAATGTTGATGAAGTGTATATAGAAAGAAACTAAAGAATATAGATGAAGTGTATATAGAAAGAAACTAAAGAATGTTGATGAAGTGTATATAGAAAGAAACTAAAGAATGTAGATGAAGTGTATATAGAAAGAAACTAAAGAATGTAGATGAAGTGTATATAGAAAGAAACTAAAGAATGTTGATGAAGTGTATATAGAAAGAAACTAAAGAATGTAGATGAAGTGTATACAGAAAGAAACTAAAGAATGTAGATGAAGTGTATATAGAAAGAAACTAAAGAATGTTGATGAAGTGTATACAGAAAGAAACTAAAGAATGTAGATGAAGTGTATATAGAAAGAAACTAAAGAATGTAGATGAAGTGTATATAGAAAGAAACTAAAGAATGTAGATGAAGTGTATATAGAAAGAAACTAAAGAATGTAGATGAAGTGTATACAGAAAGAAACTAAAGAATGTTGATGAAGTGTATACAGAAAGAAACTAAAGAATGTAGATGAAGTGTATATAGAAAGAAACTAAAGAATGTAGATGAAGTGTATATAGAAAGAAACTAAAGAATGTAGATGAAGTGTATACAGAAAGAAACTAAAGAATGTTGATGAAGTGTATACAGAAAGAAACTAAAGAATGTAGATGAAGTGTATATAGAAAGAAACTAAAGAATGTAGATGAAGTGTATATAGAAAGAAACTAAAGAATGTAGATGTAGTGTATATAGAAAGAAACTAAAGAATGTAGATGAAGTGTATACAGAAAGAAACTAAAGAATGATGATGAAGTGTATATAGAAAGAAACTAAAGAATGTTGATGAAGTGTATACAGAAAGAAACTAAAGAATGTAGATGAAGTGTATATAGAAAGAAACTAAAGAATGTAGATGAAGTGTATATAGAAAGAAACTAAAAAATGTAGATGAAGTGTATACAGAAAGAAACTAAAGAATGTTGATGAAGTGTATATAGAAAGAAACTAAAGAATGTAGATGAAGTGTATACAGAAAGAAACTAAAGAATGTTGATGAAGTGTATATAGAATGAAACTAAAGAATGTAGATGAAGTGTATACAGAAAGAAACTAAAGAATGTAGATGAAGTGTATATAGAAAGAAACTAAAGAATGTAGATGAAGTGTATATAGAAAGAAACTAAAGAATGTTGATGAAGTGTATATAGAAAGAAACTAAAGAATGTAGATGAAGTGTATACAGAAAGAAACTAAAGAATGTAGATGAAGTGTATACAGAAAGAAACTAAAGAATGTTGATGAAGTGTATATAGAAAGAAACTAAAGAATGTTGATGAAGTGTATATAGAAAGAAACTAAAGAATGTTCATGAAGTGTATATAGAAAGAAACTAAAGAATGTTGATGAAGTGTATACAGAAAGAAACTAAAGAATGTAGATGAAGTGTATATAGAAAGAAACTAAAGAATGTAGATGAAGTGTATACAGAAAGAAACTAAAGAATGTTGATGAAGTGTATATAGAAAGAAACTAAAGAATGTTGAGGAAGTGTATATAGAAAGAAACTAAAGAATGTAGATGAAGTGTATATAGAAAGAAACTAAAGAATGTTGATGAAGTGTATATAGAAAGAAACTAAAGAATGTAGATGAAGTGTATATAGAAAGAAACTAAAGAATGTAGATGAAGTGTATATAGAAAGAAACTAAAGAATGTTGATGAAGTGTATATAGAAAGAAACTAAAGAATGTAGATGAAGTGTATATAGAAAGAAACTAAAGAATGTTGATGAAGTGTATATAGAAAGAAACTAAAGAATGTAGATGAAGTGTATATAGAAAGAAACTAAAGAATGTTGATGAAGTGTATATAGAAAGAAACTAAAGAATGTAGATGGAGTGTATATAGAAAGAAACTAAAGAATGTAGATGAAGTGTATACAGAAAGAAACTAAAGAATGTTGATGAAGTGTATATAGAAAGAAACTAAAGAATGTAGATGAAGTGTATATAGAAAGAAACTAAAGAATGTAGATGAAGTGTATATAGAAAGAAACTAAAGAATGTTGATGAAGTGTATATAGAAAGAAACTAAAGAATGTAGATGAAGTGTATATAGAAAGAAACTAAAGAATGTTGATGAAGTGTATATAGAAAGAAACTAAAGAATGTAGATGAAGTGTATATAGAAAGAAACTAAAGAATGTAGATGAAGTGTATACAGAAAGAAACTAAAGAATGTTGATGAAGTGTATATAGAAAGAAACTAAAGAATGTAGATGAAGTGTATAAAGAAAGAAACTAAAGAATGTAGATGAAGTGTATATAGAAAGAAACTAAAGAATGTAGATGAAGTGTATATAGAAAGAAACTAAAGAATGTTGATGAAGTGTATATAGAAAGAAACTAAAGAATGTAGATGAAGTGTATATAGAAAGAAACTAAAGAATGTTGATGAAGTGTATATAGAAAGAAACTAAAGAATGTAGATGAAGTGTATATAGAAAGAAACTAAAGAATGTAGATGAAGTGTATATAGAAAGAAACTAAAGAATGTTGATGAAGTGTATATAGAAAGAAACTAAAGAATGTAGATGAAGTGTATATAGAAAGAAACTAAAGAATGTAGATGAAGTGTATATAGAAAGAAACTAAAGAATGTAGATGAAGTGTATACAGAAAGAAACTAAAGAATGTTGATGAAGTGTATATAGAAAGAAACTAAAGAATGTAGATGAAGTGTATATAGAAAGAAACTAAAGAATGTAGATGAAGTGTATATAGAAAGAAACTAAAGAATGTAGATGAAGTGTATATAGAAAGAAACTAAAGAATGTTGATGAAGTGTATATAGAAAGAAACTAAAGAATGTAGATGAAGTGTATATAGAAAGAAACTAAAGAATGTTGATGAAGTGTATATAGAAAGAAACTAAAGAATGTAGATGAAGTGTATATAGAAAGAAACTAAAGAATGTAGATGAAGTGTATACAGAAAGAAACTAAAGAATGTTGATGAAGTGTATATAGAAAGAAACTAAAGAATGTAGATGAAGTGTATACAGAAAGAAACTAAAGAATGTTGATGAAGTGTATATAGAAAGAATCTAAAGAATGTTGATGAAGTGTATACAGAAAGAAACTAAAGAATGTTGATGAAGTGTATATAGAAAGAAACTAAAGAATGTAGATGAAGTGTATATAGAAAGAAACTAAAGAATGTTGATGAAGTGTATATAGAAAGAAACAAAAGAACGTTGATGAAGTATATATAGAAAGAAACTAAAGAATGTTGATGAAGTGTATATAGAAAGAAATTAAAGAATGTAGATGAAGTGTATATAGAAAGAAACTAAAGAATGTTGATGAAGTGTATACAGAAAGAAACTAAAGAATGTAGATGAAGTGTATATAGAAAGAAACTAAAGAATGTTGATGAAGTGTATACAGAAAGAAACTAAAGAATGTTGATGAAGTGTATACAGAAAGAAACTAAAGAATGTAGATGAAGTGTATACAGAAAGAAACTAAAGAATGTTGATGAAGTGTATACAGAAAGAAACTAAAGAATGTAGATGAAGTGTATACAGAAAGAAACTAAAGAATGTTGATGAAGTGTATACAGAAAGAAACTAAAGAATGTAGATGAAGTGTATATAGAAAGAAACTAAAGAATGTAGATGAAGTGTATATAGAAAGAAACTAAAGAATGTAGATGTAGTGTATATAGAAAGAAACTAAAGAATGTAGATGAAGTGTATACAGAAAGAAACTAAAGAATGATGATGAAGTGTATATAGAAAGAAACTAAAGAATGTTGATGAAGTGTATACAGAAAGAAACTAAAGAATGTAGATGAAGTGTATATAGAAAGAAACTAAAGAATGTAGATGAAGTGTATATAGAAAGAAACTAAAGAATGTAGATGAAGTGTATACAGAAAGAAACTAAAGAATGTTGATGAAGTGTATATAGAAAGAAACTAAAGAATGTAGATGAAGTGTATACAGAAAGAAACTAAAGAATGTTGATGAAGTGTATATAGAATGAAACTAAAGAATGTAGATGAAGTGTATACAGAAAGAAACTAAAGAATGTAGATGAAGTGTATATAGAAAGAAACTAAAGAATGTAGATGAAGTGTATATAGAAAGAAACTAAAGAATGTAGATGAAGTGTATATAGAAAGAAACTAAAGAATGTTGATGAAGTGTATATAGAAAGAAACTAAAGAATGTAGATGAAGTGTATACAGAAAGAAACTAAAGAATGTAGATGAAGTGTATACAGAAAGAAACTAAAGAATGTTGATGAAGTGTATATAGAAAGAAACTAAAGAATGTTGATGAAGTGTATATAGAAAGAAACTAAAGAATGTTCATGAAGTGTATATAGAAAGAAACTAAAGAATGTTGATGAAGTGTATACAGAAAGAAACTAAAGAATGTAGATGAAGTGTATATAGAAAGAAACTAAAGAATGTAGATGAAGTGTATACAGAAAGAAACTAAAGAATGTTGATGAAGTGTATATAGAAAGAAACTAAAGAATGTTGATGAAGTGTATATAGAAAGAAACTAAAGAATGTAGATGAAGTGTATATAGAAAGAAACTAAAGAATGTTGATGAAGTGTATATAGAAAGAAACTAAAGAATGTAGATGAAGTGTATATAGAAAGAAACTAAAGAATGTAGATGAAGTGTATATAGAAAGAAACTAAAGAATGTTGATGAAGTGTATATAGAAAGAAACTAAAGAATGTAGATGAAGTGTATATAGAAAGAAACTAAAGAATGTTGATGAAGTGTATATAGAAAGAAACTAAAGAATGTAGATGAAGTGTATATAGAAAGAAACTAAAGAATGTTGATGAAGTGTATATAGAAAGAAAATAAAGAATGTAGATGAAGTGTATATAGAAAGAAACTAAAGAATGTAGATGAAGTGTATACAGAAAGAAACTAAAGAATGTTGATGAAGTGTATATAGAAAGAAACTAAAGAATGTAGATGAAGTGTATATAGAAAGAAACTAAAGAATGTAGATGAAGTGTATATAGAAAGAAACTAAAGAATGTTGATGAAGTGTATATAGAAAGAAACTAAAGAATGTAGATGAAGTGTATATAGAAAGAAACTAAAGTATGTTGATGAAGTGTATATAGAAAGAAACTAAAGAATGTAGATGAAGTGTATATAGAAAGAAACTAAAGAATGTAGATGAAGTGTATACAGAAAGAAACTAAAGAATGTTGATGAAGTGTATATAGAAAGAAACTAAAGAATGTAGATGAAGTGTATTTAGAAAGAAACTAAAGAATGTAGATGAAGTGTATATAGAAAGAAACTAAAGAATGTAGATGAAGTGTATATAGAAAGAAACTAAAGAATGTTGATGAAGTGTATATAGAAAGAAACTAAAGAATGTAGATGAAGTGTATATAGAAAGAAACTAAAGAATGTTGATGAAGTGTATATAGAAAGAAACTAAAGAATGTAGATGAAGTGTATATAGAAAGCAACTAAAGAATGTAGATGAAGTGTATATAGAAAGAAACTAAAGAATGTTGATGAAGTGTATATAGAAAGAAACTAAAGAATGTAGATGAAGTGTATATAGAAAGAAACTAAAGAATGTAGATGAAGTGTATATAGAAAGAAACTAAAGAATGTAGATGAAGTGTATACAGAAAGAAACTAAAGAATGTAGATGAAGTGTATATAGAAAGAAACTAAAGAATGTAGATGAAGTGTATATAGAAAGAAACTAAAGAATGTAGATGAAGTGTATATAGAAAGAAACTAAAGAATGTAGATGAAGTGTATACAGAAAGAAACTAAAGAATGTTGATGAAGTGTATATAGAAAGAATCTAAAGAATGTTGATGAAGTGTATACAGAAAGAAACTAAAGAATGTTGATGAAGTGTATATAGAAAGAAACTAAAGAATGTAGATGAAGTGTATATAGAAAGAAACTAAAGAATGTTGATGAAGTGTATATAGAAAGAAACAAAAGAACGTTGATGAAGTATATATAGAAAGAAACTAAAGAATGTTGATGAAGTGTATATAGAAAGAAATTAAAGAATGTAGATGAAGTGTATATAGAAAGAAACTAAAGAATGTTGATGAAGTGTATACAGAAAGAAACTCCAGAATATTGATAAAGTGTATATAGAAAGAAACTAAAGAATGTAGATGAAGTGTATATAGAAAGAAACTCCAGAATGTTGATGAAGTGTATATAGAAAGAAACTAAAGAATGTTAATGAAGTATATACAGAAAGAAACTAAAGAATGTAGATGAAGTGTATATAGAAAGAAACTAAAGAATGTTGATGAAGTGTATATAGAAAGAAACTAAAGAATGTAGATGAAGTGTATATAGAAAGAAACTAAAGAATGTTGATGAAGTGTATATAGAAAGAAACTAAAGAATGTTGATGAAGTGTATATAGAAAGAAACTAAAGAATGTTGATGAAGTGTATATAGAAAGAAACTAAAGAATGTAGATGAAGTGTATATAGAAAGAAACTAAAGAATGTTGATGAAGTCTATATAGAAAGAAACTAAAGAACGTAGATGAAGTGTATATAGAAAGAAACTAAAGAATGTAGATGAAGTGTATACAGAAAGAAACTAAAGAATGTAGATGAAGGGTATATAGAAAGAAACTAAAGAACGTAGATGAAGTGTATATAGAAAGAAACTAAAGAATGTTGATGAAGTGTATACAGAAAGAAACTAAAGAATGTTGATGAAGTGTATATAGAAAGAAACTAAAGAATGTAGATGAAGTGTATACAGAAAGAAACTAAAGAATGTTGATGAAGTGTATATAGAAAGAAACTAAAGAATGTAGATGAAGTGTATATAGAAAGAAACTAAAGAATGTTGATGAAGTCTATATAGAAAGAAACTAAAGAACGAAGATGAAGTGTATACAGAAAGAAACTAAAGAATGTAGATGAAGTGTATACAGAAAGAAACTAAAGAATGTTGATGAAGTGTATACAGAAAGAAACTAAAGAATGTAGATGAAGTGTATACAGAAAGAAACTAAAGAATGTTGATGAAGTGTATACAGAAAGAAACTAAAGAATGTTGATGAAGTGTATACAGAAAGAAACTACAGAATATTAATAAAGTGTATATAGAAAGAAACTAAAGAATGTAGATGAAGTGTATACAGAAAGAAACTAAAGAATGTTGATGAAGTGTATACAGAAAGAAACTAAAGAATGTAGATGAAGTGTATACAGAAAGAAACTAAAGAATGTTGATGAAGTGTATACAGAAAGAAACTAAAGAATGTTGATGAAGTGTATACAGAAAGAAACTACAGAATATTAATAAAGTGTATATAGAAAGAAACTAAAGAATGTAGATGAAGTGTATACAGAAAGAAACTAAATAATGTTGATGAAGTGTATACAGAAAGAAACTACAGAATATTAATAAAGTGTATATAGAAAGAAACTAAAGAATGTAGATGAAGTGTATAAAGAAAGAAACTAAAGAATGTTGATGAAGTGTATGCAGAAAGAAACTAAAGAATGTTGAAGTGTATATAGAAAGAAACTACAGAATGTTGATGAAGTGTATACAGAAAGAAACTAAATAATGTTGATGAAGTGTATACAGAAAGAAACTACAGAATATTAATAAAGTGTATATAGAAAGAAACTAAAGAATGTAGATGAAGTGTATATAGAAAGAAACTAAAGAATGTTGATGAAGTGTATATAGAAAGAAACTAAAGATTGTTGATGAAGTGTATACAGAAAGAAACTAAAGAATGTAGATGAAGTGTATACAGAAAGAAACTAAAGAATGTAGATGAAGTGTATATAGAAAGAAACTAAAGAATGTAGATGAAGTGTATGCAGAAAGAAACTAAAGAATGTAGATGAAGTGTATATAGAAAGAAACTAAAGAATGTTGATGAAGTGTATATAGAAAGAAACTAAAGAATGTAGATGAAGTGTATATAGAAAGAAACTAAAGAATGTAGATGAAGTGTATACAGAAAGAAACTAAAGAATGTAGATGAAGTGTATACAGAAAGAAACTAAAGAATGTAGATGAAGTGTATATAGAAAGAAACTAAAGAATGTAGATGAAGTGTATACAGAAAGAAACTAAAGAATGTAGATGAAGTGTATATAGAAAGAAACTAAAGAATGTTGATGAAGTGTATATAGAAAGAAACTAAAGAATGTAGATGAAGTGTATATAGAAAGAAACTAAAGAATGTAGATGAAGTGTATATAGAAAGAAACTAAAGAATGTAGATGAAGTGTATATAGAAAGAAACTAAAGAATGTAGATGAAGTGTATACAGAAAGAAACTAAAGAATGTTGATGAAGTGTATATAGAAAGAAACTAAAGAATGTAGATGAAGTGTATATAGAAAGAAACTAAAGAATGTAGATGAAGTGTATATAGAAAGAAACTAAAGAATGTAGATGAAGTGTATACAGAAAGAAACTAAAGAATGTAGATGGAGTGTATATAGAAAGAAACTAAAGAATGTTGATGAAGTGTATATAGAAAGAAACTAAAGAATGTTGATGAAGTGTATACAGAAAGAAACTAAAGAATGTAGATGTAGTGTATACAGAAAGAATCTAAAGAATGTTGAAGTGTATACAGAATGAAACTACAGAATGTAGATGAAGTGTATATAGAAAGAAACTAAAGAATGTAGATGAAGTGTATACAGAAAGAAACTAAAGAATGTTGATGAAGTGTATATAGAAAGAAACTAAAGAATGTAGATGAAGTGTATACAGAAAGAAACTAAAGAATGTAGATGAAGTGTATATAGAAAGAAACTAAAGAATGTAGATGAAGTGTATATAGAAAGAAACTAAAGAATGTAGATGAAGTGTATATAGAAAGAAACTAAAGAATGTTGATGAAGTGTATATAGAAAGAAACTAAAGAATGTAGATGAAGTGTATACAGAAAGAAACTAAAGAATGTTGATGAAGTGTATATAGAAAGAAACTAAAGAATGTTGATGAAGTATATATAGAAAGAAACTAAAGAATGTAGATGAAGTGTATATAGAAAGAAACTAAAGAATGTAGATGAAGTGTATATAGAAAGAAACTAAAGAATGTTGATGAAGTGTATATAGAAAGAAACTAAAGAATGTAGATGAAGTGTATACAGAAAGAAACTAAAGAATGTTGATGAAGTGTATATAGAAAGAAACTAAAGAATGTTGATGAAGTGTATATAGAAAGAAACTAAAGAATGTAGATGAAGTGTATACAGAAAGAAACTAAAGAATGTTGATGAAGTGTATATAGAAAGAAACTAAAGAATGTTGATGAAGTGTATATAGAAAGAAACTAAAGAATGTAGATGAAGTGTATACAGAAAGAAACTAAAGAATGTTGATGAAGTGTATATAGAAAGAAACTAAAGAATGTTGATGAAGTGTATATAGAAAGAAACTAAAGAATGTAGATGAAGTGTATATAGAAAGAAACTAAAGAATGTAGATGAAGTGTATATAGAAAGAAACTAAAGAATGTAGATGAAGTGTATATAGAAAGAAACTAAAGAATGTAGATGAAGTGTATATAGAAAGAAACTAAAGAATGTTGATGAAGTGTATATAGAAAGAAACTAAAGAATGTAGATGAAGTGTATACAGAAAGAAACTAAAGAATGTTGATGAAGTGTATATAGAAAGAAACTAAAGAATGTTGATGAAGTGTATATAGAAAGAAACTAAAGAATGTAGATGAAGTGTATATAGAAAGAAACTAAAGAATGTAGATGAAGTGTATATAGAAAGAAACTAAAGAATGTTGATGAAGTGTATATAGAAAGAAACTAAAGAATGTAGATGAAGTGTATACAGAAAGAAACTAAAGAATGTTGATGAAGTGTATATAGAAAGAAACTAAAGAATGTTGATGAAGTGTATATAGAAAGAAACTAAAGAATGTAGATGAAGTGTATATAGAAAGAAACTAAAGAATGTAGATGAAGTGTATATAGAAAGAAACTAAAGAATGTTGATGAAGTGTATATAGAAAGAAACTAAGGAATGTAGATGAAGTGTATACGGAAAGAAACTAAAGAATGTTGATGAAGTGTATATAGAAAGAAACTAAAGAATGTTGATGAAGTGTATATAGAAAGAAACTAAAGAATGTAGATGAAGTGTATACAGAAAGAAACTAAAGAATGTTGATGAAGTGTATACAGAAAGAAACTAAAGAATGTTGATGAAGTGTATATAGAAAGAAACTAAAGAATGTAGATGAAGTGTATACAGAAAGAAACTAAAGAATGTTGATGAAGTGTATATAGAAAGAAACTAAAGAATGTTGATGAAGTGTATATAGAAAGAAACTAAAGAATGTAGATGAAGTGTATATAGAAAGAAACTAAAGAATGTAGATGAAGTGTATATAGAAAGAAACTAAAGAATGTAGATGAAGTGTATATAGAAAGAAACTAAAGAATGTAGATGAAGTGTATATAGAAAGAAACTAAAGAATGTTGATGAAGTGTATATAGAAAGAAACTAAAGAATGTAGATGAAGTGTATACAGAAAGAAACTAAAGAATGTAGATGAAGTGTATATAGAAAGAAACTAAAGAATGTTGATGAAGTGTATATAGAAAGAAACTAAAGAATGTTGATGAAGTGTATACAGAAAGAAACTAAAGAATGTAGATGAAGTGTATATAGAAAGAAACTAAAGAATGTAGATGAAGTGTATACAGAAAGAAACTAAAGAATGTTGATGAAGTGTATACAGAAAGAAACTAAAGAATGTAGATGAAGTGTATATAGAAAGAAACTAAAGAATGTTGATGAAGTGTATATAGAAAGAAACTAAAGAATGTTGATGAAGTGTATATAGAAAGAAACTAAAGAATGTAGATGAAGTGTATATAGAAAGAAACTAAAGAATGTAGATGAAGTGTATACAGAAAGAAACTAAAGAATGTTGATGAAGTGTATACAGAAAGAAACTAAAGAATGTAGATGAAGTGTATATAGAAAGAAACTAAAGAATGTTGATGAAGTGTATATAGAAAGAAACTAAAGAATGTAGATGTAGTGTATATAGAAAGAAACTAAAGAATGTTGATGAAGTGAATATAGAAAGAAACTAAAGAATGTTGATGAAGTGTATACAGAAAGAAACTAAAGAATGTTGATGAAGTGTATATAGAATGAAACTAAAGAATGTTGATGAAGTGTATACAGAAAGAAACTAAAGAATGTTGATGAAGTGTATATAGAAAGAAACTAAAGAATGTAGATGAAGTGTATATAGAAAGAAACTAAATAATGTTGATGAAGTGTATACAGAAAGAAACTAAAGAATGTTGATGAAGTGTATATAGAAATAAACTAAAGAATGTAGATGAAGTGTATATAGAAAGAAACTAAAGAATGTAGATGAAGTGTATACAGAAAGAAACTAAAGAATGTTGATGAAGTGTATACAGAAAGAAACTAAAGAATGTAGATGAAGTGTATATAGAAAGAAACTAAAGAATGTAGATGTAGTGTATATAGAAAGAAACTAAAGAATGTTGATGAAGTGTATACAGAAAGAAACTAAAGAATGTAGATGAAGTGTATATAGAAAGAAACTAAAGAATGTAGATGAAGTGTATACAGAAAGAAACTAAAGAATGTAGATGAAGTGTATATAGAAAGAAACTAAAGAATGTTGATGAAGTGTATATAGAAAGAAACTAAAGAATGTAGATGAAGTGTATATAGAAAGAAACTAAAGAATGTAGATGTAGTGTATATAGAAAGAAACTAAAGAATGTTGATGAAGTGTATATAGAAAGAAACTAAAGAATGTAGATGAAGTGTATATAGAAAGAAACTAAAGAATGTAGATGAAGTGTATACAGAATGAAACTAAAGAATGTAGATGAAGTGTATACAGAAAGAAACTAAAGAATGTTGATGAAGTGTATATAGAAAGAAACTAAAGAATGTTGATGAAGTGTATACAGAAAGAAACTAAAGAATGTAGATGAAGTGTATATAGAAAGAAACTAAAGAATGTAGATGTAGTGTATATAGAAAGAAACTAAAGAATGTAGATGAAGTGTATATAGAAAGAAACTAAAGAATGTAGATGTAGTGTATATAGAAAGAAACTAAAGAACGTTGATGAAGTGTATATAGAAAGAAACTAAAGAATGTTGATGAAGTGTATATAGAAAGCAACTAAAGAATGTAGATGAAGTGTATACAGAAAGAAACTAAAGAATGTAGATGAAGTGTATACAGAAAGAAAATAAAGAATGTTGATGAAGTGTATACAGAAAGAAACTAAAGAATGTAGATGTAGTGTATATAGAAAGAAACTAAAGAATGTTGATGAAGTGTATATAGAAAGAAACTAAAGAATGTTGATGAAGTGTATATAGAAAGAAACTAAAGAATGTAGATGAAGTGTATACAGAAAGAAACTAAAGAATGTAGATGAAGTGTATACAGAAAGAAACTAAAGAATGTAGATGAAGTGTATACAGAAAGAAACTAAAGAATGTTGATGAAGTGTATACAGAATGAAACTAAAGAATGTTGATGAAGTGTATATAGAAAGAAACTAAAGAATGTTGATGAAGTGTATATAGAAAGAAACTAAAGAATGTAGATGAAGTGTATACAGAAAGAAACTAAAGAATGTTGATGAAGTGTATACAGAAAGAAACTAAAGAATGTAGATGAAGTGTATACAGAAAGAAACTAAAGAATGTAGATGAAGTGTATACAGAAAGAAACTAAAGAATGTAGATGTAGTGTATATAGAAAGAAACTAAAGAATGTTGATGAAGCGTATACAGAAAGAAACTAAAGAATGTAGATGAAGTGTATATAGAAAGAAACTAAAGAATGTTGATGAAGTGTATATAGAAAGAAACTAAAGAATGTTGATTAAGTGTATATAGAAAGAAACTAAAGAATGTAGATGAAGTGTAAATAGAAAGAAACTAAAGAATGTAGATGAAGTGTATACAGAAAGAAACTAAAGAATGTTGATGAAGTGTATACAGAAAGAAACTAAAGAATGTAGATGAAGTGTATATAGAAAGAAACTAAAGAATGTTGATGAAGTGTATATAGAAAGAAACTAAAGAATGTAGATGTAGTGTATATAGAAAGAAACTAAAGAATGTTGATGAAGTGTATATAGAAAGAAACTAAAGAATGTTGATGAAGTGTATACAGAAAGAAACTAAAGAATGTTGATGAACTGTATATAGAATGAAACTAAAGAATGTTGATGAAGTGTATACAGAAAGAAACTAAAGAATGTTGATGAAGTGTATATAGAAAGAAACTAAAGAATGTAGATGAAGTGTATATAGAAAGAAACTAAATAATGTTGATGAAGTGTATACAGAAAGAAACTAAAGAATGTAGATGAAGTGTATATAGAAAGAAACTAAAGAATATTAATAAAGTGTATATAGAAAGAAACTAAAGAATGTTGATGAAGTGTATATAGAAAGAAACTAAAGAATGTAGATGAAGTGTATATAGAAAGAAACTAAAGAATGTTGATGAAGTGTATATAGAAAGAAACTAAAGAATGTTGATGAAGTGTATATAGAAAGAAACTAAAGAATGTAGATGAAGTGTATATAGAAAGAAACTAAAGAATGTAGATGAAGTGTATACAGAAAGAAACTAAAGAATGTTGATGAAGTGTATACAGAAAGAAACTAAAGAATGTAGATGAAGTGTATATAGAAAGAAACTAAAGAATGTTGATGAAGTGTATATAGAAAGAAACTAAAGAATGTTGATGAAGTGTATATAGAAAGAAACTAAAGAATGTAGATGAAGTGTATATAGAAAGAAACTAAAGAATGTAGATGAAGTGTATACAGAAAGAAACTAAAGAATGTTGATTAAGTGTATATAGAAAGAAACTAAAGAATGTAGATGAAGTGTAAATAGAAAGAAACTAAAGAATGTAGATGAAGTGTATACAGAAAGAAACTAAAGAATGTTGATGAAGTGTATACAGAAAGAAACTAAAGAATGTTGATGAAGTGTATACAGAAAGAAACTAAAGAATGTTGATGAAGTGTATACAGAAAGAAACTACAGAATATTAATAAAGTGTATATAGAAAGAAACTAAAGAATGTAGATGAAGTGTATACAGAAAGAAACTAAATAATGTTGATGAAGTGTATACAGAAAGAAACTACAGAATATTAATAAAGTGTATATAGAAAGAAACTAAAGAATGTAGATGAAGTGTATAAAGAAAGAAACTAAAGAATGTTGATGAAGTGTATGCAGAAAGAAACTAAAGAATGTTGAAGTGTATATAGAAAGAAACTACAGAATGTTGATGAAGTGTATACAGAAAGAAACTAAATAATGTTGATGAAGTGTATACAGAAAGAAACTACAGAATATTAATAAAGTGTATATAGAAAGAAACTAAAGAATGTAGATGAAGTGTATACAGAAAGAAACTAAACAATGTTGATGAAGTGTATACAGAAAGAAACTAAAGAATGTAGATGAAGTGTATATAGAAAGAAACTAAAGAATGTAGATGAAGTGTATATAGAAAGAAACTAAAGAATGTTGATGAAGTGTATATAGAAAGAAACTAAAGATTGTTGATGAAGTGTATACAGAAAGAAACTAAAGAATGTAGATGAAGTGTATACAGAAAGAAACTAAAGAATGTAGATGAAGTGTATATAGAAAGAAACTAAAGAATGTAGATGAAGTGTATGCAGAAAGAAACTAAAGAATGTAGATGAAGTGTATATAGAAAGAAACTAAAGAATGTTGATGAAGTGTATATAGAAAGAAACTAAAGAATGTAGATGAAGTGTATATAGAAAGAAACTAAAGAATGTAGATGAAGTGTATACAGAAAGAAACTAAAGAATGTAGATGAAGTGTATACAGAAAGAAACTAAAGAATGTAGATGAAGTGTATATAGAAAGAAACTAAAGAATGTAGATGAAGTGTATACAGAAAGAAACTAAAGAATGTAGATGAAGTGTATATAGAAAGAAACTAAAGAATGTTGATGAAGTGTATATAGAAAGAAACTAAAGAATGTAGATGAAGTGTATATAGAAAGAAACTAAAGAATGTAGATGAAGTGTATATAGAAAGAAACTAAAGAATGTAGATGAAGTGTATATAGAAAGAAACTAAAGAATGTAGATGAAGTGTATACAGAAAGAAACTAAAGAATGTTGATGAAGTGTATATAGAAAGAAACTAAAGAATGTAGATGAAGTGTATATAGAAAGAAACTAAAGAATGTAGATGAAGTGTATATAGAAAGAAACTAAAGAATGTAGATGAAGTGTATACAGAAAGAAACTAAAGAATGTAGATGGAGTGTATATAGAAAGAAACTGAAGAATGTTGATGAAGTGTATATAGAAAGAAACTAAAGAATGTTGATGAAGTGTATACAGAAAGAAACTAAAGAATGTAGATGTAGTGTATACAGAAAGAAACTAAAGAATGTTGAAGTGTATACAGAATGAAACTAAAGAATGTAGATGAAGTGTATATAGAAAGAAACTAAAGAATGTAGATGAAGTGTATACAGAAAGAAACTAAAGAATGTTGATGAAGTGTATATAGAAAGAAACTAAAGAATGTAGATGAAGTGTATACAGAAAGAAACTAAAGAATGTAGATGAAGTGTATATAGAAAGAAACTAAAGAATGTAGATGAAGTGTATATAGAAAGAAACTAAAGAATGTAGATGAAGTGTATATAGAAAGAAACTAAAGAATGTTGATGAAGTGTATATAGAAAGAAACTAAAGAATGTAGATGAAGTGTATACAGAAAGAAACTAAAGAATGTTGATGAAGTGTATATAGAAAGAAACTAAAGAATGTTGATGAAGTGTATATAGAAAGAAACTAAAGAATGTAGATGAAGTGTATATAGAAAGAAACTAAAGAATGTAGATGAAGTGTATATAGAAAGAAACTAAAGAATGTTGATGAAGTGTATATAGAAAGAAACTAAAGAATGTAGATGAAGTGTATACAGAAAGAAACTAAAGAATGTTGATGAAGTGTATATAGAAAGAAACTAAAGAATGTTGATGAAGTGTATATAGAAAGAAACTAAAGAATGTAGATGAAGTGTATATAGAAAGAAACTAAAGAATGTAGATGAAGTGTATATAGAAAGAAACTAAAGAATGTAGATGAAGTGTATATAGAAAGAAACTAAAGAATGTAGATGAAGTGTATATAGAAAGAAACTAAAGAATGTTGATGAAGTGTATATAGAAAGAAACTAAAGAATGTAGATGAAGTGTATACAGAAAGAAACTAAAGAATGTTGATGAAGTGTATATAGAAAGAAACTAAAGAATGTTGATGAAGTGTATATAGAAAGAAACTAAAGAATGTAGATGAAGAGTATATAGAAAGAAACTAAAGAATGTAGATGAAGTGTATATAGAAAGAAACTAAAGAATGTTGATGAAGTGTATATAGAAAGAAACTAAAGAATGTAGATGAAGTGTATACAGAAAGAAACTAAAGAATGTTGATGAAGTGTATATAGAAAGAAACTAAAGAATGTTGATGAAGTGTATATAGAAAGAAACTAAAGAATGTAGATGAAGTGTATATAGAAAGAAACTAAAGAATGTAGATGAAGTGTATATAGAAAGAAACTAAAGAATGTTGATGAAGTGTATATAGAAAGAGACTAAAGAATGTAGATGAAGTGTATACAGAAAGAAACTAAAGAATGTTGATGAAGTGTATATAGAAAGAAACTAAAGAATGTTGATGAAGTGTATATAGAAAGAAACTAAAGAATGTAGATGAAGTGTATACAGAAAGAAACTAAAGAATGTTGATGAAGTGTATACAGAAAGAAACTAAAGAATGTTGATGAAGTGTATATAGAAAGAAACTAAAGAATGTAGATGAAGTGTATACAGAAAGAAACTAAAGAATGTTGATGAAGTGTATATAGAAAGAAACTAAAGAATGTTGATGAAGTGTATATAGAAAGAAACTAAAGAATGTAGATGAAGTGTATATAAAAAGAAACTAAAGAATGTAGATGAAGTGTATATAGAAAGAAACTAAAGAATGTAGATGAAGTGTATATAGAAAGAAACTAAAGAATGTAGATGAAGTGTATATAGAAAGAAACTAAAGAATGTTGATGAAGTGTATATAGAAAGAAACTAAAGAATGTAGATGAAGTGTATACAGAAAGAAACTAAAGAATGTAGATGAAGTGTATATAGAAAGAAACTAAAGAATGTTGATGAAGTGTATATAGAAAGAAACTAAAGAATGTTGATGAAGTGTATACAGAAAGAAACTAAAGAATGTAGATGAAGTGTATATAGAAAGAAACTAAAGAATGTAGATGAAGTGTAAATAGAAAGAAACTAAAGAATGTAGATGAAGTGTATACAGAAAGAAACTAAAGAATGTTGATGAAGTGTATACAGAAAGAAACTAAAGAATGTAGATGAAGTGTATATAGAAAGAAACTAAAGAATGTTGATGAAGTGTATATAGAAAGAAACTAAAGAATGTTGATGAAGTGTATATAGAAAGAAACTAAAGAATGTAGATGAAGTGTATATAGAAAGAAACTAAAGAATGTAGATGAAGTGTATACAGAAAGAAACTAAAGAATGTTGATGAAGTGTATACAGAAAGAAACTAAAGAATGTAGATGAAGTGTATATAGAAAGAAACTAAAGAATGTTGATGAAGTGTATATAGAAAGAAACTAAAGAATGTTGATGAAGTGTATATAGAATGAAACTAAAGAATGTTGATGAAGTGTATACAGAAAGAAACTAAAGAATGTTGATGAAGTGTATATAGAAAGAAACTAAAGAATGTAGATGAAGTGTATATAGAAAGAAACTAAATAATGTTGATGAAGTGTATGCAGAAAGAAACTAAAGAATGTAGATGAAGTGTATATAGAAAGAAACTAAAGAATATTAATAAAGTGTATATAGAAAGAAACTAAAGAATGTTGATGAAGTGTATATAGAAAGAAACTAAAGAATGTAGATGAAGTGTATATAGAAAGAAACTAAAGAATGGTGATGAAGTGTATATAGAAAGAAACTAAAGAATGTTGATGAAGTGTATATAGAAAGAAACTAAAGAATGTAGATGAAGTGTATATAGAAAGAAACTAAAGAATGTAGATGAAGTGCATACAGAAAGAAACTAAAGAATGTAGATGAAGTGTATATAGAAAGAAACTAAAGAATGTAGATGTAGTGTATATAGAAAGAAACTAAAGAATGTTGATGAAGTGTATACAGAAAGAAACTAAAGAATGTAGATGAAGTGTATATAGAAAGAAACTAAAGAATGTTGATGAAGTGTATATAGAAAGAAACTAAAGAATGTAGATGAAGTGTATATAGAAAGAAACTAAAGAATGTAGATGTAGTGTATATAGAAAGAAACTAAAGAATGTTGATGAAGTGTATATAGAAAGAAACTAAAGAATGTAGATGAAGTGTATATAGAAAGAAACTAAAGAATGTAGATGAAGTGTATACAGAATGAAACTAAAGAATGTAGATGAAGTGTATACAGAAAGAAACTAAAGAATGTTGATGAAGTGTATATAGAAAGAAACTAAAGAATGTTGATGAAGTGTATACAGAAAGAAACTAAAGAATGTAGATGAAGTGTATATAGAAAGAAACTAAAGAATGTAGATGTAGTGTATATAGAAAGAAACTAAAGAATGTAGATGAAGTGTATATAGAAAGAAACTAAAGAATGTAGATGTAGTGTATATAGAAAGAAACTAAAGAATGTTGATGAAGTGTATATAGAAAGAAACTAAAGAATGTTGATGAAGTGTATATAGAAAGAAACTAAAGAATGTAGATGAAGTGTATAAAGAAAGAAACTAAAGAATGTAGATGAAGTGTATACAGAAAGAAACTAAAGAATGTTGATGAAGTGTATACAGAAAGAAACTAAAGAATGTAGATGTAGTGTATATAGAAAGAAACTAAAGAATGTTGATGAAGTGTATATAGAAAGAAACTAAAGAATGTTGATGAAGTGTATATAGAAAGAAACTAAAGAATGTAGATGAAGTGTATACAGAAAGAAACTAAAGAATGTAGATGAAGTGTATACAGAAAGAAACTAAAGAATGTAGATGAAGTGTATAGAGAAAGAAACTAAAGAATGTTGATGAAGTGTATACAGAATGAAACTAAAGAATGTTGATGAAGTGTATATAGAAAGAAACTAAAGAATGTTGATGAAGTGTATATAGAAAGAATCTAAAGAATGTAGATGAAGTGTATACAGAAAGAAACTAAAGAATGTTGATGAAGTGTATACAGAAAGAAACTAAAGAATGTAGATGAAGTGTATACAGAAAGAAACTAAAGAATGTAGATGAAGTGTATACAGAAAGAAACTAAAGAATGTAGATGTAGTGTATATAGAAAGAAACTAAAGAATGTTGATGAAGCGTATACAGAAAGAAACTAAAGAATGTAATGAAGTGTATATAGAAAGAAACTAAAGAATGTTGATGAAGTGTATATAGAAAGAAACTAAAGAATGTTGATTAAGTGTATATAGAAAGAAACTAAAGAATGTAGATGAAGTGTAAATAGAAAGAAACTAAAGAATGTAGATGATGTGTATACAGAAAGAAAATAAAGAATGTTGATGAAGTGTATACAGAAAGAAACTAAAGAATGTAGATGAAGTGTATATAGAAAGAAACTAAAGAATGTTGATGAAGTGTATATAGAAAGAAACTAAAGAATGTTGATGAAGTGTATATAGAAAGAAACTAAAGAATGTAGATGAAGTGTATATAGAAAGAAACTAAAGAATGTAGATGAAGTGTATACAGAAAGAAACTAAAGAATGTTGATGAAGTGTATACAGAAAGAAACTAAAGAATGTAGATGAAGTGTATATAGAAAGAAACTAAAGAATGTTGATGAAGTGTAAATAGAAAGAAACTAAAGAATGTAGATGTAGTGTATATAGAAAGAAACTAAAGAATGTTGATGAAGTGTATACAGAAAGAAACTAAAGAATGTTGATGAAGTGTATACAGAAAGAAACTAAAGAATGTTGATGAAGTGTATATAGAATGAAACTAAAGAATGTTGATGAAGTGTATACAGAAAGAAACTAAAGAATGTTGATGAAGTGTATATAGAAAGAAACTAAAGAATGTAGATGAAGTGTATATAGAAAGAAACTAAATAATGTTGATGAAGTGTATACAGAAAGAAACTAAAGAATGTAGATGAAGTGTATATAGAAAGAAACTAAAGAATATTAATAAAGTGTATATAGAAAGAAACTAAAGAATGTTGATGAAGTGTATATAGAAAGAAACTAAAGAATGTTGATGAAGTGTATATAGAAAGAAACTAAAGAATGTAGATGAAGTGTATACAGAAAGAAACTAAAGAATGTAGATGAAGTGTATACAGAAAGAAACTAAAGAATGTAGATGAAGTGTATAGAGAAAGAAACTAAAGAATGTTGATGAAGTGTATACAGAATGAAACTAAAGAATGTTGATGAAGTGTATATAGAAAGAAACTAAAGAATGTTGATGAAGTGTATATAGAAAGAAACTAAAGAATGTAGATGAAGTGTATACAGAAAGAAACTAAAGAATGTTGATGAAGTGTATACAGAAAGAAACTAAAGAATGTAGATGAAGTGTATACAGAAAGAAACTAAAGAATGTAGATGAAGTGTATACAGAAAGAAACTAAAGAATGTAGATGTAGTGTATATAGAAAGAAACTAAAGAATGTTGATGAAGCGTATACAGAAAGAAACTAAAGAATGTAATGAAGTGTATATAGAAAGAAACTAAAGAATGTTGATGAAGTGTATATAGAAAGAAACTAAAGAATGTTGATTAAGTGTATATAGAAAGAAACTAAAGAATGTAGATGAAGTGTAAATAGAAAGAAACTAAAGAATGTAGATGATGTGTATACAGAAAGAAAATAAAGAATGTTGATGAAGTGTATACAGAAAGAAACTAAAGAATGTAGATGAAGTGTATATAGAAAGAAACTAAAGAATGTTGATGAAGTGTATATAGAAAGAAACTAAAGAATGTTGATGAAGTGTATATAGAAAGAAACTAAAGAATGTAGATGAAGTGTATATAGAAAGAAACTAAAGAATGTAGATGAAGTGTATACAGAAAGAAACTAAAGAATGTTGATGAAGTGTATACAGAAAGAAACTAAAGAATGTAGATGAAGTGTATATAGAAAGAAACTAAAGAATGTTGATGAAGTGTAAATAGAAAGAAACTA
Source organism: Eledone cirrhosa (assembly GCA_964016885.1). Classification (NCBI taxonomy): domain Eukaryota; kingdom Metazoa; phylum Mollusca; class Cephalopoda; order Octopoda; family Eledonidae; genus Eledone; species Eledone cirrhosa. The sequence goes on from OZ024754.1 coordinate 34,852,121, forward strand.
AAGAATGTAGATGTAGTGTATATAGAAAGAAACTAAAGAATGTTGATGAAGTGTATATAGAAAGAAACTAAAGAATGTTGATGAAGTGTATACAGAAAGAAACTAAAGAATGTTGATGAAGTGTATATAGAATGAAACTAAAGAATGTTGATGAAGTGTATACAGAAAGAAACTAAAGAATGTTGATGAAGTGTATATAGAAAGAAACTAAAGAATGTAGATGAAGTGTATATAGAAAGAAACTAAATAATGTTGATGAAGTGTATACAGAAAGAAACTAAAGAATGTAGATGAAGTGTATATAGAAAGAAACTAAAGAATATTAATAAAGTGTATATAGAAAGAAACTAAAGAATGTTGATGAAGTGTATATAGAAAGAAACTAAAGAATGTAGATGAAGTGTATATAGAAAGAAACTAAAGAATGTTGATGAAGTGTATATAGAAAGAAACTAAAGAATGTTGATGAAGTGTATATAGAAAGAAACTAAAGAATGTAGATGAAGTGTATATAGAAAGAAACTAAAGAATGTAGATGAAGTGTATACAGAAAGAAACTAAAGAATGTTGATGAAGTGTATACAGAAAGAAACTAAAGAATGTAGATGAAGTGTATATAGAAAGAAACTAAAGAATGTTGATGAAGTGTATATAGAAAGAAACTAAAGAATGTTGATGAAGTGTATATAGAAAGAAACTAAAGAATGTAGATGAAGTGTATATAGAAAGAAACTAAAGAATGTAGATGAAGTGTATACAGAAAGAAACTAAAGAATGTTGATGAAGTGTATACAGAAAGAAACTAAAGAATGTAGATGAAGTGTATATAGAAAGAAACTAAAGAATGTTGATGAAGTGTATATAGAAAGAAACTAAAGAATGTTGATGAAGTGTATATAGAAAGAAACTAAAGAATGTAGATGAAGTGTATACAGAAAGAAACTAAAGAATGTTGATGAAGTGTATACAGAAAGAAACTAAAGAATGTAGATGAAGTGTATATAGAAAGAAACTAAAGAATGTTGATGAAGTGTATATAGAAATAAACTAAAGAATGTTGATGAAGTGTATATAGAAAGAAACTAAAGAATGTAGATGAAGTGTATATAGAAAGAAACTAAAGAATGTAGATGAAGTGTATACAGAAAGAAACTAAAGAATGTTGATGAAGTGTATACAGAAAGAAACTAAAGAATGTAGATGAAGTGTATATAGAAAGAAACTAAAGAATGTAGATGTAGTGTATATAGAAAGAAACTAAAGAATGTTGATGAAGTGTATACAGAAAGAAACTAAACAATGTAGATGAAGTGTATATAGAAAGAAACTAAAGAATGTAGATGAAGTGTATACAGATAGAAACTAAAGAATGTAGATGAAGTGTATATAGAAAGAAACTAAAGAATGTTGATGAAGTGTATATAGAAAGAAACTAAAGAATGTAGATGAAGTGTATATAGAAAGAAACTAAAGAATGTAGATGTAGTGTATATAGAAAGAAACTAAAGAATGTTGATGAAGTGTATATAGAAAGAAACTAAAGAATGTAGATGAAGTGTATATAGAAAGAAACTAAAGAATGTAGATGAAGTGTATACAGAATGAAACTAAAGAATGTAGATGAAGTGTATACAGAAAGAAACTAAAGAATGTTCATGAAGTGTATATAGAAAGAAACTAAAGAATGTTGATGAAGTGTATACAGAAAGAAACTAAAGAATGTAGATGAAGTGTATATAGAAAGAAACTAAAGAATGTAGATGTAGTGTATATAGAAAGAAACTAAAGAATGTAGATGAAGTGTATATAGAAAGAAACTAAAGAATGTAGATGTAGTGTATATAGAAAGAAACTAAAGAATGTTGATTAAGTGTATATAGAAAGAAACTAAAGAATGTTGATGAAGTGTATATAGAAAGAAACTAAAGAATGTAGATGAAGTGTATACAGAAAGAAACTAAAGAATGTAGATGAAGTGTATACAGAAAGAAACTAAAGAATGTTGATGAAGTGTATACAGAAAGAAACTAAAGAATGTTGATGAAGTGTATACAGAAAGAAACTAAAGAATGTTGATGAAGTGTATACAGAAAGAAACTAAAGAATGTAGATGAAGTGTATACAGAAAGAAACTAAAGAATGTAGATGTAGTGTATATAGAAAGAAACTAAAGAATGTTGATGAAGTGTATATAGAAAGAAACTAAAGAATGTTGATGAAGTGTATATAGAAAGAAACTAAAGAATGTAGATGAAGTGTATACAGAAAGAAACTAAAGAATGTAGATGAAGTGTATACAGAAAGAAACTAAAGAATGTAGATGAAGTGTATACAGAAAGAAACTAAAGAATGTTGATGAAGTGTATACAGAATGAAACTAAAGAATGTTGATGAAGTGTATATAGAAAGAAACTAAAGAATGTTGATGAAGTGTATATAGAAAGAAACTAAAGAATGTAGATGAAGTGTATACAGAAAGAAACTAAAGAATGTTGATGAAGTGTATACAGAAAGAAACTAAAGAATGTAGATGAAGTGTATACAGAAAGAAACTAAAGAATGTAGATGAAGTGTATACAGAAAGAAACTAAAGAATGTAGATGTAGTGTATATAGAAAGAAACTAAAGAATGTTGATGAAGTGTATATAGAAAGAAACTAAAGAATGTTGATTAAGTGTATATAGAAAGAAACTAAAGAATGTAGATGAAGTGTATACAGAAAGAAACTAAAGAATGTAGATGAAGTGTATACAGAAAGAAACTAAAGAATGTAGATGAAGTGTATACAGAAAGAAACTAAAGAATGTTGATGAAGTGTATACAGAATGAAACTAAAGAATGTTGATGAAGTGTATATAGAAAGAAACTAAAGAATGTTGATGAAGTGTATATAGAAAGAAACTAAAGAATGTAGATGAAGTGTATACAGAAAGAAACTAAAGAATGTTGATGAAGTGTATATAGAAAGAAACTAAAGAATGTTGATGAAGTGTATACAGAAAGAAACTAAAGAATGTTGATGAAGTGTATACAGAAAGAAACTAAAGAATGTAGATGAAGTGTATACAGAAATAAACTAAAGAATGTTGATGAAGTGTATACAGAAAGAAACTAAAGAATATTGATGAAGTGTATACAGAAAGAAACTAAAGAATGTAGATGAAGTGTATATAGAAAGAAACTAAAGAATGTTGATGAAGTGTATATAGAAAGAAACTAAAGAATGTTGATGAAGTGTATATAGAAAGAAACTAAAGAATGTAGATGAAGTGTATATAGAAAGAAACTAAAGAATGTAGATGAAGTGTATACAGAATGAAACTAAAGAATGTAGATGAAGTGTATACAGAAAGAAACTAAAGAATGTTGATGAAGTGTATATAGAAAGAAACTAAAGAATGTTGATGAAGTGTATACAGAAAGAAACTAAAGAATGTAGATGAAGTGTATATAGAAAGAAACTAAAGAATGTAGATGTAGTGTATATAGAAAGAAACTAAAGAATGTAGATGAAGTGTATATAGAAAGAAACTAAAGAATGTAGATGTAGTGTATATAGAAAGAAACTAAAGAATGTTGATTAAGTGTATATAGAAAGAAACTAAAGAATGTTGATGAAGTGTATATAGAAAGAAACTAAAGAATGTAGATGAAGTGTATACAGAAAGAAACTAAAGAATGTAGATGAAGTGTATACAGAAAGAATCTAAAGAATGTTGATGAAGTGTATACAGAAAGAAACTAAAGAATGTTGATGAAGTGTATACAGAAAGAAACTAAAGAATGTTGATGAAGTGTATACAGAAAGAAACTAAAGAATGTAGATGAAGTGTATACAGAAAGAAACTAAAGAATGTAGATGTAGTGTATATAGAAAGAAACTAAAGAATGTTGATGAAGTGTATATAGAAAGAAACTAAAGAATGTTGATGAAGTGTATATAGAAAGAAACTAAAGAATGTAGATGAAGTGTATACAGAAAGAAACTAAAGAATGTAGATGAAGTGTATACAGAAAGAAACTAAAAAATGTAGATGAAGTGTATACAGAAAGAAACTAAAGAATGTTGATGAAGTGTATACAGAATGAAACTAAAGAATGTTGATGAAGTGTATATAGAAAGAAACTAAAGAATGTTGATGAAGTGTATATAGAAAGAAACTAAAGAATGTAGATGAAGTGTATACAGAAAGAAACTAAAGAATGTTGATGAAGTGTATACAGAAAGAAACTAAAGAATGTAGATGAAGTGTATACAGAAAGAAACTAAAGAATGTAGATGAAGTGTATACAGAAAGAAACTAAAGAATGTAGATGTAGTGTATATAGAAAGAAACTAAAGAATGTTGATGAAGTGTATATAGAAAGAAACTAAAGAATGTTGATTAAGTGTATATAGAAAGAAACTAAAGAATGTAGATGAAGTGTATACAGAAAGAAACTAAAGAATGTAGATGAAGTGTATACAGAAAGAAACTAAAGAATGTAGATGAAGTGTATACAGAAAGAAACTAAAGAATGTTGATGAAGTGTATACAGAATGAAACTAAAGAATGTTGATGAAGTGTATATAGAAAGAAACTAAAGAATGTTGATGAAGTGTATATAGAAAGAAACTAAAGAATGTAGATGAAGTGTATACAGAAAGAAACTAAAGAATGTTGATGAAGTGTATATAGAAAGAAACTAAAGAATGTTGATGAAGTGTATACAGAAAGAAACTAAAGAATGTTGATGAAGTGTATACAGAAAGAAACTAAAGAATGTAGATGAAGTGTATACAGAAAGAAACTAAATAATGTTGATGAAGTGTATACAGAAAGAAACTAAAGAATGTTGATGAAGTGTATACAGAAAGAAACTAAAGAATGTAGATGAAGTGTATATAGAAAGAAACTAAAGAATGTTGATGAAGTGTATATAGAAAGAAACTAAAGAATGTTGATGAAGTGCATATAGAAAGAAACTAAAGAATGTAGATGAAGTGTAAATAGAAAGAAACTAAAGAATGTAGATGAAGTGTATACAGAAAGAAACTAAAGAATGTTGATGAAGTGTATACAGAAAGAAACTAAAGAATGTAGATGTAGTGTATATAGAAAGAAACTAAAGAATGTAGATGAAGTGTATACAGAAAGAAACTAAAGAATGTAGATGAAGTGTATACAGAAAGAAACTAAAGAATGTAGATGAAGTGTATACAGAAAGAAACTAAAGAATGTTGATGAAGTGTATACAGAATGAAACTAAAGAATGTTGATGAAGTGTATATAGAAAGAAACTAAAGAATGTTGATGAAGTGTATATAGAAAGAAACTAAAGAATGTAGATGAAGTGTATACAGAAAGAAACTAAAGAATGTAGATGAAGTGTATACAGAAAGAAACTAAAGAATGTAGATGTAGTGTATATAGAAAGAAACTAAAGAATGTTGCTGAAGTGTATATAGAAAGAAACTAAAGAATGTTGATGAAGTGTATATAGAAAGAAACTAAAGAATGTTGATTAAGTGTATATAGAAAGAAACTAAAGAATGTAGATGAAGTGTATACAGAATGAAACTAAAGAATGTTGATGAAGTGTATATAGAAAGAAACTAAAGAATGTTGATGAAGTGTATATAGAAAGAAACTAAAGAATGTAGATGAAGTGTATACAGAAAGAAACTAAAGAATGTTGATGAAGTGTATATAGAAAGAAACTAAAGAATGTTGATGAAGTGTATACAGAAAGAAACTAAAGAATGTTGATGAAGTGTATACAGAAAGAAACTAAAGAATGTAGATGAAGTGTATACAGAAAGAAACTAAAGAATGTTGATGAAGTGTATACAGAAAGAAACTAAAGAAAGTTGATGAAGTGTATACAGAAAGAAACTAAAGAATGTAGATGAAGTGTATATAGAAAGAAACTAAAGAATGTTGATGAAGTGTATATAGAAAGAAACTAAAGAATGTTGATGAAGTGTATATAGAAAGAAACTAAAGAATGTAGATGAAGTGTAAATAGAAAGAAACTAAAGAATGTAGATGAAGTGTATACAGAAAGAAACTAAAGAATGTTGATGAAGTGTATACAGAAAGAAACTAAAGAATGTAGATGAAGTGTATATAGAAAGAAACTAAAGAATGTTGATGAAGTGTATATAGAAAGAAACTAAAGAATGTTGATGAAGTGTATATAGAAAGAAACTAAAGAATGTAGATGAAGTGTATATAGAAAGAAACTAAAGAATGTAGATGAAGTGTATACAGAAAGAAACTAAAGAATGTTGATGAAGTGTATACAGAAGGAAACTAAAGAATGTAGATGAAGTGTATATAGAAAGAAACTAAAGAATGTTGATGAAGTGTATATAGAAAGAAACTAAAGAATGTAGATGTAGTGTATATAGAAAGAAACTAAAGAATGTTGATGAAGTGTATATAGAAAGAAACTAAATAATGTTGATGAAGTGTATACAGAAAGAAACTAAAGAATGTAGATGAAGTGTATATAGAAAGAAACTAAAGAATATTAATAAAGTGTATATAGAAAGAAACTAAAGAATGTTGATGAAGTGTATATAGAAAGAAACTAAAGAATGTAGATGAAGTGTATATAGAAAGAAACTAAAGAATGTTGATGAAGTGTATATAGAAAGAAACTAAAGAATGTTGATGAAGTGTATATAGAAAGAAACTAAAGAATGTAGATGAAGTGTATATAGAAAGAAACTAAAGAATGTAGATGAAGTGTATACAGAAAGAAACTAAAGAATGTTGATGAAGTGTATACAAAAAGAAACTAAAGAATGTAGATGAAGTGTATATAGAAAGAAACTAAAGAATGTTGATGAAGTGTATATAGAAAGAAACTAAAGAATGTTGATGAAGTGTATATAGAAATAAACTAAAGAATGTTGATGAAGTGTATATAGAAAGAAACTAAAGAATGTAGATGAAGTGTATATAGAAAGAAACTAAAGAATGTAGATGAAGTGTATACAGAAAGAAACTAAAGAATGTTGATGAAGTGTATACAGAAAGAAACTAAAGAATGTAGATGAAGTGTATATAGAAAGAAACTAAAGAATGTAGATGTAGTGTATATAGAAAGAAACTAAAGAATGTTGATGAAGTGTATATAGAAAGAAACTAAAGAATGTTGATGAAGTGTATACAGAAAGAAACTAAAGAATGTAGATGAAGTGTATATAGAAAGAAACTAAAGAATGTTGATGAAGTGTATACAGAAAGAAACTAAAGAATGTTGATGAAGTGTATACAGAAAGAAACTAAAGAATGTAGATGAAGTGTATACAGAAAGAAACTAAAGAATGTAGATGAAGTGTATATAGAAAGAAACTAAAGAATGTAGATGAAGTGTATATAGAAAGAAACTAAAGAATGTTGATGAAGTGTATACAGAAAGAAACTAAAGAATGTAGATGAAGTGTATATAGAAAGAAACTAAAGAATGTTGATGAAGTGTATATAGAAAGAAACTAAAGAATGTTGATGAAGTGTATATAGAAAGAAACTAAAGAATGTAGATGAAGTGTATATAGAAAGAAACTAAAGAATGTAGATGAAGTGTATACAGAAAGAAACTAAAGAATGTTGATGAAGTGTATACAGAAAGAAACTAAAGAATGTAGATGAAGTGTATATAGAAAGAAACTAAAGAATGTTGATGAAGTGTATATAGAAAGAAACTAAATAATGTAGATGAAGTGTATATAGAAAGAAACTAAAGAATGTAGATGAAGTGTATACAGAAAGAAACTAAAGAATGTTGATGAAGTGTATACAGAAAGAAACTAAAGAATGTAGATGAAGTGTATATAGAAAGAAACTAAAGAATGTTGATGAAGTGTATATAGAAATAAACTAAAGAATGTTGATGAAGTGTATATAGAAAGAAACTAAAGAATGTAGATGAAGTGTATATAGAAAGAAACTAAAGAATGTAGATGAAGTGTATACAGAAAGAAACTAAAGAATGTTGATGAAGTGTATACAGAAAGAAACTAAAGAATGTAGATGAAGTGTATATAGAAAGAAACTAAAGAATGTAGATGTAGTGTATATAGAAAGAAACTAAAGAATGTTGATGAAGTGTATACAGAAAGAAACTAAAGAATGTAGATGAAGTGTATATAGAAAGAAACTAAAGAATGTAGATGAACTGTATACAGAAAGAAACTAAAGAATGTAGATGAAGTGTATATAGAAAGAAACTAAAGAATGTTGATGAAGTGTATATAGAAAGAAACTAAAGAATGTAGATGAAGTGTATATAGAAAGAAACTAAAGAATGTAGATGTAGTGTATATAGAAAGAAACTAAAGAATGTTGATGAAGTGTATATAGAAAGAAACTAAAGAATGTAGATGAAGTGTATATAGAAAGAAACTAAAGAATGTAGATGAAGTGTATACAGAATGAAACTAAAGAATGTAGATGAAGTGTATACAGAAAGAAACTAAAGAATGTTGATGAAGTGTATATAGAAAGAAACTAAAGAATGTAGATGAAGTGTATATAGAAAGAAACTAAAGAATGTAGATGAAGTGTATACAGAAAGAAACTAAAGAATGTTGATGAAGTGTATACAGAAAGAAACTAAAGAATGTAGATGAAGTGTATATAGAAAGAAACTAAAGAATGTTGATGAAGTGTATATAGAAAGAAACTAAAGAATGTAGATGTAGTGTATGTAGAAAGAAACTAAAGAATGTTGATGAAGTGTATATAGAAAGAAACTAAATAATGTTGATGAAGTGTATACAGAAAGAAACTAAAGAATGTAGATGAAGTGTATATAGAAAGAAACTAAAGAATATTAATAAAGTGTATATAGAAAGAAACTAAAGAATGTTGATGAAGTGTATATAGAAAGAAACTAAAGAATGTAGATGAAGTGTATATAGAAAGAAACTAAAGAATGTTGATGAAGTGTATATAGAAAGAAACTAAAGAATGTTGATGAAGTGTATATAGAAAGAAACTAAAGAATGTAGATGAAGTGTATATAGAAAGAAACTAAAGAATGTAGATGAAGTGTATACAGAAAGAAACTAAAGAATGTTGATGAAGTGTATACAGAAAGAAACTAAAGAATGTAGATGAAGTGTATATAGAAAGAAACTAAAGAATGTTGATGAAGTGTATATAGAAAGAAACTAAAGAATGTTGATGAAGTGTATATAGAAATAAACTAAAGAATGTTGATGAAGTGTATATAGAAAGAAACTAAAGAATGTAGATGAAGTGTATATAGAAAGAAACTAAAGAATGTAGATGAAGTGTATACAGAAAGAAACTAAAGAATGTTGATGAAGTGTATACAGAAAGAAACTAAAGAATGTAGATGAAGTGTATATAGAAAGAAACTAAAGAATGTAGATGTAGTGTATATAGAAAGAAACTAAAGAATGTTGATGAAGTGTATACAGAAAGAAACTAAAGAATGTAGATGAAGTGTATATAGAAAGAAACTAAAGAATGTTGATGAAGTGTATACAGAAAGAAACTAAAGAATGTTGATGAAGTGTATACAGAAAGAAACTAAAGAATGTAGATGAAGTGTATACAGAAAGAAACTAAAGAATGTAGATGAAGTGTATATAGAAAGAAACTAAAGAATGTAGATGAAGTGTATATAGAAAGAAACTAAAGAATGTTGATGAAGTGTATACAGAAAGAAACTAAAGAATGTAGATGAAGTGTATATAGAAAGAAACTAAAGAATGTTGATGAAGTGTATATAGAAAGAAACTAAAGAATGTTGATGAAGTGTATATAGAAAGAAACTAAAGAATGTAGATGAAGTGTATATAGAAAGAAACTAAAGAATGTAGATGAAGTGTATACAGAAAGAAACTAAAGAATGTTGATGAAGTGTATACAGAAAGAAACTAAAGAATGTAGATGAAGTGTATATAGAAAGAAACTAAAGAATGTTGATGAAGTGTATATAGAAAGAAACTAAATAATGTAGATGAAGTGTATATAGAAAGAAACTAAAGAATGTAGATGAAGTGTATACAGAAAGAAACTAAAGAATGTTGATGAAGTGTATACAGAAAGAAACTAAAGAATGTAGATGAAGTGTATATAGAAAGAAACTAAAGAATGTTGATGAAGTGTATATAGAAATAAACTAAAGAATGTTGATGAAGTGTATATAGAAAGAAACTAAAGAATGTAGATGAAGTGTATATAGAAAGAAACTAAAGAATGTAGATGAAGTGTATACAGAAAGAAACTAAAGAATGTTGATGAAGTGTATACAGAAAGAAACTAAAGAATGTAGATGAAGTGTATATAGAAAGAAACTAAAGAATGTAGATGTAGTGTATATAGAAAGAAACTAAAGAATGTAGATGAAGTGTATATAGAAAGAAACTAAAGAATGTAGATGAACTGTATACAGAAAGAAACTAAAGAATGTAGATGAAGTGTATATAGAAAGAAACTAAAGAATGTTGATGAAGTGTATATAGAAAGAAACTAAAGAATGTAGATGAAGTGTATATAGAAAGAAACTAAAGAATGTAGATGTAGTGTATATAGAAAGAAACTAAAGAATGTTGATGAAGTGTATATAGAAAGAAACTAAAGAATGTAGATGAAGTGTATATAGAAAGAAACTAAAGAATGTAGATGAAGTGTATACAGAATGAAACTAAAGAATGTAGATGAAGTGTATACAGAAAGAAACTAAAGAATATTGATGAAGTGTATATAGAAAGAAACTAAAGAATGTTGATGAAGTGTATACAGAAAGAAACTAAAGAATGTAGATGAAGTGTATATAGAAAGAAACTAAAGAATGTAGATGTAGTGTATATAGAAAGAAACTAAAGAATGTAGATGAAGTGTATATAGAAAGAAACTAAAGAATGTAGATGTAGTGTATATAGAAAGAAACTAAAGAATGTTGATGAAGTGTATATAGAAAGAAACTAAAGAATGTTGATGAAGTGTATATAGAAAGAAACTAAAGAATGTAGATGAAGTGTATACAGAAAGAAACTAAAGAATGTAGATGAAGTGTATACAGAAGGAAACTAAAGAATGTTGATGAAGTGTATACAGAAAGAAACTAAAGAATGTTGATGAAGTGTATACAGAAAGAAACTAAAGAATGTTGATGAAGTGTATACAGAAAGAAACTAAAGAATGTAGATGAAGTGTATACAGAAAGAAACTAAAGAATGTAGATGTAGTGTATATAGAAAGAAACTAAAGAATGTAGATGAAGTGTATACAGAATGAAACTAAAGAATGTAGATGAAGTGTATACAGAAAGAAACTAAAGAATGTTGATGAAGTGTATATAGAAAGAAACTAAAGAATGTTGATGAAGTGTATACAGAAAGAAACTAAAGAATGTAGATGAAGTGTATATAGAAAGAAACTAAAGAATGTAGATGTAGTGTATATAGAAAGAAACTAAAGAATGTAGATGAAGTGTATATAGAAAGAAACTAAAGAATGTAGATGTAGTGTATATAGAAAGAAACTAAAGAATGTTGATGAAGTGTATATAGAAAGAAACTAAAGAATGTTGATGAAGTGTATATAGAAAGAAACTAAAGAATGTAGATGAAGTGTATACAGAAAGAAACTAAAGAATGTAGATGAAGTGTATACAGAAAGAAACTAAAGAATGTTGATGAAGTGTATACAGAAAGAAACTAAAGAATGTAGATGAAGTGTATATAGAAAGAAACTAAAGAATGTTGATGAAGTGTATATAGAAAGAAACTAAAGAATGTTGATGAAGTGTATATAGAAAGAAACTAAAGAATGTAGATGAAGTGTATATAGAAAGAAACTAAAGAATGTAGATGAAGTGTATACAGAAAGAAACTAAAGAATGTTGATGAAGTGTATACAGAAAGAAACTAAAGAATGTAGATGAAGTGTATATAGAAAGAAACTAAAGAATGTTGATGAAGTGTATATAGAAAGAAACTAAATAATGTAGATGAAGTGTATATAGAAAGAAACTAAAGAATGTAGATGAAGTGTATACAGAAAGAAACTAAAGAATGTTGATGAAGTGTATACAGAAAGAAACTAAAGAATGTAGATGAAGTGTATATAGAAAGAAACTAAAGAATGTTGATGAAGTGTATATAGAAATAAACTAAAGAATGTTGATGAAGTGTATATAGAAAGAAACTAAAGAATGTAGATGAAGTGTATATAGAAAGAAACTAAAGAATGTAGATGAAGTGTATACAGAAAGAAACTAAAGAATGTTGATGAAGTGTATACAGAAAAAAACTAAAGAATGTAGATGAAGTGTATATAGAAAGAAACTAAAGAATGTAGATGTAGTGTATATAGAAAGAAACTAAAGAATGTTGATGAAGTGTATACAGAAAGAAACTAAAGAATGTAGATGAAGTGTATATAGAAAGAAACTAAAGAATGTTGATGAAGTGTATATAGAAAGAAACTAAATAATGTAGATGAAGTGTATATAGAAAGAAACTAAAGAATGTAGATGAAGTGTATACAGAAAGAAACTAAAGAATGTTGATGAAGTGTATACATAAAGAAACTAAAGAATGTAGATGAAGTGTATATAGAAAGAAACTAAAGAATGTAGATGAAGTGTATATAGAAAGAAACTAAAGAATGTAGATGTAGTGTATATAGAAAGAAACTAAAGAATGTTGATGAAGTGTATACAGAAAGAAACTAAAGAATGTAGATGAAGTGTATATAGAAAGAAACTAAAGAATGTAGATGAACTGTATACAGAAAGAAACTAAAGAATGTAGATGAAGTGTATATAGAAAGAAACTAAAGAATGTTGATGAAGTGTATATAGAAAGAAACTAAAGAATGTAGATGAAGTGTATATAGAAAGAAACTAAAGAATGTAGATGTAGTGTATATAGAAAGAAACTAAAGAATGTTGATGAAGTGTATATAGAAAGAAACTAAAGAATGTAGATGAAGTGTATATAGAAAGAAACTAAAGAATGTAGATGAAGTGTATACAGAATGAAACTAAAGAATGTAGATGAAGTGTATACAGAAAGAAACTAAAGAATGTAGATGAAGTGTATATAGAAAGAAACTAAAGAATGTTGATGAAGTGTATATAGAAATAAACTAAAGAATGTTGATGAAGTGTATATAGAAAGAAACTAAAGAATGTAGATGAAGTGTATATAGAAAGAAACTAAAGAATGTAGATGAAGTGTATACAGAAAGAAACTAAAGAATGTTGATGAAGTGTATACAGAAAGAAACTAAAGAATGTAGATGAAGTGTATATAGAAAGAAACTAAAGAATGTAGATGTAGTGTATATAGAAAGAAACTAAAGAATGTTGATGAAGTGTATACAGAAAGAAACTAAAGAATGTAGATGAAGTGTATATAGAAAGAAACTAAAGAATGTAGATGAACTGTATACAGAAAGAAACTAAAGAATGTAGATGAAGTGTATATAGAAAGAAACTAAAGAATGTTGATGAAGTGTATATAGAAAGAAACTAAAGAATGTAGATGAAGTGTATATAGAAAGAAACTAAAGAATGTAGATGTAGTGTATATAGAAAGAAACTAAAGAATGTTGATGAAGTGTATATAGAAAGAAACTAAAGAATGTAGATGAAGTGTATATAGAAAGAAACTAAAGAATGTAGATGAAGTGTATACAGAATGAAACTAAAGAATGTAGATGAAGTGTATACAGAAAGAAACTAAAGAATATTGATGAAGTGTATATAGAAAGAAACTAAAGAATGTTGATGAAGTGTATACAGAAAGAAACTAAAGAATGTAGATGAAGTGTATATAGAAAGAAACTAAAGAATGTAGATGTAGTGTATATAGAAAGAAACTAAAGAATGTAGATGAAGTGTATATAGAAAGAAACTAAAGAATGTAGATGTAGTGTATATAGAAAGAAACTAAAGAATGTTGATGAAGTGTATATAGAAAGAAACTAAAGAATGTTGATGAAGTGTATATAGAAAGAAACTAAAGAATGTAGATGAAGTGTATACAGAAAGAAACTAAAGAATGTAGATGAAGTGTATACAGAAGGAAACTAAAGAATGTTGATGAAGTGTATACAGAAAGAAACTAAAGAATGTTGATGAAGTGTATACAGAAAGAAACTAAAGAATGTTGATGAAGTGTATACAGAAAGAAACTAAAGAATGTAGATGAAGTGTATACAGAAAGAAACTAAAGAATGTAGATGTAGTGTATATAGAAAGAAACTAAAGAATGTAGATGAAGTGTATACAGAATGAAACTAAAGAATGTAGATGAAGTGTATACAGAAAGAAACTAAAGAATGTTGATGAAGTGTATATAGAAAGAAACTAAAGAATGTTGATGAAGTGTATACAGAAAGAAACTAAAGAATGTAGATGAAGTGTATATAGAAAGAAACTAAAGAATGTAGATGTAGTGTATATAGAAAGAAACTAAAGAATGTAGATGAAGTGTATATAGAAAGAAACTAAAGAATGTAGATGTAGTGTATATAGAAAGAAACTAAAGAATGTTGATGAAGTGTATATAGAAAGAAACTAAAGAATGTTGATGAAGTGTATATAGAAAGAAACTAAAGAATGTAGATGAAGTGTATACAGAAAGAAACTAAAGAATGTAGATGAAGTGTATACAGAAAGAAACTAAAGAATGTTGATGAAGTGTATACAGAAAGAAACTAAAGAATGTAGATGAAGTGTATATAGAAAGAAACTAAAGAATGTTGATGAAGTGTATATAGAAAGAAACTAAAGAATGTTGATGAAGTGTATATAGAAAGAAACTAAAGAATGTAGATGAAGTGTATATAGAAAGAAACTAAAGAATGTAGATGAAGTGTATACAGAAAGAAACTAAAGAATGTTGATGAAGTGTATACAGAAAGAAACTAAAGAATGTAGATGAAGTGTATATAGAAAGAAACTAAAGAATGTTGATGAAGTGTATATAGAAAGAAACTAAATAATGTAGATGAAGTGTATATAGAAAGAAACTAAAGAATGTAGATGAAGTGTATACAGAAAGAAACTAAAGAATGTTGATGAAGTGTATACAGAAAGAAACTAAAGAATGTAGATGAAGTGTATATAGAAAGAAACTAAAGAATGTTGATGAAGTGTATATAGAAATAAACTAAAGAATGTTGATGAAGTGTATATAGAAAGAAACTAAAGAATGTAGATGAAGTGTATATAGAAAGAAACTAAAGAATGTAGATGAAGTGTATACAGAAAGAAACTAAAGAATGTTGATGAAGTGTATACAGAAAAAAACTAAAGAATGTAGATGAAGTGTATATAGAAAGAAACTAAAGAATGTAGATGTAGTGTATATAGAAAGAAACTAAAGAATGTTGATGAAGTGTATACAGAAAGAAACTAAAGAATGTAGATGAAGTGTATATAGAAAGAAACTAAAGAATGTTGATGAAGTGTATATAGAAAGAAACTAAATAATGTAGATGAAGTGTATATAGAAAGAAACTAAAGAATGTAGATGAAGTGTATACAGAAAGAAACTAAAGAATGTTGATGAAGTGTATACATAAAGAAACTAAAGAATGTAGATGAAGTGTATATAGAAAGAAACTAAAGAATGTAGATGAAGTGTATATAGAAAGAAACTAAAGAATGTAGATGTAGTGTATATAGAAAGAAACTAAAGAATGTTGATGAAGTGTATACAGAAAGAAACTAAAGAATGTAGATGAAGTGTATATAGAAAGAAACTAAAGAATGTAGATGAACGTGTATACAGAAAGAAACTAAAGAATGTAGATGAAGTGTATATAGAAAGAAACTAAAGAATGTTGATGAAGTGTATATAGAAAGAAACTAAAGAATGTAGATGAAGTGTATATAGAAAGAAACTAAAGAATGTAGATGTAGTGTATATAGAAAGAAACTAAAGAATGTTGATGAAGTGTATATAGAAAGAAACTAAAGAATGTAGATGAAGTGTATATAGAAAGAAACTAAAGAATGTAGATGAAGTGTATACAGAATGAAACTAAAGAATGTAGATGAAGTGTATACAGAAAGAAACTAAAGAATGTTGATGAAGTGTATATAGAAAGAAACTAAAGAATGTTGATGAAGTGTATACAGAAAGAAACTAAAGAATGTAGATGAAGTGTATATAGAAAGAAACTAAAGAATGTAGATGTAGTGTATATAGAAAGAAACTAAAGAATGTAGATGAAGTGTATATAGAAAGAAACTAAAGAATGTAGATGTAGTGTATATAGAAAGAAACTAAAGAATGTTGATGAAGTGTATATAGAAAGAAACTAAAGAATGTTGATGAAGTGTATATAGAAAGAAACTAAAGAATGTAGATGAAGTGTATACAGAAAGAAACTAAAGAATGTAGATGAAGTGTATACAGAAGGAAACTAAAGAATGTTGATGAAGTGTATACAGAAAGAAACTAAAGAATGTTGATGAAGTGTATACAGAAAGAAACTAAAGAATGTTGATGAAGTGTATACAGAAAGAAACTAAAGAATGTAGATGAAGTGTATACAGAAAGAAACTAAAGAATGTAGATGTAGTGTATATAGAAAGAAACTAAAGAATGTAGATGAAGTGTATACAGAATGAAACTAAAGAATGTAGATGAAGTGTATACAGAAAGAAACTAAAGAATGTTGATGAAGTGTATATAGAAAGAAACTAAAGAATGTTGATGAAGTGTATACAGAAAGAAACTAAAGAATGTAGATGAAGTGTATATAGAAAGAAACTAAAGAATGTAGATGTAGTGTATATAGAAAGAAACTAAAGAATGTAGATGAAGTGTATATAGAAAGAAACTAAAGAATGTAGATGTAGTGTATATAGAAAGAAACTAAAGAATGTTGATGAAGTGTATATAGAAAGAAACTAAAGAATGTTGATGAAGTGTATATAGAAAGAAACTAAAGAATGTAGATGAAGTGTATACAGAAAGAAACTAAAGAATGTAGATGAAGTGTATACAGAAAGAAACTAAAGAATGTTGATGAAGTGTATACAGAAAGAAACTAAAGAATGTTGATGAAGTGTATACAGAAAGAAACTAAAGAATGTTGATGAAGTGTATACAGAAAGAAACTAAAGAATGTAGATGAAGTGTATACAGAAAGAAACTAAAGAATGTAGATGTAGTGTATATAGAAAGAAACTAAAGAATGTAGATGAAGTGTATACAGAATGAAACTAAAGAATGTAGATGAAGTGTATACAGAAAGAAACTAAAGAATGTTGATGAAGTGTATATAGAAAGAAACTAAAGAATGTTGATGAAGTGTATACAGAAAGAAACTAAAGAATGTAGATGAAGTGTATATAGAAAGAAACTAAAGAATGTAGATGTAGTGTAT
This sequence comes from Eledone cirrhosa, assembly GCA_964016885.1. NCBI lineage: Eukaryota > Metazoa > Mollusca > Cephalopoda > Octopoda > Eledonidae > Eledone > Eledone cirrhosa. The sequence continues at coordinate 34,869,503 of OZ024754.1, forward strand.
ATAGAAAGAAACTAAAGAATGTAGATGAAGTGTATATAGAAAGAAACTAAAGAATGTAGATGTAGTGTATATAGAAAGAAACTAAAGAATGTTGATGAAGTGTATATAGAAAGAAACTAAAGAATGTTGATGAAGTGTATATAGAAAGAAACTAAAGAATGTAGATGAAGTGTATACAGAAAGAAACTAAAGAATGTAGATGAAGTGTATACAGAAAGAAACTAAAGAATGTTGATGAAGTGTATACAGAAAGAAACTAAAGAATGTTGATGAAGTGTATACAGAAAGAAACTAAAGAATGTTGATGAAGTGTATACAGAAAGAAACTAAAGAATGTAGATGAAGTGTATACAGAAAGAAACTAAAGAATGTAGATGTAGTGTATATAGAAAGAAACTAAAGAATGTAGATGAAGTGTATATAGAAAGAAACTAAAGAATGTTGATGAAGTGTATATAGAAATAAACTAAAGAATGTTGATGAAGTGTATATAGAAAGAAACTAAAGAATGTAGATGAAGTGTATATAGAAAGAAACTAAAGAATGTAGATGAAGTGTATACAGAAAGAAACTAAAGAATGTTGATGAAGTGTATACAGAAAGAAACTAAAGAATGTAGATGAAGTGTATATAGAAAGAAACTAAAGAATGTAGATGTAGTGTATATAGAAAGAAACTGAAGAATGTTGATGAAGTGTATACAGAAAGAAACTAAAGAATGTAGATGAAGTGTATACAGAAAGAAACTAAAGAATGTAGATGAAGTGTATATAGAAAGAAACTAAAGAATGTTGATGAAGTGTATATAGAAAGAAACTAAAGAATGTAGATGAAGTGTATATAGAAAGAAACTAAAGAATGTAGATGTAGTGTATATAGAAAGAAACTAAAGAATGTTGATGAAGTGTATATAGAAAGAAACTAAAGAATGTAGATGAAGTGTATATAGAAAGAAACTAAAGAATGTAGATGAAGTGTATACAGAATGAAACTAAAGAATGTAGATGAAGTGTATACAGAATGAAACTAAAGAATGTTGATGAAGTGTATATAGAAAGAAACTAAAGAATGTTGATGAAGTGTATACAGAAAGAAACTAAAGAATGTAGATGAAGTGTATATAGAAAGAAACTAAAGAATGTAGATGTAGTGTATATAGAAAGAAACTAAAGAATGTAGATGAAGTGTATATAGAAAGAAACTAAAGAATGTAGATGTAGTGTATATAGAAAGAAACTAAAGAATGTTGATGAAGTGTATATAGAAAGAAACTAAAGAATGTTGATGAAGTGTATATAGAAAGAAACTAAAGAATGTAGATGAAGTGTATACAGAAAGAAACTAAAGAATGTAGATGAAGTGTATACAGAAAGAAACTAAAGAATGTTGATGAAGTGTATACAGAAAGAAACTAAAGAATGTTGATGAAGTGTATACAGAAAGAAACTAAAGAATGTTGATGAAGTGTATACAGAAAGAAACTAAAGAATGTAGATGAAGTGTATACAGAAAGAAACTAAAGAATGTAGATGTAGTGTATATAGAAAGAAACTAAAGAATGTAGATGAAGTGTATACAGAATGAAACTAAAGAATGTAGATGAAGTGTATACAGAAAGAAACTAAAGAATGTTGATGAAGTGTATATAGAAAGAAACTAAAGAATGTTGATGAAGTGTATACAGAAAGAAACTAAAGAATGTAGATGAAGTGTATACAGAAAGAAACTAAAGAATGTTGATGAAGTGTATACAGAATGAAACTAAAGAATGTTGATGAAGTGTATATAGAAAGAAACTAAAGAATGTTGATGAAGTGTATATAGAAAGAAACTAAAGAATGTAGATGAAGTGTATACAGAAAGAAACTAAAGAATGTTGATGAAGTGTATATAGAAAGAAACTAAAGAATGTTGATGAAGTGTATACAGAAAGAAACTAAAGAATGTTAATGAAGTGTATACAGAAAGAAACTAAAGAATGTAGATGAAGTGTATACAGAAAGAAACTAAAGAATGTTGATGAAGTGTATACAGAAAGAAACTAAAGAATGTTGATGAAGTGTATACAGAAAGAAACTAAAGAATGTAGATGAAGTGTATATAGAAAGAAACTAAAGAATGTTGATGAAGTGTATATAGAAAGAAACTAAAGAATGTTGATGAAGTGTATATAGAAAGAAACTAAAGAATGTAGATGAAGTGTAAATAGAAAGAAACTAAAGAATGTAGATGAAGTGTATACAGAAAGAAACTAAAGAATGTTGATGAAGTGTATACAGAAAGAAACTAAAGAATGTAGATGAAGTGTATATAGAAAGAAACTAAAGAATGTTGATGAAGTGTATACAGAAAGAAACTAAAGAATGTAGATGAAGTGTATATAGAAAGAAACTAAAGAATGTTGATGAAGTGTATATAGAAAGAAACTAAAGAATGTAGATGTAGTGTATATAGAAAGAAACTAAAGAATGTTGATGAAGTGTATATAGAAAGAAACTAAATAATGTTGATGAAGTGTATACAGAAAGAAACTAAAGAATGTAGATGAAGTGTATATAGAAAGAAACTAAAGAATATTAATAAAGTGTATATAGAAAGAAACTAAAGAATGTTGATGAAGTGTATATAGAAAGAAACTAAAGAATGTAGATGAAGTGTATATAGAAAGAAACTAAAGAATGTTGATGAAGTGTATATAGAAAGAAACTAAAGAATGTTGATGAAGTGTATATAGAAAGAAACTAAAGAATGTAGATGAAGTGTATATAGAAAGAAACTAAAGAATGTAGATGAAGTGTATACAGAAAGAAACTAAAGAATGTTGATGAAGTGTATACAGAAAGAAACTAAAGAATGTAGATGAAGTGTATATAGAAAGAAACTAAAGAATGTTGATGAAGTGTATATAGAAAGAAACTAAAGAATGTTGATGAAGTGTATATAGAAATAAACTAAAGAATGTTGATGAAGTGTATATAGAAAGAAACTAAAGAATGTAGATGAAGTGTATATAGAAAGAAACTAAAGAATGTAGATGAAGTGTATACAGAAAGAAACTAAAGAATGTTGATGAAGTGTATACAGAAAGAAACTAAAGAATGTAGATGAAGTGTATATAGAAAGAAACTAAAGAATGTAGATGTAGTGTATATAGAAAGAAACTAAAGAATGTTGATGAAGTGTATACAGAAAGAAACTAAAGAATGTAGATGAAGTGTATATAGAAAGAAACTAAAGAATGTTGATGAAGTGTATACAGAAAGAAACTAAAGAATGTTGATGAAGTGTATACAGAAAGAAACTAAAGAATGTAGATGAAGTGTATACAGAAAGAAACTAAAGAATGTAGATGAAGTGTATATAGAAAGAAACTAAAGAATGTAGATGAAGTGTATATAGAAAGAAACTAAAGAATGTTGATGAAGTGTATACAGAAAGAAACTAAAGAATGTAGATGAAGTGTATATAGAAAGGAACTAAAGAATGTTGATGAAGTGTATATAGAAAGAAACTAAAGAATGTTGATGAAGTGTATATAGAAAGAAACTAAAGAATGTAGATGAAGTGTATATAGAAAGAAACTAAAGAATGTAGATGAAGTGTATACAGAAAGAAACTAAAGAATGTTGATGAAGTGTATACAGAAAGAAACTAAAGAATGTAGATGAAGTGTATATAGAAAGAAACTAAAGAATGTTGATGAAGTGTATATAGAAAGAAACTAAATAATGTAGATGAAGTGTATATAGAAAGAAACTAAAGAATGTAGATGAAGTGTATACAGAAAGAAACTAAAGAATGTTGATGAAGTGTATACAGAAAGAAACTAAAGAATGTAGATGAAGTGTATATAGAAAGAAACTAAAGAATGTTGATGAAGTGTATATAGAAATAAACTAAAGAATGTTGATGAAGTGTATATAGAAAGAAACTAAAGAATGTAGATGAAGTGTATATAGAAAGAAACTAAAGAATGTAGATGAAGTGTATACAGAAAGAAACTAAAGAATGTTGATGAAGTGTATACAGAAAGAAACTAAAGAATGTAGATAAAGTGTATATAGAAAGAAACTAAAGAATGTAGATGTAGTGTATATAGAAAGAAACTAAAGAATGTTGATGAAGTGTATACAGAAAGAAACTAAAGAATGTAGATGAAGTGTATATAGAAAGAAACTAAAGAATGTAGATGAACTGTATACAGAAAGAAACTAAAGAATGTAGATGAAGTGTATATAGAAAGAAACTAAAGAATGTTGATGAAGTGTATATAGAAAGAAACTAAAGAATGTAGATGAAGTGTATATAGAAAGAAACTAAAGAATGTAGATGTAGTGTATATAGAAAGAAACTAAAGAATGTTGATGAAGTGTATATAGAAAGAAACTAAAGAATGTAGATGAAGTGTATATAGAAAGAAACTAAAGAATGTAGATGAAGTGTATACAGAATGAAACTAAAGAATGTAGATGAAGTGTATACAGAAAGAAACTAAAGAATGTTGATGAAGTGTATATAGAAAGAAACTAAAGAATGTTGATGAAGTGTATACAGAAAGAAACTAAAGAATGTAGATGAAGTGTATATAGAAAGAAACTAAAGAATGTAGATGTAGTGTATATAGAAAGAAACTAAAGAATGTAGATGAAGTGTATATAGAAAGAAACTAAAGAATGTAGATGTAGTGTATATAGAAAGAAACTAAAGAATGTTGATGAAGTGTATATAGAAAGAAACTAAAGAATGTAGATGAAGTGTATACAGAAAGAAACTAAAGAATGTAGATGAAGTGTATACAGAAGGAAACTAAAGAATGTTGATGAAGTGTATACAGAAAGAAACTAAAGAATGTTGATGAAGTGTATACAGAAAGAAACTAAAGAATGTTGATGAAGTGTATACAGAAAGAAACTAAAGAATGTAGATGAAGTGTATACAGAAAGAAACTAAAGAATGTAGATGTAGTGTATATAGAAAGAAACTAAAGAATGTAGATGAAGTGTATACAGAATGAAACTAAAGAATGTAGATGAAGTGTATACAGAAAGAAACTAAAGAATGTTGATGAAGTGTATATAGAAAGAAACTAAAGAATGTTGATGAAGTGTATACAGAAAGAAACTAAAGAATGTAGATGAAGTGTATATAGAAAGAAACTAAAGAATGTAGATGTAGTGTATATAGAAAGAAACTAAAGAATGTAGATGAAGTGTATATAGAAAGAAACTAAAGAATGTAGATGTAGTGTATATAGAAAGAAACTAAAGAATGTTGATGAAGTGTATATAGAAAGAAACTAAAGAATGTTGATGAAGTGTATATAGAAAGAAACTAAAGAATGTAAATGAAGTGTATACAGAAAGAAACTAAAGAATGTAGATGAAGTGTATACAGAAAGAAACTAAAGAATGTTGATGAAGTGTATACAGAAAGAAACTAAAGAATGTAGATGAAGTGTATATAGAAAGAAACTAAAGAATGTTGATGAAGTGTATATAGAAAGAAACTAAAGAATGTTGATGAAGTGTATATAGAAAGAAACTAAAGAATGTAGATGAAGTGTATATAGAAAGAAACTAAAGAATGTAGATGAAGTGTATACAGAAAGAAACTAAAGTATGTTGATGAAGTGTATACAGAAAGAAACTAAAGAATGTAGATGAAGTGTATATAGAAAGAAACTAAAGAATGTTGATGAAGTGTATATAGAAAGAAACTAAATAATGTAGATGAAGTGTATATAGAAAGAAACTAAAGAATGTAGATGAAGTGTATACAGAAAGAAACTAAAGAATGTAGATGAAGTGTATATAGAAAGAAACTAAAGAATGTTGATGAAGTGTATATAGAAATAAACTAAAGAATGTTGATGAAGTGTATATAGAAAGAAACTAAAGAATGTAGATGAAGTGTATATAGAAAGAAACTAAAGAATGTAGATGAAGTGTATACAGAAAGAAACTAAAGAATGTTGATGAAGTGTATACAGAAAGAAACTAAAGAATGTAGATGAAGTGTATATAGAAAGAAACTAAAGAATGTAGATGTAGTGTATATAGAAAGAAACTAAAGAATGTTGATGAAGTGTATACAGAAAGAAACTAAAGAATGTAGATGAAGTGTATATAGAAAGAAACTAAAGAATGTAGATGTAGTGTATATAGAAAGAAACTAAAGAATGTTGATGAAGTGTATACAGAAAGAAACTAAAGAATGTAGATGATGTGTATATAGAAAGAAACTAAAGAATGTTGATGAAGTGTATATAGAAAGAAACTAAATAATGTAGATGAAGTGTATACAGAAAGAAACTAAAGAATGTAGATGAAGTGTATACAGAAAGAAACTAAAGAATGTTGATGAAGTGTATACATAAAGAAACTAAAGAATGTAGATGAAGTGTATATAGAAAGAAACTAAAGAATGTAGATGAAGTGTATATAGAAAGAAACTAAAGAATGTAGATGTAGTGTATATAGAAAGAAACTAAAGAATGTTGATGAAGTGTATACAGAAAGAAACTAAAGAATGTAGATGAAGTGTATATAGAAAGAAACTAAAGAATGTAGATGAACTGTATACAGAAAGAAACTAAAGAATGTAGATGAAGTGTATATAGAAAGAAACTAAAGAATGTTGATGAAGTGTATATAGAAAGAAACTAAAGAATGTAGATGAAGTGTATATAGAAAGAAACTAAAGAATGTAGATGTAGTGTATATAGAAAGAAACTAAAGAATGTTGATGAAGTGTATATAGAAAGAAACTAAAGAATGTAGATGAAGTGTATATAGAAAGAAACTAAAGAATGTAGATGAAGTGTATACAGAATGAAACTAAAGAATGTAGATGAAGTGTATACAGAAAGAAACTAAAGAATGTTGATGAAGTGTATATAGAAAGAAACTAAAGAATGTTGATGAAGTGTATACAGAAAGAAACTAAAGAATGTAGATGAAGTGTATATAGAAAGAAACTAAAGAATGTAGATGTAGTGTATATAGAAAGAAACTAAAGAATGTAGATGAAGTGTATATAGAAAGAAACTAAAGAATGTAGATGTAGTGTATATAGAAAGAAACTAAAGAATGTTGATGAAGTGTATATAGAAAGAAACTAAAGAATGTTGATGAAGTGTATATAGAAAGTAACTAAAGAATGTAGATGAAGTGTATACAGAAAGAAACTAAAGAATGTAGATGAAGTGTATACAGAAGGAAAATAAAGAATGTTGATGAAGTGTATACAGAAAGAAACTAAAGAATGTTGATGAAGTGTATACAGAAAGAAACTAAAGAATGTTGATGAAGTGTATACAGAAAGAAACTAAAGAATGTAGATGAAGTGTATACAGAAAGAAACTAAAGAATGTAGATGTAGTGTATATAGAAAGAAACTAAAGAATGTAGATGAAGTGTATACAGAATGAAACTAAAGAATGTAGATGAAGTGTATACAGAAAGAAACTAAAGAATGTTGATGAAGTGTATATAGAAAGAAACTAAAGAATGTTGATGAAGTGTATACAGAAAGAAACTAAAGAATGTAGATGAAGTGTATATAGAAAGAAACTAAAGAATGTAGATGTAGTGTATATAGAAAGAAACTAAAGAATGTAGATGAAGTGTATATAGAAAGAAACTAAAGAATGTAGATGTAGTGTACATAGAAAGAAACTAAAGAATGTTGATGAAGTGTATATAGAAAGAAACTAAAGAATGTTGATGAAGTGTATATAGAAAGAAACTAAAGAATGTAGATGAAGTGTATACAGAAAGAAACTAAAGAATGTAGATGAAGTGTATACAGAAAGAAACTAAAGAATGTTGATGAAGTGTATACAGAAAGAAACTAAAGAATGTTGATGAAGTGTATACAGAAAGAAACTAAAGAATGTTGATGAAGTGTATACAGAAAGAAACTAAAGAATGTAGATGAAGTGTATACAGAAAGAAACTAAAGAATGTAGATGTAGTGTATATAGAAAGAAACTAAAGAATGTAGATGAAGTGTATATAGAAAGAAACTAAAGAATGTTGATGAAGTGTATATAGAAATAAACTAAAGAATGTTGATGAAGTGTATATAGAAAGAAACTAAAGAATGTAGATGAAGTGTATATAGAAAGAAACTAAAGAATGTAGATGAAGTGTATACAGAAAGAAACTAAAGAATGTTGATGAAGTGTATACAGAAAGAAACTAAAGAATGTAGATGAAGTGTATATAGAAAGAAACTAAAGAATGTAGATGTAGTGTATATAGAAAGAAACTGAAGAATGTTGATGAAGTGTATACAGAAAGAAACTAAAGAATGTAGATGAAGTGTATACAGAAAGAAACTAAAGAATGTAGATGAAGTGTATATAGAAAGAAACTAAAGAATGTTGATGAAGTGTATATAGAAAGAAACTAAAGAATGTAGATGAAGTGTATATAGAAAGAAACTAAAGAATGTAGATGTAGTGTATATAGAAAGAAACTAAAGAATGTTGATGAAGTGTATATAGAAAGAAACTAAAGAATGTAGATGAAGTGTATATAGAAAGAAACTAAAGAATGTAGATGAAGTGTATACAGAATGAAACTAAAGAATGTAGATGAAGTGTATACAGAATGAAACTAAAGAATGTTGATGAAGTGTATATAGAAAGAAACTAAAGAATGTTGATGAAGTGTATACAGAAAGAAACTAAAGAATGTAGATGAAGTGTATATAGAAAGAAACTAAAGAATGTAGATGTAGTGTATATAGAAAGAAACTAAAGAATGTAGATGAAGTGTATATAGAAAGAAACTAAAGAATGTAGATGTAGTGTATATAGAAAGAAACTAAAGAATGTTGATGAAGTGTATATAGAAAGAAACTAAAGAATGTTGATGAAGTGTATATAGAAAGAAACTAAAGAATGTAGATGAAGTGTATACAGAAAGAAACTAAAGAATGTAGATGAAGTGTATACAGAAAGAAACTAAAGAATGTTGATGAAGTGTATACAGAAAGAAACTAAAGAATGTTGATGAAGTGTATACAGAAAGAAACTAAAGAATGTTGATGAAGTGTATACAGAAAGAAACTAAAGAATGTAGATGTAGTGTATATAGAAAGAAACTAAAGAATGTAGATGAAGTGTATACAGAATGAAACTAAAGAATGTAGATGAAGTGTATACAGAAAGAAACTAAAGAATGTTGATGAAGTGTATATAGAAAGAAACTAAAGAATGTAGATGTAGTGTATATAGAAAGAAACTAAAGAATGTAGATGAAGTGTATATAGAAAGAAACTAAAGAATGTAGATGTAGTGTATATAGAAAGAAACTAAAGAATGTTGATGAAGTGTATATAGAAAGAAACTAAAGAATGTTGATGAAGTGTATATAGAAAGAAACTAAAGAATGTAGATGAAGTGTATACAGAAAGAAACTAAAGAATGTAGATGAAGTGTATACAGAAAGAAACTAAAGAATGTTGATGAAGTGTATACAGAAAGAAACTAAAGAATGTTGATGAAGTGTATACAGAAAGAAACTAAAGAATGTTGATGAAGTGTATACAGAAAGAAACTAAAGAATGTAGATGAAGTGTATACAGAAAGAAATTAAAGAATGTAGATGAAGTGTATACAGAAAGAAACTAAAGAATGTAGATAAAGTGTATACAGAAAGAAACTAAAGAATGTAGATGAAGCGTATACAGAAAGAAACTAAAGAATGTTGATGAAGTGTATACAGAATGAAACTAAAGAATGTTGATGAAGTGTATATAGAAAGAAACTAAAGAATGTTGATGAAGTGTATATAGAAAGAAACTAAAGAATGTAGATGAAGTGTATACAGAAAGAAACTAAAGAATGTTGATGAAGTGTATATAGAAAGAAACTAAATAATGTTGATGAAGTGTATACAGAAAGAAACTAAAGAATGTTGATGAAGTGTATACAGAAAGAAACTAAAGAATGTAGATGAAGTGTATACAGAAAGAAACTAAAGAATGTTGATGAAGTGTATACAGAAAGAAACTAAAGAATGTTGATGAAGTGTATACAGAAAGAAACTAAAGAATGTAGATGAAGTGTATATAGAAAGAAACTAAAGAATGTTGATGAAGTGTATATAGAAAGAAACTAAAGAATGTTGATGAAGTGTATATAGAAAGAAACTAAAGAATGTAGATGAAGTGTAAATAGAAAGAAACTAAAGAATGTAGATGAAGTGTATACAGAAAGAAACTAAAGAATGTTGATGAAGTGTATATAGAAAGAAACTAAAGAATGTAGATGAAGTGTATATAGAAAGAAACTAAAGAATGTTGATGAAGTGTATATAGAAAGAAACTAAAGAATGTTGATGAAGTGTATATAGAAAAAAACTAAAGAATGTAGATGAAGTGTATATAGAAAGAAACTAAAGAATGTAGATGAAGTGTATACAGAAAGAAACTAAAGAATGTTGATGAAGTGTATACAGAAAGAAACTAAAGAATGTAGATGAAGTGTATATAGAAAGAAACTAAAGAATGTTGATGAAGTGTATATAGAAAGAAACTAAAGAATGTAGATGTAGTGTATATAGAAAGAAACTAAAGAATGTTGATGAAGTGTATATAGAAAGAAACTAAATAATGTTGATGAAGTGTATACAGAAAGAAACTAAAGAATGTAGATGAAGTGTATATAGAAAGAAACTAAAGAATATTAATAAAGTGTATATAGAAAGAAACTAAAGAATGTTGATGAAGTGTATATAGAAAGAAACTAAAGAATGTAGATGAAGTGTATATAGAAAGAAACTAAAGAATGTTGATGAAGTGTATATAGAAAGAAACTAAAGAATGTTGATGAAGTGTATATAGAAAGAAACTAAAGAATGTAGATGAAGTGTATATAGAAAGAAACTAAAGAATGTAGATGAAGTGTATACAGAAAGAAACTAAAGAATGTTGATGAAGTGTATACAGAAAGAAACTAAAGAATGTAGATGAAGTGTATATAGAAAGAAACTAAAGAATGTTGATGAAGTGTATATAGAAAGAAACTAAAGAATGTTGATGAAGTGTATATAGAAAGAAACTAAAGAATGTAGATGAAGTGTATATAGAAAGAAACTAAAGAATGTAGATGAAGTGTATACAGAAAGAAACTAAAGAATGTTGATGAAGTGTATACAGAAAGAAACTAAAGAATGTAGATGAAGTGTATATAGAAAGAAACTAAAGAATGTTGATGAAGTGTATATAGAAAGAAACTAAAGAATGTAGATGAAGTGTATATAGAAAGAAACTAAAGAATGTAGATGAAGTGTATACAGAAAGAAACTAAAGAATGTTGATGAAGTGTATACAGAAACAAACTAAAGAATGTAGATGAGGTGTATATAGAAAGAAACTAAAGAATGTTGATGAAGTGTATATAGAATTAAACTAAAGAATGTTGATGAAGTGTATATAGAAAGAAACTAAAGAATGTAGATGAAGTGTATATAGAAAGAAACTAAAGAATGTAGATGAAGTGTATACAGAAAGAAACTAAAGAATGTTGATGAAGTGTATACAGAAAGAAACTAAAGAATGTAGATGAAGTGTATATAGAAAGAAACTAAAGAATGTAGATGTAGTGTATATAGAAAGAAACTAAAGAATGTTGATGAAGTGTATACAGAAAGAAACTAAAGAATGTAGATGAAGTGTATATAGAAAGAAACTAAAGAATGTAGATGAAGTGTATACAGAAAGAAACTAAAGAATGTAGATGAAGTGTATATAGAAAGAAACTAAAGAATGTTGATGAAGTGTATATAGAAAGAAACTAAAGAATGTAGATGAAGTGTATATAGAAAGAAACTAAAGAACGTAGATGTAGTGTATATAGAAAGAAACTAAAGAATGTAGATGAAGTGTATACAGAAAGAAACTAAAGAATGTTGATGAAGTGTATATAGAAAGAAACTAAAGAATGTTGATGAAGTGTATACAGAAAGAAACTAAGGAATGTAGATGAAGTGTATACAGAAAGAAACTAAAGAATGTTGATGAAGTGTATATAGAAAGAAACTAAAGAATGTTGATGAAGTGTATACAGAAAGAAACTAAGGAATGTAGATGAAGTGTATATAGAAAGAAACTAAAGAATGTAGATGTAGTGTATATTGAAAGAAACTAAAGAATGTAGATGAAGTGTATATAGAAAGAAACTAAAGAATGTAGATGTAGTGTATATAGAAAGAAACTAAAGAATGTTGATGAAGTGTATATAGAAAGAAACTAAAGAATGTTGATGAAGTGTATATAGAAAGAAACTAAAGAATGTAGATGAAGTGTATACAGAAAGAAACTAAAGAATGTAGATGAAGTGTATACAGAAAGAAACTAAAGAATGTTGATGAAGTGTATACAGAAAGAAACTAAAGAATGTTGATGAAGTGTATACAGAAAGAAACTAAAGAATGTTGATGAAGTGTATACAGAAAGAAACTAAAGAATGTAGATGTAGTGTATATAGAAAGAAACTAAAGAATGTAGATGAAGTGTATACAGAATGAAACTAAAGAATGTAGATGAAGTGTATACAGAAAGAAACTAAAGAATGTTGATGAAGTGTATATAGAAAGAAACTAAAGAATGTTGATGAAGTGTATACAGAAAGAAACTAAAGAATGTAGATGAAGTGTATATAGAAAGAAACTAAAGAATGTAGATGTAGTGTATATAGAAAGAAACTAAAGAATGTAGATGAAGTGTATATAGAAAGAAACTAAAGAATGTAGATGTAGTGTATATAGAAAGAAACTAAAGAATGTTGATGAAGTGTATATAGAAAGAAACTAAAGAATGTTGATGAAGTGTATATAGAAAGAAACTAAAGAATGTAGATGAAGTGTATACAGAAAGAAACTAAAGAATGTAGATGAAGTGTATACAGAAAGAAACTAAAGAATGTTGATGAAGTGTATACAGAAAGAAACTAAAGAATGTTGATGAAGTGTATACAGAAAGAAACTAAAGAATGTTGATGAAGTGTATACAGAAAGAAACTAAAGAATGTAGATGAAGTGTATACAGAAAGAAATTAAAGAATGTAGATGAAGTGTATACAGAAAGAAACTAAAGAATGTAGATGAAGTGTATACAGAAAGAAACTAAAGAATGTAGATGAAGCGTATACAGAAAGAAACTAAAGAATGTTGATGAAGTGTATACAGAATGAAACTAAAGAATGTTGATGAAGTGTATATAGAAAGAAACTAAAGAATGTTGATGAAGTGTATATAGAAAGAAACTAAAGAATGTAGATGAAGTGTATACAGAAAGAAACTAAAGAATGTTGATGAAGTGTATATAGAAAGAAACTAAATAATGTTGATGAAGTGTATACAGAAAGAAACTAAAGAATGTTGATGAAGTGTATACAGAAAAAAACTAAAGAATGTAGATGAAGTGTATACAGAAAGAAACTAAAGAATGTTGATGAAGTGTATACAGAAAGAAACTAAAGAATGTTGATGAAGTGTATACAGAAAGAAACTAAAGAATGTAGATGAAGTGTATATAGAAAGAAACTAAAGAATGTTGATGAAGTGTATATAGAAAGAAACTAAAGAATGTTGATGAAGTGTATATAGAAAGAAACTAAAGAATGTAGATGAAGTGTAAATAGAAAGAAACTAAAGAATGTAGATGAAGTGTATACAGAAAGAAACTAAAGAATGTTGATGAAGTGTATATAGAAAGAAACTAAAGAATGTAGATGAAGTGTATATAGAAAGAAACTAAAGAATGTTGATGAAGTGTATATAGAAAGAAACTAAAGAATGTTGATGAAGTGTATATAGAAAAAAACTAAAGAATGTAGATGAAGTGTATATAGAAAGAAACTAAAGAATGTAGATGAAGTGTATACAGAAAGAAACTAAAGAATGTTGATGAAGTGTATACAGAAAGAAACTAAAGAATGTAGATGAAGTGTATATAGAAAGAAACTAAAGAATGTTGATGAAGTGTATATAGAAAGAAACTAAAGAATGTAGATGTAGTGTATATAGAAAGAAACTAAAGAATGTTGATGAAGTGTATATAGAAAGAAACTAAATAATGTTGATGAAGTGTATACAGAAAGAAACTAAAGAATGTAGATGAAGTGTATATAGAAAGAAACTAAAGAATATTAATAAAGTGTATATAGAAAGAAACTAAAGAATGTTGATGAAGTGTATATAGAAAGAAACTAAAGAATGTAGATGAAGTGTATATAGAAAGAAACTAAAGAATGTTGATGAAGTGTATATAGAAAGAAACTAAAGAATGTTGATGAAGTGTATATAGAAAGAAACTAAAGAATGTAGATGAAGTGTATATAGAAAGAAACTAAAGAATGTAGATGAAGTGTATACAGAAAGAAACTAAAGAATGTTGATGAAGTGTATACAGAAAGAAACTAAAGAATGTAGATGAAGTGTATATAGAAAGAAACTAAAGAATGTTGATGAAGTGTATATAGAAAGAAACTAAAGAATGTTGATGAAGTGTATATAGAAAGAAACTAAAGAATGTAGATGAAGTGTATATAGAAAGAAACTAAAGAATGTAGATGAAGTGTATACAGAAAGAAACTAAAGAATGTTGATGAAGTGTATACAGAAAGAAACTAAAGAATGTAGATGAAGTGTATATAGAAAGAAACTAAAGAATGTTGATGAAGTGTATATAGAAAGAAACTAAAGAATGTAGATGAAGTGTATATAGAAAGAAACTAAAGAATGTAGATGAAGTGTATACAGAAAGAAACTAAAGAATGTTGATGAAGTGTATACAGAAACAAACTAAAGAATGTAGATGAAGTGTATATAGAAAGAAACTAAAGAATGTTGATGAAGTGTATATAGAATTAAACTAAAGAATGTTGATGAAGTGTATATAGAAAGAAACTAAAGAATGTAGATGAAGTGTATATAGAAAGAAACTAAAGAATGTAGATGAAGTGTATACAGAAAGAAACTAAAGAATGTTGATGAAGTGTATACAGAAAGAAACTAAAGAATGTAGATGAAGTGTATATAGAAAGAAACTAAAGAATGTAGATGTAGTGTATATAGAAAGAAACTAAAGAATGTTGATGAAGTGTATACAGAAAGAAACTAAAGAATGTAGATGAAGTGTATATAGAAAGAAACTAAAGAATGTAGATGAAGTGTATACAGAAAGAAACTAAAGAATGTAGATGAAGTGTATATAGAAAGAAACTAAAGAATGTTGATGAAGTGTATATAGAAAGAAACTAAAGAATGTAGATGAAGTGTATATAGAAAGAAACTAAAGAATGTAGATGTAGTGTATATAGAAAGAAACTAAAGAATGTTGATGAAGTGTATATAGAAAGAAACTAAAGAATGTAGATGAAGTGTATATAGAAAGAAACTAAAGAATGTAGATGAAGTGTATACAGAATGAAACTAAAGAATGTAGATGAAGTGTATACAGAAAGAAACTAAAGAATGTTGATGAAGTGTATATAGAAAGAAACTAAAGAATGTTGATGAAGTGTATACAGAAAGAAACTAAGGAATGTAGATGAAGTGTATATAGAAAGAAACTAAAGAATGTAGATGTAGTGTATATTGAAAGAAACTAAAGAATGTAGATGAAGTGTATATAGAAAGAAACTAAAGAATGTAGATGTAGTGTATATAGAAAGAAACTAAAGAATGTTGATGAAGTATATATAGAAAGAAACTAAAGAATGTTGATGAAGTGTATATAGAAAGAAACTAAAGAATGTAGATGAAGTGTATACAGAAAGAAACTAAAGAATGTAGATGAAGTGTATACAGAAAGAAACTAAAGAATGTTGATGAAGTGTATACAGAAAGAAACTAAAGAATGTAGATGAAGTGTATACAGAAAGAAACTAAAGAATGTTGATGAAGTGTATACAGAAAGAAACTAAAGAATGTTGATGAAGTGTATACAGAAAGAAACTAAAGAATGTAGATGAAGTGTATATAGAAAGAAACTAAAGAATGTTGATGAAGTGTATATAGAAAGAAACTAAAGAATGTTGATGAAGTGTATATAGAAAGAAACTAAAGAATGTAGATGAAGTGTAAATAGAAAGAAACTAAAGAATGTAGATGAAGTGTATACAGAAAGAAACTAAAGAATGTTGATGAAGTGTATATAGAAAGAAACTAAAGAATGTAGATGAAGTGTATATAGAAAGAAACTAAAGAATGTTGATGAAGTGTATATAGAAAGAAACTAAAGAATGTTGATGAAGTGTATATAGAAAAAAACTAAAGAATGTAGATGAAGTGTATATAGAAAGAAACTAAAGAATGTAGATGAAGTGTATACAGAAAGAAACTAAAGAATGTTGATGAAGTGTATACAGAAAGAAACTAAAGAATGTAGATGAAGTGTATATAGAAAGAAACTAAAGAATGTTGATGAAGTGTATATAGAAAGAAACTAAAGAATGTAGATGTAGTGTATATAGAAAGAAACTAAAGAATGTTGATGAAGTGTATATAGAAAGAAACTAAATAATGTTGATGAAGTGTATACAGAAAGAAACTAAAGAATGTAGATGAAGTGTATATAGAAAGAAACTAAAGAATATTAATAAAGTGTATATAGAAAGAAACTAAAGAATGTTGATGAAGTGTATATAGAAAGAAACTAAAGAATGTAGATGAAGTGTATATAGAAAGAAACTAAAGAATGTTGATGAAGTGTATATAGAAAGAAACTAAAGAATGTTGATGAAGTGTATATAGAAAGAAACTAAAGAATGTAGATGAAGTGTATATAGAAAGAAACTAAAGAATGTAGATGAAGTGTATACAGAAAGAAACTAAAGAATGTTGATGAAGTGTATACAGAAAGAAACTAAAGAATGTAGATGAAGTGTATATAGAAAGAAACTAAAGAATGTTGATGAAGTGTATATAGAAAGAAACTAAAGAATGTTGATGAAGTGTATATAGAAAGAAACTAAAGAATGTAGATGAAGTGTATATAGAAAGAAACTAAAGAATATAGATGAAGTGTATACAGAAAGAAACTAAAGAATGTTGATGAAGTGTATACAGAAAGAAACTAAAGAATGTAGATGAAGTGTATATAGAAAGAAACTAAAGAATGTTGATGAAGTGTATATAGAAAGAAACTAAAGAATGTAGATGAAGTGTATATAGAAAGAAACTAAAGAATGTAGATGAAGTGTATACAGAAAGAAACTAAAGAATGTTGATGAAGTGTATACAGAAACAAACTAAAGAATGTAGATGAAGTGTATATAGAAAGAAACTAAAGAATGTTGATGAAGTGTATATAGAATTAAACTAAAGAATGTTGATGAAGTGTATATAGAAAGAAACTAAAGAATGTAGATGAAGTGTATATAGAAAGAAACTAAAGAATGTAGATGAAGTGTATACAGAAAGAAACTAAAGAATGTTGATGAAGTGTATACAGAAAGAAACTAAAGAATGTAGATGAAGTGTATATAGAAAGAAACTAAAGAATGTAGATGTAGTGTATATAGAAAGAAACTAAAGAATGTTGATGAAGTGTATACAGAAAGAAACTAAAGAATGTAGATGAAGTGTATATAGAAAGAAACTAAAGAATGTAGATGAAGTGTATACAGAAAGAAACTAAAGAATGTAGATGAAGTGTATATAGAAAGAAACTAAAGAATGTTGATGAAGTGTATATAGAAAGAAACTAAAGAATGTAGATGAAGTGTATATAGAAAGAAACTAAAGAATGTAGATGTAGTGTATATAGAAAGAAACTAAAGAATGTTGATGAAGTGTATATAGAAAGAAACTAAAGAATGTAGATGAAGTGTATATAGAAAGAAACTAAAGAATGTAGATGAAGTGTATACAGAATGAAACTAAAGAATGTAGATGAAGTGTATACAGAAAGAAACTAAAGAATGTTGATGAAGTGTATATAGAAAGAAACTAAAGAATGTTGATGAAGTGTATACAGAAAGAAACTAAGGAATGTAGATGAAGTGTATATAGAAAGAAACTAAAGAATGTAGATGTAGTGTATATTGAAAGAAACTAAAGAATGTAGATGAAGTGTATATAGAAAGAAACTAAAGAATGTAGATGTAGTGTATATAGAAAGAAACTAAAGAATGTTGATGAAGTGTATATAGAAAGAAACTAAAGAATGTTGATGAAGTGTATATAGAAAGAAACTAAAGAATGTAGATGAAGTGTATACAGAAAGAAACTAAAGAATGTAGATGAAGTGTATACAGAAAGAAACTAAAGAATGTTGATGAAGTGTATACAGAAAGAAACTAAAGAATGTTGATGAAGTGTATACAGAAAGAAACTAAAGAATGTTGATGAAGTGTATACAGAAAGAAACTAAAGAATGTAGATGTAGTGTATATAGAAAGAAACTAAAGAATGTAGATGAAGTGTATACAGAATGAAACTAAAGAATGTAGATGAAGTGTATACAGAAAGAAACTAAAGAATGTTGATGAAGTGTATATAGAAAGAAACTAAAGAAT
This sequence comes from Eledone cirrhosa, assembly GCA_964016885.1. Classification (NCBI taxonomy): domain Eukaryota; kingdom Metazoa; phylum Mollusca; class Cephalopoda; order Octopoda; family Eledonidae; genus Eledone; species Eledone cirrhosa. The sequence goes on from OZ024754.1 coordinate 34,888,038, forward strand.
GTTGATGAAGTGTATACAGAAAGAAACTAAAGAATGTAGATGAAGTGTATATAGAAAGAAACTAAAGAATGTAGATGTAGTGTATATAGAAAGAAACTAAAGAATGTAGATGAAGTGTATATAGAAAGAAACTAAAGAATGTAGATGTAGTGTATATAGAAAGAAACTAAAGAATGTTGATGAAGTGTATATAGAAGGAAACTAAAGAATGTTGATGAAGTGTATATAGAAAGAAACTAAAGAATGTAGATGAAGTGTATACAGAAAGAAACTAAAGAATGTAGATGAAGTGTATACAGAAAGAAACTAAAGAATGTTGATGAAGTGTATACAGAAAGAAACTAAAGAATGTTGATGAAGTGTATACAGAAAGAAACTAAAGAATGTTGATGAAGTGTATACAGAAAGAAACTAAAGAATGTAGATGAAGTGTATACAGAAAGAAATTAAAGAATGTAGATGAAGTGTATACAGAAAGAAACTAAAGAATGTAGATGAAGTGTATACAGAAAGAAACTAAAGAATGTAGATGAAGCGTATACAGAAAGAAACTAAAGAATGTTGATGAAGTGTATACAGAATGAAACTAAAGAATGTTGATGAAGTGTATATAGAAAGAAACTAAAGAATGTTGATGAAGTGTATATAGAAAGAAACTAAAGAATGTAGATGAAGTGTATACAGAAAGAAACTAAAGAATGTTGATGAAGTGTATATAGAAAGAAACTAAATAATGTTGATGAAGTGTATACAGAAAGAAACTAAAGAATGTTGATGAAGTGTATACAGAAAGAAACTAAAGAATGTAGATGAAGTGTATACAGAAAGAAACTAAAGAATGTTGATGAAGTGTATACAGAAAGAAACTAAAGAATGTTGATGAAGTGTATACAGAAAGAAACTAAAGAATGTAGATGAAGTGTATATAGAAAGAAACTAAAGAATGTTGATGAAGTGTATATAGAAAGAAACTAAAGAATGTTGATGAAGTGTATATAGAAAGAAACTAAAGAATGTAGATGAAGTGTAAATAGAAAGAAACTAAAGAATGTAGATGAAGTGTATACAGAAAGAAACTAAAGAATGTTGATGAAGTGTATATAGAAAGAAACTAAAGAATGTAGATGAAGTGTATATAGAAAGAAACTAAAGAATGTTGATGAAGTGTATATAGAAAGAAACTAAAGAATGTTGATGAAGTGTATATAGAAAAAAACTAAAGAATGTAGATGAAGTGTATATAGAAAGAAACTAAAGAATGTAGATGAAGTGTATACAGAAAGAAACTAAAGAATGTAGATGAAGTGTATATAGAAAGAAACTAAAGAATGTAGATGTAGTGTATATAGAAAGAAACTAAAGAATGTTGATGAAGTGTATACAGAAAGAAACTAAAGAATGTAGATGAAGTGTATATAGAAAGAAACTATAGAATGTAGATGAAGTGTATACAGAAAGAAACTAAAGAATGTAGATGAAGTGTATATAGAAAGAAACTAAAGAATGTTGATGAAGTGTATATAGAAAGAAACTAAAGAATGTAGATGAAGTGTATATAGAAAGAAACTAAAGAATGTAGATGTAGTGTATATAGAAAGAAACTAAAGAATGTTGATGAAGTGTATATAGAAAGAAACTAAAGAATGTAGATGAAGTGTATATAGAAAGAAACTAAAGAATGTAGATGAAGTGTATACAGAATGAAACTAAAGAATGTAGATGAAGTGTATACAGAAAGAAACTAAAGAATGTTGATGAAGTGTATATAGAAAGAAACTAAAGAATGTTGATGAAGTGTATACAGAAAGAAACTAAGGAATGTAGATGAAGTGTATATAGAAAGAAACTAAAGAATGTAGATGTAGTGTATATTGAAAGAAACTAAAGAATGTAGATGAAGTGTATATAGAAAGAAACTAAAGAATGTAGATGTAGTGTATATAGAAAGAAACTAAAGAATGTTGATGAAGTGTATATAGAAAGAAACTAAAGAATGTTGATGAAGTGTATATAGAAAGAAACTAAAGAATGTAGATGAAGTGTATACAGAAAGAAACTAAAGAATGTAGATGAAGTGTATACAGAAAGAAACTAAAGAATGTTGATGAAGTGTATACAGAAAGAAACTAAAGAATGTAGATGAAGTGTATACAGAAAGAAACTAAAGAATGTTGATGAAGTGTATACAGAAAGAAACTAAAGAATGTTGATGAAGTGTATACAGAAAGAAACTAAAGAATGTAGATGAAGTGTATATAGAAAGAAACTAAAGAATGTTGATGAAGTGTATATAGAAAGAAACTAAAGAATGTTGATGAAGTGTATATAGAAAGAAACTAAAGAATGTAGATGAAGTGTAAATAGAAAGAAACTAAAGAATGTAGATGAAGTGTATACAGAAAGAAACTAAAGAATGTTGATGAAGTGTATATAGAAAGAAACTAAAGAATGTAGATGAAGTGTATATAGAAAGAAACTAAAGAATGTTGATGAAGTGTATACAGAAAGAAACTAAAGAATGTAGATGAAGTGTATATAGAAAGAAACTAAAGAATGTAGATGAAGTGTATACAGAAAGAAACTAAAGAATGTAGATGAAGTGTATATAGAAAGAAACTAAAGAATGTTGATGAAGTGTATATAGAAAGAAACTAAAGAATGTAGATGAAGTGTATATAGAAAGAAACTAAAGAATGTAGATGTAGTGTATATAGAAAGAAACTAAAGAATGTAGATGAAGTGTATACAGAAAGAAACTAAAGAATGTTGATGAAGTGTATATAGAAAGAAACTAAAGAATGTTGATGAAGTGTATACAGAAAGAAACTAAGGAATGTAGATGAAGTGTATACAGAAAGAAACTAAAGAATGTTGATGAAGTGTATATAGAAAGAAACTAAAGAATGTTGATGAAGTGTATACAGAAAGAAACTAAGGAATGTAGATGAAGTGTATATAGAAAGAAACTAAAGAATGTAGATGTAGTGTATATTGAAAGAAACTAAAGAATGTAGATGAAGTGTATATAGAAAGAAACTAAAGAATGTAGATGTAGTGTATATAGAAAGAAACTAAAGAATGTTGATGAAGTGTATATAGAAAGAAACTAAAGAATGTTGATGAAGTGTATATAGAAAGAAACTAAAGAATGTAGATGAAGTGTATACAGAAAGAAACTAAAGAATGTAGATGAAGTGTATACAGAAAGAAACTAAAGAATGTTGATGAAGTGTATACAGAAAGAAACTAAAGAATGTTGATGAAGTGTATACAGAAAGAAACTAAAGAATGTTGATGAAGTGTATACAGAAAGAAACTAAAGAATGTAGATGTAGTGTATATAGAAAGAAACTAAAGAATGTAGATGAAGTGTATACAGAATGAAACTAAAGAATGTAGATGAAGTGTATACAGAAAGAAACTAAAGAATGTTGATGAAGTGTATATAGAAAGAAACTAAAGAATGTTGATGAAGTGTATACAGAAAGAAACTAAAGAATGTAGATGAAGTGTATATAGAAAGAAACTAAAGAATGTAGATGTAGTGTATATAGAAAGAAACTAAAGAATGTAGATGAAGTGTATATAGAAAGAAACTAAAGAATGTAGATGTAGTGTATATAGAAAGAAACTAAAGAATGTTGATGAAGTGTATATAGAAAGAAACTAAAGAATGTTGATGAAGTGTATATAGAAAGAAACTAAAGAATGTAGATGAAGTGTATACAGAAAGAAACTAAAGAATGTAGATGAAGTGTATACAGAAAGAAACTAAAGAATGTTGATGAAGTGTATACAGAAAGAAACTAAAGAATGTTGATGAAGTGTATACAGAAAGAAACTAAAGAATGTTGATGAAGTGTATACAGAAAGAAACTAAAGAATGTAGATGAAGTGTATACAGAAAGAAATTAAAGAATGTAGATGAAGTGTATACAGAAAGAAACTAAAGAATGTAGATGAAGTGTATACAGAAAGAAACTAAAGAATGTAGATGAAGCGTATACAGAAAGAAACTAAAGAATGTTGATGAAGTGTATACAGAATGAAACTAAAGAATGTTGATGAAGTGTATATAGAAAGAAACTAAAGAATGTTGATGAAGTGTATATAGAAAGAAACTAAAGAATGTAGATGAAGTGTATACAGAAAGAAACTAAAGAATGTTGATGAAGTGTATATAGAAAGAAACTAAATAATGTTGATGAAGTGTATACAGAAAGAAACTAAAGAATGTTGATGAAGTGTATACAGAAAGAAACTAAAGAATGTAGATGAAGTGTATACAGAAAGAAACTAAAGAATGTTGATGAAGTGTATACAGAAAGAAACTAAAGAATGTTGATGAAGTGTATACAGAAAGAAACTAAAGAATGTAGATGAAGTGTATATAGAAAGAAACTAAAGAATGTTGATGAAGTGTATATAGAAAGAAACTAAAGAATGTTGATGAAGTGTATATAGAAAGAAACTAAAGAATGTAGATGAAGTGTAAATAGAAAGAAACTAAAGAATGTAGATGAAGTGTATACAGAAAGAAACTAAAGAATGTTGATGAAGTGTATATAGAAAGAAACTAAAGAATGTAGATGAAGTGTATATAGAAAGAAACTAAAGAATGTTGATGAAGTGTATATAGAAAGAAACTAAAGAATGTTGATGAAGTGTATATAGAAAAAAACTAAAGAATGTAGATGAAGTGTATATAGAAAGAAACTAAAGAATGTAGATGAAGTGTATACAGAAAGAAACTAAAGAATGTTGATGAAGTGTATACAGAAAGAAACTAAAGAATGTAGATGAAGTGTATATAGAAAGAAACTAAAGAATGTTGATGAAGTGTATATAGAAAGAAACTAAAGAATGTAGATGTAGTGTATATAGAAAGAAACTAAAGAATGTTGATGAAGTGTATATAGAAAGAAACTAAATAATGTTGATGAAGTGTATACAGAAAGAAACTAAAGAATGTAGATGAAGTGTATATAGAAAGAAACTAAAGAATATTAATAAAGTGTATATAGAAAGAAACTAAAGAATGTTGATGAAGTGTATATAGAAAGAAACTAAAGAATGTAGATGAAGTGTATATAGAAAGAAACTAAAGAATGTTGATGAAGTGTATATAGAAAGAAACTAAAGAATGTTGATGAAGTGTATATAGAAAGAAACTAAAGAATGTAGATGAAGTGTATATAGAAAGAAACTAAAGAATGTAGATGAAGTGTATACAGAAAGAAACTAAAGAATGTTGATGAAGTGTATACAGAAAGAAACTAAAGAATGTAGATGAAGTGTATATAGAAAGAAACTAAAGAATGTTGATGAAGTGTATATAGAAAGAAACTAAAGAATGTTGATGAAGTGTATATAGAAAGAAACTAAAGAATGTAGATGAAGTGTATATAGAAAGAAACTAAAGAATGTAGATGAAGTGTATACAGAAAGAAACTAAAGAATGTTGATGAAGTGTATACAGAAAGAAACTAAAGAATGTAGATGAAGTGTATATAGAAAGAAACTAAAGAATGTTGATGAAGTGTATATAGAAAGAAACTAAAGAATGTAGATGAAGTGTATATAGAAAGAAACTAAAGAATGTAGATGAAGTGTATACAGAAAGAAACTAAAGAATGTTGATGAAGTGTATACAGAAACAAACTAAAGAATGTAGATGAAGTGTATATAGAAAGAAACTAAAGAATGTTGATGAAGTGTATATAGAATTAAACTAAAGAATGTTGATGAAGTGTATATAGAAAGAAACTAAAGAATGTAGATGAAGTGTATATAGAAAGAAACTAAAGAATGTAGATGAAGTGTATACAGAAAGAAACTAAAGAATGTTGATGAAGTGTATACAGAAAGAAACTAAAGAATGTAGATGAAGTGTATATAGAAAGAAACTAAAGAATGTAGATGTAGTGTATATAGAAAGAAACTAAAGAATGTTGATGAAGTGTATACAGAAAGAAACTAAAGAATGTAGATGAAGTGTATATAGAAAGAAACTAAAGAATGTAGATGAAGTGTATACAGAAAGAAACTAAAGAATGTAGATGAAGTGTATATAGAAAGAAACTAAAGAATGTTGATGAAGTGTATATAGAAAGAAACTAAAGAATGTAGATGAAGTGTATATAGAAAGAAACTAAAGAATGTAGATGTAGTGTATATAGAAAGAAACTAAAGAATGTTGATGAAGTGTATATAGAAAGAAACTAAAGAATGTAGATGAAGTGTATATAGAAAGAAACTAAAGAATGTAGATGAAGTGTATACAGAATGAAACTAAAGAATGTAGATGAAGTGTATACAGAAAGAAACTAAAGAATGTTGATGAAGTGTATATAGAAAGAAACTAAAGAATGTTGATGAAGTGTATACAGAAAGAAACTAAGGAATGTAGATGAAGTGTATATAGAAAGAAACTAAAGAATGTAGATGTAGTGTATATTGAAAGAAACTAAAGAATGTAGATGAAGTGTATATAGAAAGAAACTAAAGAATGTAGATGTAGTGTATATAGAAAGAAACTAAAGAATGTTGATGAAGTGTATATAGAAAGAAACTAAAGAATGTTGATGAAGTGTATATAGAAAGAAACTAAAGAATGTAGATGAAGTGTATACAGAAAGAAACTAAAGAATGTAGATGAAGTGTATACAGAAAGAAACTAAAGAATGTTGATGAAGTGTATACAGAAAGAAACTAAAGAATGTAGATGAAGTGTATACAGAAAGAAACTAAAGAATGTTGATGAAGTGTATACAGAAAGAAACTAAAGAATGTTGATGAAGTGTATACAGAAAGAAACTAAAGAATGTAGATGAAGTGTATATAGAAAGAAACTAAAGAATGTTGATGAAGTGTATATAGAAAGAAACTAAAGAATGTTGATGAAGTGTATATAGAAAGAAACTAAAGAATGTAGATGAAGTGTAAATAGAAAGAAACTAAAGAATGTAGATGAAGTGTATACAGAAAGAAACTAAAGAATGTTGATGAAGTGTATATAGAAAGAAACTAAAGAATGTAGATGAAGTGTATATAGAAAGAAACTAAAGAATGTTGATGAAGTGTATATAGAAAGAAACTAAAGAATGTTGATGAAGTGTATATAGAAAAAAACTAAAGAATGTAGATGAAGTGTATACAGAAAGAAACTAAAGAATGTAGATGAAGTGTATACAGAAAGAAACTAAAGAATGTTGATGAAGTGTATACAGAAAGAAACTAAAGAATGTAGATGAAGTGTATATAGAAAGAAACTAAAGAATGTTGATGAAGTGTATATAGAAAGAAACTAAAGAATGTAGATGTAGTGTATATAGAAAGAAACTAAAGAATGTTGATGAAGTGTATATAGAAAGAAACTAAATAATGTTGATGAAGTGTATACAGAAAGAAACTAAAGAATGTAGATGAAGTGTATATAGAAAGAAACTAAAGAATATTAATAAAGTGTATATAGAAAGAAACTAAAGAATGTTGATGAAGTGTATATAGAAAGAAACTAAAGAATGTAGATGAAGTGTATATAGAAAGAAACTAAAGAATGTTGATGAAGTGTATATAGAAAGAAACTAAAGAATGTTGATGAAGTGTATATAGAAAGAAACTAAAGAATGTAGATGAAGTGTATATAGAAAGAAACTAAAGAATGTAGATGAAGTGTATACAGAAAGAAACTAAAGAATGTTGATGAAGTGTATACAGAAAGAAACTAAAGAATGTAGATGAAGTGTATATAGAAAGAAACTAAAGAATGTTGATGAAGTGTATATAGAAAGAAACTAAAGAATGTTGATGAAGTGTATATAGAAAGAAACTAAAGAATGTAGATGAAGTGTATATAGAAAGAAACTAAAGAATGTAGATGAAGTGTATACAGAAAGAAACTAAAGAATGTTGATGAAGTGTATACAGAAAGAAACTAAAGAATGTAGATGAAGTGTATATAGAAAGAAACTAAAGAATGTTGATGAAGTGTATATAGAAAGAAACTAAAGAATGTAGATGAAGTGTATATAGAAAGAAACTAAAGAATGTAGATGAAGTGTATACAGAAAGAAACTAAAGAATGTTGATGAAGTGTATACAGAAACAAACTAAAGAATGTAGATGAAGTGTATATAGAAAGAAACTAAAGAATGTTGATGAAGTGTATATAGAATTAAACTAAAGAATGTTGATGAAGTGTATATAGAAAGAAACTAAAGAATGTAGATGAAGTGTATATAGAAAGAAACTAAAGAATGTAGATGAAGTGTATACAGAAAGAAACTAAAGAATGTTGATGAAGTGTATACAGAAAGAAACTAAAGAATGTAGATGAAGTGTATATAGAAAGAAACTAAAGAATGTAGATGTAGTGTATATAGAAAGAAACTAAAGAATGTTGATGAAGTGTATACAGAAAGAAACTAAAGAATGTAGATGAAGTGTATATAGAAAGAAACTAAAGAATGTAGATGAAGTGTATACAGAAAGAAACTAAAGAATGTAGATGAAGTGTATATAGAAAGAAACTAAAGAATGTTGATGAAGTGTATATAGAAAGAAACTAAAGAATGTAGATGAAGTGTATATAGAAAGAAACTAAAGAATGTAGATGTAGTGTATATAGAAAGAAACTAAAGAATGTTGATGAAGTGTATATAGAAAGAAACTAAAGAATGTAGATGAAGTGTATATAGAAAGAAACTAAAGAATGTAGATGAAGTGTATACAGAATGAAACTAAAGAATGTAGATGAAGTGTATACAGAAAGAAACTAAAGAATGTTGATGAAGTGTATATAGAAAGAAACTAAAGAATGTTGATGAAGTGTATACAGAAAGAAACTAAGGAATGTAGATGAAGTGTATATAGAAAGAAACTAAAGAATGTAGATGTAGTGTATATTGAAAGAAACTAAAGAATGTAGATGAAGTGTATATAGAAAGAAACTAAAGAATGTAGATGTAGTGTATATAGAAAGAAACTAAAGAATGTTGATGAAGTGTATATAGAAAGAAACTAAAGAATGTTGATGAAGTGTATATAGAAAGAAACTAAAGAATGTAGATGAAGTGTATACAGAAAGAAACTAAAGAATGTAGATGAAGTGTATACAGAAAGAAACTAAAGAATGTTGATGAAGTGTATACAGAAAGAAACTAAAGAATGTTGATGAAGTGTATACAGAAAGAAACTAAAGAATGTTGATGAAGTGTATACAGAAAGAAACTAAAGAATGTAGATGTAGTGTATATAGAAAGAAACTAAAGAATGTAGATGAAGTGTATACAGAATGAAACCAAAGAATGTAGATGAAGTGTATACAGAAAGAAACTAAAGAATGTTGATGAAGTGTATATAGAAAGAAACTAAAGAATGTTGATGAAGTGTATACAGAAAGAAACTAAAGAATGTAGATGAAGTGTATATAGAAAGAAACTAAAGAATGTAGATGTAGTGTATATAGAAAGAAACTAAAGAATGTAGATGAAGTGTATATAGAAAGAAACTAAAGAATGTAGATGTAGTGTATATAGAAAGAAACTAAAGAATGTTGATGAAGTGTATATAGAAGGAAACTAAAGAATGTTGATGAAGTGTATATAGAAAGAAACTAAAGAATGTAGATGAAGTGTATACAGAAAGAAACTAAAGAATGTAGATGAAGTGTATACAGAAAGAAACTAAAGAATGTTGATGAAGTGTATACAGAAAGAAACTAAAGAATGTTGATGAAGTGTATACAGAAAGAAACTAAAGAATGTTGATGAAGTGTATACAGAAAGAAACTAAAGAATGTAGATGAAGTGTATACAGAAAGAAATTAAAGAATGTAGATGAAGTGTATACAGAAAGAAACTAAAGAATGTAGATGAAGTGTATACAGAAAGAAACTAAAGAATGTAGATGAAGCGTATACAGAAAGAAACTAAAGAATGTTGATGAAGTGTATACAGAATGAAACTAAAGAATGTTGATGAAGTGTATATAGAAAGAAACTAAAGAATGTTGATGAAGTGTATATAGAAAGAAACTAAAGAATGTAGATGAAGTGTATACAGAAAGAAACTAAAGAATGTTGATGAAGTGTATATAGAAAGAAACTAAATAATGTTGATGAAGTGTATACAGAAAGAAACTAAAGAATGTTGATGAAGTGTATACAGAAAGAAACTAAAGAATGTAGATGAAGTGTATACAGAAAGAAACTAAAGAATGTTGATGAAGTGTATACAGAAAGAAACTAAAGAATGTTGATGAAGTGTATACAGAAAGAAACTAAAGAATGTAGATGAAGTGTATATAGAAAGAAACTAAAGAATGTTGATGAAGTGTATATAGAAAGAAACTAAAGAATGTTGATGAAGTGTATATAGAAAGAAACTAAAGAATGTAGATGAAGTGTAAATAGAAAGAAACTAAAGAATGTAGATGAAGTGTATACAGAAAGAAACTAAAGAATGTTGATGAAGTGTATATAGAAAGAAACTAAAGAATGTAGATGAAGTGTATATAGAAAGAAACTAAAGAATGTTGATGAAGTGTATATAGAAAGAAACTAAAGAATGTTGATGAAGTGTATATAGAAAAAAACTAAAGAATGTAGATGAAGTGTATATAGAAAGAAACTAAAGAATGTAGATGAAGTGTATACAGAAAGAAACTAAAGAATGTAGATGAAGTGTATATAGAAAGAAACTAAAGAATGTAGATGTAGTGTATATAGAAAGAAACTAAAGAATGTTGATGAAGTGTATACAGAAAGAAACTAAAGAATGTAGATGAAGTGTATATAGAAAGAAACTAAAGAATGTAGATGAAGTGTATACAGAAAGAAACTAAAGAATGTAGATGAAGTGTATATAGAAAGAAACTAAAGAATGTTGATGAAGTGTATATAGAAAGAAACTAAAGAATGTAGATGAAGTGTATATAGAAAGAAACTAAAGAATGTAGATGTAGTGTATATAGAAAGAAACTAAAGAATGTTGATGAAGTGTATATAGAAAGAAACTAAAGAATGTAGATGAAGTGTATATAGAAAGAAACTAAAGAATGTAGATGAAGTGTATACAGAATGAAACTAAAGAATGTAGATGAAGTGTATACAGAAAGAAACTAAAGAATGTTGATGAAGTGTATATAGAAAGAAACTAAAGAATGTTGATGAAGTGTATACAGAAAGAAACTAAGGAATGTAGATGAAGTGTATATAGAAAGAAACTAAAGAATGTAGATGTAGTGTATATTGAAAGAAACTAAAGAATGTAGATGAAGTGTATATAGAAAGAAACTAAAGAATGTAGATGTAGTGTATATAGAAAGAAACTAAAGAATGTTGATGAAGTGTATATAGAAAGAAACTAAAGAATGTTGATGAAGTGTATATAGAAAGAAACTAAAGAATGTAGATGAAGTGTATACAGAAAGAAACTAAAGAATGTAGATGAAGTGTATACAGAAAGAAACTAAAGAATGTTGATGAAGTGTATACAGAAAGAAACTAAAGAATGTAGATGAAGTGTATACAGAAAGAAACTAAAGAATGTTGATGAAGTGTATACAGAAAGAAACTAAAGAATGTTGATGAAGTGTATACAGAAAGAAACTAAAGAATGTAGATGAAGTGTATATAGAAAGAAACTAAAGAATGTTGATGAAGTGTATATAGAAAGAAACTAAAGAATGTTGATGAAGTGTATATAGAAAGAAACTAAAGAATGTAGATGAAGTGTAAATAGAAAGAAACTAAAGAATGTAGATGAAGTGTATACAGAAAGAAACTAAAGAATGTTGATGAAGTGTATATAGAAAGAAACTAAAGAATGTAGATGAAGTGTATATAGAAAGAAACTAAAGAATGTTGATGAAGTGTATATAGAAAGAAACTAAAGAATGTTGATGAAGTGTATATAGAAAAAAACTAAAGAATGTAGATGAAGTGTATATAGAAAGAAACTAAAGAATGTAGATGAAGTGTATACAGAAAGAAACTAAAGAATGTTGATGAAGTGTATACAGAAAGAAACTAAAGAATGTAGATGAAGTGTATATAGAAAGAAACTAAAGAATGTTGATGAAGTGTATATAGAAAGAAACTAAAGAATGTTGATGAAGTGTATATAGAAAGAAACTAAAGAATGTAGATGAAGTGTATATAGAAAGAAACTAAAGAATGTAGATGAAGTGTATACAGAAAGAAACTAAAGAATGTTGATGAAGTGTATACAGAAAGAAACTAAAGAATGTAGATGAAGTGTATATAGAAAGAAACTAAAGAATGTTGATGAAGTGTATATAGAAAGAAACTAAAGAATGTAGATGAAGTGTATATAGAAAGAAACTAAAGAATGTAGATGAAGTGTATACAGAAAGAAACTAAAGAATGTTGATGAAGTGTATACAGAAACAAACTAAAGAATGTAGATGAAGTGTATATAGAAAGAAACTAAAGAATGTTGATGAAGTGTATATAGAATTAAACTAAAGAATGTTGATGAAGTGTATATAGAAAGAAACTAAAGAATGTAGATGAAGTGTATATAGAAAGAAACTAAAGAATGTAGATGAAGTGTATACAGAAAGAAACTAAAGAATGTTGATGAAGTGTATACAGAAAGAAACTAAAGAATGTAGATGAAGTGTATATAGAAAGAAACTAAAGAATGTAGATGTAGTGTATATAGAAAGAAACTAAAGAATGTTGATGAAGTGTATACAGAAAGAAACTAAAGAATGTAGATGAAGTGTATATAGAAAGAAACTAAAGAATGTAGATGAAGTGTATACAGAAAGAAACTAAAGAATGTAGATGAAGTGTATATAGAAAGAAACTAAAGAATGTTGATGAAGTGTATATAGAAAGAAACTAAAGAATGTAGATGAAGTGTATATAGAAAGAAACTAAAGAATGTAGATGTAGTGTATATAGAAAGAAACTAAAGAATGTTGATGAAGTGTATATAGAAAGAAACTAAAGAATGTAGATGAAGTGTATATAGAAAGAAACTAAAGAATGTAGATGAAGTGTATACAGAATGAAACTAAAGAATGTAGATGAAGTGTATACAGAAAGAAACTAAAGAATGTTGATGAAGTGTATATAGAAAGAAACTAAAGAATGTTGATGAAGTGTATACAGAAAGAAACTAAGGAATGTAGATGAAGTGTATATAGAAAGAAACTAAAGAATGTAGATGTAGTGTATATTGAAAGAAACTAAAGAATGTAGATGAAGTGTATATAGAAAGAAACTAAAGAATGTAGATGTAGTGTATATAGAAAGAAACTAAAGAATGTTGATGAAGTGTATATAGAAAGAAACTAAAGAATGTTGATGAAGTGTATATAGAAAGAAACTAAAGAATGTAGATGAAGTGTATACAGAAAGAAACTAAAGAATGTAGATGAAGTGTATACAGAAAGAAACTAAAGAATGTTGATGAAGTGTATACAGAAAGAAACTAAAGAATGTTGATGAAGTGTATACAGAAAGAAACTAAAGAATGTTGATGAAGTGTATACAGAAAGAAACTAAAGAATGTAGATGTAGTGTATATAGAAAGAAACTAAAGAATGTAGATGAAGTGTATACAGAATGAAACTAAAGAATGTAGATGAAGTGTATACAGAAAGAAACTAAAGAATGTTGATGAAGTGTATATAGAAAGAAACTAAAGAATGTTGATGAAGTGTATACAGAAAGAAACTAAAGAATGTAGATGAAGTGTATATAGAAAGAAACTAAAGAATGTAGATGTAGTGTATATAGAAAGAAACTAAAGAATGTAGATGAAGTGTATATAGAAAGAAACTAAAGAATGTAGATGTAGTGTATATAGAAAGAAACTAAAGAATGTTGATGAAGTGTATATAGAAGGAAACTAAAGAATGTTGATGAAGTGTATATAGAAAGAAACTAAAGAATGTAGATGAAGTATATACAGAAAGAAACTAAAGAATGTAGATGAAGTGTATACAGAAAGAAACTAAAGAATGTTGATGAAGTGTATACAGAAAGAAACTAAAGAATGTTGATGAAGTGTATACAGAAAGAAACTAAAGAATGTTGATGAAGTGTATACAGAAAGAAACTAAAGAATGTAGATGAAGTGTATATAGAAAGAAACTAAAGAATGTTGATGAAGTGTATATAGAAAGAAACTAAAGAATGTTGATGAAGTGTATATAGAAAAAAACTAAAGAATGTAGATGAAGTGTATATAGAAAGAAACTAAAGAATGTAGATGAAGTGTATACAGAAAGAAACTAAAGAATGTTGATGAAGTGTATACAGAAAGAAACTAAAGAATGTAGATGAAGTGTATATAGAAAGAAACTAAAGAATGTTGATGAAGTGTATATAGAAAGAAACTAAAGAATGTTGATGAAGTGTATATAGAAAGAAACTAAAGAATGTAGATGAAGTGTATATAGAAAGAAACTAAAGAATGTAGATGAAGTGTATACAGAAAGAAACTAAAGAATGTTGATGAAGTGTATACAGAAAGAAACTAAAGAATGTAGATGAAGTGTATATAGAAAGAAACTAAAGAATGTTGATGAAGTGTATATAGAAAGAAACTAAAGAATGTAGATGAAGTGTATATAGAAAGAAACTAAAGAATGTAGATGAAGTGTATACAGAAAGAAACTAAAGAATGTTGATGAAGTGTATACAGAAACAAACTAAAGAATGTAGATGAAGTGTATATAGAAAGAAACTAAAGAATGTTGATGAAGTGTATATAGAATTAAACTAAAGAATGTTGATGAAGTGTATATAGAAAGAAACTAAAGAATGTAGATGAAGTGTATATAGAAAGAAACTAAAGAATGTAGATGAAGTGTATACAGAAAGAAACTAAAGAATGTTGATGAAGTGTATACAGAAAGAAACTAAAGAATGTAGATGAAGTGTATATAGAAAGAAACTAAAGAATGTAGATGTAGTGTATATAGAAAGAAACTAAAGAATGTTGATGAAGTGTATACAGAAAGAAACTAAAGAATGTAGATGAAGTGTATATAGAAAGAAACTAAAGAATGTAGATGAAGTGTATACAGAAAGAAACTAAAGAATGTAGATGAAGTGTATATAGAAAGAAACTAAAGAATGTTGATGAAGTGTATATAGAAAGAAACTAAAGAATGTAGATGAAGTGTATATAGAAAGAAACTAAAGAATGTAGATGTAGTGTATATAGAAAGAAACTAAAGAATGTTGATGAAGTGTATATAGAAAGAAACTAAAGAATGTAGATGAAGTGTATATAGAAAGAAACTAAAGAATGTAGATGAAGTGTATACAGAATGAAACTAAAGAATGTAGATGAAGTGTATACAGAAAGAAACTAAAGAATGTTGATGAAGTGTATATAGAAAGAAACTAAAGAATGTTGATGAAGTGTATACAGAAAGAAACTAAGGAATGTAGATGAAGTGTATATAGAAAGAAACTAAAGAATGTAGATGTAGTGTATATTGAAAGAAACTAAAGAATGTAGATGAAGTGTATATAGAAAGAAACTAAAGAATGTAGATGTAGTGTATATAGAAAGAAACTAAAGAATGTTGATGAAGTGTATATAGAAAGAAACTAAAGAATGTTGATGAAGTGTATATAGAAAGAAACTAAAGAATGTAGATGAAGTGTATACAGAAAGAAACTAAAGAATGTAGATGAAGTGTATACAGAAAGAAACTAAAGAATGTTGATGAAGTGTATACAGAAAGAAACTAAAGAATGTTGATGAAGTGTATACAGAAAGAAACTAAAGAATGTTGATGAAGTGTATACAGAAAGAAACTAAAGAATGTAGATGTAGTGTATATAGAAAGAAACTAAAGAATGTAGATGAAGTGTATACAGAATGAAACTAAAGAATGTAGATGAAGTGTATACAGAAAGAAACTAAAGAATGTTGATGAAGTGTATATAGAAAGAAACTAAAGAATGTTGATGAAGTGTATACAGAAAGAAACTAAAGAATGTAGATGAAGTGTATATAGAAAGAAACTAAAGAATGTAGATGTAGTGTATATAGAAAGAAACTAAAGAATGTAGATGAAGTGTATATAGAAAGAAACTAAAGAATGTAGATGTAGTGTATATAGAAAGAAACTAAAGAATGTTGATGAAGTGTATATAGAAGGAAACTAAAGAATGTTGATGAAGTGTATATAGAAAGAAACTAAAGAATGTAGATGAAGTGTATACAGAATAAAACTAAAGAATGTAGATGAAGTGTATACAGAAAAAACTAAAGAATGTTGATGAAGTGTATACAGAAAGAAACTAAAGAATGTTGATGAAGTGTATACAGAAAGAAACTAAAGAATGTTGATGAAGTGTATACAGAAAGAAACTAAAGAATGTAGATGAAGTGTATACAGAAAGAAATTAAAGAATGTAGATGAAGTGTATACAGAAAGAAACTAAAGAATGTAGATGAAGTGTATACAGAAAGAAACTAAAGAATGTAGATGAAGCGTATACAGAAAGAAACTAAAGAATGTTGATGAAGTGTATACAGAATGAAACTAAAGAATGTTGATGAAGTGTATATAGAAAGAAACTAAAGAATGTTGATGAAGTGTATATAGAAAGAAACTAAAGAATGTAGATGAAGTGTATACAGAAAGAAACTAAAGAATGTTGATGAAGTGTATATAGAAAGAAACTAAATAATGTTGATGAAGTGTATACAGAAAGAAACTAAAGAATGTTGATGAAGTGTATACAGAAAGAAACTAAAGAATGTAGATGAAGTGTATACAGAAAGAAACTAAAGAATGTTGATGAAGTGTATACAGAAAGAAACTAAAGAATGTTGATGAAGTGTATACAGAAAGAAACTAAAGAATGTAGATGAAGTGTATATAGAAAGAAACTAAAGAATGTTGATGAAGTGTATATAGAAAGAAACTAAAGAATGTTGATGAAGTGTATATAGAAAGAAACTAAAGAATGTAGATGAAGTGTAAATAGAAAGAAACTAAAGAATGTAGATGAAGTGTATACAGAAAGAAACTAAAGAATGTTGATGAAGTGTATATAGAAAGAAACTAAAGAATGTAGATGAAGTGTATATAGAAAGAAACTAAAGAATGTTGATGAAGTGTATATAGAAAGAAACTAAAGAATGTTGATGAAGTGTATATAGAAAAAAACTAAAGAATGTAGATGAAGTGTATATAGAAAGAAACTAAAGAATGTAGATGAAGTGTATACAGAAAGAAACTAAAGAATGTTGATGAAGTGTATACAGAAAGAAACTAAAGAATGTAGATGAAGTGTATATAGAAAGAAACTAAAGAATGTTGATGAAGTGTATATAGAAAGAAACTAAAGAATGTAGATGTAGTGTATATAGAAAGAAACTAAAGAATGTTGATGAAGTGTATATAGAAAGAAACTAAATAATGTTGATGAAGTGTATACAGAAAGAAACTAAAGAATGTAGATGAAGTGTATATAGAAAGAAACTAAAGAATATTAATAAAGTGTATATAGAAAGAAACTAAAGAATGTTGATGAAGTGTATATAGAAAGAAACTAAAGAATGTAGATGAAGTGGAAATAGAAAGAAACTAAAGAATGTTGATGAAGTGTATATAGAAAGAAACTAAAGAATGTTGATGAAGTGTATATAGAAAGAAACTAAAGAATGTAGATGAAGTGTATATAGAAAGAAACTAAAGAATGTAGATGAAGTGTATACAGAAAGAAACTAAAGAATGTTGATGAAGTGTATACAGAAAGAAACTAAAGAATGTAGATGAAGTGTATATAGAAAGAAACTAAAGAATGTTGATGAAGTGTATATAGAAAGAAACTAAAGAATGTAGATGAAGTGTATATAGAAAGAAACTAAAGAATGTAGATGAAGTGTATACAGAAAGAAACTAAAGAATGTTGATGAAGTGTATACAGAAAGAAACTAAAGAATGTAGATGAAGTGTATATAGAAAGAAACTAAAGAATGTTGATGAAGTGTATATAGAAAGAAACTAAAGAATGTAGATGAAGTGTATATAGAAAGAAACTAAAGAATGTAGATGAAGTGTATACAGAAAGAAACTAAAGAATGTTGATGAAGTGTATACAGAAACAAACTAAAGAATGTAGATGAAGTGTATATAGAAAGAAACTAAAGAATGTTGATGAAGTGTATATAGAATTAAACTAAAGAATGTTGATGAAGTGTATATAGAAAGAAACTAAAGAATGTAGATGAAGTGTATACAGAAAGAAACTAAAGAATGTTGATGAAGTGTATATAGAAAGAAACTAAAGAATGTTGATGAAGTGTATACAGAAAGAAACTAAAGAATGTAGATGAAGTGTATATAGAAAGAAACTAAAGAATGTAGATGTAGTGTATATAGAAAGAAACTAAAGAATGTAGATGAAGTGTATATAGAAAGAAACTAAAGAATGTAGATGTAGTGTATATAGAAAGAAACTAAAGAATGTTGATGAAGTGTATATAGAAGGAAACTAAAGAATGTTGATGAAGTGTATATAGAAAGAAACTAAAGAATGTAGATGAAGTGTATACAGAAAGAAACTAAAGAATGTAGATGAAGTGTATACAGAAAGAAACTAAAGAATGTTGATGAAGTGTATACAGAAAGAAACTAAAGAATGTTGATGAAGTGTATACAGAAAGAAACTAAAGAATGTTGATGAAGTGTATACAGAAAGAAACTAAAGAATGTAGATGAAGTGTATACAGAAAGAAATTAAAGAATGTAGATGAAGTGTATACAGAAAGAAACTAAAGAATGTAGATGAAGTGTATACAGAAAGAAACTAAAGAATGTAGATGAAGCGTATACAGAAAGAAACTAAAGAATGTTGATGAAGTGTATACAGAATGAAACTAAAGAATGTTGATGAAGTGTATATAGAAAGAAACTAAAGAATGTTGATGAAGTGTATATAGAAAGAAACTAAAGAATGTAGATGAAGTGTATACAGAAAGAAACTAAAGAATGTTGATGAAGTGTATATAGAAAGAAACTAAATAATGTTGATGAAGTGTATACAGAAAGAAACTAAAGAATGTTGATGAAGTGTATACAGAAAGAAACTAAAGAATGTAGATGAAGTGTATACAGAAAGAAACTAAAGAATGTTGATGAAGTGTATACAGAAAGAAACTAAAGAATGTTGATGAAGTGTATACAGAAAGAAACTAAAGAATGTAGATGAAGTGTATATAGAAAGAAACTAAAGAATGTTGATGAAGTGTATATAGAAAGAAACTAAAGAATGTTGATGAAGTGTATATAGAAAGAAACTAAAGAATGTAGATGAAGTGTAAATAGAAAGAAACTAAAGAATGTAGATGAAGTGTATACAGAAAGAAACTAAAGAATGTTGATGAAGTGTATATAGAAAGAAACTAAAGAATGTAGATGAAGTGTATATAGAAAGAAACTAAAGAATGTTGATGAAGTGTATATAGAAAGAAACTAAAGAATGTTGATGAAGTGTATATAGAAAAAAACTAAAGAATGTAGATGAAGTGTATATAGAAAGAAACTAAAGAATGTAGATGAAGTGTATACAGAAAGAAACTAAAGAATGTAGATGAAGTGTATATAGAAAGAAACTAAAGAATGTAGATGTAGTGTATATAGAAAGAAACTAAAGAATGTTGATGAAGTGTATACAGAAAGAAACTAAAGAATGTAGATGAAGTGTATATAGAAAGAAACTAAAGAATGTAGATGAAGTGTATACAGAAAGAAACTAAAGAATGTAGATGAAGTGTATATAGAAAGAAACTAAAGAATGTTGATGAAGTGTATATAGAAAGAAACTAAAGAATGTAGATGAAGTGTATATAGAAAGAAACTAAAGAATGTAGATGTAGTGTATATAGAAAGAAACTAAAGAATGTTGATGAAGTGTATATAGAAAGAAACTAAAGAATGTAGATGAAGTGTATATAGAAAGAAACTAAAGAATGTAGATGAAGTGTATACAGAATGAAACTAAAGAATGTAGATGAAGTGTATACAGAAAGAAACTAAAGAATGTTGATGAAGTGTATATAGAAAGAAACTAAAGAATGTTGATGAAGTGTATACAGAAAGAAACTAAGGAATGTAGATGAAGTGTATATAGAAAGAAACTAAAGAATGTAGATGTAGTGTATATTGAAAGAAACTAAAGAATGTAGATGAAGTGTATATAGAAAGAAACTAAAGAATGTAGATGTAGTGTATATAGAAAGAAACTAAAGAATGTTGATGAAGTGTATATAGAAAGAAACTAAAGAATGTTGATGAAGTGTATATAGAAAGAAACTAAAGAATGTAGATGAAGTGTATACAGAAAGAAACTAAAGAATGTAGGTGAAGTGTATACAGAAAGAAACTAAAGAATGTTGATGAAGTGTATACAGAAAGAAACTAAAGAATGTAGATGAAGTGTATACAGAAAGAAACTAAAGAATGTTGATGAAGTGTATACAGAAAGAAACTAAAGAATGTTGATGAAGTGTATACAGAAAGAAACTAAAGAATGTAGATGAAGTGTATATAGAAAGAAACTAAAGAATGTTGATGAAGTGTATATCGAAAGAAACTAAAGAATGTTGATGAAGTGTATATAGAAAGAAACTAAAGAATGTAGATGAAGTGTAAATAGAAAGAAACTAAAGAATGTAGATGAAGTGTATACAGAAAGAAACTAAAGAATGTTGATGAAGTGTATATAGAAAGAAACTAAAGAATGTAGATGAAGTGTATATAGAAAGAAACTAAAGAATGTTGATGAAGTGTATATAGAAAGAAACTAAAGAATGTTGATGAAGTGTATATAGAAAAAAACTAAAGAATGTAGATGAAGTGTATATAGAAAGAAACTAAAGAATGTAGATGAAGTGTATACAGAAAGAAACTAAAGAATGTTGATGAAGTGTATACAGAAAGAAACTAAAGAATGTAGATGAAGTGTATATAGAAAGAAACTAAAGAATGTTGATGAAGTGTATATAGAAAGAAACTAAAGAATGTTGATGAAGTGTATATAGAAAGAAACTAAAGAATGTAGATGAAGTGTATATAGAAAGAAACTAAAGAATGTAGATGAAGTGTATACAGAAAGAAACTAAAGAATGTAGATGAAGTGTATATAGAAAGAAACTAAAGAATGTAGATGAAGTGTATACAGAAAGAAACTAAAGAATGTTGATGAAGTGTATACAGAAACAAACTAAAGAATGTAGATGAAGTGTATATAGAAAGAAACTAAAGAATGTTGATGAAGTGTATATAGAATTAAACTAAAGAATGTTGATGAAGTGTATATAGAAAGAAACTAAAGAATGTAGATGAAGTGTATATAGAAAGAAACTAAAGAATGTAGATGAAGTGTATACAGAAAGAAACTAAAGAATGTTGATGAAGTGTATACAGAAAGAAACTAAAGAATGTAGATGAAGTGTATATAGAAAGAAACTAAAGAATGTAGATGTAGTGTATATAGAAAGAAACTAAAGAATGTTGATGAAGTGTATACAGAAAGAAACTAAAGAATGTAGATGAAGTGTATATAGAAAGAAACTAAAGAATGTAGATGAAGTGTATACAGAAAGAAACTAAAGAATGTAGATGAAGTGTATATAGAAAGAAACTAAAGAATGTTGATGAAGTGTATATAGAAAGAAACTAAAGAATGTAGATGAAGTGTATATAGAAAGAAACTAAAGAATGTAGATGTAGTGTATATAGAAAGAAACTAAAGAATGTTGATGAAGTGTATATAGAAAGAAACTAAAGAATGTAGATGAAGTGTATATAGAAAGAAACTAAAGAATGTAGATGAAGTGTATACAGAATGAAACTAAAAATGTAGATGAAGTGTATACAGAAAGAAACTAAAGAATGTTGATGAAGTGTATATAGAAAGAAACTAAAGAATGTTGATGAAGTGTATACAGAAAGAAACTAAGGAATGTAGATGAAGTGTATATAGAAAGAAACTAAAGAATGTAGATGTAGTGTATATTGAAAGAAACTAAAGAATGTAGATGAAGTGTATATAGAAAGAAACTAAAGAATGTAGATGTAGTGTATATAGAAAGAAACTAAAGAATGTTGATGAAGTGTATATAGAAAGAAACTAAAGAATGTTGATGAAGTGTATATAGAAAGAAACTAAAGAATGTAGATGAAGTGTATACAGAAAGAAACTTAAGAATGTAGATGAAGTGTATACAGAAAGAAACTAAAGAATGTTGATGAAGTGTATACAGAAAGAAACTAAAGAATGTTGATGAAGTGTATACAGAAAGAAACTAAAGAATGTTGATGAAGTGTATACAGAAAGAAACTAAAGAATGTAGATGTAGTGTATATAGAAAGAAACTAAAGAATGTAGATGAAGTGTATACAGAATGAAACTAAAGAATGTAGATGAAGTGTATACAGAAAGAAACTAAAGAATGTTGATGAAGTGTATATAGAAAGAAACTAAAGAATGTTGATGAAGTGTATACAGAAAGAAACTAAAGAATGTAGATGAAGTGTATATAGAAGGAAACTAAAGAATGTAGATGTAGTGTATATAGAAAGAAACTAAAGAATGTAGATGAAGTGTATATAGAAAGAAACTAAAGAATGTAGATGTAGTGTATATAGAAAGAAACTAAAGAATGTTGATGAAGTGTATATAGAAGGAAACTAAAGAATGTTGATGAAGTGTATATAGAAAGAAACTAAAGAATGTAGATGAAGTGTATACAGAAAGAAACTAAAGAATGTAGATGAAGTGTATACAGAAAGAAACTAAAGAATGTTGATGAAGTGTATACAGAAAGAAACTAAAGAATGTTGATGAAGTGTATACAGAAAGAAACTAAAGAATGTTGATGAAGTGTATACAGAAAGAAACTAAAGAATGTAGATGAAGTGTATATAGAAAGAAACTAAAGAATGTTGATGAAGTGTATATAGAAAGAAACTAAAGAATGTTGATGAAGTGTATATAGAAAAAAACTAAAGAATGTAGATGAAGTGTATATAGAAAGAAACTAAAGAATGTAGATGAAGTGTATACAGAAAGAAACTAAAGAATGTTGATGAAGTGTATACAGAAAGAAACTAAAGAATGTAGATGAAGTGTATATAGAAAGAAACTAAAGAATGTTGATGAAGTGTATATAGAAAGAAACTAAAGAATGTTGATGAAGTGTATATAGAAAGAAACTAAAGAATGTAGATGAAGTGTATATAGAAAGAAACTAAAGAATGTAGATGAAGTGTATACAGAAAGAAACTAAAGAATGTTGATGAAGTGTATACAGAAAGAAACTAAAGAATGTAGATGAAGTGTATATAGAAAGAAACTAAAGAATGTTGATGAAGTGTATATAGAAAGAAACTAAAGAATGTAGATGAAGTGTATATAGAAAGAAACTAAAGAATGTAGATGAAGTGTATACAGAAAGAAACTAAAGAATGTTGATGAAGTGTATACAGAAACAAACTAAAGAATGTAGATGAAGTGTATATAGAAAGAAACTAAAGAATGTTGATGAAGTGTATATAGAATTAAACTAAAGAATGTTGATGAAGTGTATATAGAAAGAAACTAAAGAATGTAGATGAAGTGTATATAGAAAGAAACTAAAGAATGTAGATGAAGTGTATACAGAAAGAAACTAAAGAATGTTGATGAAGTGTATACAGAAAGAAACTAAAGAATGTAGATGAAGTGTATATAGAAAGAAACTAAAGAATGTAGATGTAGTGTATATAGAAAGAAACTAAAGAATGTTGATGAAGTGTATACAGAAAGAAACTAAAGAATGTAGATGAAGTGTATATAGAAAGAAACTAAAGAATGTAGATGAGGTGTATACAGAAAGAAACTAAAGAATGTAGATGAAGTGTATATAGAAAGAAACTAAAGAATGTTGATGAAGTGTATATAGAAAGAAACTAAAGAATGTAGATGAAGTGTATATAGAAAGAAACTAATGAATGTAGATGTAGTGTATATAGAAAGAAACTAAAGGATGTTGATGAAGTGTATATAGAAAGAAACTAAAGAATGTAGATGAAGTGTATATAGAAAGAAACTAAAGAATGTAGATGAAGTGTATACAGAATGAAACTTAAGAATGTAGATGAAGTGTATACAGAAAGAAACTAAAGAATGTTGATGAAGTGTATATAGAAAGAAACTAAAGAATGTTGATGAAGTGTATACAGAAAGAAACTAAGGAATGTAGATGAAGTGTATATAGAAAGAAACTAAAGAATGTAGATGTAGTGTATATTGAAAGAAACTAAAGAATGTAGATGAAGTGTATATAGAAAGAAACTAAAGAATGTAGATGTAGTGTATATAGAAAGAAACTAAAGAATGTTGATGAAGTGTATATAGAAAGAAACTAAAGAATGTTGATGAAGTGTATATAGAAAGAAACTAAAGAATGTAGATGAAGTGTATACAGAAAGAAACTAAAGAATGTAGATGAAGTGTATACAGAAAGAAACTAAAGAATGTTGATGAAGTGTATACAGAAAGAAACTAAAGAATGTTGATGAAGTGTATACAGAAAGAAACTAAAGAATGTTGATGAAGTGTATACAGAAAGAAACTAAAGAATGTAGATGTAGTGTATATAGAAAGAAACTGAAGAATGTAGATGAAGTGTATACAGAATGAAACTAAAGAATGTAGATGAAGTGTATACAGAAAGAAACTAAAGAATGTTGATGAAGTGTATATAGAAAGAAACTAAAGAATGTTGATGAAGTGTATACAGAAAGAAACTAAAGAATGTAGATGAAGTGTATATAGAAAGAAACTAAAGAATGTAGATGTAGTGTATATAGAAAGAAACTAAAGAATGTAGATGAAGTGTATATAGAAAGAAACTAAAGAATGTAGATGTAGTGTATATAGAAAGAAACTAAAGAATGTTGATGAAGTGTATATAGAAGGAAACTAAAGAATGTTGATGAAGTGTATATCGAAAGAAACTAAAGAATGTAGATGAAGTGTATACAGAAAGAAACTAAAGAATGTAGATGAAGTGTATACAGAAAAAACTAAAGAATGTTGATGAAGTGTATACAGAAAGAAACTAAAGAATGTTGATGAATTGTATACAGAAAGAAACTAAAGAATGTTGATGAAGTGTATACAGAAAGAAACTAAAGAATGTAGATGAAGTGTATACAGAAAGAAATTAAAGAATGTAGATGAAGTGTATACAGAAAGAAACTAAACAATGTAGATGAAGTGTATACAGAAAGAAACTAAAGAATGTAGATGAAGCGTATACAGAAAGAAACTAAAGAATGTTGATGAAGTGTATACAGAATGAAACTAAAGAATGTTGATGAAGTGTATATAGAAAGAAACTAAAGAATGTTGATGAAGTGTATATAGAAAGAAACTAAAGAATGTAGATGAAGTGTATACAGAAAGAAACTAAAGAATGTTGATGAAGTGTATATAGAAAGAAACTAAATAATGTTGATGAAGTGTATACAGAAAGAAACTAAAGAATGTTGATGAAGTGTATACAGAAAGAAACTAAAGAATGTAGATGAAGTGTATACAGAAAGAAACTAAAGAATGTTGATGAAGTGTATACAGAAAGAAACTAAAGAATGTTGATGAAGTGTATACAGAAAGAAACTAAAGAATGTAGATGAAGTGTATATAGAAAGAAACTAAAGAATGTTGATGAAGTGTATATAGAAAGAAACTAAAGAATGTTGATGAAGTGTATATAGAAAGAAACTAAAGAATGTAGATGAAGTGTAAATAGAAAGAAACTAAAGAATGTAGATGAAGTGTATACAGAAAGAAACTAAAGAATGTTGATGAAGTGTATATAGAAAGAAACTAAAGAATGTAGATGAAGTGTATATAGAAAGAAACTAAAGAATGTTGATGAAGTGTATATAGAAAGAAACTAAAGAATGTTGATGAAGTGTATATAGAAAAAAACTAAAGAATGTAGATGAAGTGTATATAGAAAGAAACTAAAGAATGTAGATGAAGTGTATACAGAAAGAAACTAAAGAATGTTGATGAAGTGTATACAGAAAGAAACTAAAGAATGTAGATGAAGTGTATATAGAAAGAAACTAAAGAATGTTGATGAAGTGTATATAGAAAGAAACTAAAGAATGTAGATGTAGTGTATATAGAAAGAAACTAAAGAATGTTGATGAAGTGTATATAGAAAGAAACTAAATAATGTTGATGAAGTGTATACAGAAAGAAACTAAAGAATGTAGATGAAGTGTATATAGAAAGAAACTAAAGAATATTAATAAAGTGTATATAGAAAGAAACTAAAGAATGTTGATGAAGTGTATATAGAAAGAAACTAAAGAATGTAGATGAAGTGGAAATAGAAAGAAACTAAAGAATGTTGATGAAGTGTATATAGAAAGAAACTAAAGAATGTTGATGAAGTGTATATAGAAAGAAACTAAAGAATGTAGATGAAGTGTATACAGAAAGAAACTAAAGAATGTTGATGAAGTGGAAATAGAAAGAAACTAAAGAATGTTGATGAAGTGTATATAGAAAGAAACTAAAGAATGTTGATGAAGTGTATATAGAAAGAAACTAAAGAATGTAGATGAAGTGTATACAGAAAGAAACTAAAGAATGTTGATGAAGTGTATACAGAAAGAAACTAAAGAATGTAGATGAAGTGTATATAGAAAGAAACTAAAGAATGTTGATGAAGTGTATATAGAAAGAAACTAAAGAATGTAGATGAAGTGTATATAGAAAGAAACTAAAGAATGTAGATGAAGTGTATACAGAAAGAAACTAAAGAATGTTGATGAAGTGTATACAGAAAGAAACTAAAGAATGTAGATGAAGTGTATATAGAAAGAAACTAAAGAATGTTGATGAAGTGTATATAGAAAGAAACTAAAGAATGTAGATGAAGTGTATATAGAAAGAAACTAAAGAATGTAGATGAAGTGTATACAGAAAGAAACTAAAGAATGTTGATGAAGTGTATACAGAAACAAACTAAAGAATGTAGATGAAGTGTATATAGAAAGAAACTAAAGAATGTTGATGAAGTGTATATAGAAAGAAACTAAAGAATGTAGATGAAGTGTATACAGAAAGAAACTAAAGAATGTTGATGAAGTGTATACAGAAAGAAACTAAAGAATGTAGATGAAGTGTATATAGAAAGAAACTAAAGAATGTTGATGAAGTGTATATAGAAAGAAACTAAAGAATGTAGATGAAGTGTATATAGAAAGAAACTAAAGAATGTAGATGAAGTGTATACAGAAAGAAACTAAAGAATGTTGATGAAGTGTATACAGAAACAAACTAAAGAATGTAGATGAAGTGTATATAGAAAGAAACTAAAGAATGTTGATGAAGTGTATATAGAAAGAAACTAAAGAATGTAGATGAAGTGTATATAGAAAGAAACTAAAGAATGTAGATGAAGTGTATACAGAAAGAAACTAAAGAATGTTGATGAAGTGTATACAGAAAGAAACTAAAGAATGTAGATGAAGTGTATATAGAAAGAAACTAAAGAATGTTGATGAAGTGTATATAGAAAGAAACTAAAGAATGTAGATGAAGTGTATATAGAAAGAAACTAAAGAATGTAGATGAAGTGTATACAGAAAGAAACTAAAGAATGTTGATGAAGTGTATACAGAAACAAACTAAAGAATGTAGATGAAGTGTATATAGAAAGAAACTAAAGAATGTTGATGAAGTGTATATAGAATTAAACTAAAGAATGTTGATGAAGTGTATATAGAAAGAAACTAAAGAATGTAGATGAAGTGTATATAGAAAGAAACTAAAGAATGTAGATGAAGTGTATACAGAAAGAAACTAAAGAATGTTGATGAAGTGTATACAGAAAGAAACTAAAGAATGTAGATGAAGTGTATATAGAAAGAAACTAAAGAATGTAGATGTAGTGTATATAGAAAGAAACTAAAGAATGTTGATGAAGTGTATACAGAAAGAAACTAAAGAATGTAGATGAAGTGTATATAGAAAGAAACTAAAGAATGTAGATGAAGTGTATACAGAAAGAAACTAAAGAATGTAGATGAAGTGTATATAGAAAGAAACTAAAGAATGTTGATGAAGTGTATATAGAAAGAAACTAAAGAATGTAGATGAAGTGTATATAGAAAGAAACTAAAGAATGTAGATGTAGTGTATATAGAAAGAAACTAAAGAATGTTGATGAAGTGTATATAGAAAGAAACTAAAGAATGTAGATGAAGTGTATATAGAAAGAAACTAAAGAATGTAGATGAAGTGTATACAGAATGAAACTAAAGAATGTAGATGAAGTGTATACAGAAAGAAACTAAAGAATGTTGATGAAGTGTATATAGAAAGAAACTAAAGAATGTTGATGAAGTGTATACAGAAAGAAACTAAGGAATGTAGATGAAGTGTATATAGAAAGAAACTAAAGAATGTAGATGTAGTGTATATTGAAAGAAACTAAAGAATGTAGATGAAGTGTATATAGAAAGAAACTAAAGAATGTAGATGTAGTGTATATAGAAAGAAACTAAAGAATGTTGATGAAGTGTATATAGAAAGAAACTAAAGAATGTTGATGAAGTGTATATAGAAAGAAACTAAAGAATGTAGATGAAGTGTATACAGAAAGAAACTAAAGAATGTAGATGAAGTGTATACAGAAAGAAACTAAAGAATGTTGATGAAGTGTATACAGAAAGAAACTAAAGAATGTTGATGAAGTGTATACAGAAAGAAACTAAAGAATGTTGATGAAGTGTATACAGAAAGAAACTAAAGAATGTAGATGTAGTGTATATAGAAAGAAACTAAAGAATGTAGATGAAGTGTATACAGAATGAAACTAAAGAATGTAGATGAAGTGTATACAGAAAGAAACTAAAGAATGTTGATGAAGTGTATATAGAAAGAAACTAAAGAATGTTGATGAAGTGTATACAGAAAGAAACTAAAGAATGTAGATGAAGTGTATATAGAAAGAAACTAAAGAATGTAGATGTAGTGTATATAGAAAGAAACTAAAGAATGTAGATGAAGTGTATATAGAAAGAAACTAAAGAATGTAGATGTAGTGTATATAGAAAGAAACTAAAGAATGTTGATGAAGTGTATATAGAAGGAAACTAAAGAATGTTGATGAAGTGTATATAGAAAGAAACTAAAGAATGTAGATGAAGTGTATACAGAATAAAACTAAAGAATGTAGATGAAGTGTATACAGAAAAAACTAAAGAATGTTGATGAAGTGTATACAGAAAGAAACTAAAGAATGTTGATGAAGTGTATACAGAAAGAAACTAAAGAATGTTGATGAAGTGTATACAGAAAGAAACTAAAGAATGTAGATGAAGTGTATACAGAAAGAAATTAAAGAATGTAGATGAAGTGTATACAGAAAGAAACTAAAGAATGTAGATGAAGTGTATACAGAAAGAAACTAAAGAATGTAGATGAAGCGTATACAGAAAGAAACTAAAGAATGTTGATGAAGTGTATACAGAATGAAACTAAAGAATGTTGATGAAGTGTATATAGAAAGAAACTAAAGAATGTTGATGAAGTGTATATAGAAAGAAACTAAAGAATGTAGATGAAGTGTATACAGAAAGAAACTAAAGAATGTTGATGAAGTGTATATAGAAAGAAACTAAATAATGTTGATGAAGTGTATACAGAAAGAAACTAAAGAATGTTGATGAAGTGTATACAGAAAGAAACTAAAGAATGTAGATGAAGTGTATACAGAAAGAAACTAAAGAATGTTGATGAAGTGTATACAGAAAGAAACTAAAGAATGTTGATGAAGTGTATACAGAAAGAAACTAAAGAATGTAGATGAAGTGTATATAGAAAGAAACTAAAGAATGTTGATGAAGTGTATATAGAAAGAAACTAAAGAATGTTGATGAAGTGTATATAGAAAGAAACTAAAGAATGTAGATGAAGTGTAAATAGAAAGAAACTAAAGAATGTAGATGAAGTGTATACAGAAAGAAACTAAAGAATGTTGATGAAGTGTATATAGAAAGAAACTAAAGAATGTAGATGAAGTGTATATAGAAAGAAACTAAAGAATGTTGATGAAGTGTATATAGAAAGAAACTAAAGAATGTTGATGAAGTGTATATAGAAAAAAACTAAAGAATGTAGATGAAGTGTATATAGAAAGAAACTAAAGAATGTAGATGAAGTGTATACAGAAAGAAACTAAAGAATGTTGATGAAGTGTATACAGAAAGAAACTAAAGAATGTAGATGAAGTGTATATAGAAAGAAACTAAAGAATGTTGATGAAGTGTATATAGAAAGAAACTAAAGAATGTAGATGTAGTGTATATAGAAAGAAACTAAAGAATGTTGATGAAGTGTATATAGAAAGAAACTAAATAATGTTGATGAAGTGTATACAGAAAGAAACTAAAGAATGTAGATGAAGTGTATATAGAAAGAAACTAAAGAATATTAATAAAGTGTATATAGAAAGAAACTAAAGAATGTTGATGAAGTGTATATAGAAAGAAACTAAAGAATGTAGATGAAGTGGAAATAGAAAGAAACTAAAGAATGTTGATGAAGTGTATATAGAAAGAAACTAAAGAATGTTGATGAAGTGTATATAGAAAGAAACTAAAGAATGTAGATGAAGTGTATATAGAAAGAAACTAAAGAATGTAGATGAAGTGTATACAGAAAGAAACTAAAGAATGTTGATGAAGTGTATACAGAAAGAAACTAAAGAATGTAGATGAAGTGTATATAGAAAGAAACTAAAGAATGTTGATGAAGTGTATATAGAAAGAAACTAAAGAATGTAGATGAAGTGTATATAGAAAGAAACTAAAGAATGTAGATGAAGTGTATACAGAAAGAAACTAAAGAATGTTGATGAAGTGTATACAGAAAGAAACTAAAGAATGTAGATGAAGTGTATATAGAAAGAAACTAAAGAATGTTGATGAAGTGTATATAGAAAGAAACTAAAGAATGTAGATGAAGTGTATATAGAAAGAAACTAAAGAATGTAGATGAAGTGTATACAGAAAGAAACTAAAGAATGTTGATGAAGTGTATACAGAAACAAACTAAAGAATGTAGATGAAGTGTATATAGAAAGAAACTAAAGAATGTTGATGAAGTGTATATAGAATTAAACTAAAGAATGTTGATGAAGTGTATATAGAAAGAAACTAAAGAATGTAGATGAAGTGTATACAGAAAGAAACTAAAGAATGTTGATGAAGTGTATATAGAAAGAAACTAAAGAATGTTGATGAAGTGTATACAGAAAGAAACTAAAGAATGTAGATGAAGTGTATATAGAAAGAAACTAAAGAATGTAGATGTAGTGTATATAGAAAGAAACTAAAGAATGTAGATGAAGTGTATATAGAAAGAAACTAAAGAATGTAGATGTAGTGTATATAGAAAGAAACTAAAGAATGTTGATGAAGTGTATATAGAAGGAAACTAAAGAATGTTGATGAAGTGTATATAGAAAGAAACTAAAGAATGTAGATGAAGTGTATACAGAAAGAAACTAAAGAATGTAGATGAAGTGTATACAGAAAGAAACTAAAGAATGTTGATGAAGTGTATACAGAAAGAAACTAAAGAATGTTGATGAAGTGTATACAGAAAGAAACTAAAGAATGTTGATGAAGTGTATACAGAAAGAAACTAAAGAATGTAGATGAAGTGTATACAGAAAGAAATTAAAGAATGTAGATGAAGTGTATACAGAAAGAAACTAAAGAATGTAGATGAAGTGTATACAGAAAGAAACTAAAGAATGTAGATGAAGCGTATACAGAAAGAAACTAAAGAATGTTGATGAAGTGTATACAGAATGAAACTAAAGAATGTTGATGAAGTGTATATAGAAAGAAACTAAAGAATGTTGATGAAGTGTATATAGAAAGAAACTAAAGAATGTAGATGAAGTGTATACAGAAAGAAACTAAAGAATGTTGATGAAGTGTATATAGAAAGAAACTAAATAATGTTGATGAAGTGTATACAGAAAGAAACTAAAGAATGTTGATGAAGTGTATACAGAAAGAAACTAAAGAATGTAGATGAAGTGTATACAGAAAGAAACTAAAGAATGTTGATGAAGTGTATACAGAAAGAAACTAAAGAATGTTGATGAAGTGTATACAGAAAGAAACTAAAGAATGTAGATGAAGTGTATATAGAAAGAAACTAAAGAATGTTGATGAAGTGTATATAGAAAGAAACTAAAGAATGTTGATGAAGTGTATATAGAAAGAAACTAAAGAATGTAGATGAAGTGTAAATAGAAAGAAACTAAAGAATGTAGATGAAGTGTATACAGAAAGAAACTAAAGAATGTTGATGAAGTGTATATAGAAAGAAACTAAAGAATGTAGATGAAGTGTATATAGAAAGAAACTAAAGAATGTTGATGAAGTGTATATAGAAAGAAACTAAAGAATGTTGATGAAGTGTATATAGAAAAAAACTAAAGAATGTAGATGAAGTGTATATAGAAAGAAACTAAAGAATGTAGATGAAGTGTATACAGAAAGAAACTAAAGAATGTTGATGAAGTGTATACAGAAAGAAACTAAAGAATGTAGATGAAGTGTATATAGAAAGAAACTAAAGAATGTTGATGAAGTGTATATAGAAAGAAACTAAAGAATGTAGATGTAGTGTATATAGAAAGAAACTAAAGAATGTTGATGAAGTGTATATAGAAAGAAACTAAATAATGTTGATGAAGTGTATACAGAAAGAAACTAAAGAATGTAGATGAAGTGTATATAGAAAGAAACTAAAGAATATTAATAAAGTGTATATAGAAAGAAACTAAAGAATGTTGATGAAGTGTATATAGAAAGAAACTAAAGAATGTAGATGAAGTGGAAATAGAAAGAAACTAAAGAATGTTGATGAAGTGTATATAGAAAGAAACTAAAGAATGTTGATGAAGTGTATATAGAAAGAAACTAAAGAATGTAGATGAAGTGTATATAGAAAGAAACTAAAGAATGTAGATGAAGTGTATACAGAAAGAAACTAAAGAATGTTGATGAAGTGTATACAGAAAGAAACTAAAGAATGTAGATGAAGTGTATATAGAAAGAAACTAAAGAATGTTGATGAAGTGTATATAGAAAGAAACTAAAGAATGTAGATGAAGTGTATATAGAAAGAAACTAAAGAATGTAGATGAAGTGTATACAGAAAGAAACTAAAGAATGTTGATGAAGTGTATACAGAAAGAAACTAAAGAATGTAGATGAAGTGTATATAGAAAGAAACTAAAGAATGTTGATGAAGTGTATATAGAAAGAAACTAAAGAATGTAGATGAAGTGTATATAGAAAGAAACTAAAGAATGTAGATGAAGTGTATACAGAAAGAAACTAAAGAATGTTGATGAAGTGTATACAGAAACAAACTAAAGAATGTAGATGAAGTGTATATAGAAAGAAACTAAAGAATGTTGATGAAGTGTATATAGAATTAAACTAAAGAATGTTGATGAAGTGTATATAGAAAGAAACTAAAGAATGTAGATGAAGTGTATACAGAAAGAAACTAAAGAATGTTGATGAAGTGTATATAGAAAGAAACTAAAGAATGTTGATGAAGTGTATACAGAAAGAAACTAAAGAATGTAGATGAAGTGTATATAGAAAGAAACTAAAGAATGTAGATGTAGTGTATATAGAAAGAAACTAAAGAATGTAGATGAAGTGTATATAGAAAGAAACTAAAGAATGTAGATGTAGTGTATATAGAAAGAAACTAAAGAATGTTGATGAAGTGTATATAGAAGGAAACTAAAGAATGTTGATGAAGTGTATATAGAAAGAAACTAAAGAATGTAGATGAAGTGTATACAGAAAGAAACTAAAGAATGTAGATGAAGTGTATACAGAAAGAAACTAAAGAATGTTGATGAAGTGTATACAGAAAGAAACTAAAGAATGTTGATGAAGTGTATACAGAAAGAAACTAAAGAATGTTGATGAAGTGTATACAGAAAGAAACTAAAGAATGTAGATGAAGTGTATACAGAAAGAAATTAAAGAATGTAGATGAAGTGTATACAGAAAGAAACTAAAGAATGTAGATGAAGTGTATACAGAAAGAAACTAAAGAATGTAGATGAAGCGTATACAGAAAGAAACTAAAGAATGTTGATGAAGTGTATACAGAATGAAACTAAAGAATGTTGATGAAGTGTATATAGAAAGAAACTAAAGAATGTTGATGAAGTGTATATAGAAAGAAACTAAAGAATGTAGATGAAGTGTATACAGAAAGAAACTAAAGAATGTTGATGAAGTGTATATAGAAAGAAACTAAATAATGTTGATGAAGTGTATACAGAAAGAAACTAAAGAATGTTGATGAAGTGTATACAGAAAGAAACTAAAGAATGTAGATGAAGTGTATACAGAAAGAAACTAAAGAATGTTGATGAAGTGTATACAGAAAGAAACTAAAGAATGTTGATGAAGTGTATACAGAAAGAAACTAAAGAATGTAGATGAAGTGTATATAGAAAGAAACTAAAGAATGTTGATGAAGTGTATATAGAAAGAAACTAAAGAATGTTGATGAAGTGTATATAGAAAGAAACTAAAGAATGTAGATGAAGTGTAAATAGAAAGAAACTAAAGAATGTAGATGAAGTGTATACAGAAAGAAACTAAAGAATGTTGATGAAGTGTATATAGAAAGAAACTAAAGAATGTAGATGAAGTGTATATAGAAAGAAACTAAAGAATGTTGATGAAGTGTATATAGAAAGAAACTAAAGAATGTTGATGAAGTGTATATAGAAAAAAACTAAAGAATGTAGATGAAGTGTATATAGAAAGAAACTAAAGAATGTAGATGAAGTGTATACAGAAAGAAACTAAAGAATGTAGATGAAGTGTATATAGAAAGAAACTAAAGAATGTAGATGTAGTGTATATAGAAAGAAACTAAAGAATGTTGATGAAGTGTATACAGAAAGAAACTAAAGAATGTAGATGAAGTGTATATAGAAAGAAACTAAAGAATGTAGATGAAGTGTATACAGAAAGAAACTAAAGAATGTAGATGAAGTGTATATAGAAAGAAACTAAAGAATGTTGATGAAGTGTATATAGAAAGAAACTAAAGAATGTAGATGAAGTGTATATAGAAAGAAACTAAAGAATGTAGATGTAGTGTATATAGAAAGAAACTAAAGAATGTTGATGAAGTGTATATAGAAAGAAACTAAAGAATGTAGATGAAGTGTATATAGAAAGAAACTAAAGAATGTAGATGAAGTGTATACAGAATGAAACTAAAGAATGTAGATGAAGTGTATACAGAAAGAAACTAAAGAATGTTGATGAAGTGTATATAGAAAGAAACTAAAGAATGTTGATGAAGTGTATACAGAAAGAAACTAAGGAATGTAGATGAAGTGTATATAGAAAGAAACTAAAGAATGTAGATGTAGTGTATATTGAAAGAAACTAAAGAATGTAGATGAAGTGTATATAGAAAGAAACTAAAGAATGTAGATGTAGTGTATATAGAAAGAAACTAAAGAATGTTGATGAAGTGTATATAGAAAGAAACTAAAGAATGTTGATGAAGTGTATATAGAAAGAAACTAAAGAATGTAGATGAAGTGTATACAGAAAGAAACTAAAGAATGTAGGTGAAGTGTATACAGAAAGAAACTAAAGAATGTTGATGAAGTGTATACAGAAAGAAACTAAAGAATGTAGATGAAGTGTATACAGAAAGAAACTAAAGAATGTTGATGAAGTGTATACAGAAAGAAACTAAAGAATGTTGATGAAGTGTATACAGAAAGAAACTAAAGAATGTAGATGAAGTGTATATAGAAAGAAACTAAAGAATGTTGATGAAGTGTATATCGAAAGAAACTAAAGAATGTTGATGAAGTGTATATAGAAAGAAACTAAAGAATGTAGATGAAGTGTAAATAGAAAGAAACTAAAGAATGTAGATGAAGTGTATACAGAAAGAAACTAAAGAATGTTGATGAAGTGTATATAGAAAGAAACTAAAGAATGTAGATGAAGTGTATATAGAAAGAAACTAAAGAATGTTGATGAAGTGTATATAGAAAGAAACTAAAGAATGTTGATGAAGTGTATATAGAAAAAAACTAAAGAATGTAGATGAAGTGTATATAGAAAGAAACTAAAGAATGTAGATGAAGTGTATACAGAAAGAAACTAAAGAATGTTGATGAAGTGTATACAGAAAGAAACTAAAGAATGTAGATGAAGTGTATATAGAAAGAAACTAAAGAATGTTGATGAAGTGTATATAGAAAGAAACTAAAGAATGTTGATGAAGTGTATATAGAAAGAAACTAAAGAATGTAGATGAAGTGTATATAGAAAGAAACTAAAGAATGTAGATGAAGTGTATACAGAAAGAAACTAAAGAATGTAGATGAAGTGTATATAGAAAGAAACTAAAGAATGTAGATGAAGTGTATACAGAAAGAAACTAAAGAATGTTGATGAAGTGTATACAGAAACAAACTAAAGAATGTAGATGAAGTGTATATAGAAAGAAACTAAAGAATGTTGATGAAGTGTATATAGAATTAAACTAAAGAATGTTGATGAAGTGTATATAGAAAGAAACTAAAGAATGTAGATGAAGTGTATATAGAAAGAAACTAAAGAATGTAGATGAAGTGTATACAGAAAGAAACTAAAGAATGTTGATGAAGTGTATACAGAAAGAAACTAAAGAATGTAGATGAAGTGTATATAGAAAGAAACTAAAGAATGTAGATGTAGTGTATATAGAAAGAAACTAAAGAATGTTGATGAAGTGTATACAGAAAGAAACTAAAGAATGTAGATGAAGTGTATATAGAAAGAAACTAAAGAATGTAGATGAAGTGTATACAGAAAGAAACTAAAGAATGTAGATGAAGTGTATATAGAAAGAAACTAAAGAATGTTGATGAAGTGTATATAGAAAGAAACTAAAGAATGTAGATGAAGTGTATATAGAAAGAAACTAAAGAATGTAGATGTAGTGTATATAGAAAGAAACTAAAGAATGTTGATGAAGTGTATATAGAAAGAAACTAAAGAATGTAGATGAAGTGTATATAGAAAGAAACTAAAGAATGTAGATGAAGTGTATACAGAATGAAACTAAAAATGTAGATGAAGTGTATACAGAAAGAAACTAAAGAATGTTGATGAAGTGTATATAGAAAGAAACTAAAGAATGTTGATGAAGTGTATACAGAAAGAAACTAAGGAATGTAGATGAAGTGTATATAGAAAGAAACTAAAGAATGTAGATGTAGTGTATATTGAAAGAAACTAAAGAATGTAGATGAAGTGTATATAGAAAGAAACTAAAGAATGTAGATGTAGTGTATATAGAAAGAAACTAAAGAATGTTGATGAAGTGTATATAGAAAGAAACTAAAGAATGTTGATGAAGTGTATATAGAAAGAAACTAAAGAATGTAGATGAAGTGTATACAGAAAGAAACTTAAGAATGTAGATGAAGTGTATACAGAAAGAAACTAAAGAATGTTGATGAAGTGTATACAGAAAGAAACTAAAGAATGTTGATGAAGTGTATACAGAAAGAAACTAAAGAATGTTGATGAAGTGTATACAGAAAGAAACTAAAGAATGTAGATGTAGTGTATATAGAAAGAAACTAAAGAATGTAGATGAAGTGTATACAGAATGAAACTAAAGAATGTAGATGAAGTGTATACAGAAAGAAACTAAAGAATGTTGATGAAGTGTATATAGAAAGAAACTAAAGAATGTTGATGAAGTGTATACAGAAAGAAACTAAAGAATGTAGATGAAGTGTATATAGAAGGAAACTAAAGAATGTAGATGTAGTGTATATAGAAAGAAACTAAAGAATGTAGATGAAGTGTATATAGAAAGAAACTAAAGAATGTAGATGTAGTGTATATAGAAAGAAACTAAAGAATGTTGATGAAGTGTATATAGAAGGAAACTAAAGAATGTTGATGAAGTGTATATAGAAAGAAACTAAAGAATGTAGATGAAGTGTATACAGAAAGAAACTAAAGAATGTAGATGAAGTGTATACAGAAAGAAACTAAAGAATGTTGATGAAGTGTATACAGAAAGAAACTAAAGAATGTTGATGAAGTGTATACAGAAAGAAACTAAAGAATGTTGATGAAGTGTATACAGAAAGAAACTAAAGAATGTAGATGAAGTGTATATAGAAAGAAACTAAAGAATGTTGATGAAGTGTATATAGAAAGAAACTAAAGAATGTTGATGAAGTGTATATAGAAAAAAACTAAAGAATGTAGATGAAGTGTATATAGAAAGAAACTAAAGAATGTAGATGAAGTGTATACAGAAAGAAACTAAAGAATGTTGATGAAGTGTATACAGAAAGAAACTAAAGAATGTAGATGAAGTGTATATAGAAAGAAACTAAAGAATGTTGATGAAGTGTATATAGAAAGAAACTAAAGAATGTTGATGAAGTGTATATAGAAAGAAACTAAAGAATGTAGATGAAGTGTATATAGAAAGAAACTAAAGAATGTAGATGAAGTGTATACAGAAAGAAACTAAAGAATGTTGATGAAGTGTATACAGAAAGAAACTAAAGAATGTAGATGAAGTGTATATAGAAAGAAACTAAAGAATGTTGATGAAGTGTATATAGAAAGAAACTAAAGAATGTAGATGAAGTGTATATAGAAAGAAACTAAAGAATGTAGATGAAGTGTATACAGAAAGAAACTAAAGAATGTTGATGAAGTGTATACAGAAACAAACTAAAGAATGTAGATGAAGTGTATATAGAAAGAAACTAAAGAATGTTGATGAAGTGTATATAGAATTAAACTAAAGAATGTTGATGAAGTGTATATAGAAAGAAACTAAAGAATGTAGATGAAGTGTATATAGAAAGAAACTAAAGAATGTAGATGAAGTGTATACAGAAAGAAACTAAAGAATGTTGATGAAGTGTATACAGAAAGAAACTAAAGAATGTAGATGAAGTGTATATAGAAAGAAACTAAAGAATGTAGATGTAGTGTATATAGAAAGAAACTAAAGAATGTTGATGAAGTGTATACAGAAAGAAACTAAAGAATGTAGATGAAGTGTATATAGAAAGAAACTAAAGAATGTAGATGAGGTGTATACAGAAAGAAACTAAAGAATGTAGATGAAGTGTATATAGAAAGAAACTAAAGAATGTTGATGAAGTGTATATAGAAAGAAACTAAAGAATGTAGATGAAGTGTATATAGAAAGAAACTAATGAATGTAGATGTAGTGTATATAGAAAGAAACTAAAGGATGTTGATGAAGTGTATATAGAAAGAAACTAAAGAATGTAGATGAAGTGTATATAGAAAGAAACTAAAGAATGTAGATGAAGTGTATACAGAATGAAACTTAAGAATGTAGATGAAGTGTATACAGAAAGAAACTAAAGAATGTTGATGAAGTGTATATAGAAAGAAACTAAAGAATGTTGATGAAGTGTATACAGAAAGAAACTAAGGAATGTAGATGAAGTGTATATAGAAAGAAACTAAAGAATGTAGATGTAGTGTATATTGAAAGAAACTAAAGAATGTAGATGAAGTGTATATAGAAAGAAACTAAAGAATGTAGATGTAGTGTATATAGAAAGAAACTAAAGAATGTTGATGAAGTGTATATAGAAAGAAACTAAAGAATGTTGATGAAGTGTATATAGAAAGAAACTAAAGAATGTAGATGAAGTGTATACAGAAAGAAACTAAAGAATGTAGATGAAGTGTATACAGAAAGAAACTAAAGAATGTTGATGAAGTGTATACAGAAAGAAACTAAAGAATGTTGATGAAGTGTATACAGAAAGAAACTAAAGAATGTTGATGAAGTGTATACAGAAAGAAACTAAAGAATGTAGATGTAGTGTATATAGAAAGAAACTGAAGAATGTAGATGAAGTGTATACAGAATGAAACTAAAGAATGTAGATGAAGTGTATACAGAAAGAAACTAAAGAATGTTGATGAAGTGTATATAGAAAGAAACTAAAGAATGTTGATGAAGTGTATACAGAAAGAAACTAAAGAATGTAGATGAAGTGTATATAGAAAGAAACTAAAGAATGTAGATGTAGTGTATATAGAAAGAAACTAAAGAATGTAGATGAA
This sequence comes from Eledone cirrhosa, assembly GCA_964016885.1. Lineage (NCBI taxonomy): Eukaryota > Metazoa > Mollusca > Cephalopoda > Octopoda > Eledonidae > Eledone > Eledone cirrhosa. The sequence goes on from OZ024754.1 coordinate 34,928,292, forward strand.
GTGTATATAGAAAGAAACTAAAGAATGTAGATGTAGTGTATATAGAAAGAAACTAAAGAATGTTGATGAAGTGTATATAGAAGGAAACTAAAGAATGTTGATGAAGTGTATATCGAAAGAAACTAAAGAATGTAGATGAAGTGTATACAGAAAGAAACTAAAGAATGTAGATGAAGTGTATACAGAAAAAACTAAAGAATGTTGATGAAGTGTATACAGAAAGAAACTAAAGAATGTTGATGAATTGTATACAGAAAGAAACTAAAGAATGTTGATGAAGTGTATACAGAAAGAAACTAAAGAATGTAGATGAAGTGTATACAGAAAGAAATTAAAGAATGTAGATGAAGTGTATACAGAAAGAAACTAAACAATGTAGATGAAGTGTATACAGAAAGAAACTAAAGAATGTAGATGAAGCGTATACAGAAAGAAACTAAAGAATGTTGATGAAGTGTATACAGAATGAAACTAAAGAATGTTGATGAAGTGTATATAGAAAGAAACTAAAGAATGTTGATGAAGTGTATATAGAAAGAAACTAAAGAATGTAGATGAAGTGTATACAGAAAGAAACTAAAGAATGTTGATGAAGTGTATATAGAAAGAAACTAAATAATGTTGATGAAGTGTATACAGAAAGAAACTAAAGAATGTTGATGAAGTGTATACAGAAAGAAACTAAAGAATGTAGATGAAGTGTATACAGAAAGAAACTAAAGAATGTTGATGAAGTGTATACAGAAAGAAACTAAAGAATGTTGATGAAGTGTATACAGAAAGAAACTAAAGAATGTAGATGAAGTGTATATAGAAAGAAACTAAAGAATGTTGATGAAGTGTATATAGAAAGAAACTAAAGAATGTTGATGAAGTGTATATAGAAAGAAACTAAAGAATGTAGATGAAGTGTAAATAGAAAGAAACTAAAGAATGTAGATGAAGTGTATACAGAAAGAAACTAAAGAATGTTGATGAAGTGTATATAGAAAGAAACTAAAGAATGTAGATGAAGTGTATATAGAAAGAAACTAAAGAATGTTGATGAAGTGTATATAGAAAGAAACTAAAGAATGTTGATGAAGTGTATATAGAAAAAAACTAAAGAATGTAGATGAAGTGTATATAGAAAGAAACTAAAGAATGTAGATGAAGTGTATACAGAAAGAAACTAAAGAATGTTGATGAAGTGTATACAGAAAGAAACTAAAGAATGTAGATGAAGTGTATATAGAAAGAAACTAAAGAATGTTGATGAAGTGTATATAGAAAGAAACTAAAGAATGTAGATGTAGTGTATATAGAAAGAAACTAAAGAATGTTGATGAAGTGTATATAGAAAGAAACTAAATAATGTTGATGAAGTGTATACAGAAAGAAACTAAAGAATGTAGATGAAGTGTATATAGAAAGAAACTAAAGAATATTAATAAAGTGTATATAGAAAGAAACTAAAGAATGTTGATGAAGTGTATATAGAAAGAAACTAAAGAATGTAGATGAAGTGGAAATAGAAAGAAACTAAAGAATGTTGATGAAGTGTATATAGAAAGAAACTAAAGAATGTTGATGAAGTGTATATAGAAAGAAACTAAAGAATGTAGATGAAGTGTATACAGAAAGAAACTAAAGAATGTTGATGAAGTGGAAATAGAAAGAAACTAAAGAATGTTGATGAAGTGTATATAGAAAGAAACTAAAGAATGTTGATGAAGTGTATATAGAAAGAAACTAAAGAATGTAGATGAAGTGTATACAGAAAGAAACTAAAGAATGTTGATGAAGTGTATACAGAAAGAAACTAAAGAATGTAGATGAAGTGTATATAGAAAGAAACTAAAGAATGTTGATGAAGTGTATATAGAAAGAAACTAAAGAATGTAGATGAAGTGTATATAGAAAGAAACTAAAGAATGTAGATGAAGTGTATACAGAAAGAAACTAAAGAATGTTGATGAAGTGTATACAGAAAGAAACTAAAGAATGTAGATGAAGTGTATATAGAAAGAAACTAAAGAATGTTGATGAAGTGTATATAGAAAGAAACTAAAGAATGTTGATGAAGTGTATATAGAATTAAACTAAAGAATGTTGATGAAGTGTATATAGAAAGAAACTAAAGAATGTAGATGAAGTGTATATAGAAAGAAACTAAAGAATGTAGATGAAGTGTATACAGAAAGAAACTAAAGAATGTTGATGAAGTGTATACAGAAAGAAACTAAAGAATGTAGATGAAGTGTATATAGAAAGAAACTAAAGAATGTAGATGTAGTGTATATAGAAAGAAACTAAAGAATGTTGATGAAGTGTATACAGAAAGAAACTAAAGAATGTAGATGAAGTGTATATAGAAAGAAACTAAAGAATGTAGATGAAGTGTATACAGAAAGAAACTAAAGAATGTAGATGAAGTGTATATAGAAAGAAACTAAAGAATGTTGATGAAGTGTATATAGAAAGAAACTAAAGAATGTAGATGAAGTGTATATAGAAAGAAACTAAAGAATGTAGATGTAGTGTATATAGAAAGAAACTAAAGAATGTTGATGAAGTGTATATAGAAAGAAACTAAAGAATGTAGATGAAGTGTATATAGAAAGAAACTAAAGAATGTAGATGAAGTGTATACAGAATGAAACTAAAGAATGTAGATGAAGTGTATACAGAAAGAAACTAAAGAATGTTGATGAAGTGTATATAGAAAGAAACTAAAGAATGTTGATGAAGTGTATACAGAAAGAAACTAAGGAATGTAGATGAAGTGTATATAGAAAGAAACTAAAGAATGTAGATGTAGTGTATATTGAAAGAAACTAAAGAATGTAGATGAAGTGTATATAGAAAGAAACTAAAGAATGTAGATGTAGTGTATATAGCAAGAAACTAAAGAATGTTGATGAAGTGTATATAGAAAGAAACTAAAGAATGTTGATGAAGTGTATATAGAAAGAAACTAAAGAATGTAGATGAAGTGTATACAGAAAGAAACTAAAGAATGTAGATGAAGTGTATACAGAAAGAAACTAAAGAATGTTGATGAAGTGTATACAGAAAGAAACTAAAGAATGTTGATGAAGTGTATACAGAAAGAAACTAAAGAATGTTGATGAAGTGTATACAGAAAGAAACTAAAGAATGTAGATGAAGTGTATACAGAAAGAAACTAAAGAATGTAGATGAAGTGTATATAGAAAGAAACTAAAGAATGTAGATGAAGTGTATATAGAAAGAAACTAAAGAATGTTGATGAAGTGTATACAGAAAGAAACTAAAGAATGTAGATGAAGTGTATATAGAAAGAAACTAACGAATGTAGATGTAGTGTATATAGAAAGAAACTAAAGAATGTTGATGAAGTGTATATAGAAAGAAACTAAAGAATGTAGATGAAGTGTATATAGAAAGAAACTAAAGAATGTAGATGAAGTGTATACAGAATGAAACTAAAGAATGTAGATGAAGTGTATACAGAAAGAAACTAAAGAATGTTGATGAAGTGTATATAGAAAGAAACTAACGAATGTTGATGAAGTGTATACAGAAAGAAACTAAAGAATGTAGATGAAGTGTATATAGAAAGAAACTAAAGAATGTAGATGTAGTGTATATAGAAAGAAATTAAAGAATGTAGATGAAGTGTATATAGAAAGAAACTAAAGAATGTAGATGTAGTGTATACAGAATGAAACTAAAGAATGTAGATGAAGTGTATACAGAAAGAAACTAAAGAATGTTGATGAACTGTATATAGAAAGAAACTAAAGAATGTTGATGAAGTGTATACAGAAAGAAACTAAAGAATGTTGATGAAGTGTATACAGAAAGAAACTAAAGAATGTAGATGAAGTGTATACAGAAAGAAACTAAAGAATGTAGATGTAGTGTATATAGAAAGAAACTAAAGAATGTAGATGAAGTGTATACAGAATGAAACTAAAGAATGTAGATGAAGTGTATACAGAAAGAAACTAAAGAATGTTGATGAAGTGTATATAGAAAGAAACTAAAGAATGTTGATGAAGTGTATACAGAAAGAAACTAAAGAATGTAGATGAAGTGTATATAGAAAGAAACTAAAGAATGTAGATGTAGTGTATATAGAAAGAAACTAAAGAATGTAGATGAAGTGTATATAGAAAGAAACTAAAGAATGTAGATGTAGTGTATATAGAAAGAAACTAAAGAATGTTGATGAAGTGTATATAGAAAGAAACTAAAGAATGTTGATGAAGTGTATACAGAAAGAAATTAAAGAATGTAGATGAAGTGTATACAGAAAGAAACTAAAGAATGTAGATGAAGTGTATACAGAAAGAAACTAAAGAATGTAGATGAAGTGTATACAGAAAGAAACTAAAGAATGTTGATGAAGTGTATACAGAATGAAACTAAAGAATGTTGATGAAGTGTATATAGAAAGAAACTAAAGAATGTTGATGAAGTGTATATAGAAAGAAACTAAAGAATGTAGATGAAGTGTATACAGAAAGAAACTAAAGAATGTTGATGAAGTGTATATAGAAAGAAACTAAAGAATGTTGATGAAGTGTATATAGAAAGAAACTAAAAAATGTAGATGAAGTGTATACAGAATGAAACTAAAGAATGTAGATGAAGTGTATACAGAAAGAAACTAAAGAATGTTGATGAAGTGTATATAGAAAGAAACTAAAGAATGTAGATGAAGTGTATACAGAAAGAAACTAAAGAATGTAGATGAAGTGTATATAGAAAGAAACTAAAGAATGTTGATGAAGTGTATATAGAAAGAAACTAAAGAATGTAGATGAAGTGTATATAGAAAGAAACTAACGAATGTAGATGTAGTGTATATAGAAAGAAACTAAAGAATGTTGATGAAGTGTATATAGAAAGAAACTAAAGAATGTAGATGAAGTGTATATAGAAAGAAACTAAAGAATGTAGATGAAGTGTATACAGAATGAAACTAAAGAATGTAGATGAAGTGTATACAGAAAGAAACTAAAGAATGTTGATGAAGTGTATATAGAAAGAAACTAAAGAATGTTGATGAAGTGTATACAGAAAGAAACTAAAGAATGTAGATGAAGTGTATATAGAAAGAAACTAAAGAATGTAGATGTAGTGTATATAGAAAGAAATTAAAGAATGTAGATGAAGTGTATATAGAAAGAAACTAAAGAATGTAGATGTAGTGTATACAGAATGAAACTAAAGAATGTAGATGAAGTGTATACAGAAAGAAACTAAAGAATGTTGATGAAGTGTATATAGAAAGAAACTAAAGAATGTTGATGAAGTGTATACAGAAAGAAACTAAAGAATGTTGATGAAGTGTATACAGAAAGAAACTAAATAATGTAGATGAAGTGTATACAGAAAGAAACTAAAGAATGTAGATGTAGTGTATATAGAAAGAAACTAAAGAATGTAGATGAAGTGTATACAGAATGAAACTAAAGAATGTAGATGAAGTGTATACAGAAAGAAACTAAAGAATGTTGATGAAGTGTATATAGAAAGAAACTAAAGAATGTTGATGAAGTGTATACAGAAAGAAACTAAAGAATGTAGATGAAGTGTATATAGAAAGAAACTAAAGAATGTAGATGTAGTGTATATAGAAAGAAACTAAAGAATGTAGATGAAGTGTATATAGAAAGAAACTAAAGAATGTAGATGTAGTGTATATAGAAAGAAACTAAAGAATGTTGATGAAGTGTATATAGAAAGAAACTAAAGAATGTTGATGAAGTGTATACAGAAAGAAATTAAAGAATGTAGATGAAGTGTATACAGAAAGAAACTAAAGAATGTAGATGAAGTGTATACAGAAAGAAACTAAAGAATGTAGATGAAGTGTATACAGAAAGAAACTAAAGAATGTTGATGAAGTGTATACAGAATGAAACTAAAGAATGTTGATGAAGTGTATATAGAAAGAAACTAAAGAATGTTGATGAAGTGTATATAGAAAGAAACTAAAGAATGTAGATGAAGTGTATACAGAAAGAAACTAAAGAATGTTGATGAAGTGTATATAGAAAGAAACTAAAGAATGTTGATGAAGTGTATATAGAAAGAAACTAAAAAATGTAGATGAAGTGTATACAGAATGAAACTAAAGAATGTAGATGAAGTGTATACAGAAAGAAACTAAAGAATGTTAATGAAGTGTATATAGAAAGAAACTAAAGAATGTTGATGAAGTGTATACAGAAAGAAACTAAAGAATGTAGATGAAGTGTATATAGAAAGAAACTAAAGAATGTAGATGTAGTGTATATAGAAAGAAACTAAAGAATGTTGATGAAGTGTATATAGAAAGAAACTAAAGAATGTAGATGAAGTGTATATAGAAAGAAACTAAAGAATGTAGATGAAGTGTATACAGAATGAAACTAAAGAATGTAGATGAAGTGTATACAGAAAGAAACTAAAGAATGTTGATGAAGTGTATATAGAAAGAAACTAAAGAATGTTGATGAAGTGTCTATAGAATGAAACTAAAGAATGTAGATGTAGTGTATACAGAAAGAAACTAAAGAATGTAGATGAAGTGTATACAGAAAGAAACTAAAGAATGTTGATGAAGTGTATATAGAAAGAAACTAAAGAATGTAGATGAAGTGTATATAGAAAGAAACTAAAGAATGTTGATGAAGTGTATATAGAAAGAAACTAAAGAATGTAGATGAAGTGTATATACAAAGAAACTAAAGAATGTAGATGAAGTGTATATAGAAAGAAACTAAAGAATGTTGATGAAGTGTATACAGAAAGAAACTAAAGAACGTAGATGAAGTGTATATAGAAAGAAACTAAAGAATGTAGATGAAGTAAATACAGAAAGAAACTAAAGAATGTTGATGAAGTGTCTATAGAAAGAAACTAAAGAATCTAGATGAAGTGTATACAGAAAGAAACTAAAGAATGTAGATGAAGTGTATATAGAAAGAAACTAAAGAATGTTGATGAAGTGTATATAGAAAGAAACTAAAGAATGTTGATGAAGTGTATACAGAAAGAAACTAAAGAATGTTGATGAAGTGTATATAGAAAGAAACTAAAGAATGTTGATGAAGTGTATACAGAAAGAAACTAAAGAATGTTGATGAAGTGTATATAGAAAGAAACTAAAGAATGTAGATGAAGTGTATACAGAAAGAAACTAAAGAATGTAGATGAAGTGTATATAGAAAGAAACTAAAGAATGTTGATGAAGTGTATACAGAAAGAAACTAAAGAATGTAGATGAAGTGTATATAGAAAGAAACTAAAGAATGTTGATGAAGTGTATACAGAAAGAAACTAAAGAATGTAGATGAAGTGTATATAGAAAGAAACTAAAGAATGTTGATGAAGTGTATATAGAAAGAAACTAAAGAATGTAGATGAAGTGTATATAGAAAGAAACTAAAGAATGTTGATGAAGTGCATATAGAAAGAAACTAAAGAATGTTGATGAAGTGTATACAGAAAGAAACTAAAGAATGTAGATGAAGTGTATATAGAAAGAAACTAAAGAATGTTGATGAAGTGTATACAGAAAGAAACTAAAGAATGTAGATGAAGTGTATATAGAAAGAAACTAAAGAATGTTGATGAAGTGTATATAGAAAGAAACTAATGAATGTTGATGAAGTGTATACAGAAAGAAACTAAAGAATGTAGATGAAGTGTATATAGAAAGAAACTAAAGAATGTAGATGAAGTGTATATAGAAAGAAACTAAAGAATGTTGATGAAGTGTCTACAGAAAGAAACTAAAGAATGTTGATGAAGTGTATATAGAAAGAAACTAAAGAATGTTGATGAAGTGTCTACAGAAAGAAACTAAAGAATGTTGATGAAGTGTCTACAGAAAGAAACTAAAGAATGTTGATGAAGTGTCTACAGAATGAAACTAAAGAATGTTGATGAAGTGTATATAGAAAGAAACTAAAGAATGTAGATGAAGTGTATACAGAAAGAAACTAAAGAATGTTGATGAAGTGTATACAGAATGAAATTAAAGAATGTAGATGAAGTGTATACAGAAAGAAACTAAAGAATGTAGATGAAGTGTATACAGAAAGAAACTAAAGAATGTAGATGAAGTGTATACAGAAAGAAACTAAAGAATGTTGATGAAGTGTATACAGAATGAAATTAAAGAATGTTGATGAAGTGTATATAGAAAGAAACTAAAGAATGTTGATGAAGTGTATATAGAAAGAAACTAAAGAATGTAGATGAAGTGTATACAGAAAGAAACTAAAGAATGTTGATGAAGTGTATACAGAATGAAATTAAAGAATGTAGATGAAGTGTATACAGAAAGAAACTAAAGAATGTAGATGAAGTGTATACAGAAAGAAACTAAAGAATGTAGATGAAGTGTATACAGAAAGAAACTAAAGAATGTTGATGAAGTGTACACAGAATGAAACTAAAGAATGTTGATGAAGTGTATATAGAACGAAACTAAAGAATGTTGATGAAGTGTATATAGAAAGAAACTAAAGAATGTAGATGAAGTGTATACAGAAAGAAACTAAAGAATGTTGATGAAGTGTATATAGAAAGAAACTAAAGAATGTTGATGAAGTGTCTATAGAATGAAACTAAAGAATGTAGATGTAGTGTATACAGAAAGAAACTAAAGAATGTAGATGAAGTGTATACAGAAAGAAACTAAAGAATGTTGATGAAGTGTATATAGAAAGAAACTAAAGAATGTAGATGAAGTGTATATACAAAGAAACTAAAGAATGTAGATGAAGTGTATATAGAAAGAAACTAAAGAATGTTGATGAAGTGTATACAGAAAGAAACTAAAGAACGTAGATGAAGTGTATATAGAAAGAAACAAAAGAATGTAGATGAAGTAAATACAGAAAGAAACTAAAGAATGTTGATGAAGTGTCTATAGAAAGAAACTAAAGAATGTAGATGAAGTGTATACAGAAAGAAACTAAAGAATGTAGATGAAGTGTATATAGAAAGAAACTAAAGAATGTTGATGAAGTGTATATAGAAAGAAACTAAAGAATGTTGATGAAGTGTATACAGAAAGAAACTAAAGAATGTTGATGAAGTGTATATAGAAAGAAACTAAAGAATGTTGATGAAGTGTATACAGAAAGAAACTAAAGAATGTTGATGAAGTGTATATAGAAAGAAACTAAAGAATGTAGATGAAGTGTATACAGAAAGAAACTAAAGAATGTAGATGAAGTGTATATAGAAAGAAACTAAAGAATGTTGATGAAGTGTATACAGAAAGAAACTAAAGAATGTAGATGAAGTGTATATAGAAAGAAACTAAAGAATGTTGATGAAGTGTATACAGAAAGAAACTAAAGAATGTAGATGAAGTGTATATAGAAAGAAACTAAAGAATGTTGATGAAGTGTATATAGAAAGAAACTAAAGAATGTAGATGAAGTGTATATAGAAAGAAACTAAAGAATGTTGATGAAGTGCATATAGAAAGAAACTAAAGAATGTTGATGAAGTGTATACAGAAAGAAACTAAAGAATGTAGATGAAGTGTATATAGAAAGAAACTAAAGAATGTTGATGAAGTGTATACAGAAAGAAACTAAAGAATGTAGATGAAGTGTATATAGAAAGAAACTAAAGAATGTAGATGAAGTGTATATAGAAAGAAACTAAAGAATGTTGATGAAGTGTCTACAGAAAGAAACTAAAGAATGTTGATGAAGTGTATATAGAAAGAAACTAAAGAATGTTGATGAAGTGTCTACAGAAAGAAACTAAAGAATGTTGATGAAGTGTCTACAGAAAGAAACTAAAGAATGTTGATGAAGTGTCTACAGAAAGAAACTAAAGAATGTTGATGAAGTGTATATAGAAAGAAACTAAAGAATGTAGATGAAGTGTATACAGAAAGAAACTAAAGAATGTTGATGAAGTGTATACAGAATGAAATTAAAGAATGTAGATGAAGTGTATACAGAAAGAAACTAAAGAATGTAGATGAAGTGTATACAGAAAGAAACTAAAGAATGTAGATGAAGTGTATACAGAAAGAAACTAAAGAATGTTGATGAAGTGTATACAGAATGAAATTAAAGAATGTTGATGAAGTGTATATAGAAAGAAACTAAAGAATGTTGATGAAGTGTATATAGAAAGAAACTAAAGAATGTAGATGAAGTGTATACAGAAAGAAACTAAAGAATGTAGATGAAGTGTATACAGAAAGAAACTAAAGAATGTTGATGAAGTGTACACAGAATGAAACTAAAGAATGTTGATGAAGTGTATATAGAACGAAACTAAAGAATGTTGATGAAGTGTATATAGAAAGAAACTAAAGAATGTAGATGAAGTGTATACAGAAAGAAACGAAAGAATGTTGATGAAGTGTATATAGAAAGAAACTAAAGAATGTTGATGAAGTGTCTATAGAATGAAACTAAAGAATGTAGATGTAGTGTATACAGAAAGAAACTAAAGAATGTAGATGAAGTGTATACAGAAAGAAACTAAAGAATGTTGATGAAGTGTATATAGAAAGAAACTAAAGAATGTAGATGAAGTGTATATACAAAGAAACTAAAGAATGTAGATGAAGTGTATATAGAAAGAAACTAAAGAATGTTGATGAAGTGTATACAGAAAGAAACTAAAGAACGTAGATGAAGTGTATATAGAAAGAAACAAAAGAATGTAGATGAAGTAAATACAGAAAGAAACTAAAGAATGTTGATGAAGTGTCTATAGAAAGAAACTAAAGAATGTAGATGAAGTGTATACAGAAAGAAACTAAAGAATGTAGATGAAGTGTATATAGAAAGAAACTAAAGAATGTTGATGAAGTGTATATAGAAAGAAACTAAAGAACGTTGATGAAGTGTATACAGAAAGAAACTAAAGAATGTTGATGAAGTGTATATAGAAAGAAACTAAAGAATGTTGATGAAGTGTATACAGAAAGAAACTAAAGAATGTTGATGAAGTGTATATAGAAAGAAACTAAAGAATGTAGATGAAGTGTATACAGAAAGAAACTAAAGAATGTAGATGAAGTGTATATAGAAAGAAACTAAAGAATGTTGATGAAGTGTATACAGAAAGAAACTAAAGAATGTAGATGAAGTGTATATAGAAAGAAACTAAAGAATGTTGATGAAGTGTATACAGAAAGAAACTAAAGAATGTAGATGAAGTGTATATAGAAAGAAACTAAAGAATGTTGATGAAGTGTATATAGAAAGAAACTAAAGAATGTAGATGAAGTGTATATAGAAAGAAACTAAAGAATGTTGATGAAGTGCATATAGAAAGAAACTAAAGAATGTTGATGAAGTGTATACAGAAAGAAACTAAAGAATGTAGATGAAGTGTATATAGAAAGAAACTAAAGAATGTTGATGAAGTGTATACAGAAAGAAACTAAAGAATGTAGATGAAGTGTATATAGAAAGAAACTAAAGAATGTTGATGAAGTGTATATAGAAAGAAACTAATGAATGTTGATGAAGTGTATACAGAAAGAAACTAAAGAATGTAGATGAAGTGTATATAGAAAGAAACTAAAGAATGTAGATGAAGTGTATATAGAAAGAAACTAAAGAATGTTGATGAAGTGTCTACAGAAAGAAACTAAAGAATGTTGATGAAGTGTATATAGAAAGAAACTAAAGAATGTTGATGAAGTGTCTACAGAAAGAAACTAAAGAATGTTGATGAAGTGTCTACAGAAAGAAACTAAAGAATGTTGATGAAGTGTCTACAGAAAGAAACTAAAGAATGTTGATGAAGTGTATATAGAAAGAAACTAAAGAATGTAGATGAAGTGTATACAGAAAGAAACTAAAGAATGTTGATGAAGTGTATACAGAATGAAATTAAAGAATGTAGATGAAGTGTATACAGAAAGAAACTAAAGAATGTAGATGAAGTGTATACAGAAAGAAACTAAAGAATGTAGATGAAGTGTATACAGAAAGAAACTAAAGAATGTTGATGAAGTGTATACAGAATGAAATTAAAGAATGTTGATGAAGTGTATATAGAAAGAAACTAAAGAATGTTGATGAAGTGTATATAGAAAGAAACTAAAGAATGTTGATGAAGTGTATACAGAATGAAATTAAAGAATGTAGATGAAGTGTATACAGAAAGAAACTAAAGAATGTAGATGAAGTGTATACAGAAAGAAACTAAAGAATGTAGATGAAGTGTATACAGAAAGAAACTAAAGAATGTTGATGAAGTGTACACAGAATGAAACTAAAGAATGTTGATGAAGTGTATATAGAAAGAAACTAAAGAATGTTGATGAAGTGTATATAGAAAGAAACTAAAGAATGTAGATGAAGTGTATACAGAAAGAAACTAAAGAATGTTGATGAAGTGTATATAGAAAGAAACTAAAGAATGTTGATGAAGTGTATATAGAAAGAAACTAAAGAATGTAGATGAAGTGTATACAGAATGAAACTAAAGAATGTAGATGAAGTGTATACAGAAAGAAACTAAAGAATGTTGATGAAGTGTATATAGAAAGAAACTAAAGAATGTTGATGAAGTGTATACAGAAAGAAACTAAAGAATGTAGATGAAGTGTATATAGAAAGAAACTAAAGAATGTAGATGTAGTGTATATAGAAAGAAACTAAAGAATGTTGATGAAGTGTATATAGAAAGAAACTAAAGAATGTAGATGAAGTGTATATAGAAAGAAACTAAAGAATGTAGATGAAGTGTATACAGAATGAAACTAAAGAATGTAGATGAAGTGTATACAGAAAGAAACTAAAGAATGTTGATGAAGTGTATATAGAAAGAAACTAAAGAATGTTGATGAAGTGTCTATAGAATGAAACTAAAGAATGTAGATGTAGTGTATACAGAAAGAAACTAAAGAATGTAGATGAAGTGTATACAGAAAGAAACTAAAGAATGTTGATGAAGTGTATATAGAAAGAAACTAAAGAATGTAGATGAAGTGTATATAGAAAGAAACTAAAGAATGTTGATGAAGTGTATATAGAAAGAAACTAAAGAATGTAGATGAAGTGTATATACAAAGAAACTAAAGAATGTAGATGAAGTGTATATAGAAAGAAACTAAAGAATGTTGATGAAGTGTCTACAGAAAGAAACTAAAGAATGTTGATGAAGTGTCTACAGAAAGAAACTAAAGAATGTTGATGAAGTGTATATAGAAAGAAACTAAAGAATGTTGATGAAGTGTCTACAGAAAGAAACTAAAGAATGTTGATGAAGTGTCTACAGAAAGAAACTAAAGAATGTTGATGAAGTGTCTACAGAAAGAAACTAAAGAATGTTGATGAAGTGTATATAGAAAGAAACTAAAGAATGTAGATGAAGTGTATACAGAAAGAAACTAAAGAATGTTGATGAAGTGTATACAGAATGAAATTAAAGAATGTAGATGAAGTGTATACAGAAAGAAACTAAAGAATGTAGATGAAGTGTATACAGAAAGAAACTAAAGAATGTAGATGAAGTGTATACAGAAAGAAACTAAAGAATGTTGATGAAGTGTATACAGAATGAAATTAAAGAATGTTGATGAAGTGTATATAGAAAGAAACTAAAGAATGTTGATGAAGTGTATATAGAAAGAAACTAAAGAATGTAGATGAAGTGTATACAGAAAGAAACTAAAGAATGTTGATGAAGTGTATACAGAATGAAATTAAAGAATGTAGATGAAGTGTATACAGAAAGAAACTAAAGAATGTAGATGAAGTGTATACAGAAAGAAACTAAAGAATGTAGATGAAGTGTATACAGAAAGAAACTAAAGAATGTTGATGAAGTGTACACAGAATGAAACTAAAGAATGTTGATGAAGTGTATATAGAAAGAAACTAAAAAATGTAGATGAAGTGTATACAGAATGAAACTAAAGAATGTAGATGAAGTGTATACAGAAAGAAACTAAAGAATGTTAATGAAGTGTATATAGAAAGAAACTAAAGAATGTTGATGAAGTGTATACAGAAAGAAACTAAAGAATGTAGATGAAGTGTATATAGAAAGAAACTAAAGAATGTAGATGTAGTGTATATAGAAAGAAACTAAAGAATGTTGATGAAGTGTATATAGAAAGAAACTAAAGAATGTAGATGAAGTGTATATAGAAAGAAACTAAAGAATGTAGATGAAGTGTATACAGAATGAAACTAAAGAATGTAGATGAAGTGTATACAGAAAGAAACTAAAGAATGTTGATGAAGTGTATATAGAAAGAAACTAAAGAATGTTGATGAAGTGTCTATAGAATGAAACTAAAGAATGTAGATGTAGTGTATACAGAAAGAAACTAAAGAATGTAGATGAAGTGTATACAGAAAGAAACTAAAGAATGTTGATGAAGTGTATATAGAAAGAAACTAAAGAATGTAGATGAAGTGTATATAGAAAGAAACTAAAGAATGTTGATGAAGTGTATATAGAAAGAAACTAAAGAATGTAGATGAAGTGTATATACAAAGAAACTAAAGAATGTAGATGAAGTGTATATAGAAAGAAACTAAAGAATGTTGATGAAGTGTATACAGAAAGAAACTAAAGAACGTAGATGAAGTGTATATAGAAAGAAACTAAAGAATGTAGATGAAGTAAATACAGAAAGAAACTAAAGAATGTTGATGAAGTGTCTATAGAAAGAAACTAAAGAATCTAGATGAAGTGTATACAGAAAGAAACTAAAGAATGTAGATGAAGTGTATATAGAAAGAAACTAAAGAATGTTGATGAAGTGTATATAGAAAGAAACTAAAGAATGTTGATGAAGTGTATACAGAAAGAAACTAAAGAATGTTGATGAAGTGTATATAGAAAGAAACTAAAGAATGTTGATGAAGTGTATACAGAAAGAAACTAAAGAATGTTGATGAAGTGTATATAGAAAGAAACTAAAGAATGTAGATGAAGTGTATACAGAAAGAAACTAAAGAATGTAGATGAAGTGTATATAGAAAGAAACTAAAGAATGTTGATGAAGTGTATACAGAAAGAAACTAAAGAATGTAGATGAAGTGTATATAGAAAGAAACTAAAGAATGTTGATGAAGTGTATACAGAAAGAAACTAAAGAATGTAGATGAAGTGTATATAGAAAGAAACTAAAGAATGTTGATGAAGTGTATATAGAAAGAAACTAAAGAATGTAGATGAAGTGTATATAGAAAGAAACTAAAGAATGTTGATGAAGTGCATATAGAAAGAAACTAAAGAATGTTGATGAAGTGTATACAGAAAGAAACTAAAGAATGTAGATGAAGTGTATATAGAAAGAAACTAAAGAATGTTGATGAAGTGTATACAGAAAGAAACTAAAGAATGTAGATGAAGTGTATATAGAAAGAAACTAAAGAATGTTGATGAAGTGTATATAGAAAGAAACTAATGAATGTTGATGAAGTGTATACAGAAAGAAACTAAAGAATGTAGATGAAGTGTATATAGAAAGAAACTAAAGAATGTAGATGAAGTGTATATAGAAAGAAACTAAAGAATGTTGATGAAGTGTCTACAGAAAGAAACTAAAGAATGTTGATGAAGTGTATATAGAAAGAAACTAAAGAATGTTGATGAAGTGTCTACAGAAAGAAACTAAAGAATGTTGATGAAGTGTCTACAGAAAGAAACTAAAGAATGTTGATGAAGTGTCTACAGAATGAAACTAAAGAATGTTGATGAAGTGTATATAGAAAGAAACTAAAGAATGTAGATGAAGTGTATACAGAAAGAAACTAAAGAATGTTGATGAAGTGTATACAGAATGAAATTAAAGAATGTAGATGAAGTGTATACAGAAAGAAACTAAAGAATGTAGATGAAGTGTATACAGAAAGAAACTAAAGAATGTAGATGAAGTGTATACAGAAAGAAACTAAAGAATGTTGATGAAGTGTATACAGAATGAAATTAAAGAATGTTGATGAAGTGTATATAGAAAGAAACTAAAGAATGTTGATGAAGTGTATATAGAAAGAAACTAAAGAATGTAGATGAAGTGTATACAGAAAGAAACTAAAGAATGTTGATGAAGTGTATACAGAATGAAATTAAAGAATGTAGATGAAGTGTATACAGAAAGAAACTAAAGAATGTAGATGAAGTGTATACAGAAAGAAACTAAAGAATGTAGATGAAGTGTATACAGAAAGAAACTAAAGAATGTTGATGAAGTGTACACAGAATGAAACTAAAGAATGTTGATGAAGTGTATATAGAACGAAACTAAAGAATGTTGATGAAGTGTATATAGAAAGAAACTAAAGAATGTAGATGAAGTGTATACAGAAAGAAACTAAAGAATGTTGATGAAGTGTATATAGAAAGAAACTAAAGAATGTTGATGAAGTGTCTATAGAATGAAACTAAAGAATGTAGATGTAGTGTATACAGAAAGAAACTAAAGAATGTAGATGAAGTGTATACAGAAAGAAACTAAAGAATGTTGATGAAGTGTATATAGAAAGAAACTAAAGAATGTAGATGAAGTGTATATACAAAGAAACTAAAGAATGTAGATGAAGTGTATATAGAAAGAAACTAAAGAATGTTGATGAAGTGTATACAGAAAGAAACTAAAGAACGTAGATGAAGTGTATATAGAAAGAAACAAAAGAATGTAGATGAAGTAAATACAGAAAGAAACTAAAGAATGTTGATGAAGTGTCTATAGAAAGAAACTAAAGAATGTAGATGAAGTGTATACAGAAAGAAACTAAAGAATGTAGATGAAGTGTATATAGAAAGAAACTAAAGAATGTTGATGAAGTGTATATAGAAAGAAACTAAAGAATGTTGATGAAGTGTATACAGAAAGAAACTAAAGAATGTTGATGAAGTGTATATAGAAAGAAACTAAAGAATGTTGATGAAGTGTATACAGAAAGAAACTAAAGAATGTTGATGAAGTGTATATAGAAAGAAACTAAAGAATGTAGATGAAGTGTATACAGAAAGAAACTAAAGAATGTAGATGAAGTGTATATAGAAAGAAACTAAAGAATGTTGATGAAGTGTATACAGAAAGAAACTAAAGAATGTAGATGAAGTGTATATAGAAAGAAACTAAAGAATGTTGATGAAGTGTATACAGAAAGAAACTAAAGAATGTAGATGAAGTGTATATAGAAAGAAACTAAAGAATGTTGATGAAGTGTATATAGAAAGAAACTAAAGAATGTAGATGAAGTGTATATAGAAAGAAACTAAAGAATGTTGATGAAGTGCATATAGAAAGAAACTAAAGAATGTTGATGAAGTGTATACAGAAAGAAACTAAAGAATGTAGATGAAGTGTATATAGAAAGAAACTAAAGAATGTTGATGAAGTGTATACAGAAAGAAACTAAAGAATGTAGATGAAGTGTATATAGAAAGAAACTAAAGAATGTAGATGAAGTGTATATAGAAAGAAACTAAAGAATGTTGATGAAGTGTCTACAGAAAGAAACTAAAGAATGTTGATGAAGTGTATATAGAAAGAAACTAAAGAATGTTGATGAAGTGTCTACAGAAAGAAACTAAAGAATGTTGATGAAGTGTCTACAGAAAGAAACTAAAGAATGTTGATGAAGTGTCTACAGAAAGAAACTAAAGAATGTTGATGAAGTGTATATAGAAAGAAACTAAAGAATGTAGATGAAGTGTATACAGAAAGAAACTAAAGAATGTTGATGAAGTGTATACAGAATGAAATTAAAGAATGTAGATGAAGTGTATACAGAAAGAAACTAAAGAATGTAGATGAAGTGTATACAGAAAGAAACTAAAGAATGTAGATGAAGTGTATACAGAAAGAAACTAAAGAATGTTGATGAAGTGTATACAGAATGAAATTAAATAATGTTGATGAAGTGTATATAGAAAGAAACTAAAGAATGTTGATGAAGTGTATATAGAAAGAAACTAAAGAATGTAGATGAAGTGTATACAGAAAGAAACTAAAGAATGTTGATGAAGTGTATACAGAATGAAATTAAAGAATGTAGATGAAGTGTATACAGAAAGAAACTAAAGAATGTAGATGAAGTGTATACAGAAAGAAACTAAAGAATGTAGATGAAGTGTATACAGAAAGAAACTAAAGAATGTTGATGAAGTGTACACAGAATGAAACTAAAGAATGTTGATGAAGTGTATATAGAACGAAACTAAAGAATGTTGATGAAGTGTATATAGAAAGAAACTAAAGAATGTAGATGAAGTGTATACAGAAAGAAACGAAAGAATGTTGATGAAGTGTATATAGAAAGAAACTAAAGAATGTTGATGAAGTGTCTATAGAATGAAACTAAAGAATGTAGATGTAGTGTATACAGAAAGAAACTAAAGAATGTAGATGAAGTGTATACAGAAAGAAACTAAAGAATGTTGATGAAGTGTATATAGAAAGAAACTAAAGAATGTAGATGAAGTGTATATACAAAGAAACTAAAGAATGTAGATGAAGTGTATATAGAAAGAAACTAAAGAATGTTGATGAAGTGTATACAGAAAGAAACTAAAGAACGTAGATGAAGTGTATATAGAAAGAAACAAAAGAATGTAGATGAAGTAAATACAGAAAGAAACTAAAGAATGTTGATGAAGTGTCTATAGAAAGAAACTAAAGAATGTAGATGAAGTGTATACAGAAAGAAACTAAAGAATGTAGATGAAGTGTATATAGAAAGAAACTAAAGAATGTTGATGAAGTGTATATAGAAAGAAACTAAAGAATGTTGATGAAGTGTATACAGAAAGAAACTAAAGAATGTTGATGAAGTGTATATAGAAAGAAACTAAAGAATGTTGATGAAGTGTATACAGAAAGAAACTAAAGAATGTTGATGAAGTGTATATAGAAAGAAACTAAAGAATGTAGATGAAGTGTATACAGAAAGAAACTAAAGAATGTAGATGAAGTGTATATAGAAAGAAACTAAAGAATGTTGATGAAGTGTATACAGAAAGAAACTAAAGAATGTAGATGAAGTGTATATAGAAAGAAACTAAAGAATGTTGATGAAGTGTATACAGAAAGAAACTAAAGAATGTAGATGAAGTGTATATAGAAAGAAACTAAAGAATGTTGATGAAGTGTATATAGAAAGAAACTAAAGAATGTAGATGAAGTGTATATAGAAAGAAACTAAAGAATGTTGATGAAGTGCATATAGAAAGAAACTAAAGAATGTTGATGAAGTGTATACAGAAAGAAACTAAAGAATGTAGATGAAGTGTATATAGAAAGAAACTAAAGAATGTTGATGAAGTGTATACAGAAAGAAACTAAAGAATGTAGATGAAGTGTATATAGAAAGAAACTAAAGAATGTTGATGAAGTGTATATAGAAAGAAACTAATGAATGTTGATGAAGTTTATACAGAAAGAAACTAAAGAATGTAGATGAAGTGTATATAGAAAGAAACTAAAGAATGTAGATGAAGTGTATATAGAAAGAAACTAAAGAATGTTGATGAAGTGTCTACAGAAAGAAACTAAAGAATGTTGATGAAGTGTATATAGAAAGAAACTAAAGAATGTTGATGAAGTGTCTACAGAAAGAAACTAAAGAATGTTGATGAAGTGTCTACAGAAAGAAACTAAAGAATGTTGATGAAGTGTCTACAGAAAGAAACTAAAGAATGTTGATGAAGTGTATATAGAAAGAAACTAAAGAATGTAGATGAAGTGTATACAGAAAGAAACTAAAGAATGTTGATGAAGTGTATACAGAATGAAATTAAAGAATGTAGATGAAGTGTATACAGAAAGAAACTAAAGAATGTAGATGAAGTGTATACAGAAAGAAACTAAAGAATGTAGATGAAGTGTATACAGAAAGAAACTAAAGAATGTTGATGAAGTGTATACAGAATGAAATTAAAGAATGTTGATGAAGTGTATATAGAAAGAAACTAAAGAATGTTGATGAAGTGTATATAGAAAGAAACTAAAGAATGTTGATGAAGTGTATACAGAATGAAATTAAAGAATGTAGATGAAGTGTATACAGAAAGAAACTAAAGAATGTAGATGAAGTGTATACAGAAAGAAACTAAAGAATGTAGATGAAGTGTATACAGAAAGAAACTAAAGAATGTTGATGAAGTGTACACAGAATGAAACTAAAGAATGTTGATGAAGTGTATATAGAAAGAAACTAAAGAATGTTGATGAAGTGTATATAGAAAGAAACTAAAGAATGTAGATGAAGTGTATACAGAAAGAAACTAAAGAATGTTGATGAAGTGTATATAGAAAGAAACTAAAGAATGTTGATGAAGTGTATATAGAAAGAAACTAAAGAATGTAGATGAAGTGTATACAGAATGAAACTAAAGAATGTAGATGAAGTGTATACAGAAAGAAACTAAAGAATGTTGATGAAGTGTATATAGAAAGAAACTAAAGAATGTTGATGAAGTGTATACAGAAAGAAACTAAAGAATGTAGATGAAGTGTATATAGAAAGAAACTAAAGAATGTAGATGTAGTGTATATAGAAAGAAACTAAAGAATGTTGATGAAGTGTATATAGAAAGAAACTAAAGAATGTAGATGAAGTGTATATAGAAAGAAACTAAAGAATGTAGATGAAGTGTATACAGAATGAAACTAAAGAATGTAGATGAAGTGTATACAGAAAGAAACTAAAGAATGTTGATGAAGTGTATATAGAAAGAAACTAAAGAATGTTGATGAAGTGTCTATAGAATGAAACTAAAGAATGTAGATGTAGTGTATACAGAAAGAAACTAAAGAATGTAGATGAAGTGTATACAGAAAGAAACTAAAGAATGTTGATGAAGTGTATATAGAAAGAAACTAAAGAATGTAGATGAAGTGTATATAGAAAGAAACTAAAGAATGGTGATGAAGTGTATATAGAAAGAAACTAAAGAATGTAGATGAAGTGTATATACAAAGAAACTAAAGAATGTAGATGAAGTGTATATAGAAAGAAACTAAAGAATGTTGATGAAGTGTCTACAGAAAGAAACTAAAGAATGTTGATGAAGTGTCTACAGAAAGAAACTAAAGAATGTTGATGAAGTGTATATAGAAAGAAACTAAAGAATGTTGATGAAGTGTCTACAGAAAGAAACTAAAGAATGTTGATGAAGTGTCTACAGAAAGAAACTAAAGAATGTTGATGAAGTGTCTACAGAAAGAAACTAAAGAATGTTGATGAAGTGTATATAGAAAGAAACTAAAGAATGTAGATGAAGTGTATACAGAAAGAAACTAAAGAATGTTGATGAAGTGTATACAGAATGAAATTAAAGAATGTAGATGAAGTGTATACAGAAAGAAACTAAAGAATGTAGATGAAGTGTATACAGAAAGAAACTAAAGAATGTAGATGAAGTGTATACAGAAAGAAACTAAAGAATGTTGATGAAGTGTATACAGAATGAAATTAAAGAATGTTGATGAAGTGTATATAGAAAGAAACTAAAGAATGTTGATGAAGTGTATATAGAAAGAAACTAAAGAATGTAGATGAAGTGTATACAGAAAGAAACTAAAGAATGTTGATGAAGTGTATACAGAATGAAATTAAAGAATGTAGATGAAGTGTATACAGAAAGAAACTAAAGAATGTAGATGAAGTGTATACAGAAAGAAACTAAAGAATGTAGATGAAGTGTATACAGAAAGAAACTAAAGAATGTTGATGAAGTGTACACAGAATGAAACTAAAGAATGTTGATGAAGTGTATATAGAACGAAACTAAAGAATGTTGATGAAGTGTATATAGAAAGAAACTAAAGAATGTAGATGAAGTGTATACAGAAAGAAACGAAAGAATGTTGATGAAGTGTATATAGAAAGAAACTAAAGAATGTTGATGAAGTGTCTATAGAATGAAACTAAAGAATGTAGATGTAGTGTATACAGAAAGAAACTAAAGAATGTAGATGAAGTGTATACAGAAAGAAACTAAAGAATGTTGATGAAGTGTATATAGAAAGAAACTAAAGAATGTAGATGAAGTGTATATACAAAGAAACTAAAGAATGTAGATGAAGTGTATATAGAAAGAAACTAAAGAATGTTGATGAAGTGTATACAGAAAGAAACTAAAGAACGTAGATGAAGTGTATATAGAAAGAAACAAAAGAATGTAGATGAAGTAAATACAGAAAGAAACTAAAGAATGTTGATGAAGTGTCTATAGAAAGAAACTAAAGAATGTAGATGAAGTGTATACAGAAAGAAACTAATGAATGTAGATGAAGTGTATATAGAAAGAAACTAAAGAATGTTGATGAAGTGTATATAGAAAGAAACTAAAGAATGTTGATGAAGTGTATACAGAAAGAAACTAAAGAATGTTGATGAAGTGTATATAGAAAGAAACTAAAGAATGTTGATGAAGTGTATACAGAAAGAAACTAAATAATGTTGATGAAGTGTATATAGAAAGAAACTAAAGAATGTAGATGAAGTGTATACAGAAAGAAACTAAAGAATGTAGATGAAGTGTATATAGAAAGAAACTAAAGAATGTTGATGAAGTGTATACAGAAAGAAACTAAAGAATGTAGATGAAGTGTATATAGAAAGAAACTAAAGAATGTTGATGAAGTGTATACAGAAAGAAACTAAAGAATGTAGATGAAGTGTATATAGAAAGAAACTAAAGAATGTTGATGAAGTGTATATAGAAAGAAACTAAAGAATGTAGATGAAGTGTATATAGAAAGAAACTAAAGAATGTTGATGAAGTGCATATAGAAAGAAACTAAAGAATGTTGATGAAGTGTATACAGAAAGAAACTAAAGAATGTAGATGAAGTGTATATAGAAAGAAACTAAAGAATGTTGATGAAGTGTATACAGAAAGAAACTAAAGAATGTAGATGAAGTGTATATAGAAAGAAACTAAAGAATGTTGATGAAGTGTATATAGAAAGAAACTAATGAATGTTGATGAAGTGTATACAGAAAGAAACTAAAGAATGTAGATGAAGTGTATATAGAAAGAAACTAAAGAATGTAGATGAAGTGTATATAGAAAGAAACTAAAGAATGTTGATGAAGTGTCTACAGAAAGAAACTAAAGAATGTTGATGAAGTGTATATAGAAAGAAACTAAAGAATGTTGATGAAGTGTCTACAGAAAGAAACTAAAGAATGTTGATGAAGTGTCTACAGAAAGAAACTAAAGAATGTTGATGAAGTGTCTACAGAAAGAAACTAAAGAATGTTGATGAAGTGTATATAGAAAGAAACTAAAGAATGTAGATGAAGTGTATACAGAAAGAAACTAAAGAATGTTGATGAAGTGTATACAGAATGAAATTAAAGAATGTAGATGAAGTGTATACAGAAAGAAACTAAAGAATGTAGATGAAGTGTATACAGAAAGAAACTAAAGAATGTAGATGAAGTGTATACAGAAAGAAACTAAAGAATGTTGATGAAGTGTATACAGAATGAAATTAAAGAATGTTGATGAAGTGTATATAGAAAGAAACTAAAGAATGTTGATGAAGTGTATATAGAAAGAAACTAAAGAATGTTGATGAAGTGTATACAGAATGAAATTAAAGAATGTAGATGAAGTGTATACAGAAAGAAACTAAAGAATGTAGATGAAGTGTATACAGAAAGAAACTAAAGAATGTAGATGAAGTGTATACAGAAAGAAACTAAAGAATGTTGATGAAGTGTACACAGAATGAAACTAAAGAATGTTGATGAAGTGTATATAGAAAGAAACTAAAGAATGTTGATGAAGTGTATATAGAAAGAAACTAAAGAATGTAGATGAAGTGTATACAGAAAGAAACTAAAGAATGTTGATGAAGTGTATATAGAAAGAAACTAAAGAATGTTGATGAAGTGTATATAGAAAGAAACTAAAGAATGTAGATGAAGTGTATACAGAATGAAACTAAAGAATGTAGATGAAGTGTATACAGAAAGAAACTAAAGAATGTTGATGAAGTGTATATAGAAAGAAACTAAAGAATGTTGATGAAGTGTATACAGAAAGAAACTAAAGAATGTAGATGAAGTGTATATAGAAAGAAACTAAAGAATGTAGATGTAGTGTATATAGAAAGAAACTAAAGAATGTTGATGAAGTGTATATAGAAAGAAACTAAAGAATGTAGATGAAGTGTATATAGAAAGAAACTAAAGAATGTAGATGAAGTGTATACAGAATGAAACTAAAGAATGTAGATGAAGTGTATACAGAAAGAAACTAAAGAATGTTGATGAAGTGTATATAGAAAGAAACTAAAGAATGTTGATGAAGTGTCTATAGAATGAAACAAAAGAATGTAGATGTAGTGTATACAGAAAGAAACTAAAGAATGTAGATGAAGTGTATACAGAAAGAAACTAAAGAATGTTGATGAAGTGTATATAGAAAGAAACTAAAGAATGTAGATGAAGTGTATATAGAAAGAAACTAAAGAATGTTGATGAAGTGTATATAGAAAGAAACTAAAGAATGTAGATGAAGTGTATATACAAAGAAACTAAAGAATGTAGATGAAGTGTATATAGAAAGAAACTAAAGAATGTAGATGAAGTGTATACAGAAAGAAACTAAAGAACGTAGATGAAGTGTATATAGAAAGAAACTAAAGAATGTAGATGAAGTAAATACAGAAAGAAACTAAAGAATGTTGATGAAGTGTCTATAGAAAGAAACTAAAGAATGTAGATGAAGTGTATACAGAAAGAAACTAAAGAATGTAGATGAAGTGTATATAGAAAGAAACTAAAGAATGTTGATGAAGTGTATATAGAAAGAAACTAAAGAATGTTGATGAAGTGTATACAGAAAGAAACTAAAGAATGTTGATGAAGTGTATATAGAAAGAAACTAAAGAATGTTGATGAAGTGTATACAGAAAGAAACTAAAGAATGTTGATGAAGTGTATATAGAAAGAAACTAAAGAATGTAGATGAAGTGTATACAGAAAGAAACTAAAGAATGTAGATGAAGTGTATATAGAAAGAAACTAAAGAATGTTGATGAAGTGTATACAGAAAGAAACTAAAGAATGTAGATGAAGTGTATATAGAAAGAAACTAAAGAATGTTGATGAAGTGTATACAGAAAGAAACTAAAGAATGTAGATGAAGTGTATATAGAAAGAAACTAAAGAATGTTGATGAAGTGTATATAGAAAGAAACTAATGAATGTTGATGAAGTGTATACAGAAAGAAACTAAAGAATGTAGATGAAGTGTATATAGAAAGAAACTAAAGAATGTAGATGAAGTGTATATAGAAAGAAACTAAAGAATGTTGATGAAGTGTC
Organism: Eledone cirrhosa; assembly: GCA_964016885.1. Classification (NCBI taxonomy): domain Eukaryota; kingdom Metazoa; phylum Mollusca; class Cephalopoda; order Octopoda; family Eledonidae; genus Eledone; species Eledone cirrhosa. Next base: position 34,953,566 of record OZ024754.1, read on the forward strand.
TACAGAAAGAAACTAAAGAATGTTGATGAAGTGTATATAGAAAGAAACTAAAGAATGTTGATGAAGTGTCTACAGAAAGAAACTAAAGAATGTTGATGAAGTGTCTACAGAAAGAAACTAAAGAATGTTGATGAAGTGTCTACAGAAAGAAACTAAAGAATGTTGATGAAGTGTATATAGAAAGAAACTAAAGAATGTAGATGAAGTGTATACAGAAAGAAACTAAAGAATGTTGATGAAGTGTATATAGAAAGAAACTAAAGAATGTAGATGAAGTGTATATAGAAAGAAACTAAAGAACGTTGATGAAGTGTATACAGAATGAAACTAATGAATGTTGATGAAGTGTATACAGAAAGAATCTAAAGAATGTTGATGAAGTGTATATAGAAAGAAACTAAAGAATGTTGATGAAGTGTATACAGAAAGAAACTAAAGAATGTGGATGAAGTGTATACAGAAAGAAACTAAAGAATGTTGATGAAGTGTATACAGAAAGAAACTAAAGAATGTAGATGAAGTGTATATAGAAAGAAACTAAAGAATGTTGATGAAGTGTCTACAGAAGGAAACTAAAGAATGTTGATGAAGTGTCTGCAGAAAGAAACTAAAGAATGTTGATGAAGTGTCTACAGAAAGAAACTAAAGAATGTTGATGAAGTGTATATAGAAAGAAACTAAAGAATGTTGATGAAGTGTCTACAGAAAGAATCTAAAGAATGTAGATGAAGTGTATATAGAAAGAAACTAAAGAATGTAGATGAAGTGTATATAGAAAGAAACTAAAGAATGTTGATGAAGTGTCTACAGAAAGAAACTAAAGAATGTTGATGAAGTGTATATAGAAAGAAACTAAAGAATGTTGATGAAGTGTCTACAGAAAGAAACTAAAGAATGTTGATGAAGTGTATATAGAAAGAAACTAAAGAATGTTGATGAAGTGTCTACAGAAAGAAACTAAAGAATGTTGATGAAGTGTATATAGAAAGAAACTAAAGAATGTTGATGAAGTGTCTACAGAAGGAAACTAAAGAATGTTGATGAAGTGTCTGCAGAAAGAAACTAAAGAATGTTGATGAAGTGTCTACAGAAAGAAACTAAAGAATGTTGATGAAGTGTATATAGAAAGAAACTAAAGAATGTAGATGAAGTGTATACAGAAAGAAACTAAAGAATGTTGATGAAGTGTATATAGAAAGAAACTAAAGAATGTAGATGAAGTGTATATAGAAAGAAACTAAAGAATGTTGATGAAGTGTATACAGAATGAAACTAAAGAATGTTGTTGAAGTGTATATAGAAAGAAACTAAAGAATGTAGATGAAGTGTCTATAGAATGAAACTAAAGAATGTAGATGTAGTGTATACAGAAAGAAACTAAAGAATGTAGATGAAGTGTATACAGAAAGAAACTAAAGAATGTTGATGAAGTGTATACAGAAAGAAACTAAAGAATGTTGATGAAGTGTATACAGAAAGAAACTAAACAATGTTGATGAAGTGTATATAGAAAGAAACTAAAGAATGTTGATGAAGTGTATATAGAAAGAAACTAAAGAATGTAGATGAAGTGTATACAGAAAGAAACTAAAGAATGTAGATGAAGTGTATACAGAAAGAAACTAAAGAATGTAGATGAAGTGTATACAGAAAGAAACTAAAGAATGTTGATGAAGTGTATATAGAAAGAAACTAAAGAATGTTGATGAACTGGATACAGAATGAAACTAAAGAATGTTGATGAAGTGTATATAGAAAGAAACTAAAGAATGTAGATGAAGTGTATACAGAATGAAACTAAAGAATGTTGATGAAGTGTATATAGAAAGAAACTAAAGAATGTAGATGAAGTGTATACAGAAAGAATCTAAAGAATGTTGATGAAGTGTATATAGAAAAAAACTAAAGAATGTTGATGAAGTGTATACAGAAAGAAACTAAAGAATGTAAATGAAGTCTATATAGAAAGAAACTAAAGAATGTTGATGAAGTGTATATAGAAAGAAACTAAAGAATGTAAATGAAGTGTATATAGAAAGAAACTAAAGAATGTTGATGAAGTGTATACAGAATGAAACTAAAGAATGTAGATGAAGTGTATATAGAAAGAAACTAAAGAATGTTGATGAAGTGTATACAGAAAGAAACTAAAGAATGTAGATGAAGTGTATATAGAAAGAAACTAAAGAATGTTGATGAAGTGTATACAGAATGAAACTAAAGAATGTAGACGAAGTGTCTATAGAATGAAACTAAAGAATGTTGATGAAGTGTATACAGAAAGAAACTAAAGAATGTAGATGAAGTGTATATAGAAAGAAACTAAAGAATGTAGATGTAGTGTATACAGAAAGAAACTAAAGAATGTAGATGAAGTGTATACAGAAAGAAACTAAAGAATGTAGATGAAGTGTATATAGAAAGAAACTAAAGAATGTTGATGAAGTGTATATAGAAAGAAACTAAACAATGTTGATGAAGTGTCTACAGAAAGAAACTAAAGAATGTAGATGAAGTGTATATAGAAAGAAACTAAAGAATGTAGATGAAGTGTATATAGAAAGAAACTAAAGAATGTTGATGAAGTGTCTACAGAAAGAAACTAAAGAATGTTGATGAAGTGTATATAGAAAGAAACTAAAGAATGTTGATGAAGTGTCTACAGAAAGAAACTAAAGAATGTTGATGAAGTGTATATAGAAAGAAACTAAAGAATGTTGATGAAGTGTCTACAGAAAGAAACTAAAGAATGTAGATGAAGTGTATATAGAAAGAAACTAAAGAATGTTGATGAAGTGTCTACAGAAAGAAACTAAAGAATGTTGATGAAGTGTATATAGAAAGAAACTAAAGAATGTTGATGAAGTGTCTACAGAAAGAAACTAAAGAATGTAGATGAAGTGTATATAGAAAGAAACTAAAGAATGTTGATGAAGTGTCTACAGAAGAAACTAAAGAATGTAGATGAAGTGTATATAGAAAGAAACTAAAGAATGTTGATGAAGTGTCTACAGAAAGAAACTAAAGAATGTTGATGAAGTGTATATAGAAAGAAACTAAAGAATGTTGATGAAGTGTCTACAGAAAGAAACTAAAGAATGTAGATGAAGTGTATATAGAAAGAAACTAAAGAATGTTGATGAAGTGTCTACAGAAAGAAACTAAAGAATGTAGATGAAGTGTATATAGAAAGAAACTAAAGAATGTTGATGAAGTGTCTACAGAAAGAAACTAAAGAATGTTGATGAAGTGTATATAGAAAGAAACTAAAGAATGTTGATGAAGTGTCTACAGAAAGAAACTAAAGAATGTTGATGAAGTGTCTACAGAAAGAAACTAAAGAATGTTGATGAAGTGTATACAGAATGAAACTAAAGAATGTAGATGAAGTGTATACAGAAAGAAACTAAAGAACGTAGATGAAGTGTATACAGAAAGAAACTAAAGAATGTTGATGAAGTCTATATAGAAAGAAACTAAAGAATGTAGATGAAGTGTATATAGAAAGAAACTAAAGAATGTTGATGAAGTGTATACAGAAAGAAACTAAAGAATGTTGATGAAGTGTATATAGAAATAAACTAAAGAATGTAGATGAAGTGTATATAGAAAGAAACAAAAGAATGTAGATGAAGTGTATATAGAAAGAAACTAAAGAATGTAGATGAAGTGTATATAGAAAGAAACTAAAGAATGTAGATGAAGTGTATATAGAAAGAAACTAAAGAATGTAGATGAAGTGTATATAGAAAGAAACTAAAGAATGTAGATGAAGTGTATATAGAAAGAAACTAAAGAATGTTGATGAAGTGTCTACAGAAAGAAACTAAAGAATGTTGATGAAGTGTATACAGAAAGAAACTAAAGAATGTAGATGAAGTGTATATAGAAAGAAACTAAAGAATGTAGATGAAGTGTATATAGAAAGAAACTAAAGTATGTTGATGAAGTGTCTACAGAAAGAAACTAAAGAATGTTGATGAAGTGTATACAGAAAGAAACTAAAGAATGTAGATGAAGTGTATATAGAAAGAAACTAAAGAATGTTGATGAAGTGTATACAGAAAGAAACTAAAGAATGTTGATGAAGTGTCTACAGAAAGAAACTAAAGAATGTTGATGAAGTATATACAGAAAGAAACTAAAGAATATAGATGAAGTGTATATAGAAAGAAACTAAAGAATGTTGATGAAGTGCATATAGAAAGAAACTAAAGAATGTTGATGAAGTGTATACAGAAAGAAACTAAAGAATGTAGATGAAGTGTATATAGAAAGAAACTAAAGAATGTTGATGAAGTGTATACAGAAAGAAACTAAAGAATGTAGATGAAGTGTATATAGAAAGAAACTAAAGAATGTTGATGAAGTGTATATAGAAAGAAACTAAAGAATGTTGATGAAGTGTCTACAGAAAGAAACTAAAGAATGTTGATGAAGTGTATATAGAAAGAAACTAAAGAATGTTGATGAAGTGTCTACAGAAAGAAACTAAAGAATGTTGATGAAGTGTATATAGAAAGAAACTAAAGAATGTTGATGAAGTGTCTACAGAAAGAAACTAAAGAATGTTGATGAAGTGTATATAGAAAGAAACTAAAGAATGTTGATGAAGTGTCTACAGAAGGAAACTAAAGAATGTTGATGAAGTGTCTGCAGAAAGAAACTAAAGAATGTTGATGAAGTGTCTACAGAAAGAAACTAAAGAATGTTGATGAAGTGTATATAGAAAGAAACTAAAGAATGTAGATGAAGTGTATACAGAAAGAAACTAAAGAATGTTGATGAAGTGTATATAGAAAGAAACTAAAGAATGTAGATGAAGTGTATATAGAAAGAAACTAAAGAATGTTGATGAAGTGTATACAGAATGAAACTAAAGAATGTTGATGAAGTGTATATAGAAAGAAACTAAAGAATGTAGATGAAGTGTCTATAGAATGAAACTAAAGAATGTAGATGTAGTGTATACAGAAAGAAACTAAAGAATGTAGATGAAGTGTATACAGAAAGAAACTAAAGAATGTTGATGAAGTGTATACAGAAAGAAACTAAAGAATGTTGATGAAGTGTATACAGAAAGAAACTAAACAATGTTGATGAAGTGTATATAGAAAGAAACTAAAGAATGTTGATGAAGTGTATATAGAAAGAAACTAAAGAATGTTGATGAACTGTATACAGAATGAAACTAAAGAATGTTGATGAAGTGTATATAGAAAGAAACTAAAGAATGTAGATGAAGTGTATACAGAATGAAACTAAAGAATGTTGATGAAGTGTATATAGAAAGAAACTAAAGAATGTATATGAAGTGTATACAGAAAGAATCTAAAGAATGTTGATGAAGTGTATATAGAAAAAAACTAAAGAATGTTGATGAAGTGTATACAGAAAGAAACTAAAGAATGTAGATGAAGTCTATATAGAAAGAAACTAAAGAATGTTGATGAAGTGTATATAGAAAGAAACTAAAGAATGTAAATGAAGTGTATATAGAAAGAAACTAAAGAATGTTGATGAAGTGTATACAGAATGAAACTAAAGAATGTAGATGAAGTGTATATAGAAGGAAACTAAAGAATGTTGATGAAGTGTATACAGAAAGAAACTAAAGAATGTAGATGAAGTGTATATAGAAAGAAACTAAAGAATGTTGATGAAGTGCATACAGAATGAAACTAAAGAATGTAGATGAAGTGTCTATAGAATGAAACTAAAGAATGTTGATGAAGTGTATACAGAAAGAAACTAAAGAATGTAGATGAAGTGTATATAGAAAGAAACTAAAGAATGTAGATGTAGTGTATACAGAAAGAAACTAATGAATGTAGATGAAGTGTATACAGAAAGAAACTAAAGAATGTAGATGAAGTGTATATAGAAAGAAACTAAAGAATGTTGATGAAGTGTATATAGAAAGAAACTAAAGAATGTTGATGAAGTGTCTACAGAAAGAAACTAAAGAATGTAGATGAAGTGTATATAGAAAGAAACTAAAGAATGTAGATGAAGTGTATATAGAAAGAAACTAAAGAATGTTGATGAAGTGTCTACAGAAAGAAACTAAAGAATGTTGATGAAGTGTATATAGAAAGAAACTAAAGAATGTTGATGAAGTGTCTACAGAAAGAAACTAAAGAATGTTGATGAAGTGTATATAGAAAGAAACTAAAGAATGTTGATGAAGTGTCTACAGAAAGAAACTAAAGAATGTAGATGAAGTGTATATAGAAAGAAACTAAAGAATGTTGATGAAGTGTCTACAGAAAGAAACTAAAGAATGTTGACGAAGTGTATATAGAAAGAAACTAAAGAATGTTGATGAAGTGTCTACAGAAAGAAACTAAAGAATGTAGATGAAGTGTATATAGAAAGAAACTAAAGAATGTTGATGAAGTGTCTACAGAAAGAAACTAAAGAATGTAGATGAAGTGTATATAGAAAGAAACTAAAGAATGTTGATGAAGTGTCTACAGAAAGAAACTAAAGAATGTTGATGAAGTGTATATAGAAAGAAATTAAAGAATGTTGATGAAGTGTCTACAGAAAGAAACTAAAGAATGTAGATGAAGTGTATATAGAAAGAAACTAAAGAATGTTGATGAAGTGTCTACAGAAAGAAACTAAAGAATGTAGATGAAGTGTATATAGAAAGAAACTAAAGAATGTTGATGAAGTGTCTACAGAAAGAAACTAAAGAATGTTGATGAAGTGTATATAGAAAGAAACTAAAGAATGTTGATGAAGTGTCTACAGAAAGAAACTAAAGAATGTTGATGAAGTGTCTACAGAAAGAAACTAAAGAATGTTGATGAAGTGTATACAGAATGAAACTAAAGAATGTAGATGAAGTGTATACAGAAAGAAACTAAAGAACGTAGATGAAGTGTATACAGAAAGAAACTAAAGAATGTTGATGAAGTCTATATAGAAAGAAACTAAAGAATGTAGATGAAGTGTATATAGAAAGAAACTAAAGAATGTTGATGAAGTGTATACAGAAAGAAACTAAAGAATGTTGATGAAGTGTATATAGAAATAAACTAAAGAATGTAGATGAAGTGTATATAGAAAGAAACTAAAGAATGTAGATGAAGTGTATATAGAAAGAAACTAAAGAATGTAGATGAAGTGTATATAGAAAGAAACTAAAGAATGTAGATGAAGTGTATATAGAAAGAAACTAAAGAATGTAGATGATGTGTATATAGAAAGAAACTAAAGAATGTAGATGAAGTGTATATAGAAAGAAACTAAAGAATGTTGATGAAGTGTCTACAGAAAGAAACTAAAGAATGTTGATGAAGTGTATACAGAAAGAAACTAAAGAATGTAGATGAAGTGTATATAGAAAGAAACTAAAGAATGTAGATTAAGTGTATATAGAAAGAAACTAAAGTATGTTGATGAAGTGTCTACAGAAAGAAACTAAAGAATGTTGATGAAGTGTGTACAGAAAGAAACTAAAGAATGTAGATGAAGTGTATATAGAAAGAAACTAAAGAATGTGGATGAAGTGTATACAGAAAGAAACTAAAGAATGTTGATGAAGTGTCTACAGAAAGAAACTAAAGAATGTTGATGAAGTGTATACAGAAAGAAACTAAAGAATGTAGATGAAGTGTATATAGAAAGAAACTAAAGAATGTTGATGAAGTGCATATAGAAAGAAACTAAAGAATGTTGATGAAGTGTATACAGAAAGAAACTAAAGAATGTAGATGAAGTGTATATAGAAAGAAACTAAAGAATGTTGATGAAGTGTATACAGAAAGAAACTAAAGAATGTAGATGAAGTGTATATAGAAAGAAACTAAAGAATGTTGATGAAGTGTATACAGAAAGAAACTAAAGAATGTAGATGAAGTGTATATAGAAAGAAACTAAAGAATGTAGATGAAGTGTATATAGAAAGAAACTAAAGAATGTTGATGAAGTGTCTACAGAAAGAAACTAAAGAATGTTGATGAAGTGTATATAGAAAGAAACTAAAGAATGTTGATGAAGTGTCTACAGAAAGAAACTAAAGAATGTTGATGAAGTGTCTACAGAAAGAAACTAAAGAATGTTGATGAAGTGTCTACAGAAAGAAACTAAAGAATGTTGATGAAGTGTATATAGAAAGAAACTAAAGAATGTAGATGAAGTGTATACAGAAAGAAACTAAAGAATGTTGATGAAGTGTATATAGAAAGAAACTAAAGAATGTAGATGAAGTGTATATAGAAAGAAACTAAAGAACGTTGATGAAGTGTATACAGAATGAAACTAAAGAATGTTGATGAAGTGTATATAGAAAGAAACTAAAGAATGTTGATGAAGTGTATACAGAAAGAATCTAAAGAATGTTGATGAAGTGTATATAGAAAAAAACTAAAGAATGTTGATGAAGTGTATACAGAAAGAAACTAAAGAATGTAGATGAAGTCTATATAGAAAGAAACTAAAGAATGTTGATGAAGTGTATATAGAAAGAAACTAAAGAATGTAAATGAAGTGTATATAGAAAGAAACTAAAGAATGTTGATGAAGTGTATACAGAATGAAACTAAAGAATGTAGATGAAGTGTATATAGAAGGAAACTAAAGAATGTTGATGAAGTGTATACAGAAAGAAACTAAAGAATGTAGATGAAGTGTATATAGAAAGAAACTAAAGAATGTTGATGAAGTGCATACAGAATGAAACTAAAGAATGTAGATGAAGTGTCTATAGAATGAAACTAAAGAATGTTGATGAAGTGTATACAGAAAGAAACTAAAGAATGTAGATGAAGTGTATATAGAAAGAAACTAAAGAATGTAGATGAAGTGTATATAGAAAGAAACTAAAGAATGTAGATGAAGTGTATATAGAAAGAAACTAAAGAATGTAGATGATGTGTATATAGAAAGAAACTAAAGAATGTAGATGAAGTGTATATAGAAAGAAACTAAAGAATGTTGATGAAGTGTCTACAGAAAGAAACTAAAGAATGTTGATGAAGTGTATACAGAAAGAAACTAAAGAATGTAGATGAAGTGTATATAGAAAGAAACTAAAGAATGTAGATTAAGTGTATATAGAAAGAAACTAAAGTATGTTGATGAAGTGTCTACAGAAAGAAACTAAAGAATGTTGATGAAGTGTGTACAGAAAGAAACTAAAGAATGTAGATGAAGTGTATATAGAAAGAAACTAAAGAATGTGGATGAAGTGTATACAGAAAGAAACTAAAGAATGTTGATGAAGTGTCTACAGAAAGAAACTAAAGAATGTTGATGAAGTGTATACAGAAAGAAACTAAAGAATGTAGATGAAGTGTATATAGAAAGAAACTAAAGAATGTTGATGAAGTGCATATAGAAAGAAACTAAAGAATGTTGATGAAGTGTATACAGAAAGAAACTAAAGAATGTAGATGAAGTGTATATAGAAAGAAACTAAAGAATGTTGATGAAGTGTATACAGAAAGAAACTAAAGAATGTAGATGAAGTGTATATAGAAAGAAACTAAAGAATGTTGATGAAGTGTATACAGAAAGAAACTAAAGAATGTAGATGAAGTGTATATAGAAAGAAACTAAAGAATGTAGATGAAGTGTATATAGAAAGAAACTAAAGAATGTTGATGAAGTGTCTACAGAAAGAAACTAAAGAATGTTGATGAAGTGTATATAGAAAGAAACTAAAGAATGTTGATGAAGTGTCTACAGAAAGAAACTAAAGAATGTTGATGAAGTGTCTACAGAAAGAAACTAAAGAATGTTGATGAAGTGTCTACAGAAAGAAACTAAAGAATGTTGATGAAGTGTATATAGAAAGAAACTAAAGAATGTAGATGAAGTGTATACAGAAAGAAACTAAAGAATGTTGATGAAGTGTATATAGAAAGAAACTAAAGAATGTAGATGAAGTGTATATAGAAAGAAACTAAAGAACGTTGATGAAGTGTATACAGAATGAAACTAAAGAATGTTGATGAAGTGTATATAGAAAGAAACTAAAGAATGTTGATGAAGTGTATACAGAAAGAATCTAAAGAATGTTGATGAAGTGTATATAGAAAAAAACTAAAGAATGTTGATGAAGTGTATACAGAAAGAAACTAAAGAATGTAGATGAAGTCTATATAGAAAGAAACTAAAGAATGTTGATGATGTGTATATAGAAAGAAACTAAAGAATGTAAATGAAGTGTATATAGAAAGAAACTAAAGAATGTTGATGAAGTGTATACAGAATGAAACTAAAGAATGTAGATGAAGTGTATATAGAAGGAAACTAAAGAATGTTGATGAAGTGTATACAGAAAGAAACTAAAGAATGTAGATGAAGTGTATATAGAAAGAAACTAAAGAATGTTGATGAAGTGCATACAGAATGAAACTAAAGAATGTAGATGAAGTGTCTATAGAATGAAACTAAAGAATGTTGATGAAGTGTATACAGAAAGAAACTAAAGAATGTAGATGAAGTGTATATAGAAAGAAACTAAAGAATGTAGATGTAGTGTATACAGAAAGAAACTAATGAATGTAGATGAAGTGTATACAGAAAGAAACTAAAGAATGTAGATGAAGTGTATATAGAAAGAAACTAAAGAATGTTGATGAAGTGTATATAGAAAGAAACTAAAGAATGTTGATGAAGTGTCTACAGAAAGAAACTAAAGAATGTAGATGAAGTGTATATAGAAAGAAACTAAAGAATGTAGATGAAGTGTATATAGAAAGAAACTAAAGAATGTTGATGAAGTGTCTACAGAAAGAAACTAAAGAATGTTGATGAAGTGTATATAGAAAGAAACTAAAGAATGTTGATGAAGTGTCTACAGAAAGAAACTAAAGAATGTTGATGAAGTGTATATAGAAAGAAACTAAAGAATGTTGATGAAGTGTCTACAGAAAGAAACTAAAGAATGTAGATGAAGTGTATATAGAAAGAAACTAAAGAATGTTGATGAAGTGTCTACAGAAAGAAACTAAAGAATGTTGACGAAGTGTATATAGAAAGAAACTAAAGAATGTTGATGAAGTGTCTACAGAAAGAAACTAAAGAATGTAGATGAAGTGTATATAGAAAGAAACTAAAGAATGTTGATGAAGTGTCTACAGAAAGAAACTAAAGAATGTAGATGAAGTGTATATAGAAAGAAACTAAAGAATGTTGATGAAGTGTCTACAGAAAGAAACTAAAGAATGTTGATGAAGTGTATATAGAAAGAAATTAAAGAATGTTGATGAAGTGTCTACAGAAAGAAACTAAAGAATGTAGATGAAGTGTATATAGAAAGAAACTAAAGAATGTTGATGAAGTGTCTACAGAAAGAAACTAAAGAATGTAGATGAAGTGTATATAGAAAGAAACTAAAGAATGTTGATGAAGTGTCTACAGAAAGAAACTAAAGAATGTTGATGAAGTGTATATAGAAAGAAACTAAAGAATGTTGATGAAGTGTCTACAGAAAGAAACTAAAGAATGTTGATGAAGTGTCTACAGAAAGAAACTAAAGAATGTTGATGAAGTGTATACAGAATGAAACTAAAGAATGTAGATGAAGTGTATACAGAAAGAAACTAAAGAACGTAGATGAAGTGTATACAGAAAGAAACTAAAGAATGTTGATGAAGTCTATATAGAAAGAAACTAAAGAATGTAGATGAAGTGTATATAGAAAGAAACTAAAGAATGTTGATGAAGTGTATACAGAAAGAAACTAAAGAATGTTGATGAAGTGTATATAGAAATAAACTAAAGAATGTAGATGAAGTGTATATAGAAAGAAACTAAAGAATGTAGATGAAGTGTATATAGAAAGAAACTAAAGAATGTAGATGAAGTGTATATAGAAAGAAACTAAAGAATGTAGATGAAGTGTATATAGAAAGAAACTAAAGAATGTAGATGAAGTGTATATAGAAAGAAACTAAAGTATGTTGATGAAGTGTCTACAGAAAGAAACTAAAGAATGTTGATGAAGTGTGTACAGAAAGAAACTAAAGAATGTAGATGAAGTGTATATAGAAAGAAACTAAAGAATGTGGATGAAGTGTATACAGAAAGAAACTAAAGAATGTTGATGAAGTGTCTACAGAAAGAAACTAAAGAATGTTGATGAAGTGTATACAGAAAGAAACTAAAGAATGTAGATGAAGTGTATATAGAAAGAAACTAAAGAATGTTGATGAAGTGCATATAGAAAGAAACTAAAGAATGTTGATGAAGTGTATACAGAAAGAAACTAAAGAATGTAGATGAAGTGTATATAGAAAGAAACTAAAGAATGTTGATGAAGTGTATACAGAAAGAAACTAAAGAATGTAGATGAAGTGTATATAGAAAGAAACTAAAGAATGTTGATGAAGTGTATACAGAAAGAAACTAAAGAATGTAGATGAAGTGTATATAGAAAGAAACTAAAGAATGTAGATGAAGTGTATATAGAAAGAAACTAAAGAATGTTGATGAAGTGTCTACAGAAAGAAACTAAAGAATGTTGATGAAGTGTATATAGAAAGAAACTAAAGAATGTTGATGAAGTGTCTACAGAAAGAAACTAAAGAATGTTGATGAAGTGTCTACAGAAAGAAACTAAAGAATGTTGATGAAGTGTCTACAGAAAGAAACTAAAGAATGTTGATGAAGTGTATATAGAAAGAAACTAAAGAATGTAGATGAAGTGTATACAGAAAGAAACTAAAGAATGTTGATGAAGTGTATATAGAAAGAAACTAAAGAATGTAGATGAAGTGTATATAGAAAGAAACTAAAGAACGTTGATGAAGTGTATACAGAATGAAACTAAAGAATGTTGATGAAGTGTATATAGAAAGAAACTAAAGAATGTTGATGAAGTGTATACAGAAAGAAACTAAAGAATGTAGATGAAGTGTATACAGAAAGAAACTAAAGAATGTTGATGAAGTGTATACAGAAAGAAACTAAAGAATGTAGATGAAGTGTATATAGAAAGAAACTAAAGAATGTTGATGAAGTGTATACAGAATGAAACTAAAGAATGTAGATGAAGTGTATATAGAAAGAAACTAAAGAAAGTTGATGAAGTGTATATAGAAAGAAACTAAAGAATGTTGATGAAGTGTCTACAGAAAGAAACTAAAGAATGTAGATGAAGTGTATATAGAAAGAAACTAAAGAATGTAGATGAAGTGTATATAGAAAGAAACTAAAGAATGTTGATGAAGTGTCTACAGAAAGAAACTAAAGAATGTTGATGAAGTGTATATAGAAAGAAACTAAAGAATGTTGATGAAGTGTCTACAGAAAGAAACTAAAGAATGTTGATGAAGTGTATATAGAAAGAAACTAAAGAATGTTGATGAAGTGTCTACAGAAAGAAACTAAAGAATGTTGATGAAGTGTATATAGAAAGAAACTAAAGAATGTTGATGAAGTGTCTACAGAAAGAAACTAAAGAATGTTGATGAAGTGTCTACAGAAAGAAACTAAAGAATGTTGATGAAGTGTATACAGAATGAAACTAAAGAATGTAGATGAAGTGTATACAGAAAGAAACTAAAGAACGTAGATGAAGTGTATACAGAAAGAAACTAAAGAATGTTGATGAAGTCTATATAGAAAGAAACTAAAGAATATAGATGAAGTGTATATAGAAAGAAACTAAAGAATGTTGATGAAGTGTATACAGAAAGAAACTAAAGAATGTTGATGAAGTGTATATAGAAATAAACTAAAGAATGTAGATGAAGTGTATATAGAAAGAAACTAAAGAATGTAGATGAAGTGTATATAGAAAGAAACTAAAGAATGTAGATGAAGTGTATATAGAAAGAAACTAAAGAATGTAGATGAAGTGTATATAGAAAGAAACTAAAGAATGTAGATGATGTGTATATAGAAAGAAACTAAAGAATGTAGATGAAGTGTATATAGAAAGAAACTAAAGAATGTTGATGAAGTGTCTACAGAAAGAAACTAAAGAATGTTGATGAAGTGTATACAGAAAGAAACTAAAGAATGTAGATGAAGTGTATATAGAAAGAAACTAAAGAATGTAGATTAAGTGTATATAGAAAGAAACTAAAGTATGTTGATGAAGTGTCTACAGAAAGAAACTAAAGAATGTTGATGAAGTGTGTACAGAAAGAAACTAAAGAATGTAGATGAAGTGTATATAGAAAGAAACTAAAGAATGTGGATGAAGTGTATACAGAAAGAAACTAAAGAATGTTGATGAAGTGTCTACAGAAAGAAACTAAAGAATGTTGATGAAGTGTATACAGAAAGAAACTAAAGAATGTAGATGAAGTGTATATAGAAAGAAACTAAAGAATGTTGATGAAGTGCATATAGAAAGAAACTAAAGAATGTTGATGAAGTGTATACAGAAAGAAACTAAAGAATGTAGATGAAGTGTATATAGAAAGAAACTAAAGAATGTTGATGAAGTGTATACAGAAAGAAACTAAAGAATGTAGATGAAGTGTATATAGAAAGAAACTAAAGAATGTTGATGAAGTGTATATAGAAAGAAACTAAAGAATGTTGATGAAGTGTATACAGAAAGAAACTAAAGAATGTAGATGAAGTGTATATAGAAAGAAACTAAAGAATGTAGATGAAGTGTATATAGAAAGAAACTAAAGAATGTTGATGAAGTGTCTACAGAAAGAAACTAAAGAATGTTGATGAAGTGTATATAGAAAGAAACTAAAGAATGTTGATGAAGTGTCTACAGAAAGAAACTAAAGAATGTTGATGAAGTGTCTACAGAAAGAAACTAAAGAATGTTGATGAAGTGTCTACAGAAAGAAACTAAAGAATGTTGATGAAGTGTATATAGAAAGAAACTAAAGAATGTAGATGAAGTGTATACAGAAAGAAACTAAAGAATGTTGATGAAGTGTATATAGAAAGAAACTAAAGAATGTAGATGAAGTGTATATAGAAAGAAACTAAAGAACGTTGATGAAGTGTATACAGAATGAAACTAAAGAATGTTGATGAAGTGTATATAGAAAGAAACTAAAGAATGTTGATGAAGTGTATACAGAAAGAAACTAAAGAATGTAGATGAAGTGTATACAGAAAGAAACTAAAGAATGTTGATGAAGTGTATACAGAAAGAAACTAAAGAATGTAGATGAAGTGTATATAGAAAGAAACTAAAGAATGTTGATGAAGTGTATACAGAATGAAACTAAAGAATGTAGATGAAGTGTATATAGAAAGAAACTAAAGAAAGTTGATGAAGTGTATATAGAAAGAAACTAAAGAATGTTGATGAAGTGTCTACAGAAAGAAACTAAAGAATGTAGATGAAGTGTATATAGAAAGAAACTAAAGAATGTAGATGAAGTGTATATAGAAAGAAACTAAAGAATGTTGATGAAGTGTCTACAGAAAGAAACTAAAGAATGTTGATGAAGTGTATATAGAAAGAAACTAAAGAATGTTGATGAAGTGTCTACAGAAAGAAACTAAAGAATGTTGATGAAGTGTATATAGAAAGAAACTAAAGAATGTTGATGAAGTGTCTACAGAAAGAAACTAAAGAATGTTGATGAAGTGTATATAGAAAGAAACTAAAGAATGTTGATGAAGTGTCTACAGAAGGAAACTAAAGAATGTAGATGTAGTGTATACAGAAAGAAACTAAAGAATGTAGATGAAGTGTATACAGAAAGAAACTAAAGAATGTAGATGAAGTGTATACAGAAAGAAACTAAAGAATGTTGATGAAGTGTATACAGAAAGAAACTAAAGAATGTAGATGAAGTGTATATAGAAAGAAACTAAAGAATGTTGATGAAGTGTATACAGAAAGAAACTAAACAATGTTGATGAAGTGTATATAGAAAGAAACTAAAGAATGTTGATGAAGTGTATATAGAAAGAAACTAAAAATGTAGATGAAGTGTATACAGAAAGAAACTAAAGAATGTAGATGAAGTGTATACAGAAAGAAACTAAAGAATGTAGATGAAGTGTATACAGAAAGAAACTAAAGAATGTTGATGAAGTGTATATAGAAAGAAACTAAAGAATGTTGATGAACTGTATACAGAATGAAACTAAAGAATGTTGATGAAGTGTATATAGAAAGAAACTAAAGAATGTAGATGAAGTGTATACAGAATGAAACTAAAGAATGTTGATGAAGTGTATATAGAAAGAAACTAAAGAATGTAGATGAAGTGTATACAGAAAGAATCTAAATAATGTTGATGAAGTGTATATAGAAAAAAACTAAAGAATGTTGATGAAGTGTATACAGAAAAAAACTAAAGAATGTAGATGAAGTCTATATAGAAAGAAACTAAAGAATGTTGATGAAGTGTATATAGAAAGAAACTAAAGAATGTAAATGAAGTGTATATAGAAAGAAACTAAAGAATGTTGATGAAGTGTATACAGAATGAAACTAAAGAATGTAGATGAAGTGTATATAGAAAGAAACTAAAGAATGTTGATGAAGTGTATACAGAAAGAAACTAAAGAATGTAGATGAAGTGTATATAGAAA
Source organism: Eledone cirrhosa (assembly GCA_964016885.1). Lineage (NCBI taxonomy): Eukaryota > Metazoa > Mollusca > Cephalopoda > Octopoda > Eledonidae > Eledone > Eledone cirrhosa. The sequence continues at coordinate 34,970,057 of OZ024754.1, forward strand.
GAAACTAAAGAATGTTGATGAAGTGTATACAGAATGAAACTAAAGAATGTAGATGAAGTGTCTATAGAATGAAACTAAAGAATGTAGATGAAGTGTATACAGAAAGAAACTAAAGAACGTAGATGAAGTGTATACAGAAAGAAACTAAAGAACGTAGATGAAGTGTATACAGAAAGAAACTAAAGAATGTTGATGAAGTCTATATAGAAAGAAACTAAAGAATATAGATGAAGTGTATATAGAAAGAAACTAAAGAATGTTGATGAAGTGTATACAGAAAGAAACTAAAGAATGTTGATGAAGTGTATATAGAAATAAACTAAAGAATGTAGATGAAGTGTATATAGAAAGAAACTAAAGAATGTAGATGAAGTGTATATAGAAAGAAACTAAAGAATGTAGATGAAGTGTATATAGAAAGAAACTAAAGAATGTAGATGAAGTGTATATAGAAAGAAACTAAAGAATGTAGATGATGTGTATATAGAAAGAAACTAAAGAATGTAGATGAAGTGTATATAGAAAGAAACTAAAGAATGTTGATGAAGTGTCTACAGAAAGAAACTAAAGAATGTTGATGAAGTGTATACAGAAAGAAACTAAAGAATGTAGATGAAGTGTATATAGAAAGAAACTAAAGAATGTAGATTAAGTGTATATAGAAAGAAACTAAAGTATGTTGATGAAGTGTCTACAGAAAGAAACTAAAGAATGTTGATGAAGTGTGTACAGAAAGAAACTAAAGAATGTAGATGAAGTGTATATAGAAAGAAACTAAAGAATGTGGATGAAGTGTATACAGAAAGAAACTAAAGAATGTTGATGAAGTGTCTACAGAAAGAAACTAAAGAATGTTGATGAAGTGTATACAGAAAGAAACTAAAGAATGTAGATGAAGTGTATATAGAAAGAAACTAAAGAATGTTGATGAAGTGCATATAGAAAGAAACTAAAGAATGTTGATGAAGTGTATACAGAAAGAAACTAAAGAATGTAGATGAAGTGTATATAGAAAGAAACTAAAGAATGTTGATGAAGTGTATACAGAAAGAAACTAAAGAATGTAGATGAAGTGTATATAGAAAGAAACTAAAGAATGTTGATGAAGTGTATATAGAAAGAAACTAAAGAATGTTGATGAAGTGTATACAGAAAGAAACTAAAGAATGTAGATGAAGTGTATATAGAAAGAAACTAAAGAATGTAGATGAAGTGTATATAGAAAGAAACTAAAGAATGTTGATGAAGTGTCTACAGAAAGAAACTAAAGAATGTTGATGAAGTGTATATAGAAAGAAACTAAAGAATGTTGATGAAGTGTCTACAGAAAGAAACTAAAGAATGTTGATGAAGTGTCTACAGAAAGAAACTAAAGAATGTTGATGAAGTGTCTACAGAAAGAAACTAAAGAATGTTGATGAAGTGTATATAGAAAGAAACTAAAGAATGTAGATGAAGTGTATACAGAAAGAAACTAAAGAATGTTGATGAAGTGTATATAGAAAGAAACTAAAGAATGTAGATGAAGTGTATATAGAAAGAAACTAAAGAACGTTGATGAAGTGTATACAGAATGAAACTAAAGAATGTTGATGAAGTGTATATAGAAAGAAACTAAAGAATGTTGATGAAGTGTATACAGAAAGAAACTAAAGAATGTAGATGAAGTGTATACAGAAAGAAACTAAAGAATGTTGATGAAGTGTATACAGAAAGAAACTAAAGAATGTAGATGAAGTGTATATAGAAAGAAACTAAAGAATGTTGATGAAGTGTATACAGAATGAAACTAAAGAATGTAGATGAAGTGTATATAGAAAGAAACTAAAGAAAGTTGATGAAGTGTATATAGAAAGAAACTAAAGAATGTTGATGAAGTGTCTACAGAAAGAAACTAAAGAATGTAGATGAAGTGTATATAGAAAGAAACTAAAGAATGTAGATGAAGTGTATATAGAAAGAAACTAAAGAATGTTGATGAAGTGTCTACAGAAAGAAACTAAAGAATGTTGATGAAGTGTATATAGAAAGAAACTAAAGAATGTTGATGAAGTGTCTACAGAAAGAAACTAAAGAATGTTGATGAAGTGTATATAGAAAGAAACTAAAGAATGTTGATGAAGTGTCTACAGAAAGAAACTAAAGAATGTTGATGAAGTGTATATAGAAAGAAACTAAAGAATGTTGATGAAGTGTCTACAGAAGGAAACTAAAGAATGTAGATGTAGTGTATACAGAAAGAAACTAAAGAATGTAGATGAAGTGTATACAGAAAGAAACTAAAGAATGTAGATGAAGTGTATACAGAAAGAAACTAAAGAATGTTGATGAAGTGTATACAGAAAGAAACTAAAGAATGTAGATGAAGTGTATATAGAAAGAAACTAAAGAATGTTGATGAAGTGTATACAGAAAGAAACTAAACAATGTTGATGAAGTGTATATAGAAAGAAACTAAAGAATGTTGATGAAGTGTATATAGAAAGAAACTAAAAATGTAGATGAAGTGTATACAGAAAGAAACTAAAGAATGTAGATGAAGTGTATACAGAAAGAAACTAAAGAATGTAGATGAAGTGTATACAGAAAGAAACTAAAGAATGTTGATGAAGTGTATATAGAAAGAAACTAAAGAATGTTGATGAACTGTATACAGAATGAAACTAAAGAATGTTGATGAAGTGTATATAGAAAGAAACTAAAGAATGTAGATGAAGTGTATACAGAATGAAACTAAAGAATGTTGATGAAGTGTATATAGAAAGAAACTAAAGAATGTAGATGAAGTGTATACAGAAAGAATCTAAATAATGTTGATGAAGTGTATATAGAAAAAAACTAAAGAATGTTGATGAAGTGTATACAGAAAAAAACTAAAGAATGTAGATGAAGTCTATATAGAAAGAAACTAAAGAATGTTGATGAAGTGTATATAGAAAGAAACTAAAGAATGTAAATGAAGTGTATATAGAAAGAAACTAAAGAATGTTGATGAAGTGTATACAGAATGAAACTAAAGAATGTAGATGAAGTGTATATAGAAAGAAACTAAAGAATGTTGATGAAGTGTATACAGAAAGAAACTAAAGAATGTAGATGAAGTGTATATAGAAAGAAACTAAAGAATGTTGATGAAGTGTATACAGAATGAAACTAAAGAATGTAGATGAAGTGTCTATAGAATGAAACTAAAGAATGTTGATGAAGTGTATACAGAAAGAAACTAAAGAATGTAGATGAAGTGTATATAGAAAGAAACTAAAGAATGTAGATGTAGTGTATACAGAAAGAAACTAAAGAATGTAGATGAAGTGTATACAGAAAGAAACTAAAGAATGTAGATGAAGTGTATATAGAAAGAAACTAAAGAATGTTGATGAAGTGTATATAGAAAGAAACTAAAGAATGTTGATGAAGTGTCTACAGAAAGAAACTAAAGAATGTAGATGAAGTGTATATAGAAAGAAACTAAAGAATGTAGATGAAGTGTATATAGAAAGAAACTAAAGAATGTTGATGAAGTGTCTACAGAAAGAAACTAAAGAATGTTGATGAAGTGTATATAGAAAGAAACTAAAGAATGTTGATGAAGTGTCTACAGAAAGAAACTAAAGAATGTAGATGAAGTGTATATAGAAAGAAACTAAAGAATGTTGATGAAGTGTCTACAGAAAGAAACTAAAGAATGTAGATGAAGTGTATATAGAAAGAAACTAAAGAATGTAGATGAAGTGTATATAGAAAGAAACTAAAGAATGTAGATGATGTGTATATAGAAAGAAACTAAAGAATGTAGATGAAGTGTATATAGAAAGAAACTAAAGAATGTTGATGAAGTGTCTACAGAAAGAAACTAAAGAATGTTGATGAAGTGTATACAGAAAGAAACTAAAGAATGTAGATGAAGTGTATATAGAAAGAAACTAAAGAATGTAGATTAAGTGTATATAGAAAGAAACTAAAGTATGTTGATGAAGTGTCTACAGAAAGAAACTAAAGAATGTTGATGAAGTGTGTACAGAAAGAAACTAAAGAATGTAGATGAAGTGTATATAGAAAGAAACTAAAGAATGTGGATGAAGTGTATACAGAAAGAAACTAAAGAATGTTGATGAAGTGTCTACAGAAAGAAACTAAAGAATGTTGATGAAGTGTATACAGAAAGAAACTAAAGAATGTAGATGAAGTGTATATAGAAAGAAACTAAAGAATGTTGATGAAGTGCATATAGAAAGAAACTAAAGAATGTTGATGAAGTGTATACAGAAAGAAACTAAAGAATGTAGATGAAGTGTATATAGAAAGAAACTAAAGAATGTTGATGAAGTGTATACAGAAAGAAACTAAAGAATGTAGATGAAGTGTATATAGAAAGAAACTAAAGAATGTTGATGAAGTGTATATAGAAAGAAACTAAAGAATGTTGATGAAGTGTATACAGAAAGAAACTAAAGAATGTAGATGAAGTGTATATAGAAAGAAACTAAAGAATGTAGATGAAGTGTATATAGAAAGAAACTAAAGAATGTTGATGAAGTGTCTACAGAAAGAAACTAAAGAATGTTGATGAAGTGTATATAGAAAGAAACTAAAGAATGTTGATGAAGTGTCTACAGAAAGAAACTAAAGAATGTTGATGAAGTGTCTACAGAAAGAAACTAAAGAATGTTGATGAAGTGTCTACAGAAAGAAACTAAAGAATGTTGATGAAGTGTATATAGAAAGAAACTAAAGAATGTAGATGAAGTGTATACAGAAAGAAACTAAAGAATGTTGATGAAGTGTATATAGAAAGAAACTAAAGAATGTAGATGAAGTGTATATAGAAAGAAACTAAAGAACGTTGATGAAGTGTATACAGAATGAAACTAAAGAATGTTGATGAAGTGTATATAGAAAGAAACTAAAGAATGTTGATGAAGTGTATACAGAAAGAAACTAAAGAATGCAGATGAAGTGTATACAGAAAGAAACTAAAGAATGTTGATGAAGTGTATACAGAAAGAAACTAAAGAATGTAGATGAAGTGTATATAGAAAGAAACTAAAGAATGTTGATGAAGTGTATACAGAATGAAACTAAAGAATGTAGATGAAGTGTATATAGAAAGAAACTAAAGAAAGTTGATGAAGTGTATATAGAAAGAAACTAAAGAATGTTGATGAAGTGTCTACAGAAAGAAACTAAAGAATGTAGATGAAGTGTATATAGAAAGAAACTAAAGAATGTAGATGAAGTGTATATAGAAAGAAACTAAAGAATGTTGATGAAGTGTCTACAGAAAGAAACTAAAGAATGTTGATGAAGTGTATATAGAAAGAAACTAAAGAATGTTGATGAAGTGTCTACAGAAAGAAACTAAAGAATGTTGATGAAGTGTATATAGAAAGAAACTAAAGAATGTTGATGAAGTGTCTACAGAAAGAAACTAAAGAATGTTGATGAAGTGTATATAGAAAGAAACTAAAGAATGTTGATGAAGTGTCTACAGAAGGAAACTAAAGAATGTAGATGTAGTGTATACAGAAAGAAACTAAAGAATGTAGATGAAGTGTATACAGAAAGAAACTAAAGAATGTAGATGAAGTGTATACAGAAAGAAACTAAAGAATGTTGATGAAGTGTATACAGAAAGAAACTAAAGAATGTAGATGAAGTGTATATAGAAAGAAACTAAAGAATGTTGATGAAGTGTATACAGAAAGAAACTAAACAATGTTGATGAAGTGTATATAGAAAGAAACTAAAGAATGTTGATGAAGTGTATATAGAAAGAAACTAAAGAATGTAGATGAAGTGTATACAGAAAGAAACTAAAGAATGTAGATGAAGTGTATACAGAAAGAAACTAAAGAATGTAGATGAAGTGTATACAGAAAGAAACTAAAGAATGTTGATGAAGTGTATATAGAAAGAAACTAAAGAATGTTGATGAACTGTATACAGAATGAAACTAAAGAATGTTGATGAAGTGTATATAGAAAGAAACTAAAGAATGTTGATGAACTGTATACAGAATGAAACTAAAGAATGTTGATGAAGTGTATATAGAAAGAAACTAAAGAATGTAGATGAAGTGTATACAGAATGAAACTAAAGAATGTTGATGAAGTGTATATAGAAAGAAACTAAAGAATGTAGATGAAGTGTATACAGAAAGAATCTAAATAATGTTGATGAAGTGTATATAGAAAAAAACTAAAGAATGTTGATGAAGTGTATACAGAAAAAAACTAAAGAATGTAGATGAAGTCTATATAGAAAGAAACTAAAGAATGTTGATGAAGTGTATATAGAAAGAAACTAAAGAATGTAAATGAAGTGTATATAGAAAGAAACTAAAGAATGTTGATGAAGTGTATACAGAATGAAACTAAAGAATGTAGATGAAGTGTATATAGAAAGAAACTAAAGAATGTTGATGAAGTGTATACAGAAAGAAACTAAAGAATGTAGATGAAGTGTATATAGAAAGAAACTAAAGAATGTTGATGAAGTGTATACAGAATGAAACTAAAGAATGTAGACGAAGTGTCTATAGAATGAAACTAAAGAATGTTGATGAAGTGTATACAGAAAGAAACTAAAGAATGTAGATGAAGTGTATATAGAAAGAAACTAAAGAATGTAGATGTAGTGTATACAGAAAGAAACTAAAGAATGTAGATGAAGTGTATACAGAAAGAAACTAAAGAATGTAGATGAAGTGTATATAGAAAGAAACTAAAGAATGTTGATGAAGTGTATATAGAAAGAAACTAAACAATGTTGATGAAGTGTCTACAGAAAGAAACTAAAGAATGTAGATGAAGTGTATATAGAAAGAAACTAAAGAATGTAGATGAAGTGTATATAGAAAGAAACTAAAGAATGTTGATGAAGTGTCTACAGAAAGAAACTAAAGAATGTTGATGAAGTGTATATAGAAAGAAACTAAAGAATGTTGATGAAGTGTCTACAGAAAGAAACTAAAGAATGTTGATGAAGTGTATATAGAAAGAAACTAAAGAATGTTGATGAAGTGTCTACAGAAAGAAACTAAAGAATGTAGATGAAGTGTATATAGAAAGAAACTAAAGAATGTTGATGAAGTGTCTACAGAAAGAAACTAAAGAATGTTGATGAAGTGTATATAGAAAGAAACTAAAGAATGTTGATGAAGTGTCTACAGAAAGAAACTAAAGAATGTAGATGAAGTGTATATAGAAAGAAACTAAAGAATGTTGATGAAGTGTCTACAGAAAGAAACTAAAGAATGTAGATGAAGTGTATATAGAAAGAAACTAAAGAATGTTGATGAAGTGTCTACAGAAAGAAACTAAAGAATGTTGATGAAGTGTATATAGAAAGAAACTAAAGAATGTTGATGAAGTGTCTACAGAAAGAAACTAAAGAATGTAGATGAAGTGTATATAGAAAGAAACTAAAGAATGTTGATGAAGTGTCTACAGAAAGAAACTAAAGAATGTAGATGAAGTGTATATAGAAAGAAACTAAAGAATGTTGATGAAGTGTCTACAGAAAGAAACTAAAGAATGTTGATGAAGTGTATATAGAAAGAAACTAAAGAATGTTGATGAAGTGTCTACAGAAAGAAACTAAAGAATGTTGATGAAGTGTCTACAGAAAGAAACTAAAGAATGTTGATGAAGTGTATACAGAATGAAACTAAAGAATGTAGATGAAGTGTATACAGAAAGAAACTAAAGAACGTAGATGAAGTGTATACAGAAAGAAACTAAAGAATGTTGATGAAGTCTATATAGAAAGAAACTAAAGAATGTAGATGAAGTGTATATAGAAAGAAACTAAAGAATGTTGATGAAGTGTATACAGAAAGAAACTAAAGAATGTTGATGAAGTGTATATAGAAATAAACTAAAGAATGTAGATGAAGTGTATATAGAATGAAACAAAAGAATGTAGATGAAGTGTATATAGAAAGAAACTAAAGAATGTAGAGGAAGTGTATATAGAAAGAAACTAAAGAATGTAGATGAAGTGTATATAGAAAGAAACTAAAGAATGTAGATGAAGTGTATATAGAAAGAAACTAAAGAATGTAGATGAAGTGTATATAGAAAGAAACTAAAGAATGTTGATGAAGTGTCTACAGAAAGAAACTAAAGAATGTTGATGAAGTGTATACAGAAAGAAACTAAAGAATGTAGATGAAGTGTATATAGAAAGAAACTAAAGAATGTAGATGAAGTGTATATAGAAAGAAACTAAAGTATGTTGATGAAGTGTCTACAGAAAGAAACTAAAGAATGTTGATGAAGTGTATACAGAAAGAAACTAAAGAATGTAGATGAAGTGTATATAGAAAGAAACTAAAGAATGTTGATGAAGTGTATACAGAAAGAAACTAAAGAATGTTGATGAAGTGTCTACAGAAAGAAACTAAAGAATGTTGATGAAGTATATACAGAAAGAAACTAAAGAATATAGATGAAGTGTATATAGAAAGAAACTAAAGAATGTTGATGAAGTGCATATAGAAAGAAACTAAAGAATGTTGATGAAGTGTATACAGAAAGAAACTAAAGAATGTAGATGAAGTGTATATAGAAAGAAACTAAAGAATGTTGATGAAGTGTATACAGAAAGAAACTAAAGAATGTAGATGAAGTGTATATAGAAAGAAACTAAAGAATGTTGATGAAGTGTATATAGAAAGAAACTAAAGAATGTTGATGAAGTGTCTACAGAAAGAAACTAAAGAATGTTGATGAAGTGTATATAGAAAGAAACTAAAGAATGTTGATGAAGTGTCTACAGAAAGAAACTAAAGAATGTTGATGAAGTGTATATAGAAAGAAACTAAAGAATGTTGATGAAGTGTCTACAGAAAGAAACTAAAGAATGTTGATGAAGTGTATATAGAAAGAAACTAAAGAATGTTGATGAAGTGTCTACAGAAGGAAACTAAAGAATGTTGATGAAGTGTCTGCAGAAAGAAACTAAAGAATGTTGATGAAGTGTCTACAGAAAGAAACTAAAGAATGTTGATGAAGTGTATATAGAAAGAAACTAAAGAATGTAGATGAAGTGTATACAGAAAGAAACTAAAGAATGTTGATGAAGTGTATATAGAAAGAAACTAAAGAATGTAGATGAAGTGTATATAGAAAGAAACTAAAGAATGTTGATGAAGTGTATACAGAATGAAACTAAAGAATGTTGATGAAGTGTATATAGAAAGAAACTAAAGAATGTAGATGAAGTGTCTATAGAATGAAACTAAAGAATGTAGATGTAGTGTATACAGAAAGAAACTAAAGAATGTAGATGAAGTGTATACAGAAAGAAACTAAAGAATGTTGATGAAGTGTATACAGAAAGAAACTAAAGAATGTTGATGAAGTGTATACAGAAAGAAACTAAACAATGTTGATGAAGTGTATATAGAAAGAAACTAAAGAATGTTGATGAAGTGTATATAGAAAGAAACTAAAGAATGTTGATGAACTGTATACAGAATGAAACTAAAGAATGTTGATGAAGTGTATATAGAAAGAAACTAAAGAATGTAGATGAAGTGTATACAGAATGAAACTAAAGAATGTTGATGAAGTGTATATAGAAAGAAACTAAAGAATGTATATGAAGTGTATACAGAAAGAATCTAAAGAATGTTGATGAAGTGTATATAGAAAAAAACTAAAGAATGTTGATGAAGTGTATACAGAAAGAAACTAAAGAATGTAGATGAAGTCTATATAGAAAGAAACTAAAGAATGTTGATGAAGTGTATATAGAAAGAAACTAAAGAATGTAAATGAAGTGTATATAGAAAGAAACTAAAGAATGTTGATGAAGTGTATACAGAATGAAATTAAAGAATGTAGATGAAGTGTATATAGAAGGAAACTAAAGAATGTTGATGAAGTGTATACAGAAAGAAACTAAAGAATGTAGATGAAGTGTATATAGAAAGAAACTAAAGAATGTTGATGAAGTGTATACAGAAAGAAACTAAAGAATGTAGATGAAGTGTATATAGAAAGAAACTAAAGAATGTTGATGAAGTGTATATAGAAAGAAACTAAAGAATGTTGATGAAGTGTCTACAGAAAGAAACTAAAGAATGTTGATGAAGTGTATATAGAAAGAAACTAAAGAATGTTGATGAAGTGTCTACAGAAAGAAACTAAAGAATGTTGATGAAGTGTATATAGAAAGAAACTAAAGAATGTTGATGAAGTGTCTACAGAAAGAAACTAAAGAATGTTGATGAAGTGTATATAGAAAGAAACTAAAGAATGTTGATGAAGTGTCTACAGAAGGAAACTAAAGAATGTTGATGAAGTGTCTGCAGAAAGAAACTAAAGAATGTTGATGAAGTGTCTACAGAAAGAAACTAAAGAATGTTGATGAAGTGTATATAGAAAGAAACTAAAGAATGTAGATGAAGTGTATACAGAAAGAAACTAAAGAATGTTGATGAAGTGTATATAGAAAGAAACTAAAGAATGTAGATGAAGTGTATATAGAAAGAAACTAAAGAATGTTGATGAAGTGTATACAGAATGAAACTAAAGAATGTTGATGAAGTGTATATAGAAAGAAACTAAAGAATGTAGATGAAGTGTCTATAGAATGAAACTAAAGAATGTAGATGTAGTGTATACAGAAAGAAACTAAAGAATGTAGATGAAGTGTATACAGAAAGAAACTAAAGAATGTTGATGAAGTGTATACAGAAAGAAACTAAAGAATGTTGATGAAGTGTATACAGAAAGAAACTAAACAATGTTGATGAAGTGTATATAGAAAGAAACTAAAGAATGTTGATGAAGTGTATATAGAAAGAAACTAAAGAATGTTGATGAACTGTATACAGAATGAAACTAAAGAATGTTGATGAAGTGTATATAGAAAGAAACTAAAGAATGTAGATGAAGTGTATACAGAATGAAACTAAAGAATGTTGATGAAGTGTATATAGAAAGAAACTAAAGAATGTATATGAAGTGTATACAGAAAGAATCTAAAGAATGTTGATGAAGTGTATATAGAAAAAAACTAAAGAATGTTGATGAAGTGTATACAGAAAGAAACTAAAGAATGTAGATGAAGTCTATATAGAAAGAAACTAAAGAATGTTGATGAAGTGTATATAGAAAGAAACTAAAGAATGTAAATGAAGTGTATATAGAAAGAAACTAAAGAATGTTGATGAAGTGTATACAGAATGAAACTAAAGAATGTAGATGAAGTGTATATAGAAGGAAACTAAAGAATGTTGATGAAGTGTATACAGAAAGAAACTAAAGAATGTAGATGAAGTGTATATAGAAAGAAACTAAAGAATGTTGATGAAGTGCATACAGAATGAAACTAAAGAATGTAGATGAAGTGTCTATAGAATGAAACTAAAGAATGTTGATGAAGTGTATACAGAAAGAAACTAAAGAATGTAGATGAAGTGTATATAGAAAGAAACTAAAGAATGTAGATGTAGTGTATACAGAAAGAAACTAATGAATGTAGATGAAGTGTATACAGAAAGAAACTAAAGAATGTAGATGAAGTGTATATAGAAAGAAACTAAAGAATGTTGATGAAGTGTATATAGAAAGAAACTAAAGAATGTTGATGAAGTGTATACAGAAAGAAACTAAAGAATGTAGATGAAGTGTCTACAGAAAGAAACTAAAGAATGTAGATGAAGTGTATATAGAAAGAAACTAAAGAATGTAGATGAAGTGTATATAGAAAGAAACTAAAGAATGTTGATGAAGTGTCTACAGAAAGAAACTAAAGAATGTTGATGAAGTGTATATAGAAAGAAACTAAAGAATGTTGATGAAGTGTCTACAGAAAGAAACTAAAGAATGTTGATGAAGTGTATATAGAAAGAAACTAAAGAATGTTGATGAAGTGTCTACAGAAAGAAACTAAAGAATGTAGATGAAGTGTATATAGAAAGAAACTAAAGAATGTTGATGAAGTGTCTACAGAAAGAAACTAAAGAATGTTGACGAAGTGTATATAGAAAGAAACTAAAGAATGTTGATGAAGTGTCTACAGAAAGAAACTAAAGAATGTAGATGAAGTGTATATAGAAAGAAACTAAAGAATGTTGATGAAGTGTCTACAGAAAGAAACTAAAGAATGTAGATGAAGTGTATATAGAAAGAAACTAAAGAATGTTGATGAAGTGTCTACAGAAAGAAACTAAAGAATGTTGATGAAGTGTATATAGAAAGAAATTAAAGAATGTTGATGAAGTGTCTACAGAAAGAAACTAAAGAATGTAGATGAAGTGTATATAGAAAGAAACTAAAGAATGTTGATGAAGTGTCTACAGAAAGAAACTAAAGAATGTAGATGAAGTGTATATAGAAAGAAACTAAAGAATGTTGATGAAGTGTCTACAGAAAGAAACTAAAGAATGTTGATGAAGTGTATATAGAAAGAAACTAAAGAATGTTGATGAAGTGTCTACAGAAAGAAACTAAAGAATGTTGATGAAGTGTCTACAGAAAGAAACTAAAGAATGTTGATGAAGTGTATACAGAATGAAACTAAAGAATGTAGATGAAGTGTATACAGAAAGAAACTAAAGAACGTAGATGAAGTGTATACAGAAAGAAACTAAAGAATGTTGATGAAGTCTATATAGAAAGAAACTAAAGAATGTAGATGAAGTGTATATAGAAAGAAACTAAAGAATGTTGATGAAGTGTATACAGAAAGAAACTAAAGAATGTTGATGAAGTGTATATAGAAATAAACTAAAGAATGTAGATGAAGTGTATATAGAAAGAAACTAAAGAATGTAGATGAAGTGTATATAGAAAGAAACTAAAGAATGTAGATGAAGTGTATATAGAAAGAAACTAAAGAATGTAGATGAAGTGTATATAGAAAGAAACTAAAGAATGTAGATGATGTGTATATAGAAAGAAACTAAAGAATGTAGATGAAGTGTATATAGAAAGAAACTAAAGAATGTTGATGAAGTGTCTACAGAAAGAAACTAAAGAATGTTGATGAAGTGTATACAGAAAGAAACTAAAGAATGTAGATGAAGTGTATATAGAAAGAAACTAAAGAATGTAGATTAAGTGTATATAGAAAGAAACTAAAGTATGTTGATGAAGTGTCTACAGAAAGAAACTAAAGAATGTTGATGAAGTGTGTACAGAAAGAAACTAAAGAATGTAGATGAAGTGTATATAGAAAGAAACTAAAGAATGTTGATGAAGTGTATACAGAAAGAAACTAAAGAATGTTGATGAAGTGTATATAGAAATAAACTAAAGAATGTAGATGAAGTGTATATAGAAAGAAACTAAAGAATGTAGATGAAGTGTATATAGAAAGAAACTAAAGAATGTAGATGAAGTGTATATAGAAAGAAACTAAAGAATGTAGATGAAGTGTATATAGAAAGAAACTAAAGAATGTAGATGATGTGTATATAGAAAGAAACTAAAGAATGTAGATGAAGTGTATATAGAAAGAAACTAAAGAATGTTGATGAAGTGTCTACAGAAAGAAACTAAAGAATGTTGATGAAGTGTATACAGAAAGAAACTAAAGAATGTAGATGAAGTGTATATAGAAAGAAACTAAAGAATGTAGATTAAGTGTATATAGAAAGAAACTAAAGTATGTTGATGAAGTGTCTACAGAAAGAAACTAAAGAATGTTGATGAAGTGTGTACAGAAAGAAACTAAAGAATGTAGATGAAGTGTATATAGAAAGAAACTAAAGAATGTGGATGAAGTGTATACAGAAAGAAACTAAAGAATGTTGATGAAGTGTCTACAGAAAGAAACTAAAGAATGTTGATGAAGTGTATACAGAAAGAAACTAAAGAATGTAGATGAAGTGTATATAGAAAGAAACTAAAGAATGTTGATGAAGTGCATATAGAAAGAAACTAAAGAATGTTGATGAAGTGTATACAGAAAGAAACTAAAGAATGTAGATGAAGTGTATATAGAAAGAAACTAAAGAATGTTGATGAAGTGTATACAGAAAGAAACTAAAGAATGTAGATGAAGTGTATATAGAAAGAAACTAAAGAATGTTGATGAAGTGTATATAGAAAGAAACTAAAGAATGTTGATGAAGTGTATACAGAAAGAAACTAAAGAATGTAGATGAAGTGTATATAGAAAGAAACTAAAGAATGTAGATGAAGTGTATATAGAAAGAAACTAAAGAATGTTGATGAAGTGTCTACAGAAAGAAACTAAAGAATGTTGATGAAGTGTATATAGAAAGAAACTAAAGAATGTTGATGAAGTGTCTACAGAAAGAAACTAAAGAATGTTGATGAAGTGTCTACAGAAAGAAACTAAAGAATGTTGATGAAGTGTCTACAGAAAGAAACTAAAGAATGTTGATGAAGTGTATATAGAAAGAAACTAAAGAATGTAGATGAAGTGTATACAGAAAGAAACTAAAGAATGTTGATGAAGTGTATATAGAAAGAAACTAAAGAATGTAGATGAAGTGTATATAGAAAGAAACTAAAGAACGTTGATGAAGTGTATACAGAATGAAACTAAAGAATGTTGATGAAGTGTATATAGAAAGAAACTAAAGAATGTTGATGAAGTGTATACAGAAAGAAACTAAAGAATGTAGATGAAGTGTATACAGAAAGAAACTAAAGAATGTTGATGAAGTGTATACAGAAAGAAACTAAAGAATGTAGATGAAGTGTATATAGAAAGAAACTAAAGAATGTTGATGAAGTGTATACAGAATGAAACTAAAGAATGTAGATGAAGTGTATATAGAAAGAAACTAAAGAAAGTTGATGAAGTGTATATAGAAAGAATCTAAAGAATGTTGATGAAGTGTCTACAGAAAGAAACTAAAGAATGTAGATGAAGTGTATATAGAAAGAAACTAAAGAATGTAGATGAAGTGTATATAGAAAGAAACTAAAGAATGTTGATGAAGTGTCTACAGAAAGAAACTAAAGAATGTTGATGAAGTGTATATAGAAAGAAACTAAAGGATGTTGATGAAGTGTCTACAGAAAGAAACTAAAGAATGTTGATGAAGTGTCTACAGAAAGAAACTAAACAATGTTGATGAAGTGTATATAGAAAGAAACTAAAGAATGTTGATGAAGTGTCTACAGAAGGAAACTAAAGAATGTAGATGTAGTGTATACAGAAAGAAACTAAAGAATGTAGATGAAGTGTATACAGAAAGAAACTAAAGAATGTAGATGAAGTGTATACAGAAAGAAACTAAAGAATGTTGATGAAGTGTATACAGAAAGAAACTAAAGAATGTAGATGAAGTGTATATAGAAAGAAACTAAAGAATGTTGATGAAGTGTATACAGAAAGAAACTAAACAATGTTGATGAAGTGTATATAGAAAGAAACTAAAGAATGTTGATGAAGTGTATATAGAAAGAAACTAAAGAATGTAGATGAAGTGTATACAGAAAGAAACTAAAGAATGTAGATGAAGTGTATACAGAAAGAAACTAAAGAATGTAGATGAAGTGTATACAGAAAGAAACTAAAGAATGTTGATGAAGTGTATATAGAAAGAAACTAAAGAATGTTGATGAACTGTATACAGAATGAAACTAAAGAATGTTGATGAAGTGTATATAGAAAGAAACTAAAGAATGTAGATGAAGTGTATACAGAATGAAACTAAAGAATGTTGATGAAGTGTATATAGAAAGAAACTAAAGAATGTAGATGAAGTGTATACAGAAAGAATCTAAATAATGTTGATGAAGTGTATATAGAAAAAAACTAAAGAATGTCGATGAAGTGTATACAGAAAAAAACTAAAGAATGTAGATGAAGTCTATATAGAAAGAAACTAAAGAATGTTGATGAAGTGTATATAGAAAGAAACTAAAGAATGTAAATGAAGTGTATATAGAAAGAAACTAAAGAATGTTGATGAAGTGTATACAGAATGAAACTAAAGAATGTAGATGAAGTGTATATAGAAAGAAACTAAAGAATGTTGATGAAGTGTATACAGAAAGAAACTAAAGAATGTAGATGAAGTGTATATAGAAAGAAACTAAAGAATGTTGATGAAGTGTATACAGAATGAAACTAAAGAATGTAGATGAAGTGTCTATAGAATGAAACTAAAGAATGTTGATGAAGTGTATACAGAAAGAAACTAAAGAATGTAGATGAAGTGTATATAGAAAGAAACTAAAGAATGTAGATGTAGTGTATACAGAAAGAAACTAAAGAATGTAGATGAAGTGTATACAGAAAGAAACTAAAGAATGTAGATGAAGTGTATATAGAAAGAAACTAAAGAATGTTGATGAAGTGTATATAGAAAGAAACTAAAGAATGTTGATGAAGTGTCTACAGAAAGAAACTAAAGAATGTAGATGAAGTGTATATAGAAAGAAACTAAAGAATGTAGATGAAGTGTATATAGAAAGAAACTAAAGAATGTTGATGAAGTGTCTACAGAAAGAAACTAAAGAATGTTGATGAAGTGTATATAGAAAGAAACTAAAGAATGTTGATGAAGTGTCTACAGAAAGAAACTAAAGAATGTAGATGAAGTGTATATAGAAAGAAACTAAAGAATGTTGATGAAGTGTCTACAGAAAGAAACTAAAGAATGTAGATGAAGTGTATATAGAAAGAAACTAAAGAATGTTGATGAAGTGTCTACAGAAAGAAACTAAAGAATGTTGATGAAGTGTATATAGAAAGAAACTAAAGAATGTTGATGAAGTGTATACAGAATGAAACTAAAGAATGTAGATGAAGTGTCTATAGAATGAAACTAAAGAATGTTGATGAAGTGTATACAGAAAGAAACTAAAGAATGTAGATGAAGTGTATACAGAAAGAAACTAAAGAATGTAGATGAAGTGTATATAGAAAGAAACTAAAGAATGTTGATGAAGTGTATATAGAAAGAAACTAAAGAATGTTGATGAAGTGTCTACAGAAAGAAACTAAAGAATGTAGATGAAGTGTATATAGAAAGAAACTAAAGAATGTAGATGAAGTGTATATAGAAAGAAACTAAAGAATGTTGATGAAGTGTCTACAGAAAGAAACTAAAGAATGTTGATGAAGTGTATATAGAAAGAAACTAAAGAATGTTGATGAAGTGTCTACAGAAAGAAACTAAAGAATTTTGATGAAGTGTATATAGAAAGAAACTAAAGAATGTTGATGAAGTGTCTACAGAAAGAAACTAAAGAATGTAGATGAAGTGTATATAGAAAGAAACTAAAGAATGTTGATGAAGTGTCTACAGAAAGAAACTAAAGAATGTTGATGAACTGTATATAGAAAGAAACTAAAGAATATTGATGAAGTGTCTACAGAAAGAAACTAAAGAATGTAGATGAAGTGTATATAGAAAGAAACTAAAGAATGTTGATGAAGTGTCTACAGAAAGAAACTAAAGAATGTAGATGAAGTGTATATAGAAAGAAACTAAAGAATGTTGATGAAGTGTCTACAGAAAGAAACTAAAGAATGTTGATGAAGTGTATATAGAAAGAAACTAAAGAATGTTGATGAAGTGTCTACAGAAAGAAACTAAAGAATGTAGATGAAGTGTATATAGAAAGAAACTAAAGAATGTTGATGAAGTGTCTACAGAAAGAAACTAAAGAATGTAGATGAAGTGTATATAGAAAGAAACTAAAGAATGTTGATGAAGTGTCTACAGAAAGAAACTAAAGAATGTAGATGAAGTGTATATAGAAAGAAACTAAAGAATGTTGATGAAGTGTCTACAGAAAGAAACTAAAGAATGTTGATGAAGTGTCTACAGAAAGAAACTAAAGAATGTTGATGAAGTGTATACAGAATGAAACTAAAGAATGTAGATGAAGTGTATACAGAAAGAAACTAAAGAACGTAGATGAAGTGTATACAGAAAGAAACTAAAGAATGTTGATGAAGTCTATATAGAAAGAAACTAAAGAATGTAGATGAAGTGTATACAGAAAGAAACTAAAGAATGTTGATGAAGTGTATACAGAAAGAAACTAAAGAATGTTGATGAAGTGTATATAGAAATAAACTAAAGAATGTAGATGAAGTGTATATAGAAAGAAACTAAAGAATGTAGATGAAGTGTATATAGAAAGAAACTAAAGAATGTAGATGAAGTGTATATAGAAAGAAACTAAAGAATGTAGATGAAGTGTATATAGAAAGAAACTAAAGAATGTTGATGAAGTGTATACAGAAAGAAACTAAAGAATGTAGATGAAGTGTATATAGAAAGAAACTAAAGAATGTTGATGAAGTGTATACAGAAAGAAACTAAAGAATGTAGATGAAGTGTATATAGAAAGAAACTAAAGAATGTTGATGAAGTGTATACAGAATGAAACTAAAGAATGTAGATGAAGTGTCTATAGAATGAAACTAAAGAATGTTGATGAAGTGTATACAGAAAGAAACTAAAGAATGTAGATGAAGTGTATATAGAAAGAAACTAAAGAATGTAGATGTAGTGTATACAGAAAGAAACTAAAGAATGTAGATGAAGTGTATACAGAAAGAAACTAAAGAATGTTGATGAAGTGTATACAGAAAGAAACTAAAGAATGTAGATGAAGTGTATATAGAAAGAAACTAAAGAATGTAGATGAAGTGTATACAGAAAGAAACTAAAGAATGTTGATGAAGTGTATACAGAAAGAAACTAAAGAATGTTGATGAAGTGTATATAGAAAGAAACTAAAGAATGTAGATGAAGTGTATACAGAAAGAAACTAAAGAATGTTGATGAAGTGTATACAGAAAGAAACTAAAGAATGTTGATGAAGTGTATATAGAAAGAAACTAAAGAATGTTGATGAAGTGTCTACAGAAAGAAACTAAAGAATGTTGATGAAGTGTATATAGAAAGAAACTAAAGAATGTTGATGAAGTGTCTACAGAAAGAAACTAAAGAATGTTGATGAAGTGTATATAGAAAGAAACTAAAGAATGTTGATGAAGTGTCTACAGAAGGAAACTAAAGAATGTAGATGTAGTGTATACAGAAAGAAACTAAAGAATGTAGATGAAGTGTATACAGAAAGAAACTAAAGAATGTTGATGAAGTGTATACAGAAAGAAACTAAAGAATGTTGATGAAGTGTATACAGAAAGAAACTAAACAATGTTGATGAAGTGTATATAGAAAGAAACTAAAGAATGTTGATGAAGTGTATATAGAAAGAAACTAAAGAATGTAGATGAAGTGTATACAGAAAGAAACTAAAGAATGTAGATGAAGTGTATACAGAAAGAAACTAAAGAATGTAGATGAAGTGTATACAGAAAGAAACTAAAGAATGTAGATGAAGTGTATATAGAAAGAAACTAAAGAATGTTGATGAACTGTATACAGAATGAAACTAAAGAATGTTGATGAAGTGTATATAGAAAGAAACTAAAGAATGTAGATGAAGTGTATACAGAAAGAAACTAAAGAATGTAGATGAAGTGTATACAGAAAGAAACTAAAGAATGTTGATGAAGTGTATATAGAAAGAAACTAAAGAATGTTGATGAAGTGTCTACAGAAAGAAACTAAAGAATGTAGATGAAGTGTATATAGAAAGAAACGAAAGAATGTAGATGAAGTGTATATAGAAAGAAACTAAAGAATGTTGATGAAGTGTCTACAGAAAGAAACTAAAGAATGTTGATGAAGTGTATATAGAAAGAAACTAAAGAATGTTGATGAAGTGTCTACAGAAAGAAACTAAAGAATGTTGATGAAGTGTATATAGAAAGAAACTAAAGAATGTTGATGAAGTGTCTACAGAAAAAAACTAAAGAATGTAGATGAAGTGTATATAGAAAGAAACTAAAGAATGTTGATGAAGTGTCTACAGAAAGAAACTAAAGAATGTTGATGAAGTGTATATAGAAAGAAACTAAAGAATGTTGATGAAGTGTCTACAGAAAGAAACTAAAGAATGTAGATGAAGTGTATATAGAAAGAAACTAAAGAATGTTGATGAAGTGTCTACAGAAAGAAACTAAAGAATGTAGATGAAGTGTATATAGAAAGAAACTAAAGAATGTTGATGAAGTGTCTACAGAAAGAAACTAAAGAATGTTGATGAAGTGTATATAGAAAGAAACTAAAGAATGTTGATGAAGTGTCTACAGAAAGAAACTAAAGAATGTAGATGAAGTGTATATAGAAAGAAACTAAAGAATGTTGATGAAGTGTCTACAGAAAGAAACTAAAGAATGTAGATGAAGTGTATATAGAAAGAAACTAAAGAATGTTGATGAAGTGTCTACAGAAAGAAAGTAAAGAATGTTGATGAAGTGTATATAGAAAGAAACTAAAGAATGTTGATGAAGTGTATACAGAAAGAAACTAAAGAATGTTGATGAAGTGTATATAGAAATAAACTAAAGAATGTAGATGAAGTGTATATAGAAAGAAACTAAAGAATGTAGATGAAGTGTATATAGAAAGAAACTAAAGAATGTAGATGAAGTGTATATAGAAAGAAACTAAAGAATGTAGATGAAGTGTATATAGAAAGAAACTAAAGAATGTAGATGAAGTGTATATAGAAAGAAACTAAAGAATGTTGATGAAGTGTATATAGAAAGAAACTAAAGAATGTTGATGAAGTGTCTACAGAAAGAAACTAAAGAATGTTGATGAAGTGTATACAGAAAGAAACTAAAGAATGTTGATGAAGTGTATATAGAAATAAACTAAAGAATGTAGATGAAGTGTATATAGAATGAAACTAAAGAATGTAGATGAAGTGTATATAGAAAGAAACTAAAGTATGTTGATGAAGTGTCTACATAAAGAAACTAAAGAATGTTGATGAAGTGTATACAGAAAGAAACTAAAGAATGTAGATAAAGTGTATATAGAAAGAAACTAAAGAATGTTGATGAAGTGTATACAGAAAGAAACTAAAGAATGTTGATGAAGTGTCTACAGAAAGAAACTAAAGAATGTTGATGAAGTGTATACAGAAAGAAACTAAAGAATGTAGATGAAGTGTATATAGAAAGAAACTAAAGAATGTAGATGAAGTGTATACAGAAAGAAACTAAAGAATGTTGATGAAGTGTATACAGAAAGAAACTAAAGAATGTTGATGAAGTGTATATAGAAAGAAACTAAAGAATGTAGATGAAGTGTATACAGAAAGAAACTAAAGAATGTTGATGAAGTGTATACAGAAAGAAACTAAAGAATGTTGATGAAGTGTATATAGAAAGAAACTAAAGAATGTTGATGAAGTGTCTACAGAAAGAAACTAAAGAATGTTGATGAAGTGTATATAGAAAGAAACTAAAGAATGTTGATGAAGTGTCTACAGAAAGAAACTAAAGAATGTTGATGAAGTGTATATAGAAAGAAACTAAAGAATGTTGATGAAGTGTCTACAGAAGGAAACTAAAGAATGTAGATGTAGTGTATACAGAAAGAAACTAAAGAATGTAGATGAAGTGTATACAGAAAGAAACTAAAGAATGTTGATGAAGTGTATACAGAAAGAAACTAAAGAATGTTGATGAAGTGTATACAGAAAGAAACTAAACAATGTTGATGAAGTGTATATAGAAAGAAACTAAAGAATGTTGATGAAGTGTATATAGAAAGAAACTAAAGAATGTAGATGAAGTGTATACAGAAAGAAACTAAAGAATGTAGATGAAGTGTATACAGAAAGAAACTAAAGAATGTAGATGAAGTGTATACAGAAAGAAACTAAAGAATGTAGATGAAGTGTATATAGAAAGAAACTAAAGAATGTTGATGAACTGTATACAGAATGAAACTAAAGAATGTTGATGAAGTGTATATAGAAAGAAACTAAAGAATGTAGATGAAGTGTATACAGAATGAAACTAAAGAATGTTGATGAAGTGTATATAGAAAGAAACTAAAGAATGTAGATGAAGTGTATACAGAAAGAATCTAAATAATGTTGATGAAGTGTATATAGAAAAAAACTAAAGAATGTTGATGAAGTGTATACAGAAAGAAACTAAAGAATGTAGATGAAGTCTATATAGAAAGAAACTAAAGAATGTTGATGAAGTGTATATAGAAAGAAACTAAAGAATGTAAATGAAGTGTATATAGAAAGAAACTAAAGAATGTTGATGATGTGTATACAGAATGAAACTAAAGAATGTAGATGAAGTGTATATAGAAAGAAACTAAAGAATGTTGATGAAGTGTATACAGAAAGAAACTAAAGAATGTAGATGAAGTGTATATAGAAATAAACTAAAGAATGTTGATGAAGTGTATACAGAATGAAACTAAAGAATGTAGATGAAGTGTATACAGAAAGAAACTAAAGAATGTAGATGAAGTGTATATAGAAAGAAACTAAAGAATGTTGATGAAGTGTATATAGAAAGAAACTAAAGAATGTTGATGAAGTGTCTACAGAAAGAAACTAAAGAATGTAGATGAAGTGTATATAGAAAGAAACTAAAGAATGTAGATGAAGTGTATATAGAAAGAAACTAAAGAATGTTGATGAAGTGTCTACAGAAAGAAACTAAAGAATGTTGATGAAGTGTATATAGAAAGAAACTAAAGAATGTTGATGAAGTGTATACAGAATGAAACTAAAGAATGTAGATGAAGTGTCTATAGAATGAAACTAAAGAATGTTGATGAAGTGTATACAGAAAGAAACTAAAGAATGTAGATGAAGTGTATATAGAAAGAAACTAAAGAATGTAGATGTAGTGTATACAGAAAGAAACTAAAGAATGTAGATGAAGTGTATACAGAAAGAAACTAAAGAATGTAGATGAAGTGTATATAGAAAGAAACTAAAAATGTTGATGAAGTGTATATAGAAAGAAACTAAAGAATGTTGATGAAGTGTCTACAGAAAGAAACTAAAGAATGTAGATGAAGTGTATATAGAAAGAAACTAAAGAATGTAGATGAAGTGTATATAGAAAGAAACTAAAGAATGTTGATGAACTGTCTAAAGAAAGAAACTAAAGAATGTTGATGAAGTGTATATAGAAAGAAACTAAAGAATGTTGATGAAGTGTCTACAGAAAGAAACTAAAGAATGTTGATGAAGTGTATATAGAAAGAAACTAAAGAATGTTGATGAAGTGTCTACAGAAAGAAACTAAAGAATGTAGATGAAGTGTATATAGAAAGAAACTAAAGAATGTTGATGAAGTGTCTACAGAAAGAAACTAAAGAATGTTGATGAAGTGTATATAGAAAGAAACTAAAGAATGTTGATGAAGTGTCTACAGAAAGAAACTAAAGAATGTAGATGAAGTGTATATAGAAAGAAACTAAAGAATGTTGATGAAGTGTCTACAGAAAGAAACTAAAGAATGTAGATGAAGTGTATATAGAAAGAAACTAAAGAATGTTGATGAAGTGTCTACAGAAAGAAACTAAAGAATGTAGATGAAGTGTATATAGAAAGAAACTAAAGAATGTTGATGAAGTGTCTACAGAAAGAAACTAAAGAATGTAGATGAAGTGTATATAGAAAGAAACTAAAGAATGTTGATGAAGTGTCTACAGAAAGAAACTAAAGAATGTAGATGAAGTGTATATAGAAAGAAACTAAAGAATGTTGATGAAGTGTCTACAGAAAGAAACTAAAGAATGTTGATGAAGTGTCTACAGAAAGAAACTAAAGAATGTTGATGAAGTGTATACAGAATGAAACTAAAGAATGTAGATGAAGTGTATACAGAAAGAAACTAAAGAACGTAGATGAAGTGTATACAGAAAGAAACTAAAGAATGTTGATGAAGTCTATATAGAAAGAAACTAAAGAATGTAGATGAAGTGTATATAGAAAGAAACTAAAGAATGTTGATGAAGTGTATACAGAAAGAAACTAAAGAATGTTGATGAAGTGTATATAGAAATAAACTAAAGAATGTAGATGAAGTGTATATAGAAAGAAACTAAAGAATGTAGATGAAGTGTATATAGAAAGAAACTAAAGAATGTAGATGAAGTGTATATAGAAAGAAACTAAAGAATGTAGATGAAGTGTATATAGAAAGAAACTAAAGAATGTTGATGAAGTGTATACAGAAAGAAACTAAAGAATGTAGATGAAGTGTATATAGAAAGAAACTAAAGAATGTTGATGAAGTGTATACAGAAAGAAACTAAAGAATGTAGATGAAGTGTATATAGAAAGAAACTAAAGAATGTTGATGAAGTGTATACAGAATGAAACTAAATAATGTAGATGAAGTGTCTATAGAATGAAACTAAAGAATGTTGATGAAGTGTATACAGAAAGAAACTAAAGAATGTAGATGAAGTGTATATAGAAAGAAACTAAAGAATGTAGATGTAGTGTATACAGAAAGAAACTAAAGAATGTAGATGAAGTGTATACAGAAAGAAACTAAAGAATGTAGATGAAGTGTATATAGAAAGAAACTAAAGAATGTTGATGAAGTGTATATAGAAAGAAACTAAAGAATGTTGATGAAGTGTCTACAGAAAGAAACTAAAGAATGTAGATGAAGTGTATATAGAAAGAAACGAAAGAATGTAGATGAAGTGTATATAGAAAGAAACTAAAGAATGTTGATGAAGTGTCTACAGAAAGAAACTAAAGAATGTTGATGAAGTGTATATAGAAAGAAACTAAAGAATGTTGATGAAGTGTCTACAGAAAGAAACTAAAGAATGTTGATGAAGTGTATATAGAAAGAAACTAAAGAATGTTGATGAAGTGTCTACAGAAAGAAACTAAAGAATGTAGATGAAGTGTATATAGAAAGAAACTAAAGAATGTTGATGAAGTGTCTACAGAAAGAAACTAAAGAATGTTGATGAAGTGTATATAGAAAGAAACTAAAGAATGTTGATGAAGTGTCTACAGAAAGAAACTAAAGAATGTAGATGAAGTGTATATAGAAAGAAACTAAAGAATGTTGATGAAGTGTCTACAGAAAGAAACTAAAGAATGTAGGTGAAGTGTATATAGAAAGAAACTAAAGAATGTTGATGAAGTGTCTACAGAAAGAAACTAAAGAATGTTGATGAAGTGTATATAGAAAGAAACTAAAGAATGTTGATGAAGTGTCTACAGAAAGAAACTAAAGAATGTAGATGAAGTGTATATAGAAAGAAACTAAAGAATGTTGATGAAGTGTCTACAGAAAGAAACTAAAGAATGTAGATGAAGTGTATATAGAAAGAAACTAAAGAATGTTGATGAAGTGTCTACAGAAAGAAACTAAAGAATGTTGATGAAGTGTATATAGAAAGAAACTAAAGAATGTTGATGAAGTGTCTACAGAAAGAAACTAAAGAATGTTGATGAAGTGTCTACAGAAAGAAACTAAAGAATGTTGATGAAGTGTATACAGAATGAAACTAAAGAATGTAGATGAAGTTTATACAGAAAGAAACTAAAGAACGTAGATGAAGTGTATACAGAAAGAAACTAAAGAATGTTGATGAAGTCTATATAGAAAGAAACTAAAGAATGTAGATGAAGTGTATATAGAAAGAAACTAAAGAATGTTGATGAAGTGTATACAGAAAGAAACTAAAGAATGTTGATGAAGTGTATATAGAAATAAACTAAAGAATGTAGATGAAGTGTATATAGAAAGAAACTAAAGAATGTAGATGAAGTGTATATAGAAAGAAACTAAAGAATGTAGATGAAGTGTATATAGAAAGAAACTAAAGAATGTAGATGAAGTGTATATAGAAAGAAACTAAAGAATGTAGATGAAGTGTATATAGAAAGAAACTAAAGAATGTTGATGAAGTGTATATAGAAAGAAACTAAAGAATGTTGATGAAGTGTCTACAGAAAGAAACTAAAGAATGTTGATGAAGTGTATACAGAAAAAAACTAAAGAATGTAGATGAAGTGTATATAGAAAGAAACTAAAGAATGTAGATGAAGTGTATATAGAAAGAAACTAAAGTATGTTGATGAAGTGTCTACAGAAAGAAACTAAAGAATGTTGATGAAGTGTATACAGAAAGAAACTAAAGAATGTAGATGAAGTGTATATAGAAAGAAACTAAAGAATGTTGATGAAGTGTATACAGAAAGAAACTAAAGAATGTTGATGAAGTGTCTACAGAAAGAAACTAAAGAATGTTGATGAAGTGTATACAGAAAGAAACTAAAGAATGTAGATGAAGTGTATATAGAAAGAAACTAAAGAATGTAGATGAAGTGTATACAGAAAGAAACTAAAGAATGTTGATGAAGTGTATACAGAAAGAAACTAAAGAATGTTGATGAAGTGTATATAGAAAGAAACTAAAGAATGTAGATGAAGTGTATACAGAAAGAAACTAAAGAATGTTGATGAAGTGTATACAGAAAGAAACTAAAGAATGTTGATGAAGTGTCTACAGAAAGAAACTAAAGAATGTAGATGAAGTGTATATAGAAAGAAACTAAAGAATGTAGATGAAGTGTATACAGAAAGAAACTAAAGAATGTTGATGAAGTGTATACAGAAAGAAACTAAAGAATGTTGATGAAGTGTATACAGAAAGAAACTAAAGAATGTTGAGGAAGTGTATATAGAAAGAAACTAAAGAATGTAGATGAAGTGTATATAGAAAGAAACTAAAGAATGTAGATGAAGTGTATATAGAAAGAAACTAAAGAATGTTGATGAAGTGTATACAGAAAGAAACTAAAGAATGTAGATGAAGTCTATATAGAAAGAAACTAAAGAATGTTGATGAAGTGTATATAGAAAGAAACTAAAGAATGTAAATGAAGTGTATATAGAAAGAAACTAAAGAATGTTGATGAAGTGTATACAGAATGAAACTAAAGAATGTAGATGAAGTGTATATAGAAAGAAACTAAAGAATGTTGATGAAGTGTATACAGAAAGAAACTAAAGAATGTAGATGAAGTGTATATAGAAAGAAACTAAAGAATGTTGATGAAGTGTATACAGAATGAAACTAAAGAATGTAGATGAAGTGTATACAGAAAGAAACTAAAGAATGTAGATGAAGTGTATATAGAAAGAAACTAAAGAATGTTGATGAAGTGTATATAGAAAGAAACTAAAGAATGTTGATGAAGTGTCTACAGAAAGAAACTAAAGAATGTAGATGAAGTGTATATAGAAAGAAACTAAAGAATGTAGATGAAGTGTATATAGAAAGAAACTAAAGAATGTTGATGAAGTGTCTACAGAAAGAAACTAAAGAATGTTGATGAAGTGTATATAGAAAGAAACTAAAGAATGTTGATGAAGTGTCTACAGAAAGAAACTAAAGAATGTAGATGAAGTGTATATAGAAAGAAACTAAAGAATGTTGATGAAGTGTCTACAGAAAGAAACTAAAGAATGTAGATGAAGTGTATATAGAAAGAAACTAAAGAATGTTGATGAAGTGTCTACAGAAAGAAACTAAAGAATGTTGATGAAGTGTATATAGAAAGAAACTAAAGAATGTTGATGAAGTGTATACAGAATGAAACTAAAGAATGTAGATGAAGTGTCTATAGAATGAAACTAAAGAATGTTGATGAAGTGTATACAGAAAGAAACTAAAGAATGTAGATGAAGTGTATATAGAAAGAAACTAAAGAATGTAGATGTAGTGTATACAGAAAGAAACTAAAGAATGTAGATGAAGTGTATACAGAAAGAAACTAAAGAATGTAGATGAAGTGTATATAGAAAGAAACTAAAGAATGTTGATGAAGTGTATATAGAAAGAAACTAAAGAATGTTGATGAAGTGTCTACAGAAAGAAACTAAAGAATGTAGATGAAGTGTATATAGAAAGAAACTAAAGAATGTAGATGAAGTGTATATAGAAAGAAACTAAAGAATGTTGATGAACTGTCTAAAGAAAGAAACTAAAGAATGTTGATGAAGTGTATATAGAAAGAAACTAAAGAATGTTGATGAAGTGTCTACAGAAAGAAACTAAAGAATGTTGATGAAGTGTATATAGAAAGAAACTAAAGAATGTTGATGAAGTGTCTACAGAAAGGAACTAAAGAATGTAGATGAAGTGTATATAGAAAGAAACTAAAGAATGTTGATGAAGTGTCTACAGAAAGAAACTAAAGAATGTTGATGAAGTGTATATAGAAAGAAACTAAAGAATGTTGATGAAGTGTCTACAGAAAGAAACTAAAGAATGTAGATGAAGTGTATATAGAAAGAAACTAAAGAATGTTGATGAAGTGTCTACAGAAAGAAACTAAAGAATGTAGATGAAGTGTATATAGAAAGAAACTAAAGAATGTTGATGAAGTGTCTACAGAAAGAAACTAAAGAATGTTGATGAAGTGTATATAGAAAGAAACTAAAGAATGTTGATGAAGTGTCTACAGAAAGAAACTAAAGAATGTAGATGAAGTGTATATAGAAAGAAACTAAAGAATGTTGATGAAGTGTCTACAGAAAGAAACTAAAGAATGTAGATGAAGTGTATATAGAAAGAAACTAAAGAATGTTGATGAAGTGTCTACAGAAAGAAACTAAAGAATGTAGATGAAGTGTATATAGAAAGAAACTAAAGAATGTTGATGAAGTGTCTACAGAAAGAAACTAAAGAATGTTGATGAAGTGTCTACAGAAAGAAACTAAAGAATGTTGATGAAGTGTATACAGAATGAAACTAAAGAATGTAGATGAAGTGTATACAGAAAGAAACTAAAGAACGTAGATGAAGTGTATACAGAAAGAAACTAAAGAATGTTGATGAAGTCTATATAGAAAGAAACTAAAGAATGTAGATGAAGTGTATATGGAAAGAAACTAAAGAATGTTGATGAAGTGTATACAGAAAGAAACTAAAGAATGTTGATGAAGTGTATATAGAAATAAACTAAAGAATGTAGATGAAGTGTATATAGAAAGAAACTAAAGAATGTAGATGAAGTGTATATAGAAAGAAACTAAAGAATGTAGATGAAGTGTATATAGAAAGAAACTAAAGAATGTAGATGTAGTGTATATAGAAAGAAACTAAAGAATGTTGATGAAGTGTATACAGAAAGAAACTAAAGAATGTAGATGAAGTGTATATAGAAAGAAACTAAAGAATGTTGATGAAGTGTATACAGAATGAAACTAAATAATGTAGATGAAGTGTCTATAGAATGAAACTAAAGAATGTTGATGAAGTGTATACAGAAAGAAACTAAAGAATGTAGATGAAGTGTATATAGAAAGAAACTAAAGAATGTAGATGTAGTGTATACAGAAAGAAACTAAAGAATGTAGATGAAGTGTATACAGAAAGAAACTAAAGAATGTAGATGAAGTGTATATAGAAAGAAACTAAAGAATGTTGATGAAGTGTATATAGAAAGAAACTAAAGAATGTTGATGAAGTGTCTACAGAAAGAAACTAAAGAATGTAGATGAAGTGTATATAGAAAGAAACGAAAGAATGTAGATGAAGTGTATATAGAAAGAAACTAAAGAATGTTGATGAAGTGTCTACAGAAAGAAACTAAAGAATGTTGATGAAGTGTATATAGAAAGAAACTAAAGAATGTTGATGAAGTGTCTACAGAAAGAAACTAAAGAATGTTGATGAAGTGTATATAGAAAGAAACTAAAGAATGTTGATGAAGTGTCTACAGAAAGAAACTAAAGAATGTAGATGAAGTGTATATAGAAAGAAACTAAAGAATGTTGATGAAGTGTCTACAGAAAGAAACTAAAGAATGTTGATGAAGTGTATATAGAAAGAAACTAAAGAATGTTGATGAAGTGTCTACAGAAAGAAACTAAAGAATGTAGATGAAGTGTATATAGAAAGAAACTAAAGAATGTTGATGAAGTGTCTACAGAAAGAAACTAAAGAATGTAGATGAAGTGTATATAGAAAGAAACTAAAGAATGTTGATGAAGTGTCTACAGAAAGAAACTAAAGAATGTTGATGAAGTGTATATAGAAAGAAACTAAAGAATGTTGATGAAGTGTCTACAGAAAGAAACTAAAGAATGTAGATGAAGTGTATATAGAAAGAAACTAAAGAATGTTGATGAAGTGTCTACAGAAAGAAACTAAAGAATGTAGATGAAGTGTATATAGAAAGAAACTAAAGAATGTTGATGAAGTGTCTACAGAAAGAAACTAAAGAATGTTGATGAAGTGTATATAGAAAGAAACTAAAGAATGTTGATGAAGTGTATACATAATGAAACTAAAGAATGTAGATGAAGTTTATACAGAAAGAAACTAAAGAACGTAGATGAAGTGTATACAGAAAGAAACTAAAGAATGTTGATGAAGTCTATATAGAAAGAAACTAAAGAATGTAGATGAAGTGTATATAGAAAGAAACTAAAGAATGTTGATGAAGTGTATACAGAAAGAAACTAAAGAATGTTGATGAAGTGTATATAGAAATAAACTAAAGAATGTAGATGAAGTGTATATAGAAAGAAACTAAAGAATGTAGATGAAGTGTATATAGAAAGAAACTAAAGAATGTAGATGAAGTGTATATAGAAAGAAACTAAAGAATGTAGATGAAGTGTATATAGAAAGAAACTAAAGAATGTAGATGAAGTGTATATAGAAAGAAACTAAAGAATGTTGATGAAGTGTATATAGAAAGAAACTAAAGAATGTTGATGAAGTGTCTACAGAAAGAAACTAAAGAATGTTGATGAAGTGTATACAGAAAAAAACTAAAGAATGTAGATGAAGTGTATATAGAAAGAAACTAAAGAATGTAGATGAAGTGTATATAGAAAGAAACTAAAGTATGTTGATGAAGTGTCTACAGAAAGAAACTAAAGAATGTTGATGAAGTGTATACAGAAAGAAACTAAAGAATGTAGATGAAGTGTATATAGAAAGAAACTAAAGAATGTTGATGAAGTGTATACAGAAAGAAACTAAAGAATGTTGATGAAGTGTCTACAGAAAGAAACTAAAGAATGTTGATGAAGTGTATACAGAAAGAAACTAAAGAATGTAGATGAAGTGTATATAGAAAGAAACTAAAGAATGTAGATGAAGTGTATACAGAAAGAAACTAAAGAATGTTGATGAAGTGTATACAGAAAGAAACTAAAGAATGTTGATGAAGTGTATATAGAAAGAAACTAAAGAATGTAGATGAAGTGTATACAGAAAGAAACTAAAGAATGTTGATGAAGTGTATACAGAAAGAAACTAAAGAATGTTGATGAAGTGTCTACAGAAAGAAACTAAAGAATGTAGATGAAGTGTATATAGAAAGAAACTAAAGAATGTAGATGAAGTGTATACAGAAAGAAACTAAAGAATGTTGATGAAGTGTATACAGAAAGAAACTAAAGAATGTTGATGAAGTGTATACAGAAAGAAACTAAAGAATGTTGAGGAAGTGTATATAGAAAGAAACTAAAGAATGTAGATGAAGTGTATATAGAAAGAAACTAAAGAATGTAGATGAAGTGTATATAGAAAGAAACTAAAGAATGTTGATGAAGTGTATACAGAAAGAAACTAAAGAATGTAGATGAAGTGTATATAGAAAGAAACTAAAGAATGTTGATGAAGTGTATACAGAAAGAAACTAAAGAATGTAGATGAAGTGTATACAGAAAGAAACTAAAGAATGTTGATGAAGTGTATATAGAAAGAAACTAAAGAATGTAGATGAAGTGTATACAGAAAGAAACTAAAGAATGTAGATGAAGTGTATACAGAAAGAAACTAAAGAATGTAGATGAAGTGTATACAGAAAGAAACTAAAGAATGTTGATGAAGTGTATATAGAAAGAAACTAAAGAATGTTGATGAAGTGTATACAGAAAGAAACTAAAGAATGTTGATGAAGTGTATATAGAAAGAAACTAAAGAATGTAGATGAAGTGTATACAGAAAGAAACTAAAGAATGTAGATGAAGTGTATACAGAAAGAAACTAAAGAACGTAGATGAAGTGTATACAGAAAGAAACTAAAGAATGTAGATGAAGTGTATATAGAAAGAAACTAAAGAATGTTGATGAAGTGTCTACAGAAAGAAACTAAAGAATGTTGATGAAGTGTATATAGAAAGAAACTAAAGAATGTTGATGAAGTGTCTACAGAAAGAAACTAAAGAATGTAGATGAAGTGTATATAGAAAGAAACTAAAGAATGTTGATGAAGTGTATATAGAAAGAAACTAAAGAATGTTGATGAAGTGTCTACAGAAATAAACTAAAGAATGTTGATGAGGTGTATATAGAAAGAAACTAAAGAATGTTGATGAAGTGTATACAGAAAGAAACTAAAGAATGTTGATGAAGTGTATATAGAAAGAAACTAAAGAATGTTGATGAAGTGTCTACAGAAATAAACTAAAGAATGTTGATGAAGTGTCTACAGAAAGAAACTAAAGAATGTTGATGAAGTGTCTACAGAAAGAAACTAAAGAATGTTGATGAAGTGTCTACAGAAAGAAACTAAAGAATGTAGATGAAGTGTATATAGAAAGAAACTAAAGAATGTTGATGAAGTGTCTACAGAAAGAAACTAAAGTATGTTGATGAAGTGTATATAGAAAGAAACTAAAGAATGTTGATGAAGTGTCTACAGAAAGAAACTAAAGAATGTTGATGAAGTGTCTACAGAAAGAAACTAAAGAATGTTGATGAAGTGTCTACAGAAAGAAACTAAAGAATGTTGATGAAGTGTCTACAGAAAGAAACTAAAGAATGTAGATGAAGTGTATATAGAAAGAAACTAAAGAATGTTGATGAAGTGTCTACAGAAAGAAACTAAAGAATGTTGATGAAGTGTATATAGAAAGAAACTAAAGAATGTTGATGAAGTGTCTACAGAAAGAAACTAAAGAATGTTGATGAAGTGTCTACAGAAAGAAACTAAAGAATGTTGATGAAGTGTATACAGAATGAAACTAAAGAATGTAGATGAAGTGTATACAGAAAGAAACTAAAGAACGTAGATGAAGTGTATACAGAAAGAAACTAAAGAATGTTGATGAAGTCTATATAGAAAGAAACTAAAAAATGTAGATGAAGTGTATATAGAAAGAAACTAAAGAATGTTGATGAAGTGTATACAGAAAGAAACTAAAGAATGTTGATGAAGTGTATATAGAAATAAACTAAAGAATGTAGATGAAGTGTATATAGAAAGAAACTAAAGAATGTAGATGAAGTGTATATAGAAAGAAACTAAAGAATGTAGATGAAGTGTATATAGAAAGAAACTAAAGAATGTAGATGAAGTGTATATAGAAAGAAACTAAAGAATGTAGATGAAGTGTATATAGAAAGAAACTAAAGAATGTAGATGAAGTGTATATAGAAAGAAACTAAAGAATGTTGATGAAGTGTCTACAGAAAGAAACTAAAGAATGTCGATGAAGTGTATACAGAAAGAAACTAAAGAATGTAGATGAAGTGTATATAGAAAGAAACTAAAGAATGTGGATGAAGTGTATATAGAAAGAAACTAAAGAATGTTGATGAAGTGTCTACAGAAAGAAACTAAAGAATGTAGATGAAGTGTATACAGAAAGAAACTAAAGAATGTTGATGAAGTGTATATAGAAAGAAACTAAAGAATGTAGATGAAGTGTATACAGAAAGAAACTAAAGAATGTTGATGAAGTGTATACAGAAAGAAACTAAAGAATGTTGATGAAGTGTCTACAGAAAGAAACTAAAGAATGTAGATGAAGTGTATATAGAAAGAAACTAAAGAATGTAGATGAAGTGTATACAGAAAGAAACTAAAGAATGTTGATGAAGTGTATACAGAAAGAAACTAAAGAATGTTGATGAAGTGTATACAGAAAGAAACTAAAGAATGTTGATGAAGTGTATATAGAAAGAAACTAAAGAATGTAGATGAAGTGTATATAGAAAGAAACTAAAGAATGTAGATGAAGTGTATATAGAAAGAAACTAAAGAATGTTGATGAAGTGTATACAGAAAGAAACTAAAGAATGTAGATGTAGTGTATATAGAAAGAAACTAAAGAATGTTGATGAAGTGTATACAGAAAGAAACTAAAGAATGTAGATGAAGTGTATACAGAAAGAAACTAAAGAATGTTGATGAAGTGTATATAGAAAGAAACTAAAGAATGTAGATGAAGTGTATACAGAAAGAAACTAAAGAATGTAGATGAAGTGTATACAGAAAGAAACTAAAGAATGTAGATGAAGTGTATACAGAAAGAAACTAAAGAATGTTGATGAAGTGTATATAGAAAGAAACTAAAGAATGTTGATGAAGTGTATACAGAAAGAAACTAAAGAATGTTGATGAAGTGTATATAGAAAGAAACTAAAGAATGTAGATGAAGTGTATACAGAAAGAAACTAAAGAATGTAGATGAAGTGTATACAGAAAGAAACTAAAGAATGTTGATGAAGTGTATATAGAAAGAAACTAAAGAATGTAGATGAAGTGTATACAGAAAGAAACTAAAGAATGTTGATGAAGTGTATATAGAAAGAAACTAAAGAATGTTGATGAAGTGTCTACAGAAAGAAACTAAAGAATGTAGATGAAGTGTATATAGAAAGAAACTAAAGAATGTTGATGAAGTGTCTACAGAAAGAAACTAAAGAATGTTGATGAAGTGTATATAGAAAGAAACTAAAGAATGTTGATGAAGTGTCTACAGAAAGAAACTAAAGAATGTTGATGAAGTGTCTACAGAAAGAAACTAAAGAATGTTGATGAAGTGTATACAGAATGAAACTAAAGAATGTAGATGAAGTTTATACAGAAAGAAACTAAAGAACGTAGATGAAGTGTATACAGAAAGAAACTAAAGAATGTTGATGAAGTCTATATAGAAAGAAACTAAAGAATGTAGATGAAGTGTATATAGAAAGAAACTAAAGAATGTTGATGAAGTGTATACAGAAAGAAACTAAAGAATGTTGATGAAGTGTATATAGAAATAAACTAAAGAATGTAGATGAAGTGTATATAGAAAGAAACTAAAGAATGTAGATGAAGTGTATATAGAAAGAAACTAAAGAATGTAGATGAAGTGTATATAGAAAGAAACTAAAGAATGTAGATGAAGTGTATATAGAAAGAAACTAAAGAATGTAGATGAAGTGTATATAGAAAGAAACTAAAGAATGTTGATGAAGTGTATATACAAAGAAACTAAAGAATGTTGATGAAGTGTCTACAGAAAGAAACTAAAGAATGTTGATGAAGTGTATACAGAAAAAAACTAAAGAATGTAGATGAAGTGTATATAGAAAGAAACTAAAGAATGTAGATGAAGTGTATATAGAAAGAAACTAAAGTATGTTGATGAAGTGTCTACAGAAAGAAACTAAAGAATGTTGATGAAGTGTATACAGAAAGAAACTAAAGAATGTAGATGAAGTGTATATAGAAAGAAACTAAAGAATGTTGATGAAGTGTATACAGAAAGAAACTAAAGAATGTTGATGAAGTGTCTACAGAAAGAAACTAAAGAATGTTGATGAAGTGTATACAGAAAGAAACTAAAGAATGTAGATGAAGTGTATATAGAAAGAAACTAAAGAATGTAGATGAAGTGTATACAGAAAGAAACTAAAGAATGTTGATGAAGTGTATACAGAAAGAAACTAAAGAATGTAGATGAAGTGTATACAGAAAGAAACTAAAGAATGTTGATGAAGTGTATATAGAAAGAAACTAAAGAATGTAGATGAAGTGTATACAGAAAGAAACTAAAGAATGTTGATGAAGTGTATACAGAAAGAAACTAAAGAATGTTGATGAAGTGTCTACAGAAAGAAACTAAAGAATGTAGATGAAGTGTATATAGAAAGAAACTAAAGAATGTAGATGAAGTGTATACAGAAAGAAACTAAAGAATGTTGATGAAGTGTATACAGAAAGAAACTAAAGAATGTTGATGAAGTGTATACAGAAAGAAACTAAAGAATGTTGATGAAGTGTATATAGAAAGAAACTAAAGAATGTAGATGAAGTGTGTATAGAAAGAAACTAAAGAATGTAGATGAAGTGTATATAGAAAGAAACTAAAGAATGTTGATGAAGTGTATACAAAAAGAAACTAAAGAATGTAGATGAAGTGTATATAGAAAGAAACTAAAGAATGTTGATGAAGTGTATACAGAAAGAAACTAAAGAATGTAGATGAAGTGTATACAGAAAGAAACTAAAGAATGTTGATGAAGTGTATATAGAAAGAAACTAAAGAATGTAGATGAAGTGTATACAGAAAGAAACTAAAGAATGTAGATGAAGTGTATACAGAAAGAAACTAAAGAATGTAGATGAAGTGTATACAGAAAGAAACTAAAGAATGTTGATGAAGTGTATATAGAAAGAAACTAAAGAATGTTGATGAAGTGTATACAGAAAGAAACTAAAGAATGTTGATGAAGTGTATATAGAAAGAAACTAAAGAATGTAGATGAAGTGTATACAGAAAGAAACTAAAGAATGTAGATGAAGTGTATACAGAAAGAAACTAAAGAATGTTGATGAAGTGTATATAGAAAGAAACTAAAGAATGTAGATGAAGTGTATACAGAAAGAAACTAAAGAATGTTGATGAAGTGTATATAGAAAGAAACTAAAGAATGTTGATGAAGTGTCTACAGAAAGAAACTAAAGAATGTAGATGAAGTGTATATAGAAAGAAACTAAAGAATGTTGATGAAGTGTCTACAGAAAGAAACTAAAGAATGTTGATGAAGTGTATATAGAAAGAAACTAAAGAATGTTGATGAAGTGTCTACAGAAAGAAACTAAAGAATGTTGATGAAGTGTCTACAGAAAGAAACTAAAGAATGTTGATGAAGTGTATACAGAATGAAACTAAAGAATGTAGATGAAGTTTATACAGAAAGAAACTAAAGAACGTAGATGAAGTGTATACAGAAAGAAACTAAAGAATGTTGATGAAGTCTATATAGAAAGAAACTAAAGAATGTAGATGAAATGTATATAGAAATAAACTAAAGAATGTAGATGAAGTGTATATAGAAAGAAACTAAAGAATGTAGATGAAGTGTATATAGAAAGAAACTAAAGAATGTAGATGAAGTGTATATAGAAAGAAACTAAAGAATGTAGATGAAGTGTATATAGAAAGAAACTAAAGAATGTAGATGAAGTGTATATAGAAAGAAACTAAAGAATGTAGATGAAGTGTATATAGAAAGAAACTAAAGAATGTTGATGAAGTGTATATAGAAAGAAACTAAAGAATGTTGATGAAGTGTCTACAGAAAGAAACTAAAGAATGTTGATGAAGTGTATACAGAAAAAAACTAAAGAATGTAGATGAAGTGTATATAGAAAGAAACTAAAGAATGTAGATGAAGTGTATATAGAAAGAAACTAAAGTATGTTGATGAAGTGTCTACAGAAAGAAACTAAAGAATGTTGATGAAGTGTATACAGAAAGAAACTAAAGAATGTAGATGAAGTGTATATAGAAAGAAACTAAAGAATGTTGATGAAGTGTATACAGAAAGAAACTAAAGAATGTTGATGAAGTGTCTACAGAAAGAAACTAAAGAATGTTGATGAAGTGTATACAGAAAGAAACTAAAGAATGTAGATGAAGTGTATATAGAAAGAAACTAAAGAATGTAGATGAAGTGTATACAGAAAGAAACTAAAGAATGTTGATGAAGTGTATACAGAAAGAAACTAAAGAATGTAGATGAAGTGTATACAGAAAGAAACTAAAGAATGTTGATGAAGTGTATATAGAAAGAAACTAAAGAATGTAGATGAAGTGTATACAGAAAGAAACTAAAGAATGTTGATGAAGTGTATACAGAAAGAAACTAAAGAATGTTGATGAAGTGTCTACAGAAAGAAACTAAAGAATGTAGATGAAGTGTATATAGAAAGAAACTAAAGAATGTAGATGAAGTGTATACAGAAAGAAACTAAAGAATGTTGATGAAGTGTATACAGAAAGAAACTAAAGAATGTTGATGAAGTGTATACAGAAAGAAACTAAAGAATGTTGATGAAGTGTATATAGAAAGAAACTAAAGAATGTAGATGAAGTGTATATAGAAAGAAACTAAAGAATGTAGATGAAGTGTATATAGAAAGAAACTAAAGAATGTTGATGAAGTGTATACAGAAAGAAACTAAAGAATGTAGATGAAGTGTATATAGAAAGAAACTAAAGAATGTTGATGAAGTGTATACAGAAAGAAACTAAAGAATGTAGATGAAGTGTATACAGAAAGAAACTAAAGAATGTTGATGAAGTGTATATAGAAAGAAACTAAAGAATGTAGATGAAGTGTATACAGAAAGAAACTAAAGAATGTAGATGAAGTGTATACAGAAAGAAACTAAAGAATGTAGATGAAGTGTATACAGAAAGAAACTAAAGAATGTTGATGAAGTGTATATAGAAAGAAACTAAAGAATGTTGATGAAGTGTCTACAGAAAGAAACTAAAGAATGTTGATGAAGTGTCTACAGAAAGAAACTAAAGAATGTTGATGAAGTGTATACAGAATGAAACTAAAGAATGTAGATGAAGT
Organism: Eledone cirrhosa; assembly: GCA_964016885.1. NCBI lineage: Eukaryota > Metazoa > Mollusca > Cephalopoda > Octopoda > Eledonidae > Eledone > Eledone cirrhosa. The sequence goes on from OZ024754.1 coordinate 35,008,509, forward strand.
TTATACAGAAAGAAACTAAAGAACGTAGATGAAGTGTATACAGAAAGAAACTAAAGAATGTTGATGAAGTCTATATAGAAAGAAACTAAAGAATGTAGATGAAATGTATATAGAAATAAACTAAAGAATGTAGATGAAGTGTATATAGAAAGAAACTAAAGAATGTAGATGAAGTGTATATAGAAAGAAACTAAAGAATGTAGATGAAGTGTATATAGAAAGAAACTAAAGAATGTAGATGAAGTGTATATAGAAAGAAACTAAAGAATGTAGATGAAGTGTATATAGAAAGAAACTAAAGAATGTTGATGAAGTGTATATAGAAAGAAACTAAAGAATGTTGATGAAGTGTCTACAGAAAGAAACTAAAGAATGTTGATGAAGTGTATACAGAAAAAAACTAAAGAATGTAGATGAAGTGTATATAGAAAGAAACTAAAGAATGTAGATGAAGTGTATATAGAAAGAAACTAAAGTATGTTGATGAAGTGTCTACAGAAAGAAACTAAAGAATGTTGATGAAGTGTATACAGAAAGAAACTAAAGAATGTAGATGAAGTGTATATAGAAAGAAACTAAAGAATGTTGATGAAGTGTATACAGAAAGAAACTAAAGAATGTTGATGAAGTGTCTACAGAAAGAAACTAAAGAATGTTGATGAAGTGTATACAGAAAGAAACTAAAGAATGTAGATGAAGTGTATATAGAAAGAAACTAAAGAATGTAGATGAAGTGTATACAGAAAGAAACTAAAGAATGTTGATGAAGTGTATACAGAAAGAAACTAAAGAATGTAGATGAAGTGTATACAGAAAGAAACTAAAGAATGTTGATGAAGTGTATATAGAAAGAAACTAAAGAATGTAGATGAAGTGTATACAGAAAGAAACTAAAGAATGTTGATGAAGTGTATACAGAAAGAAACTAAAGAATGTTGATGAAGTGTCTACAGAAAGAAACTAAAGAATGTAGATGAAGTGTATATAGAAAGAAACTAAAGAATGTAGATGAAGTGTATACAGAAAGAAACTAAAGAATGTTGATGAAGTGTATACAGAAAGAAACTAAAGAATGTTGATGAAGTGTATACAGAAAGAAACTAAAGAATGTTGATGAAGTGTATATAGAAAGAAACTAAAGAATGTAGATGAAGTGTGTATAGAAAGAAACTAAAGAATGTAGATGAAGTGTATATAGAAAGAAACTAAAGAATGTTGATGAAGTGTATACAAAAAGAAACTAAAGAATGTAGATGAAGTGTATATAGAAAGAAACTAAAGAATGTTGATGAAGTGTATACAGAAAGAAACTAAAGAATGTAGATGAAGTGTATACAGAAAGAAACTAAAGAATGTTGATGAAGTGTATATAGAAAGAAACTAAAGAATGTAGATGAAGTGTATACAGAAAGAAACTAAAGAATGTAGATGAAGTGTATACAGAAAGAAACTAAAGAATGTAGATGAAGTGTATACAGAAAGAAACTAAAGAATGTTGATGAAGTGTATATAGAAAGAAACTAAAGAATGTTGATGAAGTGTATACAGAAAGAAACTAAAGAATGTTGATGAAGTGTATATAGAAAGAAACTAAAGAATGTAGATGAAGTGTATACAGAAAGAAACTAAAGAATGTAGATGAAGTGTATACAGAAAGAAACTAAAGAATGTTGATGAAGTGTATATAGAAAGAAACTAAAGAATGTAGATGAAGTGTATACAGAAAGAAACTAAAGAATGTTGATGAAGTGTATATAGAAAGAAACTAAAGAATGTTGATGAAGTGTCTACAGAAAGAAACTAAAGAATGTAGATGAAGTGTATATAGAAAGAAACTAAAGAATGTTGATGAAGTGTCTACAGAAAGAAACTAAAGAATGTTGATGAAGTGTATATAGAAAGAAACTAAAGAATGTTGATGAAGTGTCTACAGAAAGAAACTAAAGAATGTTGATGAAGTGTCTACAGAAAGAAACTAAAGAATGTTGATGAAGTGTATACAGAATGAAACTAAAGAATGTAGATGAAGTTTATACAGAAAGAAACTAAAGAACGTAGATGAAGTGTATACAGAAAGAAACTAAAGAATGTTGATGAAGTCTATATAGAAAGAAACTAAAGAATGTAGATGAAATGTATATAGAAATAAACTAAAGAATGTAGATGAAGTGTATATAGAAAGAAACTAAAGAATGTAGATGAAGTGTATATAGAAAGAAACTAAAGAATGTAGATGAAGTGTATATAGAAAGAAACTAAAGAATGTAGATGAAGTGTATATAGAAAGAAACTAAAGAATGTAGATGAAGTGTATATAGAAAGAAACTAAAGAATGTAGATGAAGTGTATATAGAAAGAAACTAAAGAATGTTGATGAAGTGTATATAGAAAGAAACTAAAGAATGTTGATGAAGTGTCTACAGAAAGAAACTAAAGAATGTTGATGAAGTGTATACAGAAAAAAACTAAAGAATGTAGATGAAGTGTATATAGAAAGAAACTAAAGAATGTAGATGAAGTGTATATAGAAAGAAACTAAAGTATGTTGATGAAGTGTCTACAGAAAGAAACTAAAGAATGTTGATGAAGTGTATACAGAAAGAAACTAAAGAATGTAGATGAAGTGTATATAGAAAGAAACTAAAGAATGTTGATGAAGTGTATACAGAAAGAAACTAAAGAATGTTGATGAAGTGTCTACAGAAAGAAACTAAAGAATGTTGATGAAGTGTATACAGAAAGAAACTAAAGAATGTAGATGAAGTGTATATAGAAAGAAACTAAAGAATGTAGATGAAGTGTATACAGAAAGAAACTAAAGAATGTTGATGAAGTGTATACAGAAAGAAACTAAAGAATGTAGATGAAGTGTATACAGAAAGAAACTAAAGAATGTTGATGAAGTGTATATAGAAAGAAACTAAAGAATGTAGATGAAGTGTATACAGAAAGAAACTAAAGAATGTTGATGAAGTGTATACAGAAAGAAACTAAAGAATGTTGATGAAGTGTCTACAGAAAGAAACTAAAGAATGTAGATGAAGTGTATATAGAAAGAAACTAAAGAATGTAGATGAAGTGTATACAGAAAGAAACTAAAGAATGTTGATGAAGTGTATACAGAAAGAAACTAAAGAATGTTGATGAAGTGTATACAGAAAGAAACTAAAGAATGTTGATGAAGTGTATATAGAAAGAAACTAAAGAATGTAGATGAAGTGTATATAGAAAGAAACTAAAGAATGTAGATGAAGTGTATATAGAAAGAAACTAAAGAATGTTGATGAAGTGTATACAGAAAGAAACTAAAGAATGTAGATGAAGTGTATATAGAAAGAAACTAAAGAATGTTGATGAAGTGTATACAGAAAGAAACTAAAGAATGTAGATGAAGTGTATACAGAAAGAAACTAAAGAATGTTGATGAAGTGTATATAGAAAGAAACTAAAGAATGTAGATGAAGTGTATACAGAAAGAAACTAAAGAATGTAGATGAAGTGTATACAGAAAGAAACTAAAGAATGTAGATGAAGTGTATACAGAAAGAAACTAAAGAATGTTGATGAAGTGTATATAGAAAGAAACTAAAGAATGTTGATGAAGTGTCTACAGAAAGAAACTAAAGAATGTTGATGAAGTGTCTACAGAAAGAAACTAAAGAATGTTGATGAAGTGTATACAGAATGAAACTAAAGAATGTAGATGAAGTTTATACAGAAAGAAACTAAAGAACGTAGATGAAGTGTATACAGAAAGAAACTAAAGAATGTTGATGAAGTCTATATAGAAAGAAACTAAAGAATGTAGATGAAATGTATATAGAAATAAACTAAAGAATGTAGATGAAGTGTATATAGAAAGAAACTAAAGAATGTAGATGAAGTGTATATAGAAAGAAACTAAAGAATGTAGATGAAGTGTATATAGAAAGAAACTAAAGAATGTAGATGAAGTGTATATAGAAAGAAACTAAAGAATGTAGATGAAGTGTATATAGAAAGAAACTAAAGAATGTTGATGAAGTGTATATAGAAAGAAACTAAAGAATGTTGATGAAGTGTCTACAGAAAGAAACTAAAGAATGTTGATGAAGTGTATACAGAAAAAAACTAAAGAATGTAGATGAAGTGTATATAGAAAGAAACTAAAGAATGTAGATGAAGTGTATATAGAAAGAAACTAAAGTATGTTGATGAAGTGTCTACAGAAAGAAACTAAAGAATGTTGATGAAGTGTATACAGAAAGAAACTAAAGAATGTAGATGAAGTGTATATAGAAAGAAACTAAAGAATGTTGATGAAGTGTATACAGAAAGAAACTAAAGAATGTTGATGAAGTGTCTACAGAAAGAAACTAAAGAATGTTGATGAAGTGTATACAGAAAGAAACTAAAGAATGTAGATGAAGTGTATATAGAAAGAAACTAAAGAATGTAGATGAAGTGTATACAGAAAGAAACTAAAGAATGTTGATGAAGTGTATACAGAAAGAAACTAAAGAATGTAGATGAAGTGTATACAGAAAGAAACTAAAGAATGTTGATGAAGTGTATATAGAAAGAAACTAAAGAATGTAGATGAAGTGTATACAGAAAGAAACTAAAGAATGTTGATGAAGTGTATACAGAAAGAAACTAAAGAATGTTGATGAAGTGTCTACAGAAAGAAACTAAAGAATGTAGATGAAGTGTATATAGAAAGAAACTAAAGAATGTAGATGAAGTGTATACAGAAAGAAACTAAAGAATGTTGATGAAGTGTATACAGAAAGAAACTAAAGAATGTTGATGAAGTGTATACAGAAAGAAACTAAAGAATGTTGATGAAGTGTATATAGAAAGAAACTAAAGAATGTAGATGAAGTGTATATAGAAAGAAACTAAAGAATGTAGATGAAGTGTATATAGAAAGAAACTAAAGAATGTTGATGAAGTGTATACAGAAAGAAACTAAAGAATGTAGATGAAGTGTATATAGAAAGAAACTAAAGAATGTTGATGAAGTGTATACAGAAAGAAACTAAAGAATGTAGATGAAGTGTATACAGAAAGAAACTAAAGAATGTTGATGAAGTGTATATAGAAAGAAACTAAAGAATGTAGATGAAGTGTATACAGAAAGAAACTAAAGAATGTAGATGAAGTGTATACAGAAAGAAACTAAAGAATGTAGATGAAGTGTATACAGAAAGAAACTAAAGAATGTTGATGAAGTGTATATAGAAAGAAACTAAAGAATGTTGATGAAGTGTATACAGAAAGAAACTAAAGAATGTTGATGAAGTGTATATAGAAAGAAACTAAAGAATGTAGATGAAGTGTATACAGAAAGAAACTAAAGAATGTAGATGAAGTGTATACAGAAAGAAACTAAAGAATGTTGATGAAGTGTATATAGAAAGAAACTAAAGAATGTAGATGAAGTGTATACAGAAAGAAACTAAAGAATGTTGATGAAGTGTATATAGAAAGAAACTAAAGAATGTTGATGAAGTGTCTACAGAAAGAAACTAAAGAATGTAGATGAAGTGTATATAGAAAGAAACTAAAGAATGTTGATGAAGTGTCTACAGAAAGAAACTAAAGAATGTTGATGAAGTGTATATAGAAAGAAACTAAAGAATGTTGATGAAGTGTCTACAGAAAGAAACTAAAGAATGTTGATGAAGTGTCTACAGAAAGAAACTAAAGAATGTTGATGAAGTGTATACAGAATGAAACTAAAGAATGTAGATGAAGTTTATACAGAAAGAAACTAAAGAACGTAGATGAAGTGTATACAGAAAGAAACTAAAGAATGTTGATGAAGTCTATATAGAAAGAAACTAAAGAATGTAGATGAAGTGTATATAGAAAGAAACTAAAGAATGTTGATGAAGTGTATACAGAAAGAAACTAAAGAATGTTGATGAAGTGTATATAGAAATAAACTAAAGAATGTAGATGAAGTGTATATAGAAAGAAACTAAAGAATGTAGATGAAGTGTATATAGAAAGAAACTAAAGAATGTAGATGAAGTGTATATAGAAAGAAACTAAAGAATGTAGATGAAGTGTATATAGAAAGAAACTAAAGAATGTAGATGAAGTGTATATAGAAAGAAACTAAAGAATGTTGATGAAGTGTATATAGAAAGAAACTAAAGAATGTTGATGAAGTGTCTACAGAAAGAAACTAAAGAATGTTGATGAAGTGTATACAGAAAAAAACTAAAGAATGTAGATGAAGTGTATATAGAAAGAAACTAAAGAATGTAGATGAAGTGTATATAGAAAGAAACTAAAGTATGTTGATGAAGTGTCTACAGAAAGAAACTAAAGAATGTTGATAAAGTGTATACAGAAAGAAACTAAAGAATGTAGATGAAGTGTATATAGAAAGAAACTAAAGAATGTTGATGAAGTGTATACAGAAAGAAACTAAAGAATGTTGATGAAGTGTCTACAGAAAGAAACTAAAGAATGTTGATGAAGTGTATACAGAAAGAAACTAAAGAATGTAGATGAAGTGTATATAGTAAGAAACTAAAGAATGTAGATGAAGTGTATACAGAAAGAAACTAAAGAATGTTGATGAAGTGTATACAGAAAGAAACTAAAGAATGTTGATGAAGTGTATATAGAAAGAAACTAAAGAATGTAGATGAAGTGTATACAGAAAGAAACTAAAGAATGTTGATGAAGTGTATACAGAAAGAAACTAAAGAATGTTGATGAAGTGTCTACAGAAAGAAACTAAAGAATGTAGATGAAGTGTATATAGAAAGAAACTAAAGAATGTAGATGAAGTGTATACAGAAAGAAACTAAAGAATGTTGATGAAGTGTATACAGAAAGAAACTAAAGAATGTTGATGAAGTGTATACAGAAAGAAACTAAAGAATGTTGAGGAAGTGTATATAGAAAGAAACTAAAGAATGTAGATGAAGTGTATATAGAAAGAAACTAAAGAATGTAGATGAAGTGTATATAGAAAGAAACTAAAGAATGTTGATGAAGTGTATACAGAAAGAAACTAAAGAATGTAGATGAAGTGTATATAGAAAGAAACTAAAGAATGTTGATGAAGTGTATACAGAAAGAAACTAAAGAATGTAGATGAAGTGTATACAGAAAGAAACTAAAGAATGTTGATGAAGTGTATATAGAAAGAAACTAAAGAATGTAGATGAAGTGTATACAGAAAGAAACTAAAGAATGTAGATGAAGTGTATACAGAAAGAAACTAAAGAATGTAGATGAAGTGTATACAGAAAGAAACTAAAGAATGTTGATGAAGTGTATATAGAAAGAAACTAAAGAATGTTGATGAAGTGTATACAGAAAGAAACTAAAGAATGTTGATGAAGTGTATATAGAAAGAAACTAAAGAATGTAGATGAAGTGTATACAGAAAGAAACTAAAGAATGTAGATGAAGTGTATACAGAAAGAAACTAAAGAACGTAGATGAAGTGTATACAGAAAGAAACTAAAGAATGTAGATGAAGTGTATATAGAAAGAAACTAAAGAATGTTGATGAAGTGTCTACAGAAAGAAACTAAAGAATGTTGATGAAGTGTATATAGAAAGAAACTAAAGAATGTTGATGAAGTGTCTACAGAAAGAAACTAAAGAATGTAGATGAAGTGTATATAGAAAGAAACTAAAGAATGTTGATGAAGTGTATATAGAAAGAAACTAAAGAATGTTGATGAAGTGTCTACAGAAAGAAACTAAAGAATGTTGATGAAGTGTATATAGAAAGAAACTAAAGAATGTTGATGAAGTGTATACAGAAAGAAACTAAAGAATGTTGATGAAGTGTATATAGAAAGAAACTAAAGAATGTTGATGAAGTGTCTACAGAAAGAAACTAAAGAATGTTGATGAAGTGTCTACAGAAAGAAACTAAAGAATGTTGATGAAGTGTCTACAGAAAGAAACTAAAGAATGTAGATGAAGTGTATATAGAAAGAAACTAAAGAATGTTGATGAAGTGTCTACAGAAAGAAACTAAAGTATGTTGATGAAGTGTATATAGAAAGAAACTAAAGAATGTTGATGAAGTGTCTACAGAAAGAAACTAAAGAATGTTGATGAAGTGTCTACAGAAAGAAACTAAAGAATGTTGATGAAGTGTTTACAGAAAGAAACTAAAGAATGTTGATGAAGTGTCTACAGAAAGAAACTAAAGAATGTAGATGAAGTGTATATAGAAAGAAACTAAAGAATGTTGATGAAGTGTCTACAGAAAGAAACTAAAGAATGTTGATGAAGTGTATATAGAAAGAAACTAAAGAATGTTGATGAAGTGTCTACAGAAAGAAACTAAAGAATGTTGATGAAGTGTCTACAGAAAGAAACTAAAGAATGTTGATGAAGTGTATACAGAATGAAACTAAAGAATGTAGATGAAGTGTATACAGAAAGAAACTAAAGAACGTAGATGAAGTGTATACAGAAAGAAACTAAAGAATGTTGATGAAGTCTATATAGAAAGAAACTAAAAAATGTAGATGAAGTGTATATAGAAAGAAACTAAAGAATGTTGATGAAGTGTATACAGAAAGAAACTAAAGAATGTTGATGAAGTGTATATAGAAATAAACTAAAGAATGTAGATGAAGTGTATATAGAAAGAAACTAAAGAATGTAGATGAAGTGTATATAGAAAGAAACTAAAGAATGTAGATGAAGTGTATATAGAAAGAAACTAAAGAATGTAGATGAAGTGTATATAGAAAGAAACTAAAGAATGTAGATGAAGTGTATATAGAAAGAAACTAAAGAATGTAGATGAAGTGTATATAGAAAGAAACTAAAGAATGTTGATGAAGTGTCTACAGAAAGAAACTAAAGAATGTCGATGAAGTGTATACAGAAAGAAACTAAAGAATGTAGATGAAGTGTATATAGAAAGAAACTAAAGAATGTGGATGAAGTGTATATAGAAAGAAACTAAAGAATGTTGATGAAGTGTCTACAGAAAGAAACTAAAGAATGTAGATGAAGTGTATACAGAAAGAAACTAAAGAATGTTGATGAAGTGTATATAGAAAGAAACTAAAGAATGTTGATGAAGTGTATACAGAAAGAAACTAAAGAATGTTGATGAAGTGTATATAGAAAGAAACTAAAGAATGTAGATGAAGTGTATACAGAAAGAAACTAAAGAATGTAGATGAAGTGTATACAGAAAGAAACTAAAGAACGTAGATGAAGTGTATACAGAAAGAAACTAAAGAATGTAGATGAAGTGTATATAGAAAGAAACTAAAGAATGTTGATGAAGTGTCTACAGAAAGAAACTAAAGAATGTTGATGAAGTGTATATAGAAAGAAACTAAAGAATGTTGATGAAGTGTCTACAGAAAGAAACTAAAGAATGTAGATGAAGTGTATATAGAAAGAAACTAAAGAATGTTGATGAAGTGTATATAGAAAGAAACTAAAGAATGTTGATGAAGTGTCTACAGAAAGAAACTAAAGAATGTTGATGAAGTGTATATAGAAAGAAACTAAAGAATGTTGATGAAGTGTATACAGAAAGAAACTAAAGAATGTTGATGAAGTGTATATAGAAAGAAACTAAAGAATGTTGATGAAGTGTCTACAGAAAGAAACTAAAGAATGTTGATGAAGTGTCTACAGAAAGAAACTAAAGAATGTTGATGAAGTGTCTACAGAAAGAAACTAAAGAATGTAGATGAAGTGTATATAGAAAGAAACTAAAGAATGTTGATGAAGTGTCTACAGAAAGAAACTAAAGTATGTTGATGAAGTGTATATAGAAAGAAACTAAAGAATGTTGATGAAGTGTCTACAGAAAGAAACTAAAGAATGTTGATGAAGTGTCTACAGAAAGAAACTAAAGAATGTTGATGAAGTGTTTACAGAAAGAAACTAAAGAATGTTGATGAAGTGTCTACAGAAAGAAACTAAAGAATGTAGATGAAGTGTATATAGAAAGAAACTAAAGAATGTTGATGAAGTGTCTACAGAAAGAAACTAAAGAATGTTGATGAAGTGTATATAGAAAGAAACTAAAGAATGTTGATGAAGTGTCTACAGAAAGAAACTAAAGAATGTTGATGAAGTGTCTACAGAAAGAAAATAAAGAATGTTGATGAAGTGTATACAGAATGAAACTAAAGAATGTAGATGAAGTGTATACAGAAAGAAACTAAAGAACGTAGATGAAGTGTATACAGAAAGAAACTAAAGAATGTTGATGAAGTCTATATAGAAAGAAACTAAAAAATGTAGATGAAGTGTATATAGAAAGAAACTAAAGAATGTTGATGAAGTGTATACAGAAAGAAACTAAAGAATGTTGATGAAGTGTATATAGAAATAAACTAAAGAATGTAGATGAAGTGTATATAGAAAGAAACTAAAGAATGTAGATGAAGTGTATATAGAAAGAAACTAAAGAATGTAGATGAAGTGTATATAGAAAGAAACTAAAGAATGTAGATGAAGTGTATATAGAAAGAAACTAAAGAATGTAGATGAAGTGTATATAGAAAGAAACTAAAGAATGTAGATGAAGTGTATATAGAAAGAAACTAAAGAATGTTGATGAAGTGTCTACAGAAAGAAACTAAAGAATGTCGATGAAGTGTATACAGAAAGAAACTAAAGAATGTAGATGAAGTGTATATAGAAAGAAACTAAAGAATGTGGATGAAGTGTATATAGAAAGAAACTAAAGAATGTTGATGAAGTGTCTACAGAAAGAAACTAAAGAATGTAGATGAAGTGTATACAGAAAGAAACTAAAGAATGTTGATGAAGTGTATATAGAAAGAAACTAAAGAATGTAGATGAAGTGTATACAGAAAGAAACTAAAGAATGTTGATGAAGTGTATACAGAAAGAAACTAAAGAATGTTGATGAAGTGTCTACAGAAAGAAACTAAAGAATGTAGATGAAGTGTATATAGAAAGAAACTAAAGAATGTAGATGAAGTGTATACAGAAAGAAACTAAAGAATGTTGATGAAGTGTATACAGAAAGAAACTAAAGAATGTTGATGAAGTGTATACAGAAAGAAACTAAAGAATGTTGATGAAGTGTATATAGAAAGAAACTAAAGAATGTAGATGAAGTGTATATAGAAAGAAACTAAAGAATGTAGATGAAGTGTATATAGAAAGAAACTAAAGAATGTTGATGAAGTGTATACAGAAAGAAACTAAAGAATGTAGATGAAGTGTATATAGAAAGAAACTAAAGAATGTTGATGAAGTGTATACAGAAAGAAACTAAAGAATGTAGATGAAGTGTATACAGAAAGAAACTAAAGAATGTTGATGAAGTGTATATAGAAAGAAACTAAAGAATGTAGATGAAGTGTATACAGAAAGAAACTAAAGAATGTAGATGAAGTGTATACAGAAAGAAACTAAAGAATGTAGATGAAGTGTATACAGAAAGAAACTAAAGAATGTTGATGAAGTGTATATAGAAAGAAACTAAAGAATGTTGATGAAGTGTATACAGAAAGAAACTAAAGAATGTTGATGAAGTGTATATAGAAAGAAACTAAAGAATGTAGATGAAGTGTATACAGAAAGAAACTAAAGAATGTAGATGAAGTGTATACAGAAAGAAACTAAAGAATGTTGATGAAGTGTATATAGAAAGAAACTAAAGAATGTAGATGAAGTGTATACAGAAAGAAACTAAAGAATGTTGATGAAGTGTATATAGAAAGAAACTAAAGAATGTTGATGAAGTGTATACAGAAAGAAACTAAAGAATGTAGATGAAGTGTATATAGAAAGAAACTAAAGAATGTTGATGAAGTGTATACAGAAAGAAACTAAAGAATGTTGATGAAGTGTATACAGAAAGAAACTAAAGAATGTAGATGAAGTGTATACAGAAAGAAACTAAAGAATGTTGATGAAGTGTATACAGAAAGAAACTAAAGAATGTAGATGAAGTGTATACAGAAAGAAACTAAAGAATGTTGATGAAGTGTATATAGAAAGAAACTAAAGAATGTAGATGAAGTGTATACAGAAAGAAACTAAAGAATGTTGATGAAGTGTATATAGAAAGAAACTAAAGAATGTTGATGAAGTGTATACAGAAAGAAACTAAAGAATGTAGATGAAGTGTATATAGAAAGAAACTAAAGAATGTTGATGAAGTGTATACAGAAAGAAACTAAAGAATGTTGATGAAGTGTATATAGAAAGAAACTAAAGAATGTAGATGAAGTGTATATAGAAAGAAACTAAAGAATGTTGATGAAGTGTATACAGAAAGAAACTAAAGAATGTAGATGAAGTGTATATAGAAAGAAACTAAAGAATGTTGATGAAGTGTATACAGAAAGAAACTAAAGAATGTAGATGAAGTGTATATAGAAAGAAACTAAAGAATGTTGATGAAGTGTATACAGAAAGAAACTAAAGAATGTAGATGAAGTGTATATAGAAAGAAACTAAAGAATGTTGATGAAGTGTATACAGAAAGAAACTAAAGAATGTAGATGAAGTGTATATAGAAAGAAACTAAAGAATGTTGATGAAGTGTATACAGAAAGAAACTAAAGAATGTTGATGAAGTGTATATAGAAAGAAACTAAAGAATGTTGATGAAGTGTATACAGAAAGAAACTAAAGAATGTAGATGAAGTGTATATAGAAAGAAACTAAAGAATGTTGATGAAGTGTATACAGAAAGAAACTAAAGAATGTTGATGAAGTGTATATAGAAAGAAACTAAAGAATGTTGATGAAGTGTATACAGAAAGAAACTAAAGAATGTAGATGAAGTGTATATAGAAAGAAACTAAAGAATGTTGATGAAGTCTATATAGAAAGAAACTAAAGAATGTAGATGAAGTGTATATAGAAAGAAACTAAAGAATGTTGATGAAGTGTATACAGAAAGAAACTAAAGAATGTTGATGAAGTGTATATAGAAATAAACTAAAGAATGTTGATGAAGTGTATACAGAAAGAAACTAAAGAATGTTGATGAAGTGTATATAGAAAGAAACTAAAGAATGTAGATGAAGTGTATATAGAAAGAAACTAAAGAATGTTGATGAAGTGTATACAGAAAGAAACTAAAGAATGTAGATGAAGTGTATATAGAAAGAAACTAAAGAATGTTGATGAAGTGTATACAGAAAGAAACTAAAGAATGTTGATGAAGTGTATATAGAAAGAAACTAAAGAATGTTGATGAAGTGTCTACAGAAAGAAACTAAAGAATGTCGATGAAGTGTATACAGAAAGAAACTAAAGAATGTAGATGAAGTGTATATTTAAAGAAACTAAAGAATGTGGATGAAGTGTATATAGAAAGAAACTAAAGAATGTTGATGAAGTGTCTACAGAAAGAAACTAAAGAATGTAGATGAAGTGTATACAGAAAGAAACTAAAGAATGTTGATGAAGTGTATATAGAAAGAAACTAAAGAATGTAGATGAAGTGTATACAGAAAGAAACTAAAGAATGTAGATGAAGTGTATACAGAAAGAAACTAAAGAATGTAGATGAAGTGTATACAGAAAGAAACTAAAGAATGTTGATGAAGTGTATATAGAAAGAAACTAAAGAATGTTGATGAAGTGTATACAGAAAGAAACTAAAGAATGTTGATGAAGTGTATATAGAAAGAAACTAAAGAATGTAGATGAAGTGTATACAGAAAGAAACTAAAGAATGTAGATGAAGTGTATACAGAAAGAAACTAAAGAATGTTGATGAAGTGTATATAGAAAGAAACTAAAGAATGTAGATGAAGTGTATACAGAAAGAAACTAAAGAATGTTGATGAAGTGTATATAGAAAGAAACTAAAGAATGTTGATGAAGTGTATACAGAAAGAAACTAAAGAAAGTAGATGAAGTGTATATAGAAAGAAACTAAAGAATGTTGATGAAGTGTATACAGAAAGAAACTAAAGAATGTTGATGAAGTGTATACAGAAAGAAACTAAAGAATGTAGATGAAGTGTATACAGAAAGAAACTAAAGAATGTTGATGAAGTGTATACAGAAAGAAACTAAAGAATGTAGATGAAGTGTATACAGAAAGAAACTAAAGAATGTTGATGAAGTGTATATAGAAAGAAACTAAAGAATGTAGATGAAGTGTATACAGAAAGAAACTAAAGAATGTTGATGAAGTGTATATAGAAAGAAACTAAAGAATGTTGATGAAGTGTATACAGAAAGAAACTAAAGAATGTAGATGAAGTGTATATAGAAAGAAACTAAAGAATGTTGATGAAGTGTATACAGAAAGAAACTAAAGAATGTTGATGAAGTGTATATAGAAAGAAACTAAAGAATGTAGATGAAGTGTATATAGAAAGAAACTAAAGAATGTTGATGAAGTGTATACAGAAAGAAACTAAAGAATGTAGATGAAGTGTATATAGAAAGAAACTAAAGAATGTTGATGAAGTGTATACAGAAAGAAACTAAAGAATGTAGATGAAGTGTATATAGAAAGAAACTAAAGAATGTTGATGAAGTGTATACAGAAAGAAACTAAAGAATGTAGATGAAGTGTATATAGAAAGAAACTAAAGAATGTTGATGAAGTGTATACAGAAAGAAACTAAAGAATGTAGATGAAGTGTATATAGAAAGAAACTAAAGAATGTTGATGAAGTGTATACAGAAAGAAACTAAAGAATGTTGATGAAGTGTATATAGAAAGAAACTAAAGAATGTTGATGAAGTGTATACAGAAAGAAACTAAAGAATGTAGATGAAGTGTATATAGAAAGAAACTAAAGAATGTTGATGAAGTGTATACAGAAAGAAACTAAAGAATGTTGATGAAGTGTATATAGAAAGAAACTAAAGAATGTTGATGAAGTGTATACAGAAAGAAACTAAAGAATGTAGATGAAGTGTATATAGAAAGAAACTAAAGAATGTTGATGAAGTGTATACAGAAAGAAACTAAAGAATGTTGATGAAGTGTATATAGAAAGAAACTAAAGAATGTTGATGAAGTGTATACAGAAAGAAACTAAAGAATGTAGATGAAGTGTATATAGAAAGAAACTAAAGAATGTTGATGAAGTGTATACAGAAAGAAACTAAAGAATGTTGATGAAGTGTATATAGAAAGAAACTAAAGAATGTAGATGAAGTGTATATAGAAAGAAACTAAAGAATGTTGATGAAGTGTATACAGAAAGAAACTAAAGAATGTAGATGAAGTGTATATAGAAAGAAACTAAAGAATGTTGATGAAGTGTATACAGAAAGAAACTAAAGAATGTTGATGAAGTGTATATAGAAAGAAACTAAAGAATGTTGATGAAGTGTATACAGAAAGAAACTAAAGAATGTAGATGAAGTGTATATAGAAAGAAACTAAAGAATGTTGATGAAGTGTATACAGAAAGAAACTAAAGAATGTTGATGAAGTGTATATAGAAAGAAACTAAAGAATGTTGATGAAGTGTATACAGAAAGAAACTAAAGAATGTAGATGAAGTGTATATAGAAAGAAACTAAAGAATGTTGATGAAGTGTATACAGAAAGAAACTGAAAAATGTTGATGAAGTGTATATAGAAAGAAACTAAAGAATGTAGATGAAGTGTATATAGAAAGAAACTAAAGAATGTTGATGAAGTGTATACAGAAAGAAACTAAAGAATGTAGATGAAGTGTATATAGAAAGAAACTAAAGAATGTTGATGAAGTGTATACAGAAAGAAACTAAAGAATGTTGATGAAGTGTATATAGAAAGAAACTAAAGAATGTAGATGAAGTGTATATAGAAAGAAACTAAACAATGTAGATGAAGTGTATACAGAAAGAAACTAAAGAATGTTGATGAAGTGTATATAGAAAGAAATTAAAGAATGTAGATGAAGTGTATATAGAAAGAAACTAAAGAATGTTGATGAAGTGTATACAGAAATAAACTAAAGAATGTAGATGAAGTGTATATAGAAAGAAACTAAAGAATGTAGATGAAGTGTATATAGAAAGAAACTAAAGAATGTAGATGAAGTGTATATAGAAAGAAACTAAAGAATGTAGATGAAGTGTATATAGAAAGAAACTAAAGAATGTAGATGAAGTGTATATAGAAAGAAACTAAAGAATGTAGATGAAGTGTATATAGAAAGAAACTAAAGAATGTTGATGAAGTGTCTACAGAAAGAAACTAAAGAATGTCGATGAAGTGTATACAGAAAGAAACTAAAGAATGTAGATGAAGTGTATATAGAAAGAAACTAAAGAATGTGGATGAAGTGTATATAGAAAGAAACTAAAGAATGTTGATGAAGTGTCTACAGAAAGAAACTAAAGAATGTAGATGAAGTGTATACAGAAAGAAACTAAAGAATGTTGATGAAGTGTATATAGAAAGAAACTAAAGAATGTTGATGAAGTGTATACAGAAAGAAACTAAAGAATGTTGATGAAGTGTATATAGAAAGAAACTAAAGAATGTAGATGAAGTGTATACAGAAAGAAACTAAAGAATGTAGATGAAGTGTATACAGAAAGAAACTAAAGAACGTAGATGAAGTGTATACAGAAAGAAACTAAAGAATGTAGATGAAGTGTATATAGAAAGAAACTAAAGAATGTTGATGAAGTGTCTACAGAAAGAAACTAAAGAATGTTGATGAAGTGTATATAGAAAGAAACTAAAGAATGTTGATGAAGTGTCTACAGAAAGAAACTAAAGAATGTAGATGAAGTGTATATAGAAAGAAACTAAAGAATGTTGATGAAGTGTATATAGAAAGAAACTAAAGAATGTTGATGAAGTGTCTACAGAAAGAAACTAAAGAATGTTGATGAAGTGTATATAGAAAGAAACTAAAGAATGTTGATGAAGTGTATACAGAAAGAAACTAAAGAATGTTGATGAAGTGTATATAGAAAGAAACTAAAGAATGTTGATGAAGTGTCTACAGAAAGAAACTAAAGAATGTTGATGAAGTGTCTACAGAAAGAAACTAAAGAATGTTGATGAAGTGTCTACAGAAAGAAACTAAAGAATGTAGATGAAGTGTATATAGAAAGAAACTAAAGAATGTTGATGAAGTGTCTACAGAAAGAAACTAAAGTATGTTGATGAAGTGTATATAGAAAGAAACTAAAGAATGTTGATGAAGTGTCTACAGAAAGAAACTAAAGAATGTTGATGAAGTGTCTACAGAAAGAAACTAAAGAATGTTGATGAAGTGTTTACAGAAAGAAACTAAAGAATGTTGATGAAGTGTCTACAGAAAGAAACTAAAGAATGTAGATGAAGTGTATATAGAAAGAAACTAAAGAATGTTGATGAAGTGTCTACAGAAAGAAACTAAAGAATGTTGATGAAGTGTATATAGAAAGAAACTAAAGAATGTTGATGAAGTGTCTACAGAAAGAAACTAAAGAATGTTGATGAAGTGTCTACAGAAAGAAAATAAAGAATGTTGATGAAGTGTATACAGAATGAAACTAAAGAATGTAGATGAAGTGTATACAGAAAGAAACTAAAGAACGTTGATGAAGTGTATACAGAAAGAAACTAAAGAATGTTGATGAAGTCTATATAGAAAGAAACTAAAAAATGTAGATGAAGTGTATATAGAAAGAAACTAAAGAATGTAGATGAAGTGTATATAGAAAGAAACTAAAGAATGTAGATGAAGTGTATATAGAAAGAAACTAAAGAATGTAGATGAAGTGTATATAGAAAGAAACTAAAGAATGTAGATGAAGTGTATATAGAAAGAAACTAAAGAATGTAGATGAAGTGTATATAGAAAGAAACTAAAGAATGTTGATGAAGTGTCTACAGAAAGAAACTAAAGAATGTCGATGAAGTGTATACAGAAAGAAACTAAAGAATGTAGATGAAGTGTATATAGAAAGAAACTAAAGAATGTGGATGAAGTGTATATAGAAAGAAACTAAAGAATGTTGATGAAGTGTCTACAGAAAGAAACTAAAGAATGTAGATGAAGTGTATACAGAAAGAAACTAAAGAATGTTGATGAAGTGTATATAGAAAGAAACTAAAGAATGTAGATGAAGTGTATACAGAAAGAAACTAAAGAATGTTGATGAAGTGTATACAGAAAGAAACTAAAGAATGTTGATGAAGTGTCTACAGAAAGAAACTAAAGAATGTAGATGAAGTGTATATAGAAAGAAACTAAAGAATGTAGATGAAGTGTATACAGAAAGAAACTAAAGAATGTTGATGAAGTGTATACAGAAAGAAACTAAAGAATGTTGATGAAGTGTATACAGAAAGAAACTAAAGAATGTTGATGAAGTGTATATAGAAAGAAACTAAAGAATGTAGATGAAGTGTATATAGAAAGAAACTAAAGAATGTAGATGAAGTGTATATAGAAAGAAACTAAAGAATGTTGATGAAGTGTATACAGAAAGAAACTAAAGAATGTAGATGAAGTGTATATAGAAAGAAACTAAAGAATGTTGATGAAGTGTATACAGAAAGAAACTAAAGAATGTAGATGAAGTGTATACAGAAAGAAACTAAAGAATGTTGATGAAGTGTATATAGAAAGAAACTAAAGAATGTAGATGAAGTGTATACAGAAAGAAACTAAAGAATGTAGATGAAGTGTATACAGAAAGAAACTAAAGAATGTAGATGAAGTGTATACAGAAAGAAACTAAAGAATGTTGATGAAGTGTATATAGAAAGAAACTAAAGAATGTTGATGAAGTGTATACAGAAAGAAACTAAAGAATGTTGATGAAGTGTATATAGAAAGAAACTAAAGAATGTAGATGAAGTGTATACAGAAAGAAACTAAAGAATGTAGATGAAGTGTATACAGAAAGAAACTAAAGAATGTTGATGAAGTGTATATAGAAAGAAACTAAAGAATGTAGATGAAGTGTATACAGAAAGAAACTAAAGAATGTTGATGAAGTGTATATAGAAAGAAACTAAAGAATGTTGATGAAGTGTATACAGAAAGAAACTAAAGAATGTAGATGAAGTGTATATAGAAAGAAACTAAAGAATGTTGATGAAGTGTATACAGAAAGAAACTAAAGAATGTTGATGAAGTGTATACAGAAAGAAACTAAAGAATGTAGATGAAGTGTATACAGAAAGAAACTAAAGAATGTTGATGAAGTGTATACAGAAAGAAACTAAAGAATGTAGATGAAGTGTATACAGAAAGAAACTAAAGAATGTTGATGAAGTGTATATAGAAAGAAACTAAAGAATGTAGATGAAGTGTATACAGAAAGAAACTAAAGAATGTTGATGAAGTGTATATAGAAAGAAACTAAAGAATGTTGATGAAGTGTATACAGAAAGAAACTAAAGAATGTAGATGAAGTGTATATAGAAAGAAACTAAAGAATGTTGATGAAGTGTATACAGAAAGAAACTAAAGAATGTTGATGAAGTGTATATAGAAAGAAACTAAAGAATGTAGATGAAGTGTATATAGAAAGAAACTAAAGAATGTTGATGAAGTGTATACAGAAAGAAACTAAAGAATGTAGATGAAGTGTATATAGAAAGAAACTAAAGAATGTTGATGAAGTGTATACAGAAAGAAACTAAAGAATGTAGATGAAGTGTATATAGAAAGAAACTAAAGAATGTTGATGAAGTGTATACAGAAAGAAACTAAAGAATGTAGATGAAGTGTATATAGAAAGAAACTAAAGAATGTTGATGAAGTGTATACAGAAAGAAACTAAAGAATGTAGATGAAGTGTATATAGAAAGAAACTAAAGAATGTTGATGAAGTGTATACAGAAAGAAACTAAAGAATGTTGATGAAGTGTATATAGAAAGAAACTAAAGAATGTTGATGAAGTGTATACAGAAAGAAACTAAAGAATGTAGATGAAGTGTATATAGAAAGAAACTAAAGAATGTTGATGAAGTGTATACAGAAAGAAACTAAAGAATGTTGATGAAGTGTATATAGAAAGAAACTAAAGAATGTTGATGAAGTGTATACAGAAAGAAACTAAAGAATGTAGATGAAGTGTATATAGAAAGAAACTAAAGAATGTTGATGAAGTGTATACAGAAAGAAACTAAAGAATGTTGATGAAGTGTATATAGAAAGAAACTAAAGAATGTTGATGAAGTGTATACAGAAAGAAACTAAAGAATGTAGATGAAGTGTATATAGAAAGAAACTAAAGAATGTTGATGAAGTGTATACAGAAAGAAACTAAAGAATGTTGATGAAGTGTATATAGAAAGAAACTAAAGAATGTAGATGAAGTGTATATAGAAAGAAACTAAAGAATGTTGATGAAGTGTATACAGAAAGAAACTAAAGAATGTAGATGAAGTGTATATAGAAAGAAACTAAAGAATGTTGATGAAGTGTATACAGAAAGAAACTAAAGAATGTTGATGAAGTGTATATAGAAAGAAACTAAAGAATGTTGATGAAGTGTATACAGAAAGAAACTAAAGAATGTAGATGAAGTGTATATAGAAAGAAACTAAAGAATGTTGATGAAGTGTATACAGAAAGAAACTAAAGAATGTTGATGAAGTGTATATAGAAAGAAACTAAAGAATGTTGATGAAGTGTATACAGAAAGAAACTAAAGAATGTAGATGAAGTGTATATAGAAAGAAACTAAAGAATGTTGATGAAGTGTATACAGAAAGAAACTGAAAAATGTTGATGAAGTGTATATAGAAAGAAACTAAAGAATGTAGATGAAGTGTATATAGAAAGAAACTAAAGAATGTTGATGAAGTGTATACAGAAAGAAACTAAAGAATGTAGATGAAGTGTATATAGAAAGAAACTAAAGAATGTTGATGAAGTGTATACAGAAAGAAACTAAAGAATGTTGATGAAGTGTATATAGAAAGAAACTAAAGAATGTAGATGAAGTGTATATAGAAAGAAACTAAACAATGTAGATGAAGTGTATACAGAAAGAAACTAAAGAATGTTGATGAAGTGTATATAGAAAGAAATTAAAGAATGTAGATGAAGTGTATATAGAAAGAAACTAAAGAATGTTGATGAAGTGTATACAGAAAGAAACTAAAGAATGTAGATGAAGTGTATATAGAAAGAAACTAAAGAATGTTGATGAAGTGTATACAGAAAGAAACTAAAGAATGTTGATGAAGTGTATATAGAAAGAAACTAAAGAATGTAGATGAAGTGTATATAGAAAGAAACTAAAGAATGTTGATGAAGTGTATACAGAAAGAAACTAAAGAATGTTGATGAAGTGTATATAGAAAGAAACTAAAGAATGTTGATGAAGTGTATACAGAAAGAAACTAAAGAATGTAGATGAAGTGTATATAGAAAGAAACTAAAGAATGTTGATGAAGTGTATATAGAAAGAAACTAAACAATGTAGATGAAGTGTATACAGAAAGAAACTAAGGAATGTTGATGAAGTGTATATAGAAAGAAACTAAGAATGTAGATGAAGTGTATATAGAAAGAAACTAAAGAATGTTGATGAAGTGTCTACAGACAGGAACTAAAGAATGTAGATGAAGTGTATATAGAAAGAAACTAAAGAATGTTGATGAAGTGTATACAGAAAGAAACTAAAGAATGTTGATGAAGTGTATACAGAAAGAAACTAAAGAATGTAGATGAAGTGTATACAGAAAGAAACTAAAGAATGTTGATGAAGTGTATACAGAAAGAAACTAAAGAATGTAGATGAAGTGTATACAGAAAGAAACTAAAGAATGTAGATGAAGTGTATATAGAAAGAAACTAAAGAATGTTGATGAAGTGTATACAGAAAGAAACTAAAGAATGTAGATGAAGTGTATATAGAAAGAAACTAAAGAATGTTGATGAAGTGTATACAGAAGAAAGTTACAGAAAGAACTAAAGAATGTAGATGAAGTGTATATAGAAAGAAACTAAAGAATGTTGATGAAGTGTATACAGAAAGAAACTAAAGGATGTTGATGAAGCGTATATAGAAAGAAACTAAAGAATGTTGATGAAGTGTATACAGAAAGAAACTAAAGAATGTAGATGAAGTGTATATAGAAAGAAACTAAAGAATGTTGATGAAGTGTATACAGAAAGAAACTAAAGAATGTTGATGAAGTGTATATAGAAAGAAACTAAAGAATGTTGATGAAGTGTATACAGAAAGAAACTAAAGAATGTAGATGAAGTGTATATAGAAAGAAACTAAAGAATGTTGATGAAGTGTATACAGAAAGAAACTAAAGAATGTTGATGAAGTGTATATAGAAAGAAACTAAAGAATGTTGATGAAGTGTATACAGAAAGAAACTAAAGAATGTAGATGAAGTGTATATAGAAAGAAACTAAAGAATGTTGATGAAGTGTATACAGAAAGAAACTAAAGAATGTTGATGAAGTGTATATAGAAAGAAACTAAAGAATGTAGATGAAGTGTATATAGAAAGAAACTAAAGAATGTTGATGAAGTGTATACAGAAAGAAACTAAAGAATGTAGATGAAGTGTATATAGAAAGAAACTAAAGAATGTTGATGAAGTGTATACAGAAAGAAACTAAAGAATGTTGATGAAGTGTATATAGAAAGAAACTAAAGAATGTTGATGAAGTGTATACAGAAAGAAACTAAAGAATGTAGATGAAGTGTATATAGAAAGAAACTAAAGAATGTTGATGAAGTGTATACAGAAAGAAACTAAAGAATGTTGATGAAGTGTATATAGAAAGAAACTAAAGAATGTTGATGAAGTGTATACAGAAAGAAACTAAAGAATGTAGATGAAGTGTATATAGAAAGAAACTAAAGAATGTTGATGAAGTGTATACAGAAAGAAACTGAAGAATGTTGATGAAGTGTATATAGAAAGAAACTAAAGAATGTAGATGAAGTGTATATAGAAAGAAACTAAAGAATGTTGATGAAGTGTATACAGAAAGAAACTAAAGAATGTAGATGAAGTGTATATAGAAAGAAACTAAAGAATGTTGATGAAGTGTATACAGAAAGAAACTAAAGAATGTAGATGAAGTGTATATAGAAAGAAACTAAAGAATGTTGATGAAGTGTATACAGAAAGAAACTGAAAAATGTTGATGAAGTGTATATAGAAAGAAACTAAAGAATGTAGATGAAGTGTATATAGAAAGAAACTAAAGAATGTTGATGAAGTGTATACAGAAAGAAACTAAAGAATGTAGATGAAGTGTATATAGAAAGAAACTAAAGAATGTTGATGAAGTGTATACAGAAAGAAACTAAAGAATGTTGATGAAGTGTATATAGAAAAGAAACTAAAGAATGTAGATGAAGTGTATATAGAAAGAAACTAAACAATGTAGATGAAGTGTATACAGAAGGAAACTAAAGAATGTTGATGAAGTGTATATAGAAAGAAACTAAAGAATGTAGATGAAGTGTATATAGAAAGAAACTAAAGAATGTTGATGAAGTGTATACAGAAAGAAACTAAAGAATGTAGATGAAGTGTATATAGAAAGAAACTAAAGAATGTTGATGAAGTGTATACAGAAAGAAACTAAAGAATGTTGATGAAGTGTATATAGAAAGAAACTAAAGAATGTAGATGAAGTGTATACAGAAAGAAACTAAAGAATGTAGATGAAGTGTATACAGAAAGAAACTAAAGAATGTTGATGAAGTGTATACAGAAAGAAACTAAAGAATGTAGATGAAGTGTATACAGAAAGAAACTAAAGAATGTTGATGAAGTGTATATAGAAAGAAACTAAAGAATGTAGATGAAGTGTATACAGAAAGAAACTAAAGAATGTTGATGAAGTGTATATAGAAAGAACTAAAGAATGTTGATGAAGTGTATACAGAAAGAAACTAAAGAATGTAGATGAAGTGTATATAGAAAGAAACTAAAGAATGTTGATGAAGTGTATACAGAAAGAAACTAAAGAATGTTGATGAAGTGTATATAGAAAGAAACTAAAGAATGTAGATGAAGTGTATATAGAAAGAAACTAAAGAATGTTGATGAAGTGTATACAGAAAGAAACTAAAGAATGTAGATGAAGTGTATATAGAAAGAAACTAAAGAATGTTGATGAAGTGTATACAGAAAGAAACTAAAGAATGTAGATGAAGTGTATATAGAAAGAAACTAAAGAATGTTGATGAAGTGTATACAGAAAGAAACTAAAGAATGTAGATGAAGTGTATATAGAAAGAAACTAAAGAATGTTGATGAAGTGTATACAGAAAGAAACTAAAGAATGTAGATGAAGTGTATATAGAAAGAAACTAAAGAATGTTGATGAAGTGTATACAGAAAGAAACTAAAGAATGTTGATGAAGTGTATATAGAAAGAAACTAAAGAATGTTGATGAAGTGTATACAGAAAGAAACTAAAGAATGTAGATGAAGTGTATATAGAAAGAAACTAAAGAATGTTGATGAAGTGTATACAGAAAGAAACTAAAGAATGTTGATGAAGTGTATATAGAAAGAAACTAAAGAATGTTGATGAAGTGTATACAGAAAGAAACTAAAGAATGTAGATGAAGTGTATATAGAAAGAAACTAAAGAATGTTGATGAAGTGTATACAGAAAGAAACTAAAGAATGTTGATGAAGTGTATATAGAAAGAAACTAAAGAATGTTGATGAAGTGTATACAGAAAGAAACTAAAGAATGTAGATGAAGTGTATATAGAAAGAAACTAAAGAATGTTGATGAAGTGTATACAGAAAGAAACTAAAGAATGTTGATGAAGTGTATATAGAAAGAAACTAAAGAATGTAGATGAAGTGTATATAGAAAGAAACTAAAGAATGTTGATGAAGTGTATACAGAAAGAAACTAAAGAATGTAGATGAAGTGTATATAGAAAGAAACTAAAGAATGTTGATGAAGTGTATACAGAAAGAAACTAAAGAATGTTGATGAAGTGTATATAGAAAGAAACTAAAGAATGTTGATGAAGTGTATACAGAAAGAAACTAAAGAATGTAGATGAAGTGTATATAGAAAGAAACTAAAGAATGTTGATGAAGTGTATACAGAAAGAAACTAAAGAATGTTGATGAAGTGTATATAGAAAGAAACTAAAGAATGTTGATGAAGTGTATACAGAAAGAAACTAAAGAATGTAGATGAAGTGTATATAGAAAGAAACTAAAGAATGTTGATGAAGTGTATACAGAAAGAAACTGAAAGAATGTTGATGAAGTGTATATAGAAAGAAACTAAAGAATGTAGATGAAGTGTATATAGAAAGAAACTAAAGAATGTTGATGAAGTGTATACAGAAAGAAACTAAAGAATGTAGATGAAGTGTATATAGAAAGAAACTAAAGAATGTTGATGAAGTGTATACAGAAAGAAACTAAAGAATGTAGATGAAGTGTATATAGAAAGAAACTAAAGAATGTTGATGAAGTGTATATAGAAAGAAACTAAAGAATGTAGATGAAGTGTATACAGAAAGAAACTAAAGAATGTTGATGAAGTGTATATAGAAAGAAACTAAAGAATGTAGATGAAGTGTATATAGAAAGAAACTAAAGAATGTTGATGAAGTGTATACAGAAAGAAACTAAAGAATGTAGATGAAGTGTATATAGAAAGAAACTAAAGAATGTTGATGAAGTGTATACAGAAAGAAACTAAAGAATGTTGATGAAGTGTATATAGAAAGAAACTAAAGAATGTAGATGAAGTGTATATAGAAAGAAACTAAAGAATGTTGATGAAGTGTATACAGAAAGAAACTAAAGAATGTTGATGAAGTGTATATAGAAAGAAACTAAAGAATGTTGATGAAGTGTATACAGAAAGAAACTAAAGAATGTAGATGAAGTGTATACTAGAAAGAAACTAAAGAATGTTGATGAAGTGTATATAGAAAGAAACTAAACGAATGTAGATGAAGTGTATACAGAAAGAAACTAAGAATGTTGATGAAGTGTATATAGAAAGAAACTAAAGAATGTAGATGAAGTGTATATAGAAAGAAACTAAAGAATGTTGATGAAGTGTCTACAGACAGAACTAAAGAATGTAGATGAAGTGTATATAGAAAGAAACTAAAGAATGTTGATGAAGTGTATACAGAAAGAAACTAAAGAATGTTGATGAAGTGTATACAGAAAGAAACTAAAGAATGTAGATGAAGTGTATACAGAAAGAAACTAAAGAATGTTGATGAAGTGTATACAGAAAGAAACTAAAGAATGTAGATGAAGTGTATACAGACAGAACTAAAGAATGTAGATGAAGTGTATATAGAAAGAAACTAAAGAATGTTGATGAAGTGAATACAGAAGAAACTAAAGAATGTAGATGAAGTGTATATAGAAAGAAACTAAAGAATGTTGATGAAGTGTATACAGAAAGAAACTAAAGAATGTAGATGAAGTGTATATAGAAAGAAACTAAAGAATGTTGATGAAGTGTATACAGAAAGAAACTAAAGAATGTTGATGAAGCTGTATATAGAAAGAAACTAAAGAATGTTGATGAAGTGTATACAGAAAGAAACTAAAGAATGTAGATGAAGTGTATATAGAAAGAAACTAAAGAATGTTGATGAAGTGTATACAGAAAGAAACTAAAGAATGTTGATGAAGTGTATATAGAAAGAAACTAAAGAATGTTGATGAAGTGTATACAGAAAGAAACTAAAGAATGTAGATGAAGTGTATATAGAAAGAAACTAAAGAATGTTGATGAAGTGTATACAGAAAGAAACTAAAGAATGTAGATGAAGTGTATATAGAAAGAAACTAAAGAATGTTGATGAAGTGTATACAGAAAGAAACTAAAGAATGTAGATGAAGTGTATATAGAAAGAAACTAAAGAATGTTGATGAAGTGTATACAGAAAGAAACTAAAGAATGTAGATGAAGTGTATACAGAAAGAAACTAAAGAATGTTGATGAAGTGTATATAGAAAGAAACTAAAGAATGTAGATGAAGTGTATACAGAAAGAAACTAAAGAATGTTGATGAAGTGTATATAGAAAGAAACTAAAGAATGTTGATGAAGTGTATACAGAAAGAAACTAAAGAATGTAGATGAAGTGTATATAGAAAGAAACTAAAGAATGTTGATGAAGTGTATACAGAAAGAAACTAAAGAATGTTGATGAAGTGTATATAGAAAGAAACTAAAGAATGTAGATGAAGTGTATATAGAAAGAAACTAAAGAATGTTGATGAAGTGTATACAGAAAGAAACTAAAGAATGTAGATGAAGTGTATATAGAAAGAAACTAAAGAATGTTGATGAAGTGTATACAGAAAGAAACTAAAGAATGTAGATGAAGTGTATATAGAAAGAAACTAAAGAATGTTGATGAAGTGTATACAGAAAGAAACTAAAGAATGTAGATGAAGTGTATATAGAAAGAAACTAAAGAATGTTGATGAAGTGTATACAGAAAGAAACTAAAGAATGTTGATGAAGTGTATATAGAAAGAAACTAAAGAATGTTGATGAAGTGTATACAGAAAGAAAACTAAAGAATGTTGATGAAGTGTATATAGAAAGAAACTAAAGAATGTTGATGAAGTGTATACAGAAAGAAACTAAAGAATGTAGATGAAGTGTATATAGAAAGAAACTAAAGAATGTTGATGAAGTGTATACAGAAAGAAACTAAAGAATGTTGATGAAGTGTATATAGAAAGAAACTAAAGAATGTTGATGAAGTGTATACAGAAAGAAACTAAAGAATGTAGATGAAGTGTATATAGAAAGAAACTAAAGAATGTTGATGAAGTGTATACAGAAAGAAACTAAAGAATGTTGATGAAGTGTATATAGAAAGAAACTAAAGAATGTTGATGAAGTGTATACAGAAAGAAACTAAAGAATGTAGATGAAGTGTATATAGAAAGAAACTAAAGAATGTTGATGAAGTGTATACAGAAAGAAACTAAAGAATGTTGATGAAGTGTATATAGAAAGAAACTAAAGAATGTAGATGAAGTGTATATAGAAAGAAACTAAAGAATGTTGATGAAGTGTATACAGAAAGAAACTAAAGAATGTAGATGAAGTGTATTATAGAAAGAAACTAAAGAATGTTGATGAAGTGTATACAGAAAGAAACTAAAGAATGTTGATGAAGTGTATATAGAAAGAAACTAAAGAATGTTGATGAAGTGTATACAGAAAGAAACTAAAGAATGTAGATGAAGTGTATATAGAAAGAAACTAAAGAATGTTGATGAAGTGTATACAGAAAGAAACTAAAGAATGTTGATGAAGTGTATATAGAAAGAAACTAAAGAATGTTGATGAAGTGTATACAGAAAGAAACTAAAGAATGTAGATGAAGTGTATATAGAAAGAAACTAAAGAATGTTGATGAAGTGTATACAGAAAGAAACTAAAGAATGTTGATGAAGTGTATATAGAAAGAAACTAAAGAATGTAGATGAAGTGTATATAGAAAGAAACTAAAGAATGTTGATGAAGTGTTATACAGAAAGAAACTAAAGAATGTAGATGAAGTGTATATAGAAAGAAACTAAAGAATGTTGATGAAGTGTATACAGAAAGAAACTAAAGAATGTTGATGAAGTGTATATAGAAAGAAACTAAAGAATGTTGATGAAGTGTATACTAGAAAAGAAACTAAAGAATGTAGATGAAGTGTATATAGAAAGAAACTAAAGAATGTTGATGAAGTGTATATAGAAAGAAACTAAAGAATGTAGATGAAGTGTATATAGAAAGAAACTAAAGAATGTTGATGAAGTGTATACAGAAAGAAACTAAAGAATGTAGATGAAGTGTATATAGAAAGAAACTAAAGAATGTTGATGAAGTGTATACAGAAAGAAACTAAAGAATGTTGATGAAGTGTATATAGAAAGAAACTAAAGAATGTAGATGAAGTGTATATAGAAAGAAACTAAAGAATGTTGATGAAGTGTATACAGAAAGAAACTAAAGAATGTTGATGAAGTGTATATAGAAAGAAACTAAAGAATGTTGATGAAGTGTATACAGAAAGAAACTAAAGAATGTAGATGAAGTGTATATAGAAAGAAACTAAAGAATGTTGATGAAGTGTATAGT
>OZ024754.1:35037711-35062711 GCA_964016885.1 Eledone cirrhosa
T
Organism: Eledone cirrhosa; assembly: GCA_964016885.1. Taxonomy (NCBI): domain Eukaryota; kingdom Metazoa; phylum Mollusca; class Cephalopoda; order Octopoda; family Eledonidae; genus Eledone; species Eledone cirrhosa. The sequence continues at coordinate 35,037,713 of OZ024754.1, forward strand.
AAAGAATGTAGATGAAGTGTATATAGAAGAAACTAAAGAATGTTGATGAAGTGTCTACAGAAAGAAACTAAAGAATGTAGATGAAGTGTATATAGAAAGAAACTAAAGAATGTTGATGAAGTGTATACAGAAAGAAACTAAAAAATGTTGATGAAGTGTATATAGAAAGAAACTAAAGAATGTTGAAGAAGTCTATATAGAAAGAAACTAAAGAATGTTGATGAAGTGTATATAGAAAGAAACTAAAGAATGTTGATGAAGTGTATACAGAAAGAAACTAAAGAATGTTGATGAAGTGTATATAGAAAGAAACTAAAGAATGTTGATGAAGTGTATATAGAAAGAAACTAAAGAATGTAGATGAAGTGTATATAGAAGAAACTAAACAATGTAGATGAAGTGTATACAGAAAGAAACTAAAGAATGTTGATGAAGTGTAAACAGAAAGAAACTAAAGAATGTTGATGAAGTGTATATAGAAAGAAACTAAAGAATGTTGATGAAGTGTATATAGAAAGAAACTAAAGAATGTTGATGAAGTGTATACAGGAAGAAACTAAAGAATGTTGATGAAGTGTATACAGAAAGAAACTAAAGAATGTTGATGAAGTGTATATAGAAAGAAACTAAAGAATGTTGATGAAGTGTATATAGAAAGAAACTAAAGAATGTAGATGAAGTGTATATAGAAAGAAACTAAACAATGTAGATGAAGTGTATACAGAAAGAAACTAAAGAATGTTGATGAAGTGTATACAGAAAGAAACTAAAGAATGTTGATGAAGTGTATATAGAAAGAAACTAAAGAATGTTGATGAAGTGTATACAGAAAGAAACTAAAGAATGTAGATGAAGTGTATATAGAAAGAAACTAAAGAATGTTGATGAAGTGTATACAGAAAGAAACTAAAGAATGTTGATGAAGTGTATATAGAAAGAAACTAAAGAATGTAGATGAAGTGTATATAGAAAGAAACTAAACAATGTAGATGAAGTGTATACAGAAAGAAACTAAAGAATGTTGATGAAGTGTATATAGAAAGAAACTAAAGAATGTAGATGAAGTGTATATAGAAAGAAACTAAAGAATGTTGATGAAGTGTATACAGAAAGAAACTAAAGAATGTAGATGAAGTGTATATAGAAAGAAACTAAAGAATGTTGATGAAGTGTATACAGAAAGAAACTAAAGAATGTTGATGAAGTGTATATAGAAAGAAACTAAAGAATGTAGATGAAGTGTATATAGAAAGAAACTAAAGAATGTTGATGAAGTGTATACAAAAAGAAACTAAAGAATGTTGATGAAGTGTAAATAGAAGGAAACTAAAGAATGTTGATGAAGTGTATACAGAAAGAAACTAAAGAATGTAGATGAAGTGTATATAGAAAGAAACTAAAGAATGTTGATGAAGTGTATATAGAAAGAAACTAAACAATGTAGATGAAGTGTATACAGAAAGAAACTAAAGAATGTTGATGAAGTGTATATAGAAAGAAACTAAAGAATGTAGATGAAGTGTATATAGAAAGAAACTAAAGAATGTTGATGAAGTGTCTACAGAAAGAAACTAAAGAATGTAGATGAAGTGTATATAGAAAGAAACTAAAGAATGTTGATGAAGTGTATACAGAAAGAAACTAAAAAATGTTGATGAAGTGTATATAGAAAGAAACTAAAGAATGTTGAAGAAGTCTATATAGAAAGAAACTAAAGAATGTTGATGAAGTGTATATAGAAAGAAACTAAAGAATGTTGATGAAGTGTATACAGAAAGAAACTAAAGAATGTTGATGAAGTGTATATAGAAAGAAACTAAAGAATGTTGATGAAGTGTATATAGAAAGAAACTAAAGAATGTAGATGAAGTGTATATAGAAAGAAACTAAACAATGTAGATGAAGTGTATATAGAAAGAAACTAAAGAATGTTGATGAAGTGTATACAGAAAGAAACTAAAGAATGTTGATGAAGTGTATATAGAAAGAAACTAAAGAATGTTGATGAAGTGTATATAGAAAGAAACTAAAGAATGTTGATGAAGTGTATACAGGAAGAAACTAAAGAATGTTGATGAAGTGTATACAGAAAGAAACTAAAGAATGTTGATGAAGTGTATATAGAAAGAAACTAAAGAATGTTGATGAAGTGTATATAGAAAGAAACTAAAGAATGTAGATGAAGTGTATATAGAAAGAAACTAAACAATGTAGATGAAGTGTATACAGAAAGAAACTAAAGAATGTTGATGAAGTGTATACAGAAAGAAACTAAAGAATGTTGATGAAGTGTATATAGAAAGAAACTAAAGAATGTTGATGAAGTGTATATAGAAAGAAACTAAAGAATGTTGATGAAGTGTATACAGAAAGAAACTAAAGAATGTTGATGAAGTGTATACAGAAAGAAACTAAAGAATGTAGATGAAGTGTATATAGAAAGAAACTAAAGAATGTTGATGAAGTGTATACAGAAAGAAACTAAAGAATGTAGATGAAGTGTATATAGAAAAAACTAAACAATGTTGATGAAGTGTATACAGAAAGAAACTAAAGAATGTTGATGAATTGTATATAGAAAGAAACTAAAGAATGTTGATGAAGTGTATATAGAAAGAAACTAAAGAATGTTGATGAAGTGTATATAGAAAGAAACTAAAGAATATAGATGAAGTGTATATAGAAAGAAACTAAACAATGTAGATGAAGTGTATACAGAAAGAAACTAAAGAATGATGATGAAGTGTATATAGAAAGAAACTAAAGAATGTAGATGAAGTGTATATAGAAAGAAACTAAAGAATGTTGATGAAGTGTATACAGAAAGAAACTAAAGAATGTAGATGAAGTGTATATAGAAAAAACTAAACAATGTTGATGAAGTGTATACAGAAAGAAACTAAAGAATGTTGATGAATTGTATATAGAAAGAAACTAAAGAATGTTGATGAAGTGTATATAGAAAGAAACTAAAGAATGTAGATGAAGTGTATGTAGAAAGAAACTAAACAATGTAGATGAAGTGTATACAGAAAGAAACTAAAGAATGTTGATGAAGTGTATATAGAAAGAAACTAAAGAATGTAGATGAAGTGTATATAGAAAGAAACTAAAGAATGTTGATGAAGTGTATACAGAAAGAAACTAAAGAATGTAGATGAAGTGTATATAGAAAGAAACTAAAGAATGTTGATGAAGTGTATACAGAAAGAAACTAAAGAATGTTGATGAAGTGTATATAGAAAGAAACTAAAGAATGTTGAAGAAGTGTATATAGAAAGAAACTAAAGAATGTTGATGAAGTGTATATAGAAAGAAACTAAAGAATGTTGATGAAGTGTATACAGAAAGAAACTAAAGAATGTTGATGAAGTGTATATAGAAAGAAACTAAAGAATGTTGATGAAGTGTATATAGAAAGAAACTAAAGAATGTAGATGAAGTGTATATAGAAAGAAACTAAACAATGTAGATGAAGTGTATACAGAAAGAAACTAAAGAATGTTGATGAAGTGTATACAGAAAGAAACTAAAGAATGTTGATGAAGTGTATATAGAAAGAAATTAAACAATGTAGATGAAGTGTATACAGAAAGAAACTAAAAATGTTGATGAAGTGTATACAGAAAGAAACTAAAGAATGTTGATGAAGTGTATATAGAAAGAAACTAAAGAATGTAGATGAAGTGTATATAGAAAGAAACTAAACAATGTAGATGAAGTGTATACAGAAAGAAACTAAAGAATGTTGATGAAGTGTATACAGAAAGAAACTAAAGAATGTTGATGAAGTGTATATAGAAAGAAACTAAAGAATGTAGATGAAGTGTATATAGAAAGAAACTAAACAATGTAGATGAAGTGTATACAGAAAGAAACTAAAGAATGTTGATGAAGTGTATACAGAAAGAAACTAAAGAATGTTGATGAAGTGTATATAGAAAGAAACTAAAGAATGTTGATGAAGTGTATATAGAAAGAAACTAAAGAATGTAGATGAAGTGTATATAGAAAGAAACTAAACAATGTAGATGAAGTATATACAGAAAGAATCTAAAGAATGTTGATGAAGTGTATACAGAAAGAAACTAAAGAATGTTGATGAAGTGTATATAGAAAGAAACTAAAGAATGTTGATGAACTGTATACAGAAAGAAACTAAAGAATGTTGATGAAGTGTATACAGAAAGAAACTAAAGAATGTTGATGAAGTGTATATAGAAAGAAACTAAAGAATGTTGATGAAGTGTATATAGAAAGAAACTAAAGAATGTAGATGAAGTGTATATAGAAAGAAACTAAACAATGTAGATGAAGTGTATACAGAAAGAAACTAAAGAATGTTGATGAAGTGTATACAGAAAGAAACTAAAGAATGTAGATGAAGTGTATATAGAAAGAAACTAAAGAATGTTGATGAAGTGTATACAGAAAGAAACTAAAGAATGTTGATGAAGTGTATATAGAAAGAAACTAAAGAATGTAGATGAAGTGTATATAGAAAGAAACTAAACAATGTAGATGAAGTGTATACAGAAAGAAACTAAAGAATGTTGATGAAGTGTATATAGAAAGAAACTAAAGAATGTAGATGAAGTGTATATAGAAAGAAACTAAAGAATGTTGATGAAGTGTATACAGAAAGAAACTAAAGAATGTAGATGAAGTGTATATAGAAAGAAACTAAAGAATGTTGATGAAGTGTATACAGAAAGAAACTAAAGAATGTTGATGAAGTGTATATAGAAAGAATCTAAAGAATGTAGATGAAGTGTATATAGAAAGAAACTAAAGAATGTTGATGAAGTGTATACAGAAAGAAACTAAAGAATGTTGATGAAGTGTATATAGAAAGAAACTAAAGAATGTTGATGAAGTGTATACAGAAAGAAACTAAAGAATGTAGATGAAGTGTATATAGAAAGAAACTAAAGAATGTTGATGAAGTGTATATAGAAAGAAACTAAACAATGTAGATGAAGTGTATACAGAAAGAAACTAAAGAATGTTGATGAAGTGTATATAGAAAGAAACTAAAGAATGTAGATGAAGTGTATATAGAAAGAAACTAAAGAATGTTGATGAAGTGTATACAGAAAGAAACTAAAGAATGTAGATGAAGTGTATATAGAAAGAAACTAAAGAATGTTGATGAAGTGTATACAGAAAGAAACTAAAGAATGTTGATGAAGTGTATATAGAAAGAAACTAAAGAATGTAGATGAAGTGTATATAGAAAGAAACTAAACAATGTAGATGAAGTGTATACAGAAAGAAACTAAAGAATGTTGATGAAGTGTATATAGAAAGAAACTAAAGAATGTAGATGAAGTGTATATAGAAAGAAACTAAAGAATGTTGATGAAGTGTATACAGAAAGAAACTAAAGAATGTAGATGAAGTGTATATAGAAAGAAACTAAAGAATGTTGATGAAGTGTATACAGAAAGAAACTAAAGAATGTTGATGAAGTGTATATAGAAAGAATCTAAAGAATGTAGATGAAGTGTATATAGAAAGAAACTAAAGAATGTTGATGAAGTGTATACAGAAAGAAACTAAAGAATGTTGATGAAGTGTATATAGAAAGAAACTAAAGAATGTTGATGAAGTGTATACAGAAAGAAACTAAAGAATGTAGATGAAGTGTATATAGAAAGAAACTAAAGAATGTTGATGAAGTGTATATAGAAAGAAACTAAACAATGTAGATGAAGTGTATACAGAAAGAAACTAAAGAATGTTGATGAAGTGTATATAGAAAGAAACTAAAGAATGTAGATGAAGTGTATATAGAAAGAAACTAAAGAATGTTGATGAAGTGTCTACAGAAAGAAACTAAAGAATGTAGATGAAGTGTATATAGAAAGAAACTAAAGAATGTTGATGAAGTGTATACAGAAAGAAACTAAAGAATGTTGATGAAGTGTATACAGAAAGAAACTAAAGAATGTAGATGAAGTGTATACAGAAAGAAACTAAAGAATGTTGATGAAGTGTATATAGAAAGAAACTAAAGAATGTTGATGAAGTGTATACAGAAAGAAACTAAAGAATGTAGATGAAGTGTATATAGAAAGAAACTAAAGAATGTTGATGAAGTGTATACAGAAAGAAACTAAAGAATGTTGATGTAGTGTATATAGAAAGAAACTAAAGAATGTTGATGAAGTGTATACAGAAAGAAACTAAAGAATGTAGATGAAGTGTATATAGAAAGAAACTAAAGAATGTTGATGAAGTGTATACAGAAAGAAACTGAAGAATGTTGATGAAGTGTATATAGAAAGAAACTAAAGAATGTAGATGAAGTGTATATAGAGAGAAACTAAAGAATGTTGATGAAGTGTATACAGAAAGAAACTAAAGAATGTAGATGAAGTGTATATAGAAAGAAACTAAAGAATGTTGATGAAGTGTATATAGAAAGAAACTAAAGAATGTTGATGAAGTGTATACAGAAAGAAACTAAAGAATGTAGATGAAGTGTATATAGAAAGAAACTAAAGAATGTTGATGAAGTGTATACAGAAAGAAACTAAAGAATGTTGATGAAGTGTATATAGAAAGAAACTAAAGAATGTTGATGAAGTGTATACAGAAAGAAACTAAAGAATGTAGATGAAGTGTATATAGAAAGAAACTAAAGAATGTTGATGAAGTGTATACAGAAAGAAACTAAAGAATGTTGATGAAGTGTATATAGAAAGAAACTAAAGAATGTAGATGAAGTGTATATAGAAAGAAACTAAAGAATGTTGATGAAGTGTATACAGAAAGAAACTAAAGAATGTAGATGAAGTGTATATAGAAAGAAACTAAAGAATGTTGATGAAGTGTATATAGAAAGAAACTAAAGAATGTTGATGAAGTGTATACAGAAAGAAACTAAAGAATGTAGATGAAGTGTATATAGAAAGAAACTAAAGAATGTTGATGAAGTGTATACAGAAAGAAACTAAAGAATGTTGATGTAGTGTATATAGAAAGAAACTAAAGAATGTTGATGAAGTGTATACAGAAAGAAACTAAAGAATGTAGATGAAGTGTATATAGAAAGAAACTAAAGAATGTTGATGAAGTGTATACAGAAAGAAACTGAAGAATGTTGATGAAGTGTATATAGAAAGAAACTAAAGAATGTAGATGAAGTGTATATAGAGAGAAACTAAAGAATGTTGATGAAGTGTATACAGAAAGAAACTAAAGAATGTAGATGAAGTGTATATAGAAAGAAACTAAAGAATGTTGATGAAGTGTATACAGAAAGAAACTAAAGAATGTTGATGAAGTGTATATAGAAAGAAACTAAAGAATGTAGATGAAGTGTATATAGAAAGAAACTAAACAATGTAGATGAAGTGTATACAGAAAGAAACTAAAGAATGTTGATGAAGTGTATATAGAAAGAAACTAAAGAATGTAGATGAAGTGTATATAGAAAGAAACTAAAGAATGTTGATGAAGTGTATACAGAAAGAAACTAAAGAATGTAGATGAAGTGTATATAGAAAGAAACTAAAGAATGTTGATGAAGTGTTATACAGAAAGAAACTAAAGAATGTTGATGAAGTGTATATAGAAAGAAACTAAAGAATGTAGATGAAGTGTATATAGAAAGAAACTAAAGAATGTTGATGAAGTGTATACAGAAAGAAACTAAAGAATGTTGATGAAGTGTATATAGAAAGAAACTAAAGAATGTTGATGAAGTGTATAGAGAAAGAAACTAAAGAATGTAGATGAAGTGTATATAGAAAGAAACTAAAGAATGTTGATGAAGTGTATATAGAAAGAAACTAAACAATGTAGATGAAGTGTATACAGAAAGAAACTAAAGAATGTTGATGAAGTGTATATAGAAAGAAACTAAAGAATGTAGATGAAGTGTATATAGAAAGAAACTAAAGAATGTTGATGAAGTGTCTACAGAAAGAAACTAAAGAATGTAGATGAAGTGTATATAGAAAGAAACTAAAGAATGTTGATGAAGTGTATACAGAAAGAAACTAAAAAATGTTGATGAAGTGTATATAGAAAGAAACTAAAGAATGTTGAAGAAGTCTATATAGAAAGAAACTAAAGAATGTTGATGAAGTGTATATAGAAAGAAACTAAAGAATGTTGATGAAGTGTATACAGAAAGAAACTAAAGAATGTTGATGAAGTGTATATAGAAAGAAACTAAAGAATGTTGATGAAGTGTATATAGAAAGAAACTAAAGAATGTAGATGAAGTGTATATAGAAAGAAACTAAACAATGTAGATGAAGTGTATACAGAAAGAAACTAAAGAATGTTGATGAAGTGTAAACAGAAAGAAACTAAAGAATGTTGATGAAGTGTATATAGAAAGAAACTAAAGAATGTTGATGAAGTGTATATAGAAAGAAACTAAAGAATGTTGATGAAGTGTATACAGGAAGAAACTAAAGAATGTTGATGAAGTGTATACAGAAAGAAACTAAAGAATGTTGATGAAGTGTATATAGAAAGAAACTAAAGAATGTTGATGAAGTGTATATAGAAAGAAACTAAAGAATGTAGATGAAGTGTATATAGAAAGAAACTAAACAATGTAGATGAAGTGTATACAGAAAGAAACTAAAGAATGTTGATGAAGTGTATACAGAAAGAAACTAAAGAATGTTGATGAAGTGTATATAGAAAGAAACTAAAGAATGTTGATGAAGTGTATACAGAAAGAAACTAAAGAATGTAGATGAAGTGTATATAGAAAGAAACTAAAGAATGTTGATGAAGTGTATACAGAAAGAAACTAAAGAATGTTGATGAAGTGTATATAGAAAGAAACTAAAGAATGTAGATGAAGTGTATATAGAAAGAAACTAAACAATGTAGATGAAGTGTATACAGAAAGAAACTAAAGAATGTTGATGAAGTGTATATAGAAAGAAACTAAAGAATGTAGATGAAGTGTATATAGAAAGAAACTAAAGAATGTTGATGAAGTGTATACAGAAAGAAACTAAAGAATGTAGATGAAGTGTATATAGAAAGAAACTAAAGAATGTTGATGAAGTGTATACAGAAAGAAACTAAAGAATGTTGATGAAGTGTATATAGAAAGAAACTAAAGAATGTAGATGAAGTGTATATAGAAAGAAACTAAAGAATGTTGATGAAGTGTATACAAAAAGAAACTAAAGAATGTTGATGAAGTGTATATAGAAGGAAACTAAAGAATGTTGATGAAGTGTATACAGAAAGAAACTAAAGAATGTAGATGAAGTGTATATAGAAAGAAACTAAAGAATGTTGATGAAGTGTATATAGAAAGAAACTAAACAATGTAGATGAAGTGTATACAGAAAGAAACTAAAGAATGTTGATGAAGTGTATATAGAAAGAAACTAAAGAATGTAGATGAAGTGTATATAGAAAGAAACTAAAGAATGTTGATGAAGTGTCTACAGAAAGAAACTAAAGAATGTAGATGAAGTGTATATAGAAAGAAACTAAAGAATGTTGATGAAGTGTATACAGAAAGAAACTAAAAAATGTTGATGAAGTGTATATAGAAAGAAACTAAAGAATGTTGAAGAAGTCTATATAGAAAGAAACTAAAGAATGTTGATGAAGTGTATATAGAAAGAAACTAAAGAATGTTGATGAAGTGTATACAGAAAGAAACTAAAGAATGTTGATGAAGTGTATATAGAAAGAAACTAAAGAATGTTGATGAAGTGTATATAGAAAGAAACTAAAGAATGTAGATGAAGTGTATATAGAAAGAAACTAAACAATGTAGATGAAGTGTATAAAGAAAGAAACTAAAGAATGTTGATGAAGTGTATACAGAAAGAAACTAAAGAATGTTGATGAAGTGTATATAGAAAGAAACTAAAGAATGTTGATGAAGTGTATATAGAAAGAAACTAAAGAATGTTGATGAAGTGTATACAGGAAGAAACTAAAGAATGTTGATGAAGTGTATACAGAAAGAAACTAAAGAATGTTGATGAAGTGTATATAGAAAGAAACTAAAGAATGTTGATGAAGTGTATATAGAAAGAAACTAAAGAATGTAGATGAAGTGTATATAGAAAGAAACTAAACAATGTAGATGAAGTGTATACAGAAAGAAACTAAAGAATGTTGATGAAGTGTATACAGAAAGAAACTAAAGAATGTTGATGAAGTGTATATAGAAAGAAACTAAAGAATGTTGATGAAGTGTATATAGAAAGAAACTAAAGAATGTTGATGAAGTGTATACAGAAAGAAACTAAAGAATGTTGATGAAGTGTATACAGAAAGAAACTAAAGAATGTAGATGAAGTGTATATAGAAAGAAACTAAAGAATGTTGATGAAGTGTATACAGAAAGAAACTAAAGAATGTAGATGAAGTGTATATAGAAAAAACTAAACAATGTTGATGAAGTGTATACAGAAAGAAACTAAAGAATGTTGATGAATTGTATATAGAAAGAAACTAAAGAATGTTGATGAAGTGTATATAGAAAGAAACTAAAGAATGTTGATGAAGTGTATATAGAAAGAAACTAAAGAATATAGATGAAGTGTATATAGAAAGAAACTAAACAATGTAGATGAAGTGTATACAGAAAGAAACTAAAGAATGATGATGAAGTGTATATAGAAAGAAACTAAAGAATGTAGATGAAGTGTATATAGAAAGAAACTAAAGAATGTTGATGAAGTGTATACAGAAAGAAACTAAAGAATGTAGATGAAGTGTATATAGAAAAAACTAAACAATGTTGATGAAGTGTATACAGAAAGAAACTAAAGAATGTTGATGAATTGTATATAGAAAGAAACTAAAGAATGTTGATGAAGTGTATATAGAAAGAAACTAAAGAATGTAGATGAAGTGTATGTAGAAAGAAACTAAACAATGTAGATGAAGTGTATACAGAAAGAAACTAAAGAATGTTGATGAAGTGTATATAGAAAGAAACTAAAGAATGTAGATGAAGTGTATATAGAAAGAAACTAAAGAATGTTGATGAAGTGTATACAGAAAGAAACTAAAGAATGTAGATGAAGTGTATATAGAAAGAAACTAAAGAATGTTGATGAAGTGTATACAGAAAGAAACTAAAGAATGTTGATGAAGTGTATATAGAAAGAAACTAAAGAATGTTGAAGAAGTGTATATAGAAAGAAACTAAAGAATGTTGATGAAGTGTATATAGAAAGAAACTAAAGAATGTTGATGAAGTGTATACAGAAAGAAACTAAAGAATGTTGATGAAGTGTATATAGAAAGAAACTAAAGAATGTTGATGAAGTGTATATAGAAAGAAACTAAAGAATGTAGATGAAGTGTATATAGAAAGAAACTAAACAATGTAGATGAAGTGTATACAGAAAGAAACTAAAGAATGTTGATGAAGTGTATACAGAAAGAAACTAAAGAATGTTGATGAAGTGTATATAGAAAGAAATTAAACAATGTAGATGAAGTGTATACAGAAAGAAACTAAAAATGTTGATGAAGTGTATACAGAAAGAAACTAAAGAATGTTGATGAAGTGTATATAGAAAGAAACTAAAGAATGTAGATGAAGTGTATATAGAAAGAAACTAAACAATGTAGATGAAGTGTATACAGAAAGAAACTAAAGAATGTTGATGAAGTGTATACAGAAAGAAACTAAAGAATGTTGATGAAGTGTATATAGAAAGAAACTAAAGAATGTAGATGAAGTGTATATAGAAAGAAACTAAACAATGTAGATGAAGTGTATACAGAAAGAAACTAAAGAATGTTGATGAAGTGTATACAGAAAGAAACTAAAGAATGTTGATGAAGTGTATATAGAAAGAAACTAAAGAATGTTGATGAAGTGTATATAGAAAGAAACTAAAGAATGTAGATGAAGTGTATATAGAAAGAAACTAAACAATGTAGATGAAGTATATACAGAAAGAATCTAAAGAATGTTGATGAAGTGTATACAGAAAGAAACTAAAGAATGTTGATGAAGTGTATATAGAAAGAAACTAAAGAATGTTGATGAACTGTATACAGAAAGAAACTAAAGAATGTTGATGAAGTGTATACAGAAAGAAACTAAAGAATGTTGATGAAGTGTATATAGAAAGAAACTAAAGAATGTTGATGAAGTGTATATAGAAAGAAACTAAAGAATGTAGATGAAGTGTATATAGAAAGAAACTAAACAATGTAGATGAAGTGTATACAGAAAGAAACTAAAGAATGTTGATGAAGTGTATATAGAAAGAAACTAAAGAATGTTGATGAAGTGTATACAGAAAGAAACTAAAGAATGTTGATGAAGTGAATACAGAAAGAAACTAAAGAATGTTGATGAAGTGTATATAGAAAGAAACTAAAGAATGTTGATGAAGTGTATACAGAAAGAAACTAAAGAATGTTGATGAAGTGTATACAGAAAGAAACTAAAGAATGTTGATGAAGTGTATATAGAAAGAAACTAAAGAATGTTGATGAAGTGTATATAGAAAGAAACTAAACAATGTAGATGAAGTGTATACAGAAAGAAACTAAAGAATGTTGATGAAGTGTATATAGAAAGAAACTAAAGAATGTTGATGAAGTGTATATAGAAAGAAACTAAAGAATGTTGATGAAGTGTATATAGAAAGAAACTAAAGAATGTTGATGAAGTGTATATAGAAAGAAACGAAAGAATGTTGATGAAGTGTATACAGAAAGAAACTAAAGAATGTTGATGAAGTGTATATAGAAAGAAACTAAAGAATGTAGATGAAGTGTATACAGAAAGAAACTAAAGAATGTTGATGAAGTGTATATAGAAAGAAACTAAAGAATGTTGATGAAGTGTATATAGAAAGAAACTAAAGAATATAGATGAAGTGTATATAGAAAGAAACTAAAGAATGTTGATGAAGTGTATACAGAAAGAAACTAAAGAATGTTGATGAAGTGTATATAGAAAGAAACTAAAGAATGTAGATGAAGTGTATACAGAAAGAAACTAAAGAATGTTGATGAAGTGTATATAGAAAGAAACTAAAGAATGTAGATGAAGTGTATATAGAAAGAAACTAAAGAATGTAGATGAAGTGTATACAGAAAGAAACTAAAGAATGTAGATGAAGTGTATACAGAAAGAAACTAAAGAATGTTGATGAAGTGTATATAGAAAGAAACTAAAGAATGTTGATGAAGTGTATATAGAAAGAAACTAAAGAATGTAGATGAAGTGTATACAGAAAGAAACTAAAGAATGTAGATGAAGTGTATACAGAAAGAAACTAAAGAATGTTGATGAAGTGTATATAGAAAGAAACTAAAGAATGTTGATGAAGTGTATATAGAAAGAAACTAAAGAATATAGATGAAGTGTATATAGAAAGAAACTAAAGAATGTTGATTAAGTGTATATAGAAAGAAACTAAAGAATGTTGATGAAGTGTATATAGAAAGAAACTAAAGAATGTTGATGAAGTGTATACAGAAAGAAACTAAAGAATGTTGATGAAGTGTATATAGAAAGAAACTAAAGAATATAGATGAAGTGTATATAGAAAGAAACTAAAGAATGTTGATGAAGTGTATATAGAAAGAAACTAAACAATGTAGATGAAGTGTATATAGAAAGAAACTAAAGAATGTTGATGAAGTGTATATAAAGAAACTAACGCATGTTGATGAAGTGTATATAGAAAGAAACTAAAGTATGTTGATGAAGTGTATATAGAAAGAAACTAAAAATGTTGATGAAGTGTATATAGAAAGAAACTAAAGAATGTTGATGAAGTGTATATAGAAAGAAACTAAACAATGTAGATGAAGTGTATACAGAAAGAAACTAAAGAATGTTGATGAAGTGTATACAGAAAGAAACTAAAGAATGTTGATGAAGTGTATATAGAAAGAAACTAAAGAATGTTGATAAAGTGTATATAGAAAGAAACTAAAGAATGTTGATGAAGTGTATATAGAAAGAAACTAAAGAATGTTGATGAAGTGTATATAGAAAGAAACTAAAGAATGTTGATGAAGTGTATATAGAAAGAAACTAAAGAATGTAGATGAAGTGTATACAGAAAGAAACTAAAGAATGTTGATGAAGTGTTTATAGAAAGAAACTAAAGAATGTTGTTGAAGTCTATATAGAAAGAAACTAAAGAATGTTGATGAAGTGTATATAGAAAGAAACTAAAGAATGTTGATGAAGTGTATATAGAAAGAAACTAAAGAATGTTGATGAAGTGTATATAGAAAGAAACTAAAGAATGTTCATGAAGTGTATATAGAAAGAAACTAAAGAATGTTGATGAAGTGTATATAGAAAGAAACTAAAGAATGTTGATGAAGTGTATATAGAAAGAAACTAAAGAATGTTGATGAAGTGTATATAGAAAGAAACTAAAGAATGTTGATGAAGTGTATATAGAAAGAAACTAAAGAATGTAGATGAAGTGTATATAGAAAGAAACAAAAGAATGTTGATGAAGTGTATATAGAAAGAAACTAAAGAATGTTGATGAAGTGTATACAGAAAGAAACTAAAGAATGTAGATGAAGTGTATACAGAAAGAAACTAAAGAATGTTGATGAAGTGTATACAGAAAGAAACTAAACAATGTAGATGAAGTGTATACAGAAAGAAACTAAAGAATGTTGATGAAGTGTATATAGAAAGAAACTAAAGAATGTAGATGAAGTGTATATAGAAAGAAACTAAAGAATGTTGATGAAGTGTATATAGAAAGAAACTAAAGAATGTTGATGAAGTGTATACAGAAAGAAACTAAAGAATGTTGATGAAGTGTATATAGAAAGAAACTAAAGAATGTTGATGAAGTGTATACAGAAAGAAACTAAAGAATGTTGATGAAGTGTATACAGAAAGAAACTAAAGAATGTTGATGAAGTGTATATAGAAAGAAACTAAAGAATGTAGATGAAGTGTATACAGAAAGAAACTAAAGAATGTTGATGAAGTGTATACAGAAAGAAACTAAAGAATGTTGATGAAGTGTATACAGAAAGAAACTAAAGAAAGCTGATGAAGTGTATATAGAAAGAAACTAAAGAATGTAGATGAAGTGTATATAGAAAGAAACTAAAGAATGTAGATGAAGTGTATATAGAAAGAAACTAAAGAATGTTGATGAAGTGTATATAGAAAGAAACTAAAGAATGTTGATGAAGTGTATATAGAAAGAAACTAAAGAATGTTGATGAAGTGTATATAGAAAGAAACTAAAGAATGTTGATGAAGTGTATATAGAAAGAAACTAAAGAATGTTGATGAAGTGTATATAGAAAGAAACTAAAGAATGTAGATGAAGTGTATATAGAAAGAAACTAAAGAATGTTGATGAAGTGTATATAGAAAGAAACTAAAGAATGTTGATGAAGTGTATACAGAAAGAAACTAAAGAATGTAGATGAAGTGTATACAGAAAGAAACTAAAGAATGTTGATGAAGTGTATATAGAAAGAAACTAAAGAATGTTGATGAAATGTATATAGAAAGAAACTAAAGAATGTTGATGAAGTGTATATAGAAAGAAACTAAAGAATGTTGATGAAGTGTATACAGAAAGAAACTAAAGAATGTTGATGAAGTGTATATAGAAAGAAACTAAAGAATGTTGATGAAGTGTATATAGAAAGAAACTAAAGAATGTTGATGAAGTGTATATAGAAAGAAACTAAAGAATATAGATGAAGTGTATATAGAAAGAAACTAAAGAATGTTGATGAAGTGTATATAGAAAGAAACTAAAGAATGTAAATGAAGTGTATATAGAAAGAAACTAAAGAATGTTGATGAAGTGTATATAAAGAAACTAACGCATATTGATGAAGTGTATATAGAAAGAAACTAAAGAATGTTGATGAAGTGTATATAGAAAGAAACTAAAAATGTTGATGAAGTGTATATAGAAAGAAACTAAAGAATGTTGATGAAGTGTATATAGAAAGAAACTAAAGAATGTTGATGAAGTGTATATAGAAAGAAACTAAAGAATGTTGATGAAGTGTATATAGAAAGAAACTAAACAATGTAGATGGAGTGTATACAGAAAGAAACTAAAGAATGTTGATGAAGTGTATATAGAAAGAAACTAAAGAATGTTGAAGAAGTGTATATAGAAAGAAACTAAAGAATGTAGATGAAGTGTATATAGAAAGAAACTAAACAATGTAGATGAAGTGTATACAGAAAGAAACTAAAGAATGTTGATGAAGTGTATATAGAAAGAAACTAAAGAATGTAGATGAAGTGTATATAGAAAGAAACTAAAGAATGTAGATGAAGTGTATATAGAAAGAAACTAAAGAATGTAGATGAAGTGTATATAGAAAGAAACTAAAGAATGTTGATGAAGTGTATACAGAAAGAAACTAAAGAATGTTGATGAAGTGTATATAGAAAGAAACTAAAGAATGTTGATGAAGTGTATACAGAAAGAAACTAAAGAATGTTGATGAAGTGTATACAGAAAGAAACTAAAGAATGTTGATGAAGTGTATATAGAAAGAAACTAAAGAATGTAGATGAAGTGTATACAGAAAGAAACTAAAGAATGTTGATGAAGTGTATATAGAAAGAAACTAAAGAATGTAGATGAAGTGTATATAGAAAGAAACTAAAGAATGTAGATGAAGTGTATATAGAAAGAAACTAAAGAATGTAGATGAAGTGTATATAGAAAGAAACTAAAGAATGTTGATGAAGTGTATATAGAAAGAAACTAAAGAATGTAGATGAAGTGTATACAGAAAGAAACTAAAGAATGTTGATGAAGTGTATATAGAAAGAAACTAAAGAATGTTGATGAAGTGTATATAGAAAGAAACTAAAGAATGTAGATGAAGTGTATATAGAAAGAAACTAAAGAATGTTGATGAAGTGTATACAGAAAGAAACTAAAGAATGTTGATGAAGTGTATATAGAAAGAAACTAAAGAATGTTGATGAAGTGTATACAGAAAGAAACTAAAGAATGTTGATGAAGTGTATATAGAAAGAAACTAAAGAATGTTGATGAAGTGTATACAGAAAGAAACTAAAGAATGTTGATGAAGTGTATACAGAAAGAAACTAAAGAATGTTGATGAAGTGTATATAGAAAGAAACTAAAGAATGTAGATGAAGTGTATACAGAAAGAAACTAAAGAATGTTGATGAAGTGTATACAGAAAGAAACTAAAGAATGTTGATGAAGTGTATACAGAAAGAAACTAAAGAATGCTGATGAAGTGTATATAGAAAGAAACTAAAGAATGTAGATGAAGTGTATATAGAAAGAAACTAAAGAATGTAGATGAAGTGTATATAGAAAGAAACTAAAGAATGTAGATGAAGTGTATATAGAAAGAAACTAAAGAATGTTGATGAAGTGTATACAGAAAGAAACTAAAGAATGTTGATGAAGTGTATATAGAAAGAAACTAAAGAATGTTGATGAAGTGTATACAGAAAGAAACTAAAGAATGTTGATGAAGTGTATACAGAAAGAAACTAAAGAATGTTGATGAAGTGTATATAGAAAGAAACTAAAGAATGTAGATGAAGTGTATACAGAAAGAAACTAAAGAATGTTGATGAAGTGTATATAGAAAGAAACTAAAGAATGTAGATGAAGTGTATATAGAAAGAAACTAAAGAATGTAGATGAAGTGTATATAGAAAGAAACTAAAGAATGTAGATGAAGTGTATATAGAAAGAAACTAAAGAATGTTGATGAAGTGTATATAGAAAGAAACTAAAGAATGTAGATGAAGTGTATACAGAAAGAAACTAAAGAATGTTGATGAAGTGTATATAGAAAGAAACTAAAGAATGTTGATGAAGTGTATATAGAAAGAAACTAAAGAATGTAGATGAAGTGTATATAGAAAGAAACTAAAGAATGTTGATGAAGTGTATACAGAAAGAAACTAAAGAATGTTGATGAAGTGTATATAGAAAGAAACTAAAGAATGTTGATGAAGTGTATACAGAAAGAAACTAAAGAATGTTGATGAAGTGTATATAGAAAGAAACTAAAGAATGTTGATGAAGTGTATACAGAAAGAAACTAAAGAATGTTGATGAAGTGTATACAGAAAGAAACTAAAGAATGTTGATGAAGTGTATATAGAAAGAAACTAAAGAATGTAGATGAAGTGTATACAGAAAGAAACTAAAGAATGTTGATGAAGTGTATACAGAAAGAAACTAAAGAATGTTGATGAAGTGTATACAGAAAGAAACTAAAGAATGCTGATGAAATGTATATAGAAAGAAACTAAAGAATGTAGATGAAGTGTATATAGAAAGAAACTAAAGAATGTAGATGAAGTGTATATAGAAAGAAACTAAAGAATGTTGATGAA
The DNA here is from genome assembly GCA_964016885.1 of Eledone cirrhosa. NCBI lineage: Eukaryota > Metazoa > Mollusca > Cephalopoda > Octopoda > Eledonidae > Eledone > Eledone cirrhosa. The sequence continues at coordinate 35,056,056 of OZ024754.1, forward strand.
GTGCATACAGAAAGAAACTAAAGAATGCCGATGGAGTGTATATAGAAAGAAACTAAAGAATGTAGATGAAGTGTATATAGAAAGAAACTAAAGAATGTTGATGAAGTGTATATAGAAAGAAACTAAAGAATGTTGATGAAGTGTATATAGAAAGAAACTAAAGAATGTTGATGAAGTGTATATAGAAAGAAACTAAAGAATGTTGATGAAGTGTATATAGAAAGAAACTAAAGAATGTTGATGAAGTGTATATAGAAAGAAACTAAAGAATGTTGATGAAGTGTATACAGAAAGAAACTAAAGAATGTAGATGAAGTGTATACAGAAAGAAACTAAAGAATGTTGATGAAGTGTATATAGAAAGAAACTAAAGAATGTTGATGAAATGTATATAGAAAGAAACTAAAGAATGTTGATGAAGTGTATATAGAAAGAAACTAAAGAATGTTGATGAAGTGTATACAGAAAGAAACTAAAGAATGTTGATGAAGTGTATATAGAAAGAAACTAAAGAATGTTGATGAAGTGTATATAGAAAGAAACTAAAGAATGTTGATGAAGTGTATATAGAAAGAAACTAAAGAATATAGATGAAGTGTATATAGAAAGAAACTAAAGAATGTTGATGAAGTGTATATAGAAAGAAACTAAAGAATGTAAATGAAGTGTATATAGAAAGAAACTAAAGAATGTTGATGAAGTGTATATAAAGAAACTAACGCATATTGATGAAGTGTATATAGAAAGAAACTAAAGAATGTTGATGAAGTGTATATAGAAAGAAACTAAAAATGTTGATAAAGTGTATATAGAAAGAAACTAAAGAATGTTGATGAAGTGTATATAGAAAGAAACTAAAGAATGTTGATGAAGTGTATATAGAAAGAAACTAAAGAATGTTGATGAAGTGTATATAGAAAGAAACTAAACAATGTAGATGGAGTGTATACAGAAAGAAACTAAAGAATGTTGATGAAGTGTATATAGAAAGAAACTAAAGAATGTTGAAGAAGTGTATATAGAAAGAAACTAAAGAATGTAGATGAAGTGTATATAGAAAGAAACTAAACAATGTAGATGAAGTGTATACAGAAAGAAACTAAAGAATGTTGATGAAGTGTATATAGAAAGAAACTAAAGAATGTTGATGAAGTGTATACAGAAAGAAACTAAAGAATGTTGATGAAGTGTATACAGAAAGAAACTAAAGAATGTTGATGAAGTGTATATAGAAAGAAACTAAACAATGTAGATGAAGTGTATACAGAAAGAAACTAAAGAATGTTGATGAAGTGTATATAGAAAGAAACTAAACAATGTTGATGAAGTGTATACAGAAAGAAACTAAAGAATGTTGATGAAGTGAATACAGAAAGAAACTAAAGAATGTTGATGAAGTGTATATAGAAAGAAACTAAAGAATGTAGATGAAGTGTATACAGAAAGAAACTAAAGAATGTTGATGAAGTGTATATAGAAAGAAACTAAAGAATGTAGATGAAGTGTATATAGAAAGAAACTAAAGAATGTAGATGAAGTGTATATAGAAAGAAACTAAAGAATGTAGATGAAGTGTATATAGAAAGAAACTAAAGAATGTTGATGAAGTGTATATAGAAAGAAACTAAAGAATGTAGATGAAGTGTATACAGAAAGAAACTAAAGAATGTTGATGAAGTGTATATAGAAAGAAACTAAAGAATGTTGATGAAGTGTATATAGAAAGAAACTAAAGAATGTAGATGAAGTGTATATAGAAAGAAACTAAAGAATGTTGATGAAGTGTATACAGAAAGAAACTAAAGAATGTTGATGAAGTGTATATAGAAAGAAACTAAAGAATGTTGATGAAGTGTATACAGAAAGAAACTAAAGAATGTTGATGAAGTGTATATAGAAAGAAACTAAAGAATGTTGATGAAGTGTATACAGAAAGAAACTAAAGAATGTTGATGAAGTGTATACAGAAAGAAACTAAAGAATGTTGATGAAGTGTATATAGAAAGAAACTAAAGAATGTAGATGAAGTGTATACAGAAAGAAACTAAAGAATGTTGATGAAGTGTATACAGAAAGAAACTAAAGAATGTTGATGAAGTGTATACAGAAAGAAACTAAAGAATGCTGATGAAGTGTATATAGAAAGAAACTAAAGAATGTAGATGAAGTGTATATAGAAAGAAACTAAAGAATGTAGATGAAGTGTATATAGAAAGAAACTAAAGAATGTTGATGAAGTGCATACAGAAAGAAACTAAAGAATGCCGATGGAGTGTATATAGAAAGAAACTAAAGAATGTAGATGAAGTGTATATAGAAAGAAACTAAAGAATGTAGATGAAGTGTATATAGAAAGAAACTAAAGAATGTTGATGAAGTGTATACAGAAAGAAACTAAAGAATGTTGATGAAGTGTATATAGAAAGAAACTAAAGAATGTTGATGAAGTGTATATAGAAGTAAACTAAAGAATGTTGATGAAGTGTATATAGAAAGAAACTAAGAATGTAGATGAAGTGCATACAGTGGCCATTTTATTTTTTTGAAACAGTTACCCTAAGTACGAATGCACCAATCGTGAAGTCCTGAGTTCGATTCTCAGACCAGGCTTTGCATTGATGCTCCAGATCACTGAGCTGTAGAAATGTATAAATAGGTTTCGTTTTGTTTCTTAGAAGAAAGGAGGTTTATATATTTTTTATTAGAAGATATGTGTCTCGTGGAGAACGTTTATATATATATATATGTCTCTAAAATAAAAAAGATTTCTTCCTTTATTTTTGTGTCACGGGTTCAATTCAATAAAGTAACAAATGTACGCCACACTCATGCACATAACTACGTATCTACTTGCTCATATGTGGGCCCATGCGTAACGTACAGTGGTATTCTAAGTTAGGTGTTGTATGCCTAAGTCTATATTAGGCATTGTATGCTTAATTATAGACTATTATTGATTTGTGGGTGTGTTCTGACTTTGATTAACGTTTCTTATATTCTTAGGGTGCTGAGATTTATATATTTGTTTTCTACCTTAACACTTACGTTTTTGCATTTCTCTAAGTGCTTTTTAAATGAGGAAGTGCTGCCTATATATGTCATTACATTTTTCACACTGGGTTCGGTACATGACGTATGCTTGCTTGCTGGCATATGTCTGTGTTATTGATGGGGCAGATAGCCAGTGTGCAGTGTCTGTTGTGGTCTCTAGGTCGTTTCCTAGATAGTTGTCTGCGTAGTGAAGGGCTGGAGTGAGCCAGCCGCAGATGTAGCCCCTCTCTTCAGATGGCTGTTATTGTATTATCACTGAAATGTGGTAGCTTCAGGAAGCAGGTGTTGGTGGAGTTTGTGATGTTTCTTGTTTCTAATTTGGTTCACAGTGGATGTCAGATAACCGTTTAACTTCAGCACTTCCAAGAAATGTGTAGTGTGCGTATCTCAGTCCCCTGTAGTGTTGCATTTATTCCAGATATCTGTCAGTTCATTCCTTATGTATCAAGACTTGGCACCAAGGGGGAGGGCTGATTTATAATGGACGAACATAACTTTTGTTTTATGCCTGCTTTCCATGCTAGCACGGGCTTGACACACGCACACATATTTACAGAGTTAGTGTCAGGAAGGACATCTGGCTGAATAATACTGCTTAAAAAAATAAGGGAGGTTTGGATACCTAATTCAGGATTCTCTTTGAAACTATGAGAATTGAAGCTTGACACAAGTAGCAACAAACAGGATTATAACAACATATGTAATTTATTCCATGAAAACTTCGACATTGTATGCCCTCCACTGTTTCTCTGTGGATCAACAATGTTATATATATATAAAACAAAAATATCTGCATGAAAGAACAGAGATGCAAACAATTATGACAGTGGACAAACGCAGCATTATATTGACTCCTCAGCTGTCAAATTGGAACTGGGATTTCAACTGAATTACAGATGGTATCAACAGTCGACGTCAGAAGATAGAGGGGGAAAATCCTTACATCTGGCAACTGTTGGAGCTCCACTAAAATCTCATTTGGGAACCCGCTCACGAATGCCAGATCAACTCGACAAGTGTAACCAACCTCCATATTTCTGCTGCAAATGCGTCCACCTGCTCTCCCGTCCATCTCACTTTGCCTAGCTTGGCGAAAGCAACATAAGGCCCCTCAGTGAATGCTTTCTTAAGACATTCTATTTTCTCTGTGTTCAGTTAGTCTGACCCATCCATCTCGAGGTATAGTGCTAGCGCATTGCCGTCGAGATAGAGAGCTGTATTCGATGCTTTTAGGCATGGTTTTTATAAGTGCCTGTCGCCTACCACCTTGAAGGGTGTCCCAGGTGAATTTTCGTGGCACCAACGCTAGTTAGGTTGCTGGTCCTTGTCCCAACAGATGAACCCTCTCTGCTGTGGTGGAGGTTGTGTGGGAGAGATAGAAGGAAAATAATTATGAAGTTATGACAAGTGAGGTGTGATTTGACAGGGTGGTGAGTAACAAAAATCATAAATTTCACCTCTAGCACAATGGATGAAATTGTAAAAAATAACCGAATTTTGTTTACATTTGTTTCTTATCGAGTGTTAAACAAATACAGTTATGAAATTTAGATTGAAGATGGGCCTAACTGCAGATACACAACTGAATAACATCTACATATGGTGCCAGCAAAGTGGTAGCCTTTCACTGCTAAACATAGCAGCTGTATCTCCCTCAAATTACACTCTACTTTATATTGTTAAATACTGACGTCTTACAAAATATAACTCTAAATATATAATGTCAGAAATACTAAACACGGGATGGTCACGGCTGGAATATATATATGAGCAAAAGGTCTACTTCATTAGTCTGACATGACAGGCCCGAGAAAAGAATTTCAATGAGAAAAATAATATTACACACGGCACCGCCCAACAAAACACTATAAATAAAGAAAAGATTAAATCAATGTTATTAAAGACTCTAGACAGATACCACCACACGAATTAACATGTGTATTGAAGAAGTTTGGTAGCTGGAGTAGCTGACAATGAAGCTCTATCGTTGTTGGTGGTTCGTTTTACTATAAAATATTTATCTTCACCTTATCTCCATTATTACCTGCGACAATGCCATGAAGGTTTTGCTTGCCATTAAAAATATTTAGAAGGAAACACCAATATTTTCTGTTGTAATGTGTAATGTCTTCATCATTTCAACACGTTGACGTGTATATGTGTATGTATGTGCATATGCATACATTTATATGTATGAGTATATAAATATAAATGCGCAAAAAATATATAAACATAAATACAAACATACACTCACACACATTCACACAAAGACACATACATTCACACAAATGCATACACATGCACTCACACAGCTTAGTTTTGTCATCATCCCCTTCCTTCCTTTTACACACATACACATTCATGTGGGCAGCAGATGTAAAGAGAGGAGTAGTATGAGGTAGTCAAACTACTCTCTCTTTATGTGTTGTGACAGAATCGCAGAAAATTATATATAGATACTATATATATACTATATATATATCATCATCATTTTATGTCCGCTTTTCCCTGCTTGCAACGGTGGGATGGGTCCTCTTCAGACAGCATCTCTCCATTCGTCCTGGTCCCTTCAGCGATCTGAGATCAGCTCTCACCACTTCTGCTCAGGTTTTTCGTTGTCTTCCTCTACTGCATCTTCCTTCCACTGGGATTTCTTGCCACTTCTTCACCCAGCGGTCATCTTCCATGTGCATCACATGGCCATACCAAGGCAGTCTTCTCTCCTGCACACTACAGTTTATCTCTCTTATACACAGTTTCACTCTCAACTCATCCATGCTTGGTCGTTCATCCACATTGACATTGCACATCCATCGGAGCATACTTGCTTCATTTCTTTCCAGTCTTTGCATATCCTCCGCAGTTGCTAACCATGCAGTATCGCGCATGTCACACAGGCATCATACATTGTCAACAGAGGAAGCAGCTCCCTAAACTTCTTCCATCCTGTCCTTATTCTAGATACTATGGCCTTGGAGCAGCCTCCTCCCTTACTAATCTGATCACCTAGATATTGGAACTATCAACTACCTCTATAGATCCTACCTGCATTTGAAAAATGTGCCTATCACTGACACTTCTACTATTAATTTTCCCCGAACATCTACTACATATGAAGTTTGCTCTTCCTGCTAGTTTGCCTGCTATCCCACTACACCTTTTGTGTACTCAAGATCTGCATTGTGTACATTCTATAGAGTTTATGCCAACTCCTTTACATATCAAGCATGGCCCTTTCCCTGATGGAATCAGAGTCTTGTCCTCTTTCCTACTTATCAACACTTTAGTCTTTGCTAGGTTCACTCTCAGTCCCCTTGATTCCAACTGCTGTTTCTACAGATTCTGCTATAAGTACAAGATCATCAGCATAGAGAAGTTCCAATGGGCAGCCAGTCTTAAACTCCTCTGTTATGGCTTGGAGAACTATAATGAATAAGAGTGGGCTGAGGACCGAACCCTGATGAACTCCTACTTGTATCTGGAATTCCTCATTAAACTCCATTCCTACTCTCACCTTACTGACAGCTCCTCTGTACATAGCTTGCACTGTCCTCACAAGCCATTCCTCTACACCTAGTTTCCTTAGGGACCACTAGATGACAGAT
>OZ024754.1:35087711-35092711 GCA_964016885.1 Eledone cirrhosa
TTCCATAATAGTAGTAGTAGTAATAGTAGTAATAATAATAATAATAATAATAATAATAATAATAATAATAATAAAAGCAACAATGATAATATAACAATAATGATATAATAAATCATTATTATTGTCAGTATCATTATTGTAATTATCATCATCGTCATAATCATCATCCTAATTTTGTAAAGTTAAATTGCAATCAATCCTAAATACACTGCCACACCGTTTAATGTAATCAAAAGGTTTTCTTTTGGACAATGTCAGGTTAAAGACTGGGAGAGAGAGAGAAGAAAAGAGAGAGAGAGTGGGAGGGAGAAAGAGACCTTGACATATAATAATAGAAAAAAAAGGGAGATAAAAGTAATTTGGTTGTCTTTTACCTTTGAAGATTATTTCACCTGTCTTAATTAACCCATTCACAAACACACACACACAAACACACAATCACATACATACACACACACTCTCATAATAATGATTGCAAAATTAAAACAAAAGTTAAACCATGAATAAGAAAAATGAAGGAAAACATAGCAATGGTTTTGTACATAAAAACAAACATGTTAGTGTGGAATATACACATTAAAAGCAACAAACATGTTCATTTAGAATAATGAAAAAATTGTCTTTGTAGAATGGTAAAAAAAAAGGAAGAAAAAGAATGTAAAAGAAAAAACTTAAAACATAAAATGAAGAATAAATATTACCAAAATATTTTCCATCGAACTGATTGGAAGTGAAAGGTAATAACATTATCAGGTCACATGTCTTACAGGTAAGATATTATCAAGGGATCTTATTGCCATTGTGTTTTTTATGACTTAAAAATAAGACTTAATATAACATCAAATTTTGATTTAATTGTTTCTTTTAATGGTTTTATAAATGAAAAAAATATTTTGTTGTTTGTAAGTTAAACTTTTATATTTTCCATAACACATACATGTACACACACACACACACATTATACACACACATCCATGCACTCACACACACATACATGTATATATATACATATATATACACATCCACGCACTTTCACACACACATACATGTATATATATACATACATGCTTATATGTATACATACAAACACACATGTATTTATCAGTCATTAAATGCATTAATCTTTTTTTATTATTAATAATAATAAAAAAAAAACACTGCGGATAAAAAAATTCAAGATATCATCATCATCATTATCATCATCAGTTCAAATAAAATAAAAAATAAAATAAAAAATAAAATAAAAAATAAAATAAAAAATAAAATAAAAAATAAAATAAAAAATAAAATAAAAAATAAAGAAAATGAAATGAAAATGATTCAAGGAGACACACCCACCAAAATAAAACAAATTATGTTAAGAGATCATTTCTAGTCTAAACTCTTGCGAAAGAATTTCAATGTTTGAAACAAAAAACAGCAGTATCATGGATTTAGAAACATCCTTGAGTGTTTTCTATCTTGTGGCTGAAATTGAGTATATAAAATAATTTATAACACCCAACACCCTAAAATAATTATATTCCCTTAATCCCTTAAATGGACTGATCTATAATAGTTTGTATATCAGAAATAACACATAGTTTTATGTTACTTAATTAAATGCTATTAAATGTTATCTTCAAAAATTATTTCTCTTTGCAAAAAAAAAAAAGAAGAATTCTTAGCAAGAATTATTCAGAAAATATTCCCTTATTACCAAGTATACTTTCTCTTCATTTGCAGTCATAGAATAATATAATTAGTATTTTTAATTATATATCAAATCTTATCTTGAAAAGTGATAAATAAGCATCGCGACAATAGGAGAGTTTTGGTATCACAAAATGACTAATGGTTACACAACAAATGACTATCACACTTCATAATAATTATAAATGGTAATAACTTCAGTTCTATACAAACTTAAAGTGAAATGAATTAAGTTCTGAATTTTGTAAGAATTTTAAATTCAAACCTAATTTCAGGTATTATAGAATGTAAAGTGAAACAGCTATTCAACCACACGATCTGAATAAAAATTTAAAATATACAAAACAGCTTTTTCAGTCTTTATATATATACATATACACACACATATATATATATATGTATATATATAGACTTAAACCCTCTCGAATAAAACAAGTTACTTGAAGCCAAAGTGATATCATTTAAGGAATTAAGAATACATCTGTAAGTTTGTGTTACTGTATGATTGGACACAGTTATAGACTTAAAGAAGAGTGCAACAAGGTGAGATATTATGTATATATATATATATATATATATATATATATATATGTATGTATGTATATATATAATGATGTGCAGAAACATGCACGAACTGGTGAAACTGTGAGACTGAAAAAAATAAACCAGTCTCAAATTTGGGAAAGCAATTATAGGCACACATTTAATGGTTCTGTGCTTAGGAGATATGTGACATCTTCACCATAGCTCCATATCTAATGAAAAAGTGGCAAATGACAGGGTAAAGAGCATTAGATGAGAAAGTCATTGATTGCCTCTATCTTCTAGAGATGATGGTTTTTAAACTCTACGGCAGTTCAGGCGAGTTAATTAGTTCCAAGATTAAGTAGTTCTATGTTTAGCCTTCAAAGTTCAAGTCCGTCAGATGATTTTTAAAAAGCCTGTCGTGTACTACCAACTATCTAGAGTCAACCAATAACTGAACCAATTACTAGTGCTATATCGAAACTTCTTAGCTTAATTTCTTTAAAGAGTAACAACAAATATTCAACTGAGATCAACAACATAGATAATTAGAAAAAATGCAAGCTTAGTTACAACTGCCTACTACGTCCATTCCAATGATTGACACAATAATTTCATGGCAGCATATTACAATTACAACAATTATATATTAAAATATTTAAAATTCTGTGATAAAAGGTTAAAAAATCAATCAGAATCCATTTCCATATCTCATTTAAAAATTATCCTGTTTTTAGATTATAAATCAAATCCTCATACATCCCTCTATGACAATCTTGCAATTTAAAAAGTGTATTTATTTGTCTTTAATGTTCTTTCAAAACTTTTAAGTATTTCTGTGTGTGTGTGTGTGCATGTGTAAGAAAGAAAAATGGAGCCAATCATCAGATTGGATGAAGGAAACAATGTTTCCATTGGTCTTTTCATTGCTGATTATATCTGTTGGTTGCAACTCCTGTATGTATGTTTGTGTGTATGTATGCATGCATGTATGTGTATGTGAGTGTATGGGTATGTGTGTGTGTGCAATACAAATTGAAGAAAACCTCCTTAAATGTTGAGAAAAATCTGAAATAGCTGACTGACAAACTGCATGGAAAATATTCAATTAAATACGAAGTGATTGGAGAATTATTAAACTGTAGTCATTTTACATGATACCAAAACACTTTATAGTATAGTCAAACACTAGCGTCAATTCAAAGATGTTTATTTATTTATAGTATTATTTATAGTATACAAGAAACTAGAGGATTTCATCTAACAAAATTTGGGAAGAAAACCCCCAAAATGACTTTGGTATCTAAAAATATTATAGATATTGTTTATGCCGAAAAACCCTTCTCAGATTTGGAAAAAAATATTAAAAATAATTAAAAACAAAACAAAGTAGTGAGTAAAATCTGTGAAAAGATTTTTCAATTTACCACAAACTGTAAAAATTGTTGATGGCAAATGGTAATGTCTTCACACCAGATTTGTCCACATCAACTTTGTTCTCAGAATCAATAACTATAAAAACAGTTTTAAGAACAGATAGCATAAGCTGCAGTAGTCTTAATTAAAATGTAAATTAAATAGAAAATAAGATAAAATTAAATAAAAAGAAACAAACTAAAAATTCCCAAGTTGCTGAATTAAAAAAAAAGTTATGTATGAATATTTTTTTTGTCTTTATAAAAAGAAATGATTAATTTGATAAAAAGAAATTAATTATTAAATTCTGGAAAATATGTGATGATGCTGAAATGTAGATGATGAAATAACAAAGGCAAGTTTCGTCCAAAAGAGATTCTATAATAGAAAAATAACAAAAATAGTATAAATAATTGAATGAAGTTATGTTCATATAGCAACACAAATCAGGAAATCTCGCTGCAAACAATGTGACCTGATGATACTTTTTTAAAGAGACAAACATCTTTGTTACACAGAATTGGTATAATATCCTTCTCAGTTAAGGGAATATATAAATTCGTTTATAAAGTTTCAATGGATAAAAAGATAATCCTTTCAAGGTTTGTGTTTCTTTCATACAATTTATAGTCTGTTAATTGATCTAGAGATGAAAAGAAGATATTAAAAGTAGGACTGTTTTGCATAGACTTTAGAAGGTAGTGGCTATGGAAGCAAAGGCAACAGTGAGTGCAGGAAAACAACCAGAAATTACATACCATATGATATGCAGATATGCCTGGATGGTATAGCCTTATTAAAATTTAAGCAAAACATGCAGCATGAAGGTTTGCAAGAATCTAATTGATATTTTTAAACAAAACTAACAATTAACATATCTTCTATATAGATTTGCAACCATATTATTTAAAGGGAGTGGTGGTAGTTTACATACTTCCTAAAATGTATTGATAATTGCTATATTTCATCCTAGATGTTATGGATTATGCTGATACCTGACCTATGATTTGAGTAGCAAATACATATATAAATTATATATATATGAATAATATATATATATAAATACATATATAAATCATATATATGCAAATCATATACTGAACATGATTTGAGAGCAAAATGTTTTTTTTATAAATTAACAAGTGAAAATTCATATTGTTAATGTTAGTATGTCTTGAAATGATAAATAAAAAAAATAACTAACATACTTTAATTATTTAGAGATCAGAGAAATTAAAGTAAAATATATAAAGGACATTTTGCTGCTATTAGATTTAACCACAAAGAGAGAATTAAGAAGTGTTATGTAATTTGCTTTTAAGGATAGTTATTTCAATATCTATCTGGGGAAATTTTATAGTTTATAG
>OZ024754.1:35097711-35140211 GCA_964016885.1 Eledone cirrhosa
ACTATATTTAGCTATCCTTCCATTTGTTTTTTTTGCTGTTGTTAGATAATAAGAAGCTTCATACATACCCTTGAATATGCCAGCAAATACAAAAAAATATATAATTATATATATGTGTATATATATATATATATATTTTCTTTTTGTGAAAAAAAAATTTGAAAAAAATTAGAGATAGAAGTAAAAAGAAAATGACTCATTGCAAAAAATTAGCTTAATGCAGGGATCAGCCTACTCAAAAAGCAAATACTAGCCAAAGGCACGACAGCAAAGAACCTAGGAAGAAGCAGTACGCATGGCTAAGGACATTGTTTTGAGTAGTACTGAAAGAATTGCTCAAGGTTAGTTATGTTTTAAGACATTAAGAACTGGTAAATTCAATGAAAGATAGCAGCATTGTAATTATGAACCCAGAGAAAGATCAATTCTACAGTTGCTATTGTATTTAGTGAATATACAATCTGTTGGAATTCTTGCATAACAGTAAATAATTTGAATATTGATTCATAGATATAGATATTGTTTTACTCTCTCCAATATGAAGTTGCATGGAATATTAAAGTGTTCCGTTTGGTTTTTTGTACTCTCATATGATCTCTACCTTTACACTCACACATTCTCCTTTATGTCTTTAGTTTTGTAGGTTAATAATGTTTTCAAAGTTTTATATATCAAGATTGCGATTTAGATATTTTACTTTCTGTTAGACCAGCAAAGTATTGATCATATGGTAACTGTCATATTCCTGAGTCATTTATTATATAGTAACCATTATTGCAATGGTCTGTAAGCATATATAGAGTTACCATCTATTTGAAGGCATCTATCATATGGTAATTGTCATAGCCGTGGAGGGGTTATTTGGTAGAACAGAAACAATTAAGTTCCTGTTGGTAATCATGTTTATCCAGTAATATTATTATCATTAAGAAACCAATGACCCCTTTAGAATAGTTTCAATTCTATTTGTCACTCTCTGATTATGTCTTATACTTTTTAAAAGCATTCACTTATCTCGACTCCGCGGAGCTATTTCTCTTTGTCACTCCCGTTGCAATATGTATTTCTCATTTTGGTTGAATAACATCTATCATGCACTTTGAATGCATCTTTTAAAATTCTTTTGTGAACTTTCTTATCTCTAAAGCTTCTAAAAGATATGAATCATAGACATACACAAAACACTAATATCTTTCATTCTTTTTCCAATATATTCATTAATGGCTGAATTATCTTCATTGTAAAATATTCCATTTTGTTTTTGTTTTGTATGGATTTTTATTTTATTTTCAGATCTCGAAATTATTTGAGAGGAAATTCTCCATCTTTATCTTTGAATTTTTGTGTTTCTTCAACTTTTGAACAGCAGGAAACATTTGGCAAGGAACTCTGCTCCGATACATAAGTTGGTCATAAACAATTACAAAAATTCATCTGTATTCAATATAAAATTGAATAGCTTAGGTTGATCACTCATTTGCAGAAGATTTCTTTTAAATCTTCCTTACATCAGAACATTTTTACAATACCTCTATGTCACAGACTCACCAGATTAATGTCTTAATTTCATATACAGTTTGTAATATGTAACACAACAACCAATGAAAGAAGATTGTATTGAGCTATTTCAGCATGAGGACAAAAAGCAGGGATTTGGAATTTTTGGCGAATCATATACAGTGTATGGAATTTGGCTACCCCAATACGGACTACTTATAATGTAGCAATTAAATATGTAATTATTCTGAGTATGCGATAAAAATTCAAATGCAATATCCATGAAATTCGATTCATTTTTATGAAATGTAAAACGAGTTTGCATTATATGAACGTGTCAATTGAAATGAATATATTTCATGGGATTCTTTGAATAAATAGCAGAGAATTCTTTAAATTTGACATTTAAAAAATTCAAATTTACTCTTCTACAATAAACAATTTCCGTAGTTTCTAAATTCTTAATTAGTGTGTTTAATTACTTACAACATTTAAACATTTAACATTATAACACAAATATAGTACATATAAAAGCATGCATGTACTCTTTCTCTCTCTCACACATAACTAGGTTTTCCTTACATTTTTATGTATTTTAGAATAACTTTAATGTGGGCAAATTTAAATCTTAATTCTTTTGCTCATCAAATATTCATAACTAATATTTCTTCCAAGTTAATTCTCAAGAGATTCTTTTAGATTTTGGAGAAAATCTTGTGAACAAAACATTGAAATAAATATATTGATAATATACATAAGTTCATACACACACACATACACACACAGAGAGACATGTAAATATATATACACCCTCACACGCACACATATTCTGTATATAATATATATATATATGTGTATACATATATGTATTATATATATATATATTTATATATATATATACATATATATTTGTGTATATATATATATATATATATAAGTATTTGTGTGTATATATATATATGTTTGTGTATATATATATATGTTTGTGTATATATATATATATATATATATATATATATTTATATATGTATACATATATGTTTGTGTGTATATATATATACGGCTATATTTCACGGAAATATTTTTTCGTAGTTTTGTATTGTTTCAAGATCTGTAACTTAGTTTTAGAAATTTCAACTAAGTTTAAGATCTTGCATTCATTAAATTTCTAAATTAGTTACATGTGTTTTAGGTACTAATATCTCATACTCGCGGGGCAGACTGGTTGGCCGATCAGAAGTACCAACCAGTGATGAGGTAGCCAAACCCCACCAAGCTTTTGCTAGGGAGGAATTTACTCAGATGAAACACTGAGCCTATATAATGTATAATATGGGTCTTTGAATGTAGGCGAACAATATGGGTCGTCAGATGCAGGCAACAATAGGGTCTTCAAATGTAAAGCAGTAAGTTTTTTTTAAAGTTAGCAAGCAAAGCACTTTCCAATAATAACATACACAAAATTGACTTGGGTAGAAGAAAAAATAAGTGGAAGACAGAAAGCTAAATACTAACAATGACAAAAATTGCAAGATAAAATATAGGCCTTAGAAAAATGGCATCTTATCGTTTTTTCTTTTTCTTTTTCTTTTTTTTTTGCATGTGTATTTCACTGAAATAGTTTGTTAAAACACAAATTAACTCTGGCTAGTTTGTCATGAAAATCATACAAGCAAGCAGATTAGTTTTTTTTTTAACCTTTTTTTCATTTTTTCATTTGTTAAAATTCCCTACCAGAGAAGTGATTATTTCTCTATCATTATCTTCCTTGAAGTGCAAACTGGCAGTTAAAAGTTTTAAGGAGAATACTTTTGATGTAAAAAAAAAGGTCTAGTAATGTAGAATAACTGCCAATATATAGTTGGCTTATTATCTATGCATAAATATGCTATCATACATAACACACACATTTATATATGTGTATGTATGTGCATGAGTTAAGGATACATACTCACATTATAAGCAAATATATGTGTGCATATATGCATATTTCTTTCCTTTTATGGTAACAGTTAATTTGGCAGGGATGTTTTTATTTTTTTTTTTTTTATTTTCAAGATAAATGTAAAATCTGGACATTGTCAAAGATATAATAGAAAGGTGTTATGCTACAATATAGAAAATGTTTAAGAAACTTTTTTGCTGATATTAAAAAAAAGTTTTTAACTTTAATTAAGTAGCATTGTTTTAAAATATGTTTGTTTACCAAGCCAGAGTAGATTAGGAAAAAAACAAATTATTTTCATGCAGCATAAGCAAAGATTATTCAAATAAACTTAGTTATTTAATCATTCGGAATTAGAAGAAGTATATAGATATATATATTTATATTTTTATATATATATATATGTATATATATATATTTATACAGACAAATACATATGCTTTTTTTTTGGTTAACCACGTGAAGAACCTATTACAATGATAGTGAGCAGACTGAGTGCTTTAATGAGATAAAAAATCTCAGTATATTGTTTGTTAATATGTTTGGGAAAAAAAATTGTATTTTTTTTGTCCCAGATCAAAAGAGATGCTCAGAAAGTGACTGTTCAGAGAAGGCCGCCTGTACAAGCCATCATGAGCATATTTCGTCACCAGGTATGCATGCGGAAAAAAATAACATAGAAGAAAATATAACAAAAAAAAAAAAATGCAGTGATGAGCTGTCAGGTTTAAAAGATGATAAATTTGCATTTTTAAATAAAAAAAAAAGAACCCTCCCCCACTTTTTTTGAAAAAAAAAATCAACAAAGCTTGAAAGACTTTATAAAAGCAAATGCTGTCGAGCTGGCACTGCGCTGTTCAGGTCAGGTCAGCTCGTCATATATGAAGAAAGCACAGCCGGCTGTTATCGCAACCATTCTTAGTTCTTCCGTATCCCTCCACTGAGTTCCTGCTTTTTCTCATCCTCATCCTCCTACTCCCAGTGCAGTGGTTTTATTTCCTTTTTTTTTTAAAAAGTAATTGTCTTTTTTTTTAAATTTATAATGGAGCTGCTTGTTCTGTATTCTTTCCACACCTTTTCTTTCTCACCCCTAGCACCCTCAAACTGCTCAGAAAGGACAGCCTCTCCAAGTTTGCTTTGGAGAGATTTTCTTTTAATTTTTTTCTTTTTCTTTCCATTCTTCTGCTGTTGTCCAATAGTGTTGCAGATGTGGAATTAGGTAGAAAGATACTGAGCAGGTGCTTGGACTTAAAATATATATATATATATATTTTATATGTATATATATATGTATATATATATATGTGAGTATATATATATATGTATGTATGTATTTATACATGCATACACACGCACACACATACGCACATATGCAAATATCTGTGTGTGTGTATATATATATAATATATATATGTGTGTGTGTGTGTATATATATATATATTTATATATATATATGTATATATATATGTTGCTTACAAAGTCTGTAAGCTGTTGTTATAAATATGAAAAGCACTGCTTCAAGCAACAACTCCACTCTCTGGATAGAGTTCGACAGTTTTAACTTCAGTTTGTATTTCTGTTTGTGATCCACTGGGGGAATCGTCAGGAGATTCTTGCGTGATTTCGTCTTGTTTTTTACAACTCTCTTCATACGACGGTGGTGGCGGCAAAGCTGATTGAGGCCTAGCAGGCCTGTTGATACTGAATTGTCTCCATGCTCTCTGTATGATTCTTGCTGCAAAGTGTTCTTTTTGTCTCCGTAACGTTGAACTAATTGGATTGTAGTCCACTTTCTCCACTGCTGGTTCTTCAGCAGCGGACTCATCTGCTGTTCCCAAGTAATTCTTTGTCAAAGCTTGTAGTATATCAACACAATGTACTCTTTCCCCTTCACAAATTGGTATGTCAAGTTTGACAAGCATGAAATGATTGGGCTTGGGTAACTGCAGAGGTTCTTCCAGGAAGTCCACAAAATCTGAAAGTTCACTGAGTGCAATGTACTGGGTCGCCTTAGGATCAAATTTCTCCCACTTTTCATAATACATATCAAAGTCATCTGGCGTGAGACCCTGTTGTACATCTTCAGTAGCCTGGCTAAAGTTCTCAAGGATTACGGCAATATACATATTTATTACCACGAGAAAGCTTATAACTAAATAAGTTACAAGAAATAAAACGGCCATGCCATAACTTCCACAATCTCCTTGTGCATTTTTATTTCCAAATATTTCCTTATCAGGATCACACTCTGGAGGTTCTCGCATAATAGCTGCTAAAACACCGTCCCAACCTGCAGAGGTGGACATTTGGAATAGAAGAATCATACTCTGTATCAAGGTCTGAAAATTAAATACATCATCCACACCGTTGAAAGCACCGACATCCATAAAGAAGGACATCCCAAACATAGAGTAGATGAACATGACCAAGAAAAGGAGCAATCCAATATTGAAGAGAGCAGGTAATGACACTGCTAATGAGAATAGCAATGTACGAATACCTTTCGCTGATTTCACAAGCCGAAGTACACGCCCGACACGGAAAACACGAACAACACGCAATAACGTTGGCGATACGAAATATTGCTTAATAATATCAGATAAAGCAATACCTGCAAGTAAAAAAAAGAAAAAGAAAAAAGTTTAGTACGCATATATTAAAAAACAAAATCTAATTAACCAAAATAAATACAGTGTCAAAACACTTACACAGACACAAATATATATATTTAACCCTTTAGCATTCACATTAATTTGTCAAATGTCATGTTTATCTATTCACATTATTTTCAGTTAATCATACTCAAGAGGGTTATCAATTTTATTTGTTTGTAACTTTCTTAATCTTCTTTGTGCAGACTTGAAATTTTGTCAGTAGATGTTTAAAGATCTCCCATAACTCCTCATGGAGTCGTAGATGCAACATCATGCAGCGTGTCTAGGGTACTTTTAAACCTGGCAGAGTCCAACCCTCTCCAGGTCTGAACACAGCCGATTTTTTTCTATAGAGGAAAAATCGACCCCAGTATTGGACTGGTACTATTTTTTATCGACCTCGAAAGGATGAAAGGATGAAAGGCAAAGTTGACCTCGGCAGGATTTGAACTCAGTGCATACAAAGGGGTGGGATGAATACTGTAAAGCATTCTATCCAACGTCTTAATGACTACGCCAATTCACTGCCTTAAATATATATCATCATCATCATCATCATCTTCGTTTAACGTCCACTATATATAACATAAATATTTTGCAATAACTCCAAGAATATATTTTCAATATAAATACATATATATGTGTGTGTGTATATATATATAGATAATCTCTGATGATATGGGATCGATTGTGCATTGGATATCGAATGCTCTACTAAATATATAATATTATAGATGTAGCGAGATCTAGGCAAATTGATGTCTATTGAAACGTACGTAAGAACCGAATAAATCTCTTTTACTGCATCTTTCTGTTCTTTTTAATTCTTTATATATATATATATATATTATTGTAGTTACTGATATAGTATTGTAGTTATTGATATATCTATTATTATGGTTAATTAACAACTCAATTAGTTAGTTACTATATATATCACGTAAAAGCTGAATTTTTTTACTATAGTTTTAGGTTAAATTTATGGGGTCCATCTATTATCTGGATAATAAGTTCAACAGACTGTAATTCACACTACAAATCAAGATACTTTATTAATAAGTAAAAGCTTAACTGGACTCTAAATAACAGTTCCTACTACCAAAACACATAAATAAGGTTGCACAGCTTTTATAAAATATTTCAACTTGTAAACATCAGAATATTATAATGTAGGGAAATTAATTTCCTCATTGTAACGTTTATGTTCAGGATAATACCTTAAATCACATCTGTTGTCTGTGAAGAACTAGGGTTGACTTTTACATGCAAGACATAGAGAAATCTGAATTTTGGGGCAACAAATAACATGGGATCAACTTTTACATGACCATATATGGTAATTAATTTATGAAAGATGTCAGTTGATAATTACATTGGTTAGCTACAGCATTTCTATTGTTATTTGTTATTAATACAATTAGTTGTTATATTATTACCAGTGATGGAAATAGATTTTAGGCCCCGGGGGTGGGGTGGAGTGGGGGGATATTCTGATAAGGTCAACAAGGCTGAGGCTGGGAAAGAAGGAGGGTAGATGCTATAAGCTATCATCAAAATCCCTGAAAAGTAAGGGAATGCAGTCCATTTGACTGCAGTAGCAGATGGTTACAATCTTTCTCCACCCATTGTAACTTTTAGAATCAGTGGTCCCTGCAGGATCTGGGGGACAATGTAGGTTTCACATCGTATATAATAAGTTAGTATTTCCACTACAGTCAGTAGGCATCTCTAACAAAATACACCCGCCCCCACCCCATCCACACTTTCAATGTAAAGTTATGTTGGTGTCACAACATCCAGGCCGAAACAAATGAGATCGTGTAGGTGTCACGACAAAAAAACACACAGTCCACGCTGTAATGTGGCCGTGTAGGCAACACGGTAAAAACCTCCCAGTCCCACACTGTAAATGTGGTTGGTGTTAGGAAGGGCATCCAGCCGTAGAAAACCTGCCAGACAGTCCACGCTGTAATGTGGCCGTGTAGGCAACACGGTAAAAACCTCCCAGTCCCACACTGTAAATGTGGTTGGTGTTAGGAAGGGCATCCAGCTGTAGAAAACCCGCCAGACAGTCCACGCTGTAATGTGGCCGTGTAGGCAACACGGTAAAAACCTCCCAGTCCCACACTGTAAATGTGGTTGGTGTTAGGAAGGGCATCCAGCCGTAGAAAACCTGCCAGACAGTCCACGCTGTAATGTGGCCATGTAGGCAACACGGTAAAAACCTCCCAGCCCCACACTGTAAATGTGGTTGGTGTTAGGAAGGGCATCCACATCCAGCTGTAGAAAACCCGCCAGACAGTCCTATGCGAGCAAGACAACCACTCTTGTCTCAAGTGGGAAAACTCCCGTCCAAACCCATGCAAGCGTGGAACATGGACGTTAAACGATGATGATGATGATGATGATGATGATGATGATTCAGCCTTCTGTTGGAGCAGCTATAACTAATTTAAACTAGTTACTATCTAAATAGAGTATAACTATTGTTATTAGAAGTGGGTATAGAATCTGCTGCTAACTGAGATGGCTATTGTGTTGAGTTGAATATAACTGATAATGGAAAAAGAAGAGGGAGAGAAGGGGAGGTAATGATCTTGTTAATTGTATTACTGATGTTAGTTAACATAGCAGTTAATTAGTAATTAAAATCAAATCATTAATCATGTATTTGAAATATCACAATGGTTTGGAATATTGCTGTTCTGTTTAATCTGAAGTAACTTCCTGAACACAACAGCATCATGGGGCACCCCCCCCATAACTGTCATATAACTGGGATACCTAGAAAAAGAAGGAACACTACACTACATGTAAATACAATATAATTGATATCATTCTGAACTGCAAATTACTTTACACAACTAAATTCATATATAAGAATATAACAAGGAAGAAGTATTTCACATAATCATCATGATTATAATTTTACATCCACTTTTCCATGATTGCATGGGTTGGATGGGTTCTTTCCAGTACTCTCCACTTGTCACAGACTTTCATCATATCCTTTGTGAGATTCAATGATTTATGATCAGTTCTGATGACCTCTTCTTGGGTCTTCCTTGATCTCCCTCTACTGCAGCTCCTTTCCATTTTGATTTGAATGAATTTTCCTATGGACTCTTAACTACAATTACTCTCTTAGTTTGCAAACCTTTATCTACCAACTTAGCTTAGGTAAAAGAGGGTAAAGACTTCCATTGGTCACGAATGACCATGGGATTTGTACCTAGAAAGTTCCCCTTTGAGGTACAAGTCTTGGCAAGTTTATTTGTGGAAGATGAACAGTCCCCCATTCATACCAGTCTCCTCTCTCCACGCCACTGATGTCATCTAATGGCTTACTACAAACTCCTTAAGTTTTCCATGTGTGCTTGTTTGATGATCTTCTTACTAGAGATCATTTATGATGTAAGAACAGTAGCAACTTTAAATCTTTTAGCAGAGACAAACAGAAATATCTCTTGACAAGGAGTAAAATATTTCAACATATTTGAACTTACAACTCCTCTTATGCTGGGTTTTTCTCTCAGCTTGCTTATGCTATGTCATTCATGCACACTAACATTATGCACACATACAAATTTTAGTGCTAGAGCTATTATAAAATATATCCAGTACATTCTGTAAGGTGGTTGGTTTTAGGAAGGACATCCAGCTGAAGAAACCTTGTTGAATATGGAATGTTTAATCAAAAATGAAGTCTCTCTCTGACCTGTTTAGTTTCAGATTGTGGCAATCTGTCTAACCTATATCACCATGGAAAGTGAGCAAATGATGATGATGATGATGACTGTGTGTATGCTTTTTATTTTTGCTAGACCCCCCGCAAAATAACATTATTGTCAGTTGTCAGTCCTTGAAATAGTAATGAAACAGCAAAGAAAAAATAAATTGTGACCTTATTTCATCCCCCCCCCCTCACCCATAATGAATTCTAATTTCAGCACAAAGCCAGCAATTTGTGTAGAGGGGAAAGTCAATTATATTGACCCTAATTCTTTATTTGATCTATCTCAGAAGGATGATCCTACTAATCAAATCCGCCTCCAATAATGGCAATAAAATTCAACTTACCCAAAATAGAAAGGACTACAACTACAAAATCAAATATATTCCAAGGTTCTTTGAAGTAATAAAAACGAAGGCCCATGAGCTTCATAACACATTCGCCCGTAAAAATTCCAATAAAAACTATATTTATGTATTTCAGGAAATCCTGAAACGTTTGGCTCATATCATAATGTTCCATGGCCATAGTGATCATGTTGAGAAGAATGATCATCATAATGGCGATATCAAATTTTTGACTTGTTGTCAAATGGAACATCCATTCTGCGACTTTGAACTGCAAAAGAAAAAAAAAAAAAAAAATCATATTAGATAAGTTTTAAACACAGAAAAAAGAAATATAAAACAAGGAGTAAAAGATACAATAATTTATAACTTTCCCTATTAATCCGTATGGTGAACTAATGGGGTCCCACATGCTGGCCTCCCCACAGCCCTGGCGGACAGGATGGAGAAGGTGTTTCCTCGGAGGATGGTAAGAAGGGAGAAGCACGGGATGAGCCATTCCAACTCACATGAATCTTAAAGTAATGATGGTGGCCAAAATGGGGTTCCTCTGAGTGGTCTTTGGAGTAATGTTACTTGATAGGGTGCATAGCTCAGAGACGAGAGAGTCACTCCAGGTACAGCCACTACTTCCCACATCAAGAGATTACAGCTCTGATATTATAGACATGTGGTTAGAATGTTGAAAGAAAGAATCCCAGGACAGATTTTATGGGCAAAGCAAACTGGTAGGAGACCCAGAGATAGACCACAAGCCAGATAGCTTGATAACATCCATAAACTCAATTGGTATAACTTGTAGTTACTGGAGTTTACATGATCAACTAAATCACATGGGCACAGTCTAATGACAAAAAAAGTTTAAAAGAATAAGAATAGAACTGTAAGATAGGGCAATATATTTTCATTACCTTAGGAAGTGGTATACCCTTCGTGGGTTTTTTGGATTGGAGGTTCTTCATGGCTTTGTAATATTTTTTCTGGTCGTCTGTCATAAACATTTCCAAAGATCCACCGGCCTGAAAAAATGGGGCAAAAAATTTATATTTTTAATGTTCATATATAGAATTTGGTACCTTTAACCCTATTGACACCAACCTGTCAAAAAATGCCTCTTGTTCTATGATATAAAACCTTACATTTTTAAATGCTCATATTTTTTTCTCAAGACCTTTTATCATAATTTTACACAAAAGCCTTTCCTTTAGTTATGTTCTAAACATCAGATTAATCTAATAGTGACAAAGTTATTTTATATAATCCCAACAAATTCTAGATTATTTTCAAAACTAAGCACACACACAAAAAGAAGATGGTGTAGGACAGAACAAAGGAGAAACACACAAAATAAAAACCTAGTCACTGAGGAGGTCACAGAATGTGTGACAAAAGAGTTTTGACAATATATAAACAACCTTCTGGTTATTGAACCAACCAACCAGCCAACCAATCAACCAACCAACCAACTGGAAATTTATAATAAATTGAAGTGAAAACCAACAGGTGTGCGTGTGTTTTTATTGGCAACATGACCCTCCCAAAGTATAACAATATCTGTTTTAACACACGTTTTCAGATAAGAAATCTCACAAAACAAATTAAAAAATGACTTATGTAGAGTGTTTCCGTAGAAATTACGGCAATGACAGGGTTAGTAAGCTAGAGAAGTTGATTACCTTCTTTTTTTGTTGATTAAAGTTATCAATGATGACACCAATGAAAAGGTTCAACGTGAAGAATGCTCCAAAAATGATAAATAGCACGAAATATAGGTACATGTATATACTATGTTCTTTAATAGGCTGATCTTCAATCTGGAAAAGACAAAATAAGAAACACATCATTACTATTTATTAAAAGAAGAATTTGGTTTGAGAAGTCATAAGGTCAGATCAAATTTTTAATGGAGTAAAAAGTATATAAGCTATAGCTTATTCATGTCTTTGTACCAAGTGATAGCTAAAACTCTTGAAATGCATTCTCAAACAACTATTGAGTTAAGCGTGACATGATCACAGCTTAAAACATTCATAGAAAGACATGTATGTTATTATACATAAACATATCATATATTCTTTCATATACACTTCTATTATATAAATATATATTCTGACACACCTCATACATACATATTTATATATATATGTAGTATATATAGAAGCATATATGATATGTTTATCTTTAACCTATGAAAATCTGCTGTCATTTTGTTGTTGTTGTTTAATCCAAATGAAATGGAATCCATGTTTCAGCAGACTTTATGATGAAAGGTGTTCCAGGGAAGATTTTCCTATTTCTGTTTTTGTATATCAGGAATCCTCTCTTTCAATACTAACCTGCCTGAAATTACCCCCGATTTTACAATTCAAAACTGTTTCTTTTAAGTGTTTATATTAAACCTTCCATCATAATTTTAAATAAATAAAACAGTTTTATAGAAATCTGTATAATTAAATGAGGAAAAAAAAAAAATGATTCTATGTAAAAATATATCATGTAAATACAATTTAAAAGAAAAAGCTAAAAAATATTTGGTTTGAGAAGAAAGAATGGAATGTAAAATAAGAAAATAGAAAAAATAGAAAAGGAAGGGAATGGCAAATGCTCTAGTGTCACAGAAGAATGGGGGGGGGGACGTGTTGTGTGTGGGTGGGGAGGGGGTGATTGGGCTCTGGGCTTAGGGGCTGCGTCCCACGGACAAGATTGCAAAAGCATTCCTGCGGACAATGGCCAGCGACACCTGCTGCAACAGCCACCCCCACCTCGTGGGGCTCCTTCTTCAGATGGGCAGCCGACGTTCCGATCTTCCAGAGGAGCTCGGCAGTACGGGGTCCAAGTATGTCTGAGGTCTCGATGGTGACCAGTGCGATATATAATAAGTTCTTGCTTATATACTCGAATATAAGCCACCCCACCATTTTATGTCTGAGAAATGGGCAAAAATCCAAATCCCATTTATAATCTGAGGCAGATAATTAGCATATTGTTTAGATGGCGTATATAACCCCCACTCCCCATTTTACCATCGATTTTTTCAGCACATATTTCTCGGTTTATATTCGAGTATAAAGGATAAAGATCCCATAACACCTTGTAGAGTTGTAGAGGCACCTTCATACAGTGTGTCTAGGGCTTTTTAAAACCTGGTGGAGGCCCAACCCTCTCCAGGTCAGAATGCAACTGATTTTTTTTTCTATAGAGGAAGAATCAACCCCAGTACTGGACTGGTACTTTTTTTATCGACCTCGAAAAGATGAAAGGCAAAGTTGACCACAGCTGAATTTGAACTCAGAGTGCACAATGAGGTGGAACACATACTGTAAAGTATTCTATCCGACGTCATAATGACTCTGCCAATTTGTGTATATACAGTAATAAATAAATAGCAAGGCATCTTTGCCACCTAGCATTGCTGTGGAAATATCTAAAAGAATGGAGAGGATTGTAGGTTGTTATGATGCAGTGAATTGGCAGTATTGGTAGAGGGTTGGATGCTATGCTTTCCAATATAGAGTTATGTCCCTTTACAGTCTGAGTTCAAATCCCGCCGAGGTTAACTTCGCCTTTCATCCTTATGGGGGGTCAATAAAATAAAGTACCAGTAATGCACTGGGATAATTGCTGGCCTTGTGCCCAAAAGTAGAAATAGTTATGATTTGTAACATGATTTGCCAAAGGCTAATAAAGACTGTGTAGTAGAAAATGCAGGCTTAGTAATTTTCTTAGTGTGGTCTGAGCAAGGAGTGTCTAAAACTGTAAGTTGAAATTATTCTATTTGGGAGAATGAGGAACATAACTGACAGAAGGAGTAACACATTTTAGAGCTAGGCTAGAGTGTTAAATCCTCAGGTGCTGGTTCAGTTCTGTAGTAATTATATGTTAACTTACCTCTCTAATATCTGTGGCATCTGCCATTATATCTATCCAACCTTTAAATGTAGCCTGCAATACAAAAAAAGAAAAACAAATCATGAAATATTTAATAAAATATAGAAATATTAACCCTTTAGCATTTATATATATATTATTGTATTTTTGTGGTAAAGGCTTTATCTCACATAATTATCTCACATAATATTGATATTATTCATTTTGAGAACAATAACTTCACATAAGTATGAGAGGCCAGTTACAGCCAGTTTGAACAGAAAGAAGTGAGAGAATTCTGGCCGGATATGACTGGTTTAAATGCTAAAGGGTTAAAGAGAAATAAAGAGACAGTAAGAGTTGTCATGGTCCCTTGGCTTAATGGTTCAAATCACCTAGCTGATACCTGGAAGATACAAGGTTCGATTCTTCATAGCAGCTGATAGCAACTTATTCCATTTTTAAGGGTTTTCACTATATTTGATAGGCTATTTTATAGCATTTTCCATCATGTGCACTCAATTCTTTATATTAATGTTTCAATCATTTACTCATTCTTAACCCTTTAACATTTAAACCGGCTGTATCTGGCCAGAATACCCTCACCTCTTTCTGTTCAAACTGGCTGTAACTGGCCACTCATACTGATATTAAGGTATTATTCTAAGAATTGGCAGTATCGGTAGAGGGTCGGACACCATGCTTTCCAGCATAGTTACGTCCCTTTACGATCTGAGTTCAAATCCCGTCGAGGTTGACTTTGCCTTTCATCCTTACAGGGTCGATAAAATAAAGTACCAGTAATGTACTGGGTAATTGCTGGCCTTGTGCCTAAAGTAGAAACAATTATTCTAAAAATAAATAATATCTAAATTTCAGAGATTCGATATTATGTGAGATATTAATGTGAAATAAAATGTTTACTGTGAAAATACACTAGTAAATAATATAGAGTAATGTAAATGCTAAAGGGTTAAAGTAATAAAGTGGCAGAGTTGTTAAAGTGTTGGATTAAACAGATGAGGAAATCAGAGGTTTAGTCTGAATGATGTAATAGTTTAACTCCATTAGAGGCACCAAGAGGTGGTATCAAACAAGGCAGCTTGTTAAATCTACCACACACACACATATATATGTATATGTGTGTGTGTGTTATATCTCTATAGTTATCTATATATGCTGAGGATGGCTCTGAACATTAATCGGTATACACTGAGGATGAAAAACTCAGAGCTGTATGGGAGCATCCCAAAAGTCAGCTCAAAAGTGACACAGAGGAGACTGAGGTTGGCTGGACATGCTCACCGACATCCAGAGTTGGGAGCCCCTACATGGACACACTAGAAGAGGAAGACCAAGGTTAACGTATGTTGATGCCCTAAGGACAGACACTGGTCTGTTGGAGATGCAGGATCTGGCAGCGATAATGAGGGACAGAGACCGCTGGAGAGAACTCGTCCATGGATCTCGGGAATTTTACCCGCCTTAGATAGATATATTTCTTTATTAGCCACAGGGGCACAAAAGAAGGGGACAAATACAAAGGGGGAAGTTTACATACAATAAAAACGTGTAAAATGTTATCACAGATGGAATTTAAAAGTTAGTCGATTTTCCCCAATAGAGGGAGACAGTTTATATGGGTAACACAGACCCCCGAAAAAAAATGTGCAACCCTCATCTCCAGGAGTACGAAGAGTTTGTACTCCTTTCCTCTCCTCCTCCTTTTCCTCAACCTACAGGCTGATATAGAGAGAAGGCCCATTCACTCGGGCCATTCTCGCCACTTTCACCCACCTTTCATAAAACTTGCTGGGGTACAGCACCTCTCTCTCCATCCTGATTCTTCTTCCAAAGTGGTATTTGAAAAAAAAGAATCAGTTGTTGGCCGGAGAGAAAGGTGTCTGACCTCAGCCCTTTCAACCTTGTCCACCATACAACCTCTTTCGCCATAGCTATCACACAAAGGAAAACCGCCTCTCCTTCGTTTTTGAAGGAGGGTGGCGGTTTGATCATGACAATGGACTCGGTGGTCAACTGGATTGGTCCCACCCGCGACAATAGTCGTTCTACATAGCCCCACAGGTCAGTGACGCCCGGGCAGTGTATGAATGCGTGCGCGACGGTTTCTTCGTCTCGCACGCACCTCGGACAGATCTTTTTTGCAGGGTCCCTGCCCGGGCGCCCATGTCTGTAGAGCTTGTCTCGAACTGGTAGAGCTCCTCGGTAGCACTGCCAGGCCAGGGACTTTTGGAAGTTGTCCATCGTCCCGCCTTAGATAGATAGATATATATATTCAAATAATTGGGTTAATATAAGCTGAGGATTTGGAGCATGGCTCAGGAAAATCTGAAATAGGCAGCCAAAGAATCGTTTTTACCTAAATGATAACCTAGTTAGTGTAATAAGTCACACTCACACACATATATAAATATATATATATACAGTAATAATAATTGTTTCTACTGTTGGCACAAGGCCAGCAAATTACCCAGTGTATTACTGGTACTTTATTCTATCAACCCTGTAAGGATGAAAGGCAAAGTTAACCTCAGCGGGATTTAAACTCTGAACATAAAGGGCCGTAACTCTATGCTGCAAAGCATGGTGTCCGACCCTCTACTGATACTGCCAATCCAAATAATAATAAAAGGACGATTTGTTATGTCTTCATTACGTTTATTGATTGGTGACGCGTGTTTCGCTATTGATCAGCTCAAGGTTCGATCTGTATTGATCTGGCCCAATTCTGGAATCAAAAGCTCATCAGACCTCTGCTGTGGTATTGACAGAATGAACCTGTAGGGCTTAGAAATGCAATGAAGACATAACAAATCGTACTTTTATTATTCGGGGTCAATAAAATAAAGTACCAGTAATGCACTGGGTAATTGCTGGCCATGTGCCAAAAGTAGAAACAATTATTATAATCACACACTGCTTAGTCCTACACCTCTTTACAAACTGAAAACTACCCATCAAGTGCTCACTCGGGTGAATCTACAGTAACTGCACGTTGCATTCCCTATATATATATATATATATATATATATATATATATATATATATGAAGTATTTCCATTGGAAAGGTACAGAAAAAAAAGAGTGCTCTATGTAGGCTACAGAGCTTATTAGTTATGTAATAAACAACATAAGATAATTATTTCATTTACCAGTGGTTTCTTGAAGACAGATGTTATGTCTGTCTTCAGTCATCAGAATGGTTATTTATTCATTCTGACGACTGAAGACAGATATAATATCTGCCTTCAAGAAACCACTGGTAAATGAAATAATTATCTTATGTTGTTTATTACATAACTATCCAAACGGAACCTGAACCGATAAGGTCTGGTTTCTTGGGTATGTCACCATTTATAAAACAAATTTTGTATTTTATCTGATGAGAGCATACCAAAATTTTGGTACCCTTGAAATATATATAATAAAATAAATATGGTTTTATAAATATAGTTTCCATTTATTAATATCATTGATATTATACTCCAGTATACTTGTAGAGTGCTTCAAATCTGTTATAAATAAATTTGTTGAATAACCAACAAATTAAATATCTCTTTGCTTTTATATATATATATATATATATATATATATATCTTTCTGTACACACACACATATCTGTAAGATGGTTTGCCATTACTATAACACCAAACAGACAAGCATATGTTGTGCACAATGTATAGTCCTTTTCTACATATTGAGCAGGATCACCTTCCTGGTGGAATCAGGGTCCTGTCTTCTTTTCTGTTTACCAAAACTTTAGTCATTGTTATGTTTACTCTAAACCCTTTTAGCTCTAAGTTCTGTTTCCAAAGCCAGAATTTCTTTTCTGGCTCTTTCACTGATTTGGCTATAAGAATCCAATCGTCAGCATACAGAAGTTCCCATGGACAACTTCTCTTAAACTTTTGTGTTATGGCTTGGAGAACTATGATAAAGAGTTGTGGGCTGAGGATGGCACCTTGAAGAGTACCTACTTGCACTTTGAATTCCTCATTCATTCCATACTCTCACCATACTGACATCTCCTCTATGCATGGCTTGCAATGCTCTCACAAGCCCTTCTTCTACACTTAATTTTCTTAATGATCATCTCATGACAGATCATGGTACTCTGTCATAGCCCTTCTCCTGATCAACAAAAGCACATAATATAACAGACACCACCTATGTAAACTTGCATATCTGAAGAAATGTTGATTAAGAGTTGGGATCTGATCGCCTGATCAAACATGAGCTGACCAATATTGAAATAATTGTAACATGCAATAAAGTTTCATAAAAAGCTGCGAATCTGACTTTATATTCTCTCTCTCTCTCTCTCTCTCTCTCTCTCTCTCTCTCTCTCTCTCTCTCTCTCTCTCATATATATATATATATTTATATACAAGAGTCAGCTGAAAAGCTCATAGGTTGACCAAGATACTCTCAAGGAAGACCAAATGAGGTTTATTTTTCAACATAGTCTCTGGAAAGAAACAATGCAGTTATTAATAAGAACAATTGAAATTAATGCATGCAAGGTTTCACAGCATTAGCATCACTCCTTCTTTGTTAGCCTATGAACTTTTCAGCTAACCCTTGATATATATATATATATATGTCAAGTATTTCCATACAAAAGGTAAAGGAAAGAAGAGTGCTCTATGTATAGTACAGAGCTATTTCATTATATAATAAACAACACAATATAATTATTCCATTACCTAAGGTTTTATGAAATTAGACGATTCTAACAGAAACGTCCATTTCGTTTAGCAGATGAAATATCTATCTGAAATTTCATCTGCTAAACGAAATGGACGTTTCTGTTACAATCGTCTAACTTCGTGAAACCTTAGGTAATGGAATAATTATATTGTGTTGTTTATTATATAATTAAATATATATATTCAGAAGATCCCGTTAAGGGTGAAAGCAGCGATTCTTTGCTTAAACTTTAATCTGTTATTTTAATAAATATATTATATATATAAATAGAGAGAGAGAGAGAGAGAGAGAGAGAGAGAGAGAGAGACGTAGAGAGAGAGAGAGAGAGAGAGAGAGAGAGAGAGAGAGAGAGAGAGAGAGAGAGAGAGAAAAAAATACTTGCCACTTGAAATAATGCTAAATATCCGTTAAATACATTGTCAAAATTAATAGGTGAGTTCTTCCATTCGTAAATATTTTTATTTTCTATACACTGTGTTTTATTGTTGACTTCTTCTGCTGGCACTTTGCTTTTATTAACAGTATATATACATTTGTGGAACCTGCCGTTGAAAAGTTGTACGCCCATGATGCTAAAAATTAGCCAAAACACGAGGCATACTAACAGCACGTTGAAGATAGATGGTACAGCTTTTATTAAAGCGTTTACTACCACCTGAAATATAGAAAAAAGGAATATGTTAGATGAAATAAAATATTAAAAAAAATTGATTTAAACATTTTTATCATCTAAACCAGGGGTTCTCAACCTTTTTTTCACTGTGGACCACCAAAATAAGTAATATTCTCCTGTGGACCACCTAAACTTTTAAATCTTTTGTAATAGAACTGTTACTTATAAGCATCAGTAGATGTTTTTTTCAATGAATTAGAAAATGCTATTATCATGTCGCAGTGCCTAAAAATCTACGCAAATAAACAGCTGAAGTTGTACTTATGCGAAGAATAAGAACAGTGCTTTAAGTCAAATGCATGGATCAAAAAAGAATTTGCTATTGAAAATTTTCCTGTGGACCACCTGAATTTTCCTGTGGACCACTAGTGGTCCACATGGACCAGGTTGAGAACCACTGATCTAAACTATAATAAAGTAAGGAGTGCAGGACTGCGTCTACACGTCCACTTTACAGTGTGGGCCGGGTGCTTTTTTGCCGTGGCACCTCCACGACCACTTTGCAGTGGAATGATAGGGACCCAGTCCTATCATCTCATTTCTACAGCTGAGTAAACTGGAGCAATGTGAAATAAAGTGTCTTGCTCAAGGAAACAACACATCACCCGGTCTGAGAATTGAACTCACAACCTTTCGATTGCAAGGCCAATGCTCTAACCACTAAGCCATGTGCCTCCATAGAAAGATAAATTACGACTGAAAAGTTGGAGTAAAAAAAATCAGAAAGATTTCAGTTAGGTGACTTAGGTGAACCATTGAGAAAGCTTCTCAGGCTGCAGTTTGCTCATGATTGGTCTATACCATCAAAAACATCATCAATGTGGATATAGGTATGGTTGAGTGGTGAGAGAGTTCACTTTGTAACTATCAGTTCCTGGTTTCAATACTCTTGCATAGTATCTTGGGCAAGTGTCTTTATAACCTTGGGGCAATCCAATCCCTGTGAGTAAAGTCATGGTGTTGATGGGGAGTGTGGTGGTGTTGATAGGGAGTGTGGTGGTGTTGATGGGGAGTGTGGGGGTGTTGATGGTGATTATGATTATTGTGGTGCTGTTGATGGTGATTGTGGTGGTGTTGATGGGGAGTGTGGTGGTGTTGATGGGGAGTGTGGTGGTGTTGATGGGGAGTGTGGGGGTGTTGATGGTGATTATGATGATTGTGGTGCTGTTGATGGGGAGTGTGGTGGTGTTGATGGTGATTGTGGTGGTGTTGATGGTGATTGTGGTGGTGTTGATGGTGATTGTGGTGGAGCTGATGGAGATTATGATGATGCTGATGGTGATTGTGATGGTCTTGATTGTTTGATGGTCTTGATGGTGACTATGATGATGACAAACTTGTAGGAGAGAAAGACAACATTTTGAAGACTTACCCTCATACCTTCCCACCTTGATACTGCTCTGAGCGGTCGAAGTGCGCGAAGAGTTCTCATTGATCGAAATGCGCTAAGATTTCCCATGCCAATGCTTTCCGCAGCTAACATGATAATTGAAACCTAAAATATAAGTTCAATGTAAAGATTAGGTACAATTTAAAGGTTCATTTAACATGTCGTTGAAGATAGTAGTTATAAACTTTCCTTGAGAAATATATTCATCGAGCAACTATAGCTTGGAAGAGTCATTTTCGTCATTTAAAAATACACAAAAACTGTTAACTTCATTTTATATTTATCATTTATTTTCTGATATTAAAATTTTCACAGGGAATTTTCACACTGTGTCAGTGCCCAGATTGCAAACAGTGTAATGAAAATTTTGACATTGACATTAGGTAATAAATGATTGTTTCTTTTTTGGCACAAGGTCAGCAATTATTCCAGTGTATTACTGGTACTTTATTTTATCGACTCCGTAAGGATGAAAGGCAAAGTTTACCTCGGCGGGATTTAAACTCAGACTGTAAAGGGGCATAATTCTATGCTGCAAAGCATGGCGTCCAACCCTCTACCGATACTGCCAATCCACCAATGAATATTAAGTAAAGTTAATAGTTTTTGCGTATTTTTAAATGACTAAAATGACTCTTTTACAATGTAGTTGACTTAAGTTTCAACACAATCTCAGATCAAGTCATTTGTCAGACAAGTACATCTGTGGCTAAAATGACTCTTCCATAATGTAATTGTTTTAGTTTCAACACAATCTCAGATCAAGTCATTTGTCAGACAAGTACAACTGTGGATAACATTACTCTTCCATAATGTAATTGTTTTAGTTTCAACACAATCTCAGATCAAGTCATTTGTCAGACAAGTACATCTGTGGCTAAAATTACTCTTCCATGATGTAATTGTTTTAGTTTCAACACAATCTCAGATCAAGTCATTTGTCAGACAAGTACATCTGTGGCTAAAATGACTCTTCCATGATGTAATTGTTTTAGTTTCAACACAATCTCAGATCAAGTCATTTGTCAGACAAGTACATCTGTGGCTAAAATTACTCTTCCATGATGTAATTGTTTTAGTTTCAACACAATCTCAGATCAAGTCATTTGTCAGACAAGTACATCTGTGGCTAAAATGACTCTTCCATGATGTAATTGTTTTAGTTTCAACACAATCTCAGATTAAGTCATTTGTCAGACAAGTACATCTGTGGCTAAAACGACTCTTCCATGATGTAATTGTTTTAGTTTCAACACAATCTCAGATTAAGTCATTTGTCAGACAAGTTCATCTGTGGCTAAAATGACTCTTCCATGATGTAATTGTTTTAGTTTCAACACAGTCTCAGATCAAGTCACTTCCAGACATGTACAACCCTGATAAATATTAACGTAAATTTTTCATAAAATAAAATGAGTTTAAAGGGTGTACAGACAAAGAAAACCCAATTCTTTAAAGGTTAAGATCTGAATACCACAATATATTTATGAGATTTATGAGTTCTTATAATTCGTGTGTATATGTTTGTGGTGTGTGACTGGTGTGGTGTGGTATTGTGTGTGTGTATTATGTGTGGTATGTGGTATGTGGTATGTATGTGTGTATTTTGTGTGTGAGTATGTGCAATGTGTGTAAGTGCTGTGTAGGATGTGTATGGGTGTGGTGTATATGTGCACTGTGTTGTGGTGTGTATATGTGTGGTCAGTATTCCTCTCAGATCAAATATCTCTGTCCATCTCCCTCTGTATCCAGAACTACTTTATTTGATTCTCTCAACTATTATTTATAGTGGTCAACTATTATTATGGTCACTTGTGTTGAGAAATATATTTCAAATTTCAAATTTTCACAATGTTTCTTAAGCCAATCACTTTGTTTACACCTCTAGGCACAAACTTTAAAATCTTCTAAAAGAGGTAAATGGTGGCTAGCAGCTGTTTAGTGTAGTGGTTAACACACTTGCCTGGCCTCAGAGAGATACAGGGTTTGATTCCTTGAAAGTACTTCTTTGTTCACTTCTTTGTCTAATTTCAGGGGTAATTTACCTGATTTTCTCAACTATTGTTTATAGTCATTTATGATGCGATGCACTTGCATGCCCTTGTGTGCTGCAAGCAGCACGTTGAATCAGTGTTTATCCTGGTTTCGTGGCATGACATGACTGAGAGTACAAGATTTCCCCCTTGACAGGATGCTTGCCAATTGCAGGGTTAAACTATTTCTGGTACTATTGCTGGTACTCATTTTCAGCCGAGTAACATGAAATGAACACAACATGCAACCCAGCCCAGGAATCAACCTCACGACATTACAATCGTAAGTCCAACACCCTTACCACTAGGCCATGTGCCTTCACTACTGATGATGCAATGTACACAATGGAAATTTAAACTAGGATTGGTAAAATTATGTCTGGTTGTCGGCGACTAAACCGGCAACCCCACCAAGTTTACTTTGAGAGGAGGGTGATTTTGGACACCCTGCAGGACAAAAATCAAAACCTGACAAAGGGCGGAAGAACTCATAAGAGTCAACGTCCATCCAAAAATGTATGTGTATATATGTATATGCATGTATGCATGTATATGCACGGGGACATAGAAATAATCGGGCTGGATACCCAATCGTGCGGTATGTATGTATGTATGTATGTTTCTATGTATAACTTATTAAAGAAATCATTTAAAATGTCATACTGATCTTTAATATTTGGTGATTGTTTCTAAGTAAACTGTGGAATTTTCACAGGGTCAGCTAGTTTATGGAAATAAAGAAGAAAATTTATGTAACATCATTTACCGCTACAATTAGGAAATCCAGCCAACACCAGGCATCCGTGAAGTATTTCTTCCATCCGAAAGCAAACCATTTTATAAACATTTCACATATAAATATCACAGTGAAACACTTATCCATATACATCAGGATCAGCCCCATAATCGGTTTTTTTCTCAAATTTATGTCTTCCAAGGCCTAAAAGAATGATACAATGTTTAATATATTAACCACATTATTATTGCTATTATTATTATTATTAGTTTTATTAGTATTATTATGTCAGATCATAAGTGTAACAGTTCAACAGTTATTCCATACAATTGTTTCTATTTTAGGCACAAGGCCAGCAATTACCCAGTGCATTACTGGTACTTTATTTTATCGACCCCGTAAGGATGAAAGGCAAAGTTAACCTCGGCGGGATTTGAACTCAGAATGGAAAGGGCCGTAACTCTATGCTGCAAAGCATGGCGTCAGACCCTCTACCGATACTGCCAATTCACCGCCCTAATGATGTATTAACAGAATAAATTAGAAACAACAATAAAAAACAAACAAACTGTATGTATGGTACATTTTCAAAATGTCCTACTAATGTGGTTTTACATGGTACAGGAGGTTAAGAGTTAAATAAATTGTAAGGTGATCTGAGATTATATTTCTGAGAAATATATGTTATAAAAAATGTTATAAATTCATGTAAAATCACGCACAGAGAGTTTTGGTTTTTAAATTTAATTTGCATAAGTGTGTGGGTGTATGTTTGGCCTCCACTAGGCATCCCCATGGACTAGTATCTTCTACCCTAGTCTTAGATTTCCCCCAAGATATGAGAGTGAAATTGTACAGATAGAAACTATTTGAAAGTCAATTGGATTGAGTGTGTCTATACTTCAAAAGGTTAACCTTGTTGTACATTGTGCCATGTTGAATACCATGAGAATTACATTAAATGTACACGTCTTTGGTACATTTGGTACAACTCACTCAGATGGTGGATGCATGCTACATGAGAATCTGAGGATGGCTCTGAACATTAATCAGTATACACTGAGGATGAAAAACTCAGAGCTCCCAAAAGTCAGCTGAAAAGTGACACAGAGGAAACAGAGGTTAGCTGGATATGCTCACCGACATCCAGAGTTGACACTGCACTCAGTGCTCCTGTGGGAGCCTCTGCATGGATACACTGGAAGAGGAAGACCGAGGTTAACACATGTTGATGTCCTAAGGACAGACACTGGTCTGTTGGAGATGCAGGACATGGCAGCGATAATGAGGGACAGAGACTGCTGGAGAGAACTCGTCCATGGATCTCGGGAATTTTACCCGCCCTAGACATAGATATGTCTTTGGAATACTCATCCACTTACATGCCAATTCACCAGTAGTCTGCTCTGTTCATAGAACAACTGAAACATCCATTGTCAAAACTGCCAGATGTTCATTCATTATACAGGGTGACCACAAAAATATTCCTTGATTTCAAATACTTATAATATCAAAACTTAAATGAATATTCTGAGAATGTTGGTGGCTATAGTTGCATAAACTAACAATGTTTCTTTTCTCATTTGCGGAAGTGACTTGATCCACTAGATGGCAGTGTAATTCAAGATGGCGTTCATCATCATCATCACCATTTTACGTCCACACTGTAAAGTGGACATATAGGCGCCACGGAAAAAAAACACCCAGCACTCACTGTAAATGAGGTTGGTGTTAGGAAGTGCATCCAGCTGTGGAAATCAAGCCAGAATCAGTTCCCGTATGAGCAAGACAAAGTCAGCTGACCGGACACTGCCCACAAGAGTGCAACCCGTCTAACCCATGCTAGTGTGAAAAAACGGACGTAAAACGGTGATGATGATGATGATGATGATGAATTCTGTAATAAACAACACAATATAATTATTCCATTACCCAAGGTTTCTAACAAAAACGTAGGATATCGTTCATCAGATGAAATATCTTTATTACCTCTCTTTCTCTCTCTCTCTATATATATATACATATATACATATATATATATACTGCATTTCCTGGTGCCGAAGAAGCTTCGTCCTTGAGGATGCACCCTAATTTTGACAACCAAATGTTTGAAAAAAATAATTGTTTCAACTTTAGGCACAAGGCCAGCAATTACCCAGTGCATTATTGGTACTTTATTTTATCGACCCCGTAAGGATGAAAGGCAAAGTCAACCTCGGCAGGATTTGAACTCAGATCGTAAAGGGACGTAACTATGCTGGAAAGCATGGCGTCCGACCCTCTACCGATACTGCCAATCCACCAAAAAATAATGAACAACCTTTGGCTTCCGGGACACATGGTAGCTTTTTGAGACTTGTTTTAAGGAAAAAGTAGCATCTTTGACACCAGGAAATACGGTATATATCTATATATATCTCTCTCTCTCTATATATATATTTCTGTATTTATCGTTGTTGTGGTATATGTATGGTCGTTTTTCTTGATGTCACACTGTTGTGTTTACTCTGGACAGTAATGTATTAACATAACCATTCTATCGAGTGCTTTGTGATTGCCTCAAACAACTCAAATTGTACCTGTGGTATTGCTGTGGCATTGCAGCTACAACTTTGATTCATACCTAATATTATATATATATGTATTGAACAATGAAAATAAAACAAAAGTCCAAGATAGGTTCTTAATTAGTTCATGAAACAATGAACTAATCAAGAACCTTCAACTTTTGTTTTATTTTCATTGTCCCTCCCCCACTGCCACACACACTCATATATATCAAAAGATGACAGAATCTGTGAAGGCATAGAAAAGTTGTTTGGTAACACTTCTATACATACAGGCTTGATTTACACTCTACTGAGGTTGATAAAATAATATACTATCTATGATATAACTGACTAAGAAACAAAATAAGACAAAAGAAAACCCTGACCCCCCCCCCAACCCCCCAAAAAACAAAACAAGCATGATAACTCTGCCCCAGCATGGCCTCAGTACAATGGCTGAAAAGAATAAAAGAATTAAAATATGAAAGTGTAGTTGTTGTAGTAGTGGCAGGGATGCAGATTTTTTTCCTGATAGCAGATGATGATAATAATGAAGACAAAATTACATTCATTTAGAAACGAACAAATACACAGGTCAAACATTATTATTATACAGATAAAAGTACAATTGTAGGAAACTTAATATCATTATAATATATCAGAAAATATATAATGCATACAGGAGTGTGCAAACATAAGTGCATGTGCAAATATGTGTAAATTTAATTCTAGTCACTGAGGAGGTCACAGAATATGTGGTGAAAAAGCTTTGACAATATATGAACAACCAACTGGAAATTTATAATAAATTGAAGTGAAAAGCAACAGGTGCGTGTGTTTTTTTATTGGCAGCATGACCCTCCCAAAGTGTATCATGTGTGTATATCAAAGTATATCCCATGTGTGTATCATGACTCATGCACTGTTCATTTTCCTGACGTTTGTACATTACCCTATGTACTATACATACACTTTTTGATGAGTTGTAGTGCACCTGAGCACTGTACACAATATTTCATTATTATTATTATTATTATTATTATTATAACAATATCTATTTCAACACGTTTTCAGGTAAGAAATCTCGCAAAACAAATTCAAAAACGAATTATATATGTATACATATATATAAACATCAACATCACTGTTTTATGTCCATTTTTCCATGCTAGCATGGAATATATATATATATATATATATATGTATATATATGTATATATAAATAGCTTAGAGTTTAGACTCTAGTTTGTATTTTGAATTTTAGAGTTTAGACTCTAGTTTGTATTTTGAATTTTAGAGTTTAGACTCTAGTTTGTATTTTGAATTTTAAACGTGTCTAGGTACCAAGGCTTTTTGCCCATATGAGTCTGTGAGTATTGATTTATTATTTTCTAGATCGTACAGGCAGACCTTATGTTGTTGAATTAAGACCTTTCACTCTAGCGATCTTATTAGTCAATTGCAGCTATAACATGTAAATGTTCATCAAATATTAATATATGTATATATATATATATACATATAGCTATGGTGTTTATAGCTATGGTGTGGCCACACTTAGAATTTGCATCACCAATCAAGTACTCCTATCTTGCTCAGAGACCTCCTGGAAACTGTTCTGAGACGTGCAACCAAGCGAATACCCTCCATCAGGCATCTACCATATTCTGAACGCCTTGCTTCCCTGGGCATGGATACATTGAAGCTCAGACGTCTGGCAACTGACTTGGTAAACACCCACAAAACTATTAGCCATCTTGCCAACAACACTGAGCACCTTTTTGATTTCCTTGTGTCTAACACACGTGGGTATGCCTACAAAGTCAGAAAACAGCACAGCTCCCATGACTTTCGGAAACATTTTTTCACCCTCAGAGTTGCTGAAGCATAGAACAAACTACCTGCATCAGTTGTTAGCTGTCAAGACACTGCATCCTTTAAAACCTCCATGGAACAAACTATCTGCATCAGTTGTTAGCTGTCGAGACACTGCATCCTTTAAAACCTCCATGGAACAAACTATCTGCATCAGTTGTTAGCTGTCAAGACACTGCATCCTTTAAAACCTCCATGGAACAAACTATCTGTATCAGTTGTTAGCTGTCGAGACACTGCATCTTTTAAAACCCTCCATGCTTCCTGAAATTCGCCAACACTACACCTGATATCCCCACTCTATACACACGCACACACATGTATATCACGACTCATACACTATTCATTTTCCTGACATTTTTATATTATTCTATGTACTATAGATGCACCTTTGATGAGTTGTAGTGCACCTGAGCACTGTACACAATAATTTCATATTATTATTATTATTACTAGGCGGTGGATTGGCAGTATCGGTAGAGGGTCGGACGCCATGCTTTGCAGCATAGAGTTACGTCCCTTTATGATCTGAGTTCAAATCCTGCCGAGGTTAACTTTGCCTTTCATCCTTACGGGGTCGATAAAATAAAGTACCAGTAATGCACTGGGTAATTGCTGGCCTTGTGCCAAAAGTAGAAACAATTATTATTATTATTATATATACATGAATTAGATTTTCACATATTTGCACATGTAGCTGTGTTTCTGCTTTTTTGTTAGATCTAATTTAAAAGAAGTATACCATTATCCAGATATTTGACTATTAATTTCACCTAATAATATTAGAATTTGCAGTAAAATAAATATACAATATTTTTAAATGTTATAATTTGCTGTATCCATATTTTTTTATTTTAAATTAGGGTTATTAATTATGCTCTTATGTAAATATTGGGGAGGGAGTATTCTTGTTTCTTTAGTCTCTCATATTTATGTTAGTATTTACAGTGAATAACTTATAAACCATTAAATTATGTATGTGCTCTTTTCTCTCAGACATGTGGTTGAGTTTTAATCAAAGTACACATGCATAATATTTTAAGGTTATAATATAATTGTTTCTACTTTAGGCACAAGGCCAGCAATTACTCAGTTCATTA
Organism: Eledone cirrhosa; assembly: GCA_964016885.1. NCBI lineage: Eukaryota > Metazoa > Mollusca > Cephalopoda > Octopoda > Eledonidae > Eledone > Eledone cirrhosa. Next base: position 35,126,842 of record OZ024754.1, read on the forward strand.
CTGGTACTTTATTTTATCGACCTCGTAAGGATGAAAGGCAAAGTCAACCTCGGCGGGATTTGAACTCAGATCGTAAAGGGACGTAACTATGCTGGAAAGCATGGCGTCCGACCCTCTACCGATACTGCCAATTCACCGCGATTTTAAGGTTATAATATAATGGCACAAGGCCAGCAATTTTGGAGGAGGGGAAAGTCGATTAAGTCAACCCCAGTGCATGACTGGTACGTGACTGGTACTTTATTTTATTGACCCTGTGAGGATGAAAGGCAAAGTTAACTTCAGCGGGATTTGAACTCAGATCCTAAAGGGCCGTAACTCTATGCTGCAAAGCATGGCGTCCGACTCTCTACCGATACTGCCAATCCAGGTTCTTCTATAATAGAAAGTATTCAAACATTGTCCTATATAACTGAAGTTCCAAATAACTTATTTACACCTGAAATTATTATTAATTCTATTTTTGACATAAAGAGTAATTATACTTAGCTCATTATTTAATAATTGTTTCTACTTTAGGCACAAGGCCAGCAATTACCCAGTACATTACTGGTACTTTATTTTATCGACCCCGTAGGATGAAAGGCAAAGTCAACCTCGGCTGGATTTGAACTCAGATCATAAAGGGATGTAACTATGCTGGAAAGCATGGCGTCCGACGCTCTACCGATACTGCCAATCCAATAATATAAGATACTTAGCAATTATTTTTGGATAATAATCTAGTTTTCATCTATCTCATTTCTATTATATATATATATATATAAACACACCGAGCATTATAATAAATGTTCGGTGAATCCATACGTACATATATATATGTGTGCATGTATGTATATATACATACTGCTGTACGTCTGTATACATATATGTATGTACGTGTACATACTTATATTTAAGTAACAGCCGTACTAAGAGTGGGAAATGAAATTTCGTTTCATTTTTTCCGTTTATATATATATATATTAAAATAACAGATTAAAGTTTAAGCAAAGAATCGCTGTTTTTACCCTTAACGGGATCTTCTGAAACTCTTATCGAGCCCTCTTTGGATTTTAGTCTTCAAATTTATTATTACTATATATATATATTCGGTTAGCTTTCCTCTGTGTTGTTTACTTGTCTCACTCGCTTTACGCGTTTTAATTGTCCTAATAACTTATTTTAGTTATTATTGCGCCAACGTGAGGTATATGATTTTTAATGCAATGAAATACCTATGACCGTTGGTAAATCACTGATGAGGGACTTATTTTATAACATGTTATCCATGTGCAACCATGCAGTATTCTTCTCCCCATGTTTTCATATATATATATATATATATATGCAAACAAATTATCTTATCTTGAATTATTTCCCTTTAAACAGTAATATAATTTAAATATTTTTCTAAAATTGGCATTGGACATAACTATTTATATCTCAAATTTATAAGCTGAAGAATCTTTATTTTCAATACTAGCATGTGTATTATCGATGAAATCTGTTCTTCTTCATGCTTGATGTAATGTTTATTTTCTAAGGTGACATTCTTGTTAAAGTTTGTTTATTTGTTCTGACGGGGATGTACACATATGTGTGTGTAGACGAATTCAGGTTAAATGTTCAGGTTCATGGTGTTCGATTTTGAATTCATGCCATTAAAATATTTGGCACTTGAAACGATTGTAAATATATATACATAGGAAAATGGTATCTAATGGTGATTTCAGATTGAATTTTCATTCAATTTTGAAAATACATCTAGGATTATTCATCTATATGAAACATTATGTAAGGAATAAACAATGTGGATAAGTGTGTTTAGACTCTCCATCTTAATTTTCTGTTTATATATATATATATCTACACATATGTAAATGTGGTTGATGTTAGGAAGGGCATCCAGCCATAGAAAACCTGCCAGGGACAGTTCTGTACAAGCGAGACACGATCTCCTGACCAATCTCATCTCAAGTGGAACAAAACCGTCCAACCCATGCTAACATGGAAGATGGATGATGATAATGATGATGATATATATATACACACACACATATGTCTATGCATCTATGTGTGTATATACATACACATACATATATATATATATATATAACAAAGGAAGTGTGGTAAGGAACCAGATGGACCATAATGCACCAGAGTACTCAATACTTAGGGTAGTAGAGTGGGTAATAGGAAAATGTTTAACCCCGGCAGCAGAGCTCAAGCCGTTTTGACGGCTATTTCTGGACTGTCCAGAAATAGCCGTCGAAACAGCTTGAGCTCTGCCGTCGGGGTCATACTTTTTCCTATGTATATATATATATATAGTAATAATAATAAATTTGAAGACTAAAATCCAAAGAGAGCTCGATAAGGATAAATATATATCAAATATATAAGAACCGTAGAGCAAATATTTATTAAAATAACAGATTAAAGTTTAAGCTAAGAATCGTTGCTTTCACCCTTAACGGGATCTTCTGAAACTCAGAAGATCCCGTTAAGGGTGAAAGCAGCGATTCTTTGCTTAAACTTTAATCTATTATTTTAATAAATATATATACATATATATATATATATATATATATATATATATATATATATATATATATATATATATATATATATATACACATACACACATATATACATTTATACACATAAACACACTGACACACACATACACACATATATATATATGCAAGGTAATACAAACACATATAAGATACTCAAAATATTTAAGTAACTGGGATGTCAAGAAAAATATAATAATTAAAAGAAGTAACATGTTTGTATGTAAAAAGTGACAAGAAAAGTGAAAATTAAGCAAAGTAATAAGCATATGTAAAATTAAGAATACCAAATAGCATACAACTGATAAACTTTGAGCATGTATGTATATATATATGGGTATATATATATATATATAATATGTATATATACACACACACACACACATACATATATATACACACACATATATATGTACATACATATATACATATATGTATATATATACACACACATATATATATATCATCATCATCATCATTTTACGTCCGCTTTTCCCTGCTTGCAAGGGTATATATATATATATATATATATATATATATACACACACATATATAAATACATATATTTATTTATATATATATATATATATATATATGTATATATATATATATATTCATATATGTGTGTATATATACATATATATACATATATATATATATATACATACATATATATATATATACATACATATATATATATGTAATATATAAGATCAAAAGATGGTTAAAAGAGTTCCATGTATTTTATTATGCGCATTTCAAAAACAAATATCATCATGCAATAATATTTGTGTTTTCATCAGATAAAATAGGAAGACATGATATGAAGGTTAAAAAACAGTTGTGAATAGTGCAGTTTTAAATCAACATATGAAAAGTAGTTTTATCACACATCAATCTAAAACTACTTTTCATATGTTGATTTAAAACTGCACTATTCACAACTGTTTTTTAACCTTCATATCATGTCTTCCTATTTTATCTGATGAAAACACAAATATTATTGCATGATGATATTTGTTTTTGAAATGCGCATAATAAAATACATGGAACTCTTTTAACCATCTTTTGATCTTATATATTATGTATACTCCAGTCCTACAAACTGTAGAGTGCTTCTTATCCGATATCTGCATTGCTTTATTGTACTACAATAAAACTCACCTCCTACATGTATATATATGTATTTATATATATGTGTGTGTATATAAATAAATACATATATATTTATATGTATACAGTTTACTCAGCTGTAGAAATGAGATGATAGGGACTGGGGTCCATATCATTCCACTGCAAAGTGGTCGTGGAGGTGCCACGGCAAAAAAGCACCCAGCACTCACTGTAAATGAGGTTGGTGTTAGGAAGGGCATCCAGCTGTAGAAATCAAGCCAGAATCAGTTCCCGTCCCACCCTTGCAAGCAGGGAAAAGTGGACGTAAAAATGAAATGAAAAAAAAATGAAATGACAAAATATTTATGTGTATATATATATATATAAAGACATGTATATATATACTTATGTAAAAGTCAAATTTGATAGACTACATTTTGAAGTTAAGTTCATGGCATTGACTATTATATTTGACTAATTTTGAGGTACTGAAATTCCTGCTACAATCTAAAATACTGTATCAATGGACTTGAAATGATAAAAAGCAAAACTAATGATATCAATCTTTCTATGCATCACAACAAACTTCCTACTAATAAAACATATAACTAAGGCCATATGATTCTTATATTCTGTTATGCCATGAACCAAGGGAAGTCGAAAATGATGTCTAAAAAAAGTCTAAAGTTTATTTCAAATCTGGAAGCTCATCAGAATGGTGCTTATCCCATTTTATTTTGGTTGAATGAAGCAACTGAGAGTACAAGACTCTCCCCTAGACAGTCTACTGCAGGATGAAACCCCCAGCTATTGCTGCTGTGACTCATTTTCAGCAGAGTATACTGGAGTATTGTGAGATGCTAGTATAGAAAATTTCAATTTCTCATTGCAACATTTTGTGTTCAAAATAATATCTTGATCCACAAATGTTGATTTGTTCTCCATTAATGACTAGGTGAATTGGCAGTAATGGTAGGGGGTTGGATGCCATGCTTTCTAGCATAGTTACATCCCTTTACAGTCTGAGTTCAAATCCCGCCGAGGTTAACTTTGCCTTTCATCCTTACGGGGTCGATAAAATAAAGTACCAGTAATGTACTGGGTTATTGCTGGCCTTGTGCCTAAAGTAGAAACAATTAATGACTAGGGTCAACTTTTCAAGAGATCAACTTTTACATTAGTATATTCAGTATATGCATATGTGTGTATGTTTGCAAGTAAGTGTGTATATATAAAGTCCACCAGTAAAATGTAAACATACTTCAGGAAAAAAAAAATTTGTATAAATATTTTTATATTAATTTACTACATTACACAGTGTTATCATAATTTGATCAAATTTTCAAAAGAGATATTTCTATAAGTTATTTTCCTGAAGTGTATATATATTTTCCTGGCAGATTATATATATATATATATATATATATATTTATATATATATATATATATATTTAGAATGTTGAGAAGTGACACACAAGTTGATATATATTAGGAAAATAGGAAAAACTGTAGAAAATGCTAATGGGATTTTCTCATAGAATAACAGCAAAAGATTTATTTAAAAAAGCAATCTATCGTACCGGCTTCAGCCAATAGTTGTTTTGGCTTCTTCATGCTACAGGTGTATATTGATAAAAAGTGTATAATAAAGTTAAGGAGTATATTAATATACACCTGTAGCATGAAGAAGTCGAAACAACTATTGGCTGAAACTGATGCGATAAGTTGCTTTTTAAAATAAATCTTTTGCTGTTATTCTATCAGAAAATCCCATTAGCGTTTTCTACTGTTTTTTCTATATATATATATAAGTATATATGTATATAAGTATATATGTATATAAGTATATATGTATATTCAAATTTTTAGAATAACTGAAATATAGAGAAATAAATAAAATAATTAAGCGAAAAGAAGATAAAGATCTTCTTCTTCTTCAGGTGGGTAATTTGCATTTTCTTTTCTTTTTTTCTTTTTTTGAAATTATTGACAGAGAAGGTGAATGGAGCAAAAGGTGGAATAGATCAAAAGGTGGAATGTTTTAAGAAGCAAACAATGAGAATTAGCAAGCAAGTTCCTCCAATGCTAACAAAAGAGGTGATGTAAGATATTGTCATGTGTGTGTGCGTGCTTCCCCCACAACATATTAGTGCTCTGAAGTGAAATATTTTAAACCATGTGCTGAAATTGTGCTGCATGCTTGGTTTGCCAAGAATTAAACTGGCTTAGAAATGAAGGACATAATAATGGCATGGTGCCATACAAATTAATGGGATAAGAAATAATATAAGGAAAAAAAAAAGAAAAAGAAAGAACTTTTTCATGTGGCAAAAGGGAAATGAACTCACTAAAGCTAAACTGCTTGCCAAAATCATAGTTATGATGAACGTCTCGAAGTATTTATGCTCCACAACTCTGTACATTAAACACCTAAGTTTCCACCATGCTTGGCCAAATTTTGTGTGCTGGAAATAAAGCCAGCAGTTACAATGTTTTATACAAAACTGGCATAAGCAGTCATCAGGGGTTTTCACATAGACAATATCAACTTCATTAATTTCTGGTTCGCCTTCAACTTGTACTTTAAGGTTGTCTTCTTCTCCTCCCTCAGACAACGATGTAAGGCTGGAACTGGCGTGTGATCCAACTGGACTCTTTAAATCTCCTGCTTCGCTCGCAAGTCTTGTTGATGATTCGGAGAGCTACAAAACAGGGAAAAAAAGAAAAAAAAAAAATTGAAATTAATGAGAAATGGATGGATGAGCAACACAGAATGTTTTGACTTTTTAAATTGAGAGATCACAGCTCCAATATTATGGACATCTGATTAAAATGTCTAAGGAAAGAGTTGTTGGATAGATTTTATGGGCAAAAACCAACCAGCAGGAGATCCAGGGGCAGGTAGACCCTGATCAAGATAATTGGATAACATCTATGAGCACGGATGGTCTCACTTGGGGATCCAGGTGGATCAATTGGAGATGGTTCCTTCTGACTCTGGAAGAAGTGTTTGAGGATTCTGCCCACACAAGGTCTTTCTCTGTAGCTCTCAGCCAGGTCTTGGCAGGTCTGCTTTGTTTTCTTACAGCCTCCTTCTGTCTTCCATTTGAAAGAAGCCCTCACTAGTTTGGGGACATGAGTACCACATGGCAAGCATTTTCTGCCATCATATGGTGATGGTATTCTACATATTACGTACTCAGGCCCTTTCCATGGTCACCTCATTTGTGACCTAGTCACACAAAGCTACCTTAAATATGGTCCTAAGGCAACATATATGGAAAACATCAGTAGTTAATAATAATTTTCTTTAGAATATTTATTTCATACAAGTATGAGACACAAACATGAAATTCTTCGTAAAAATCAGCAACATTTAGTATATTTGGAAGATTTTTTCCAGATAAAGTTAACAATTTTGAAACAAATTGTTCAACAACTATGAACATCAGGAAGGTACATATTTAAATCAGTTATTTGACTGAATTTAAAACTTTAAACCTTTTTGATCATATAGCCAAAAACCTTATAGATTAATGTCAAAAATATTTTTGGGTAGATATATCACCCATGTAGTGTTTTGGCTATATTATGAAATTAAAAAAAAAAAAAAAAAAAAAAAAATTACAGCTGATGCCTATGCATGTTTAGTTGGGCTCCTATGAGGTTCCTCATCTGTTTAAATTATAGAGGCTTTAGTTGTATTATGAAAGCAAAATGAAAGGAAGCATCTTGCCCAAGAACACAACATGCTACATGGTGTAGGAATCAAACCCATGCCCGAATGATCCCTAGTCCAACACTCAAATTACTTGGCCACATGGCTTAAATATTAGTCTGGTAGTGCTCCAAGATTTATTAATTCTTCAAGTTCATTCTGAAGCTAATAAAAAATTATGCAAATTTGTTTGATACCATTGCACAACAATGGTATCAATCCATCATTAAAGGAACCATTGTTTTCGAAACTGAAAGGAGGAGGAAGAGGAGAAGGAAATATGATAGTGAAAGATCCAACTTAATCAACCATGTCCATTATCCACTCTCACCTACCATCTGTGTCACTGTAGGCTCCATGCAAGAATTGGTGACCCCAGTTATCAATGTCATTACCATAAAAGAGTTAGTCAAATGGCGTGCAGAACTAAATTCTCAGGTACGAGAAACTGTCAATTCATCAAATAGTTGTTGAATTAAAAAGAAAAAAATGGATTACCTTTGTATCTCCATCAGCAGCGTCTATTCCGTCTTTTTCATCTTTTTCTTTTTCTTTGACCTCTTCTGAAGAAGTTAAGGAAGCAATTAGAATTGGTTTCAAGAACCAGTTGTATAGAAATTCCATAAAACTTCAAATCTTAAAAAATTCCTTTTTTCACCCTTTAGCATTTAAACCGGCTTTATCCAGCCAGAATCCTCTCACCTCTTTCTGTTCAAACTGGTCATAACCGGCCACTCATACTGATATTAAGGTATTGTTCTCAAAATAAATAATATCAAAATCTCGTAGATTTGATAGTATGTGAGATAATTATGTGGGGTAAAGCCTTTACCATGAAAATACAATAGTAAATATAGAGTAATGTTAATGCTAAAGGGTTAAAATTATTTCTTTTATGATCATACAGTTATTTTTATTTTCAATTTTGCAAATATAAATAAATAAATTTAAATAAACAAATCTTTTGAGGAAAATGTTTTTCTTTAACATTCTTACTATTTTACATAGCATATGTTGAATGGATCTACAAATTTACATATTTAGAAATATTCACTGAGAAGACACTTTACAGTTGAATGATATTTTAAGAACAGTGAAATCCCTATAAATTCTTGATTATTTTCAAAATTAGTTGAAAATCCCTGGCAGTGTATTTCATTTAAAATATGGTAATGAAAATGTTCAAATTTCAGTTCTGAAAATGACTGCTAACCACAAAATAAAAAAAAAAACATGTTACTCTACACATATAACATAAACAGCTTCAATAGCTCTGTAAGACTGGTGCTGATCTATAGTTTCATGAAATTAAGCCTCCATCATCTCTTTACAGCAATGTTTCTCTACTTTTTTGCCCCACACCCTTGTTTGATTTGAACAAAAAATAACATGCTCTGCCATAATTGTAAAAAGCACACAGTTTAGTGTGTAACATAGTATACAGTAAACTATACAGTATAGTATATAGTATAGTATAAAGTATATAGTATAGTGTTTAGTATATAGTATAAAGAATAGTATATCATATAGAATAGTGTGGAGGCATGTGGCCTAGTGGTAAGGGTGTTGGACTTACGATCATAATGTCATGAGTTTGATTCTGGGTTGCGTGTTGTGTTCTTAAGCAAAAACACTTCATTTCACGTTGCTCCAGTATACTCAGCTGAAAATGAGTACCAGCAATAGCTGGGGGTTTAACCCTGCGAGGATTGGTGACCTGTCCAGGGGGAGTCTTGTACTCTCAGTCACTTCACGCCATGAAACCGGGATAAGTACCAGCCAAATGAGCTTAAGACAGACTTTAGATTTAGATAGTATATAGTATTTAGATAGTATATAGTATATAGTATTGTATATAGTGCATAGTATAGTATATAGTGTATAGTATATAAAATATAGTATATAGTCTAATATATAGTATAGTATTTGGAATATTATATAAAATATAGTAGAGTATATATAGTAGAGTATATATATATGTAGTAGAGTATATATATATGTAGTAGAGTATATATATATATGTAGTAGAGTATATATATATATATAGTAGAGTATATATAGTAGAATATATATATATGTAGTAGAGTATATATATATATGTAGTAGAGTATATATATATGTAGTAGAGTATATATGTAGTAGAGTATATATATATATATAGTAGAGTATATATAGTAGAGTATAAATATATGTAGTAGAGTATATATATATGTAGTAGAGTATATATATATATATATAGTAGAGTATATATATATATAGTAGAGTATATATAGTAGAATATATATATATATGGCCCATGCTCCACCATTACATTCCACATTGAGAAACACTGGATTACATAAAAAAAAAAGAACAAAATCTATTTTTTTTATTATCTACCTTGATTAGTGGGTGTTACTGCGTTTTCATCAACTTCTATTTTATCTCCGAACTTTCCATTTCCTATAATTGCGTGTCCGTCTAATAATGTTTTTTTACCATTCACATCTATTTTGGGCAGTTCAGCAATATTTGCTGGTCGTTTCTTATTAAAAGTATGCTTTGCACATTTTAATACAGTCATTTTAACCCAATGTGTGAATCTGACAATTCTGTCAATAGCTTCTTGTAATTTATTTGGTTCATCATCTGATTTTGAACTTTGAAGGCTTTCCGCACCAAATGAGGACAGTAACAACGCAAGGAAAAGGTTGAGTACCTGGAAAATACAACAAGTATGCTCAACCATTACAAAACATAAAAATTTGATTGAAAAAAATTGAAAAGAGAACATTTTAAAGATGAGAAAAGGAATTTTTAACCATGACATAAAATGGAGGTGTGAGGCCTAGTGGTAAGGGTGTTGGACTTACCACTAATTATAATGACATGGGTTTGATACCTGGACTAGATTTTGTGATGTGTTCGTGAGCAAAACACTTTATTTCATATTGCTTCAGTATACTTGGCTAAAAATGAGTGCAAGCAGTAATAGCTGGGGTTTTAACCCTACAATGTCCTGGCCAGAGGAGAGTCTTGTACTCTCAGTCACTTTATGCCATGGAAACTGCGAAACTGGGATAAGCACTGGCCTGTTAAGCCGAGCCTCTGGGCTTGAGACAGGCTTTAGATATAAAATGTTAAAGAGAATAGAAGGAATGGTGTGTTGTTTCTAGAAGTCATTTATTGAACACAGTTTCACTCCATGATTATGAGGCTTTGAAGGTTCAGTCCCACTGCTTGGCATCTTGGGGAAGATGGTGGTGGTGGCGGTGGTGGTGGTGGTGGTGGTGATGGAAGTTACAGTATGCCCGTTCTTCCACGCTAGCATGGGTTAGACGGGTTGACCTGTTGTGGGCAGTAGCCGGTTGGCTGACCATGCCTTGCTCATACGGGAACTGATTCTGGCTTGATTTCTACAGCTGGATGCCCTTCCTAACACCAACCTCCTTTACAGTGAGTATAGCTAATGGAAACTGTCTGAAAGCTTGTACCTGTAATTCAAACGAATGGCATTGTTACGCACTGTGTCCTGCTGAATCTTCCTGAGAATTACATTAAGGGTACATGTGTCTGTGGGATACTCAGCCATTTACATGCTAATTTAATGTGTAAACTATTCCATTGATCAAACAACTGGAACATTCGTAATCAAAATCAATAGAGATCTACTTAGCTTAGTTATTTAATTCAGCTCTGAAGGATGAGAATCAAATTGAAACAAGGACAGTTTGTTTTCAGAACATTACTACATATGCTGTAAAGTATCTTGTCTTGATAGTGATCAATATTAACCCTTTTGATACCAACCCATAGAGTTGGAAAAGATATTCTGTTTATTGTTTAGTTGATAGAAATAAGGTGAGTAAAATAATTGTTTATACTTTTGGCACAAGGCCAGCAATTTCTCAGTGTATTACTGGTACTTTATTTTATCGACCCTGTAAGGATGAAAGGCAAAGTTAACCTCGACGGGATTTGAACTCAGACCATAAAGGGCCGTAACTCTTTGCTGCAAAGCATGGTGTCCGACCCTCTACCGATACTGCCAATCCACCGCCCTAGTGAGTGAAATAATTGTTTCAAGAGAGAAAGAGCAATGAAAGTGAGATGTCTATATGAGAGATCAGTGAATCCAAATAAGTACTGACTTGGTCTGTGACAATCTGTCTAGCTCTTTACTACCAGGAAGAATGGATATTAAATGATGATGTTGATATTGTAATACACTATATGAAGGAAACTTAAACATTAAAAGAATAAATAACATTTAATGTCAAAGAAATGAAAAGAAGAAGAAAGTTGTGATACTTACTACAAGGTTGCCTATGATCATGGTTAATAAAAAGAATGGTACACAGGGATATCCTGCGAGTTTCATACACATCCACATGGATTCGATCCATTCTCCACATAGAACACGGAATACAATCATAAATGAGTGCAAAAAGGTTCTGAACCCCCACCGAGGGAGTTCTCCATCATCAAATAATTCTTTAATTTCATATTTTTCTCCAAACAATTGCTGTCCCATGACAGCAAATATGAACACAATGATACCCAACACGAGTGTCAAGTTACCAAGGGCTCCCATCGTTCCAGCTACAATACCTATTAACATGTTTAAAGTAGGCCATGACTTAGCTAGTTTGAATACTCGAAGCTGTAACAGAAACAAACAAAAACATATTTCAGAGAAGCAATCACATTTGTACAAATATATAAATATTTAAGGGATATGCAAAGTATTTCTTTTTCTTAGTGGACAGCAGAAGGTCTTTAGAGAAGAAATCCCCCTCAAGCAAGTGTTTCAGCCCTTAACTTCTAGGGTTTCTTATCTGAAGACCTTCTGATGTCCAGCTCTCCTGAGAGTTTATTACCACTAAGAAAGAGATCAAAATTTCAGTTCAACATATTTTATTAGTAATCAGATGTAACACACATTTCATAAATGATTAATCCAATCCAACCCAGAGCCTTCTCACTCCTGTTGGGAGAGCTCCTTCCTGGTTGACCTCTATTGCTTTCTGTTTGGTTTTGGTTATGTCAGGAGTATAGCTGTACTCACTATGCTTGGCCAATTGTAGGTTGGTGAAGCTATATAACTCATAGTTGGGGTGGATGGCTGTTGACTCTGAAAAGTTCATTGGCCCTTTTTACAGCTCTTGTTTTTTGTGCTGTTGGGGTTCCACTTACCCTCTTCATCGACCAGGGTCTGACAGGGAAGCCTGTTAAGTTGCTAACTCGAATAAAATATGCTGAATTAAAACTTTGATTTCTTTTTTAATATAAACACTCTGCATATTACAGTAATAACAAACAGATGTCAGTATCAATCCACACTTTTAACACTGAATATTCAATTCATGTAAAAGCATTGAGTGCTGAAACAGGTATTACCTTTAGTCAGCGATAGATATAGACACATCATTAATCATAGACTATTGTAGATAGACAGAGATAGAGCTAGTGAAGACTGTTGTCAGTGAATATATTCATATCACTTCATAGAATGGTGAGTGAAAAATGAAGTTGAAATCCTTTTATCAAACTGATTGATAAAACAATGGTTTCTTGATTACAACATGACTTATATGAATTATTAAATCAAATCTTTAGAAAAGGTAAGGCTTGGTTTGTAATTGTCATCAATGTAAGAAGAAATAGGTTGTTTTCATTTTGTAATGAGTTGTAGTGTGGTTTTGCAAAATCAAAAGTATAAAATACAGTAAACATAAAATGTGGGAATAGTATACAATATTTCTTAAATCATAAAAGTTGATGCAAGATGAAAGTATACTCACTAATCGGAAAGACCGTAAAACAGATAGGCCTTGTACTCCCTCTAATCCCAGTTCCATTAAACTTAAAAATACAATGAAAGAATCGAAGATGTTCCAAGGGTCTCTGAAATAGGTTGACGGTGCGAGAGCAAGAATTTTTAGGAAGGCTTCAGCTGCAAAAACAGCGGTAAAAACCTGGAAAATATAATAGAATGCTCC
>OZ024754.1:35145211-35165211 GCA_964016885.1 Eledone cirrhosa
CTGCCCCCAACAACCCACCAAGGAATAAGTGGTGGTGGTGGTAGTGGCTTCCTTGGTCTTATGAAACTTATTATTTGTTAACCCTTTAGCATTCATATTACTCTATATATACTATTGTATTTTCATGGTAAAGGCTTTACCTCACATAATTATCTCACATAATATTGAATCTATGAGATTTTGAAAGTATTTTATTTTGAGAACAATACCTTAACATCAGTTTGAGCAACCAGTTACAGCCAGTTTCAACAGAAAGAGTTAGAGAATTCAGGCCGGTTTTGGCCAGTTTGAACATTAAAGGGTTAAAAGGGTTTTTTTCTGTTGCAGATCACCCTCCACTGTAGGGTAGAGAGAATTGTTTAGTTTTGTTAGGAACATGTCTACTCTTCTACTATTGGTGCCATTATAAAACACATCCACTACATACTAAAGTGGTTGCTAATCAAATGAAGAATAGGGTAAAAAGAGCTTGTTAGTCTTGTGGAGGACATGGCAATCTCTCTAGAGCTGGTACCATCATAAAATATACCTGGCTGCAAGTATTTCGGTCAGGTATCTAGTTTGAAAATAACTCAATATCTTCAAGCCCTGATTCTTACTACATTAACTCATGAGGTGTGGTTTCTTTCTTCCTTCCATACCTCTAGTCTTTGAAGGTCACATAAAGGTCACAGGTCATGGACACTGCCCTCTCCTTCTCTAACTAAGCCATACATTACATGCAAATGTCTGAATCTACTGGAACTAGAAATATGAACACACACACACACACACACACACACACATATATATATAAGCATGCACACATGTACACTACTCATTGTCTACTGGATACATTCTAACATAAGTCATGTCATCTTCTGATAAACACATTCTTAATCTATAACAAAAGAAATACCCATGTCAGTGATACAAAACCATTGGTCCCTACTAAAGTTTTGGTGACCCATGGAAAGTTTCAGAAGACTAAGGAAGTCACTCATTTGCTTTTCATATAATACAATAATCATCAACATCATCATTTAATGGGGTTTTTTTATAACAGTTAACTTAAATGTATTTTATTATATACACAGTCTTAGGGTGATGGATTGGCAGTATTGTTAGAGTGCTGGATACTCTGCTTTGTAGCATAGAGTTACGGCCCTTTACGTTCTGTGTTTAAATATCGCCAAGGTTAGCTTTACTGTTCATCCTTACAGAGTCAATAAAATGAAGTACCAGTAATGCACTTGGTCAATTTTATCGACTTTCTCCTTTCCAAAAATTGTTGACCTTGTTCCTAAATCAGAACACAATATTGGTAGAGCATTGGGCAACATGTTTTGTGTCATATAGTTACAGCCCTTTATGTTCTGCATTCAAATCCCGCCAAGGTTAACTTTGCCTGTCATCCTTACGGGGTCGATAAAATAAAGTACCAGCAATGCACTGGTGTCGATTTAATCGACTTTCCCCTCCCCTTCAAATTGCTAGCCTTGTGCCTAAAGTAGAAACAATTATATATAAAGTCTTGGGTGAATTTCTTATTAATTTTAAATATTTAGGTCCTTCTGCATTGTATAATGTAAGTAAAAGTAAATTTGTATTTGGTGGTTCATGAAGTTTTCTTCATGAATTTTGAGGACCTCCTTCTGAAAAAGGTTGTGTATCACTGATCTAAATAATTAACAATGAACATAAACAACAATCAATCTATTTATCGATCTATCTATTTATATATACACCATTTATGTTATGTTGTTTACCAATGAGTGGAACTGGTGATTCCGATTAGTAAATAATGATGCAATAAATTAAAGCACTCAACGTTATGCAGATCATCCATTGTAGATCTGGTATCCAGTGGTTGGTGCAGTAACGGAGTGAAATATTAATTAAAAACAAAAACAGAAAGCTGGACTGGAAACTTTATAATTTAAATTCCTCAAAAACATTATACATATTTCAATGGTCAATCTTCGTCATCCAAATATGATGCAAAACACAGGTGATTAACTGCAGAATTAGTTATATAAGAGAACAGGATTTTGGTGAATACAAGCAGAGAATAGAAAATAAAGGGCTGACTCGGGGATAACCTGCCAATAATACAGAATTGGCAGGCTATCACCGAATCAAAATCAGTCCTCTATTTTCTATTCTCTGTTTTTATTCACCAAAATCCTGTTCTTTTATATAACTAATTGACACCTGATGAAATCGCCTGGGTCTTGCATCATATTCGGATGATGAAGCTAAGCCACTGAAATATGTATAGTGTTTTCACAGAATTAAAATTATAGTTTCCAGTCTGACCTTCTGCTGCTATTTTTAATGACTACACACACACACATATGCAATATTATTAACCACACATGCATCTATTTCCACTGTGATCTATACTTGTTTATAAAAATGTACATATACATGTTCCCAAACCTATACATATTATACATATATTTTTATGATTTTACACTTAACCAATATACATTCGTTATTTTTGCAAATAAACACATTTGTTTCCCCACCCCCACCACATGCATACACACACACATATTCCAGGACACGCACACACGCACAGATAAATACATACCCATAGCTATATGTAAATCATCTCACTAAAAATACATCAAAACAATGTTTAATTAGAAATAAAAATAATATACACACACAAAATCAACAACAATTGCTGCAGTATCATGTTAGTGTGAGTTATATCTGGTCATAAGAATATATGGAAGGTGAGATAAAGAATGAACTATCTTTAGAAAGCTGGTACAGTGAGGCAGCAGGAGGGTTTTAATTAAAGGTACCATGTTTTTCAGTGCAGCATTTTGTGTTTCTAGTGGTGTCAAAATGAAGGATTTTTGATAGGTTTGCAAGGTTTTATGTATGAGTAAGTGCAAGTTGTTAGGGCATCAACTTAAATTGTTATGACATTAAATTAAATTGTTAAGCCATTAGATCAAATGCCTTGGTATTTGTTTCACTTCACTACACTTTAGAGTTTATACCCTACTGAAGTCACCGTTGCCTATCATTTATATATATATATATATATATATATATATATTTATAGCTTCCTGAAGATTTCATCTGAATGAAACAGTACTAGTCCTGTAGAAGCTCCTTCTATAAAATAAAAATTTTTTACTCTGCCATGTATTGAGTACCTTACTTACTGTGGTTATCCCCGACTCAACCCGGGACCTACGTATATATATATATATATATATGAAAAGATTTAGGACCCCGAAGGCTGAGCTCTGGCTGTTTCGACAGCTAGATCCGAACAGAGTTTGGGATTAGCTGTGGAAATGGGCGGAGCTCAGCCATCGGGGTTAGGGTTAGGGTTAGGGTTAGGGTTAGGGTTAGGGTTAGGGTTAAGTTTGGATCTAGCTGTCAAAATGGTCAGAGCTCAGCCGTTGGGGGTCTTAAATATTTTCATATTATTCACTCTACTACCCCAAGTATTGAGTACTCTGGTGGGTTATGGCCCATCTGGTATTTTACCACACCCTATCTGATATGTATATATATATATATATATATATAGACAGACTGAACAAAAAAAAATGGCGTAGACATACAACACAACAGGAGGAACAATGAATATAACACCACTGACGATGTTGCAGATGTGCAACGAAAGATTTATGTAAACTATATATATATGTGTTTGTCTATATTGTATCTGTATTATTTTTGACCGCCGGTCAGTCAATGGCAACATTGAGGACCGAGTAAGTTAGATCGCAGATATATATATATAAAAGACAGCGAGAAGCGAAAACCAACCAAACAGTGAGTGTGTTCTGTTATTAATTCTGGCAATATTACGCAAATATGACCCTCCCCAAATATAACAATATATATATATATATATATATATATATATAGAGAGAGAGAGAGATAGATACATAGATGGACAAGATGTTACTAATTGAGACTGACAAGAACTCCGTTATTCAACTAAGGTTAACTTTGCCTTTCATCCTTACGGGGTCGATAAAATAAAGTACCAGTAATGCACTGGGATAATTGCTGGTCTTGTGCCAAACGTAGAAACAATTATTCAACTAAGAACTCAATCCTATAAATAAAGTAGCGTGTTGATATTATATGACCTGTAGGTTTTATGACTTAAATTTGACCATAAGACCAATACATTTTATGCTAATATATGTCTTACTCTCTCTCTATCTTTATTCCCCCTCCAGCCGATTCGATTGACCACCGAGTCCGTGATGACAATCAAGCCGCCTCCCCTCTTCACAAAGGAAGCAAAGGCAGTTTTTTCTGTGCGTAATAGCCATGTTGAAAGAGGTTGTTTGGTGGACACGATTGAAAGGTCTGAGGTCAGGCAACTTCCTCTCTGGCCATAGTCTGGTCTACTTCTTCCGATATCACTTCGGAAGAAGGATAAGAATGGAGAGAGAGGTGCTTGGCCACAGGCAGTTTTATGAAAGGTGGGTGATAGTGGCGAGAATGGCTCGTGTAAATGGGCCTTCTCTGTATACCATCCTGTAGGTAAAGAAGTGAAGGAGAGGGGAGCACCTTCTCCATGTGCTCCCCAGGCAAAGGATTGCACACTTTTTCGGGGGTGTGTGCAACCCCCATCACGTCCCCTCCCTTTTGAGGTTGTTTTCGATTATTTTCATTTTATACCCTTTTTACTCGATTGTATGTAAACTCCCCCTTTGTATTTGTCCCTTCTTTTTATGCCTTTATGGTAAATAAAGAAATATATCTTTATTCCCCCTCCTCAATTAACCCCCCCCCCAGTCTATCCTTTTTTGTACTGTCTTTACTATTGAAATTTAGTTCTTCTCTGATGACCCTGTGAGAAACAGGCTCACTATTAAGCCTTAATAAACTGAATATATGTGTGTGTTTGCCTCTCTCTCTGTGTGTGTGTGTGTGTTTGTCTGTGTGTGTGTGTGTCTGTGTATGTGCATGAGTGTCTCTGTGTGTGTGTGTGTGTCTGTGTTTGTCTTCACTCTGTGTGTGTCTGTATGTGTGCCTGTGCATGTATGTGTGTGTGTGGCTGTGAATGTGTGTGTCTGTGTATGTGTATGTGCGTGCCTGTGTGTGTGTGTGTGTGTATGTGTATGTGTATGTGTGTGCCTGTGTGTCTCTGTGTGTGTGTCTGTGTGTGTCAGTGTATATGTATGTGTGTGTGTGTGTGAATGAAAACGTTCTAGTGTGAAATGCTTTTAGTTATATTTGTAGTGGATTGGCAGTATCGGTAGAGGGTCGGACGCCATGCTTTCCAGCATAGTTATGTCCCTTTACGATCTGAGTTCAAATCCCGCCGAGGTTGACTTTGCCTTTCATCCTTACGGGGTCGATAAAATAAAGTACCAGTAATGCACTGGGTATTTGCTGGCCTTGTGCCTAAAGTAGAAACAATTATTATTAATATTATTATTTGAATAGCTGTTGATATTTGAATCCTTGAGCAAGTATTTTTTTTGTATTGGTTAAATAAGTAATGCTGAAGCTACCAACATCGTTTGATGCATATCGTTATTTTTTTAAGGGAAAAGGGGCCTTTGTCATGATTGATATTATTGGTTCACATTGGAAACAGAAGCATTTCCTTCCAGTTGTGATTTCCAGTGACATCAGTATTTCTTGTCTTGCAGTAGTCGGCCATTTATCTGGAATGAGAAACTTTCATTTTATATTCTTGGCCTTAAAAACTCCAAGAATTACAAGTGTTTTCACAAGAATCCACACCAGCCAGGGTGTATTGTTTCCACTTACAGAGAAACACAGAAAGAGAGAGAGAGAGAGAGAGAGAGAGAGAGAGAGAGAGAGAGAGAGAGAGAGAGAGAGAGAGAGAGAGAGAGAGAGAGAGAGAGAGTTTGAGATAGATAGATAGATAGAGAGAGATATAGAAATTCATTCAAGATACTGGTCTATATATATATATATATATATAATATATTGTATATATATGTATATACTGTCTATATATATTATATACATATTATATATATATATATATACTAAATATATTCTATATTATATATTATATACATATTATATATATGTACTAAATATATTGTATATATATGTATATACTGTCTATATATATTATATACATATTATATATATATATATATACTAAATATATTCTATATTATATATTATATACATATTATATATATATACTAAATATATTGTATATATATGTATATACTGTATATATATATTATATACATATTATATATACTAAATATATTCTATATTATATATTATATACATATTATATATATATACTAAATATATTGTATATATATATTTTATATTATATACATATATATATATACTAAATATATTGTATATATATATTATATATTATATACATAGTATATATATGTATTAAATATATTGTATATATATATATACACATATTATATATTATATTCATATTATATATATATATTGTATATATATATATATATATATATATATATATATATATATATATATATATATATATAATAATAATATGTTATATATATATATATATATATATATGTGTGTGTATGTGTGTGTATAAATGACATCTGCCTCATCTCATTTCTCTTTTCCTCTGTGATTCTTCAGATTGTGATTCTCTTCTGGACGATTATGTTTTGTCTTCGATGACTGACAGCAAAATTAAGAAAAAATAAATTGCTTAAGAAGAAAGAGTAAACTGAATCGAAATTCCCCCACCACAAGGTCCAGATTCCATAGAAATTTAATTTTTGAATAAATGGGTAACTGTTATAATCTGAAGAAGATGAGGAATTGGCATGATTTATCTAGCAGAATGCAAATGATACTTTTAAAAGGTAAATGTGTAGAAAATGCAGAAGTGATGGTAGAAAGAGAGGTATTTGATATAGAAGGTTATTAGTGTAATAGCTGGTTTCAACAATGGAGATCAATAAAGTGATTAAAGTGATTTTAGAACATCAAGCGTAGTTGGGAAGAATATTAACAAGAGAATTAATATAAGGTAATCTTACTTGATCTTGCGCCCGACGCATGGTTTATTAAGTCTTTCAGAACCATGACATCTGAAATAGAAGGAAAAGATACAAAGTTGAAATATATAACTTAATATATAAACATTTATCAAAAGTATATATTGAGTTAAAAACTCACAATAGTCCCTTATAATTAAAATAGCTCAAGGAAAAAATTCTCCAAGTCTTTTACATGTTGAGTGGATCTGGCTACTACTTTTTTAGTAACTTACGTTCTACTCGGCCCGCTAGGGACGGGATACCACTTACGTTTTTCTCTCTTATCACACGCGCATTATCTAGTCTTCTAAGAAATTTAGTAGTGAGGAGATTACTAATCCGAACACCCACTGAAGAGCATTGGATTTGTAACTCTCTCCACTTAATTGCGAAACAGTTCTACCAAAAGCTGTCTGGATGTTGACAGTTATAATAATTCCGTTTGTAATTCTTATTAATTTATCATTTTAATTGAGTCTTGCAAACCGTATTATTCTTTGTTAGTATTTTCTTCACCCTAGCGGTTTATGTTCCTTGTGATTTGAATGCATATATGTATATATCTGTGTTTGTCTCTCTTTATTATATTTATTATATATAAACATTTATATATTTAATAAATAAACATTTGGAAAGCCTTCCAGCTACGAATATTGAAAGGCTGACAAACTATATATTTTCGCCTGTTTCAAGTTTATTTTAAGGAAATTTTAGAAGAGAGAGAGAGGGGGGTTGGGGAGAATGGGAAAGAGAGAGAGAGAGAGAGAACCATGACAGCTGAAACACAAGGAAAATCCACATGGTCGGAACAGATAACTTAATTAAACAACAAATATAAATTAGGCTTTATTTTAGAAGAAATTTTAGAAGAGAGAGAGACAGAAGAAAGTGGAGGTAGGGAGAGAAAGAGAGAGAGAGAAATGTGGAGGGAGAAAGATTGGGGGATGGGGAGAGGTAGTTAAAAAGAAAAAGACTTACCCTTCATGTCTACTACATTTGATGCACTCGAACTTGGACAAAGAAAGGGATTATTTGCATAATTTTTCTTTTTGGCAGTTTCACAATCTGAACCACCACTAGAGATGGATTCCTAAAATGGTGGATGTAATGAAATAGAGAGAAAAACGATTAACAAAACCAATTAAGACAATGGGAGTGATTTGCAATCAACACCTATAATGAATCAGCCCAAATCACTCAATAGTTTATATATGTATATATGCATATATATATATATATATATATATATATATATATATATATATATATATGTATATATGCATATATATATGCATATATATATATATGTATATATCTATATATATATATATGTATATATATATGTATATATATGTATATTATATATATGTGTATTATATATATGTATATTATATATATGTATATTATATATATGTATATTATATATATATGTATATTATATATATGTATGTATATATGTATATTATATATATGTATATATATATATATATATATATGTGTATATTATATATATGTATATATATATATATATATATATATATATATATATGTATGTATAGGGAGAAAATCGATTAAAGATGCATATGACTTTTTCAATTCAAATTACAAGGAAATTCAAATTATTTCTGGCATGTTTACATGCATACATATTAGATATGTGTCTATATTTACACATGTTGGTGCAATCTCAGTTACCAACAGATATAACTTTATATATAATATATATATATATTATATATATCATTAATATATATATATATATAATATATATATATATATATAATATATTATATATTATATATATAATATATAATATATATATATATATATCATTAATATATATTTATATATATATATATATTATATTATATATATCATTAATATATTATATATATATATATATATTATATTATATATATCATTAATATATTATATATATATATATATAAATTATATTATATCATTAATATATTATATATATATATATAAATTATATTATATATATCATTAATATATTATATATATATATAATTATTATAAAATAACAGGAGGCTGGACTGGTGTAATTCCTTAAAGGTTTATTATACTATGAACATTTCAATGACCGGGTTCAGTATGAATCCGGTGACATCATCAGGTATTCAAAATTTAACAAAGGATTATAATTTAGCAGCTTCTAGTGAGGTCGACCTGACTAGAAGCTGCTAAATGTGTGGCCGCCTTCTTGTCTCTGCCTTTTCAGCCCTATGGATTATATTCCTTTGTTAAATTTCGAATACCCGATGATGTCACCGGATTCATACTGAACCCGGTCATTGAAATGTTCATAGTAGAATAAACCTTTAAGGAATTACACCAGTCCAGCCTCCTGTTATTTTATAATAATTAACTCCATACTCGTACCACGAACAACACAAACGAAGATGGGTGAGTTGTATTACGTAGAGTGCTCTCCCTAATATTACATTGAGGTTGACCATACGGAATGACCAGTTCTATCCAGTGGTGAACCAACAAACCTAAATGAATATACATATATTATATATATATATATATTGTGTATATATATATATATTATATATATATATTGTGTATATATATATATATATATATATTGTGTATATATATATATATTATATATATATATATTGTGTATATATATATATTATATATATATTGTGTATATATATATATTGTGTATATATATATATTATATATATATATATATATTGTATATATATATATATTGTGTATATATATATTATATATATATATATATATTGTGTATATATATATATTATATATATATATATTGTGTATATATATATATTGTGTATATATATTATATATATATATATATATATATTGTGTATATATATATTGTGTATATATATATATTGTGTATATATATATATTATATATATATATATTGTGTATATATATATATATTATATATATATATATTGTGTATTTATATATATTATATTTATATATATATATAAATATATATATATTATATTATATCATTAATATATTATATATATATATATTATATTATATAATTAATATATTATATATATATATATAATATATATATATGATATAATATATATGTAATATATATACTATATTATATCATTAATATATTATATATATATATATATATGATATAATATATATATAATATATATATATAATATATATATATAATATATATATAATATATATATATCATTTATATATATTATATATATCATAAATACATATTTTTGTGCGTGTGTATATATATATATACACACACACACTCATATGTGTGTGTTTGTGAAATTGCTTGAAGTAGTCGAGCTCTTTACTTTAATAACATTTTTGTTTTCTTCTACATTGCGGGTTGAAATATTTTGCCAGAGTTTCCTTTGATTTCATCATTACAGCATTGAATAAAATAAGTACCAATTAGTTGACTTTTAATTGAGTGGAGAATGAATTTGTGACTTCATTCAAATATCATCATCATCAACAACATCATTATCAATTTTATCTGTTGAATGCTCTTTCTGGTGCCATTCCTTATTTTTCTTTTGCAAATGTTACATATTTAATTACTAATTAGTGGGATTTCTGCTTATGTAGGACATTAACTAACATGACTGGCTGTGAAGAGAAGAGACAAACACAGGCACACCATCACATGGCACGTTTTCTTACACGGTATTTGTCTTCCAATTTCACTGATAATGCAATAACCATTATGATAATGATGATGATGATTATTTTCGATATTGGCAAATGATAGAAATTTGAGGGATAGCAGCAGGGAGATTCAATTCAACTAGCTCTCAATAAATGACTGGTATTTATATCTTATCAATTCCAAAAGGTTGTAAGAAGAATGTTTTAACATGGTGGGCAATTGAACCCAGGATGCAATAGGATGGATTTAACGAAATATTACATGACATTTGGTTTAGATCCTGTAATTATCAATAATAATAATTTAGGCACAAACAAAGCCAGCATTTTGGTGGAAGGAAAAAGTCAATTAAATCAACCCAGTAGTTGACTGGTACTTATTTTATTAACCCCAGAAGGATGAAAGACAAAGCTGACCTCAGCAAAATTTGAACTCAGAATATAAAGAGCCATAAAAGCATTTTATCAGACACATTATTGATTTTACCAAATGATAAGATAATAATTGCCTTAATGGTCTCTTTATGCAAATGTTTTTTTAAACAAAGCTCTTTAAGATTTTTTTTATTACGGCTGTTAATATAAATCCCATTAAAAAATTCAATTCTTTTTTGTCGGTTTTCGATTTGTTTTTCTTCATACATTTTTATATACATTCACCAAAAGACAAAAAAACTTGATATTTTGGGCCTTGAGACAGACACCAAACATATCATATAAAATGTAAACAAACTACTTTCAGCTGAGCTAAGAATTATTAGCTGCATCATACATGCGACATTTGCCAACTCCTTTTTGCAGCAGATATTGTCTAACAACTTAAAAGAAAGATTAAAAAAAAAAAACTATTACTTGGTGCACAATGGCTTTTGCTATAGTTGCTATTGTTGTGAAGAAAAACTAAACAGTGAAGGTCAATAATTTTAAAAATATTAATGAAATGCTTTCTCTTGGCTTGATTCTCCTCAGTAAACAGAACCCCACCTCCCAATGAATATGAAAAAAAAAAAAAATAAAGTGTCAAAGAAAACTGAATCCATTATATATATATTTGTTAATGTTTAGCTAGGAAGTGCATGGGAAATGCATATGACCCTTTTCAGAGTTTTGGAGCCTAGTGGAGGTGATTGACGGTGCCACAGAAGAAGGTATCATCAAATAGGAGAGATCTGGACACAAATGCTTTCAACAGTTCTGACTCTGCTAAAGACATCCAAGAGCTAGTTGGTGGACAACGAATTAACTTTAAAACTGGACAATGAATGAACTTTAAAACTCAACATGATATATATATATATATATACATGCATATATATATATACATACATATATATATATATACATATATATACATTTTATATATATATATATTTTTTAAAATTTAATATATATATATGATGGCTGCAAACTCTGCTAAGAGTATTGCAATCGCTTGACAGATTCAGATGTGTGACACTCGGATATGGCTTCTCAAGCCTGCTAGAGACTTGCACTCCTTCGCACATTGACAACAACTATGGATCTCCCTGGCCTTAGGTCTTGCATCAGGTTGCTTGTGAACCTTCACAATGCCGTGGAGATCATATATATATATGTATATATATATATATATATATATATATATATATATATATATATAGTAAAAAATGGAACGGGAACAAAACAGAGAGGCAGTACGAACAAAGGTTTATTAGTTTCACGCTCTTGAGAGGGGGGGGGGCGACGTTTCGGGCGTAAGCCCTTCTTCAGGCGAAATATATATATATATATATATATATATTCAATTGAATTACCAACAAATTAAATATCCCTTTTGCTTATATATATATATATTGAAAGGATAACAAGGACGATTGGTTACTCCTTCATTACATTTATTGGTTGGTGACGCGCGTTTCGCCACTGATCAGCTCAAGGTTCGATCTGTATCGATCCTACCCGACTCAATAATCGGCAGCTCGACAGACCCTTTAAAATGATATATATATATATATATACATATATATATATATATACATACATATGCATACATACATGCATATACACACATACATACAGGAACTGATTTTGGCTTGATTTCTACAGCTGGATGCCCTTCCTAACACCAACCTCATTTACAGTGAGTGCTGGGTGCTTTCTTTCCGTGGTAAAACCCACAATGGAGTAGGAGAACTACTCCATTGTGGGTTTTACCTGAACATTGTTGAGGACTGAAGTATTTTTTCACTTTGAAGAGGAGGACCATCTGTTAGGTGCCAGCACCTCTTAGTGAAGTTTGAGTATAAATATAAATGGACCTCTGTTAGTTTTCATGACAAATGTTCCAGTTGTTTGATCAATGGATTAGACTACTCATTAAATTAAACTGTAAATGGCTGAGTATTCCTTAGCCAGGAAGATTCAGCATGACACAGTTTGTGACAAGGCTATTTCTTTGAATTAGAGTTGCAATTCATTTTTTTCCCTCGGCTTTGAGGATTAGAAGAATGTAAAATAAAGTGTCTTTATTATATAAATATACATATATATATGTATATATATATCATCATCATCATCATCACCTTGCAAAATAAATATATATATATATATATATATGTATGTATGTATACATACATATATATATACATATATATATATATACACACATATATATATATATAGATATTTTGTTTTGCTAGTTTTTGATATGAAATCGTGTGTTGAAACAAATATTGCTATATTATTTAGGGAGGGTCAAGTTGTTATAATATTGCTATATATATATATATATATATATATATATATATATATATATATATATATTATCATATGATTCTAAGGACATAATTTATAGTATATATATATATATATATATATATAATCTGTTATAATAAAAGAAAAAAACTTGAAAGTACTATTTTCGAAAGGTGTATTGGATTAAAATAAAGAAAATAGGTTTTGATAATTATTTGGAAAATGAAAAAAAATAGTATTATAATTTTCATCTAGTTAATTAAATTGAACTAGGAGACAACTACTAATATAATTTATACTATAGGCACAAGGCCAGCAATTTGGAAGGAAGGGAAAGTCGATTAAATCTGCCTCAGTATTCACTGGTGCTTTATTTTATCGACCCAGTAAGGATGAAAGGCAAAGCTAACCTCAGCGGGATTTTGAACTCCGAACATAAAGGGCTGTAACTCTCTGTCGCGAAGCATGGTGTCTGACACTCTATACTGCCAATAAAGACTGAATGAATAGCAGTAATTTTTATTAGGCAGAAAGTCAATTATTTTGCAAGAAAGAGGGAAGAATTAACTAAATGCTGTAAAACAGTTTTTCCAGCGTTCTAACTATTTCGGCAGTCCTAGTAATAATTGTTTCTACTATTGGCACAAGACCAGCAATTACCCAGTACATTACTGGTACTTTATTTTATCGACCCCGTAAGGATGAAAGGCAAAGTTAACCTCGGCGGGATTTGAACTCAGGATGGAAAGGGCCGTAACTCTATGCGTCAAAGCATGGCGTCCGACTCTCTACCGATACTGCCAATCCACCGCCCCCT
Organism: Eledone cirrhosa; assembly: GCA_964016885.1. Classification (NCBI taxonomy): domain Eukaryota; kingdom Metazoa; phylum Mollusca; class Cephalopoda; order Octopoda; family Eledonidae; genus Eledone; species Eledone cirrhosa. The sequence goes on from OZ024754.1 coordinate 35,159,459, forward strand.
AGTAATAATGGCTTCTACTTTCAGCACAAGGCCAACAATTTTGTGGGAGGGAAAAGTCAATTAAATCGACCCCAGTACATTACTGGTACTTTATTTATCGAGCCCGCAAGGATGAAAGGCAAAGTTAACCTCGGTGGGATTTGAACGCAGAACGTAAAGGGCTGAATTCTCTGCAGTCCAGTCCTAGAAATAATAATTGTTTCTACTTTTGGCACAAGGCCAGCAATTACCCAGTGCATTACTAGTACTTTATTTTATCGACCCTGTAAGGATGAAAGGCAAAGTTAACCTCAGCGGGATTTGAACTCAGATCATAAAGGGCCATAACTCTTTGCTGCAAAGCATGGCAATAATAGTAATTATTCTTATTCTTATTTCTCCTGTCCATGATCTTCATGAATAGGATTGATTAGGCAGAGCCAGGTAGGAAATGGAATCTTGACTGGCAGATGCAAAATCAGTCAGCTGGAATTTACAGAATTTAACTTAACTCGACAGACGGTGGCCCCTGACTTGCACTTGATAGGTTTGCTGCTGAGTGCTGCATGGCTGGAATGAAAACCAGTGCTGTGAAAACTGAGATATTCCTTCTTTCAAGAAAGCCCAAGCAGTGAACTCTACATGTGAGTGGAGTTCCACTGAAGCAGGTGGAGAAGTTCAAGTATCTCGGGGTCATGTTCACGAGTGATGGAAGGAAGGAGGCTGAATTAAGTGCAAGAATTGCAGGAGCTAGTGCAGTAATGCGCCAGCGTCAGCATTCGGTAATCAGAAGAAGAGAGGTAGGTGTAAAAGCCTGAGCAGTGCACTCTACATGTGAGTGGAGTTCCACTGAAGCAGGTGGAGAAGTTCAAGTATCTCAGGGCTGTGTTCACGAATGATGGAAGGAAGGAGGCTGAATTAAGTGCAAGAATTGCAGGGGCTGGTGCAGAAATGTGCCAGCTTCAGTATTCAGTTATCAGAAGAAGGGAGGTAGGTGTAAGAGCTAAAATCACTATCTTCAATTCAGTATTCCTGCCAACCCTTACCTAGGGTCATGAATCTTGGGTAATGATTGAAAGAATACTATTGGGAATACAAGCAGCCAAAATGAGGTTCCTCTGAAGGGTCTTTGGAGTAATGTTACTCAATAGAGTGCATAGTATGGAGATCAGGAAAGCTGATTATATCAACTCCAGATCTTTACTGGTACTTTATTCTATCAACCCCAGAAAAATGAAAGGCAAAGCTGACATCAGTTACATTTAATAATAATGATTATTTCTATTTTAGGCACAAGGCCAGCAATTACCCAGTACATTACTGGTACTTTATTTTATCGACCCTGTAAGGATGAAAGGCAAAGTTAACCTCGGCGGGATTTGAACTCAGATCATAAAGTTACATTTAATAATAATAATGGTTTCTGATTTAGGCACAAGGCCAACAATTTTGGGGGAGGGGAAAGTTGATTAAATCGACCCCAGTACATTACTGGTACTTTATTTTATTGATACAGCAAAGCTGGCCTCAGTAAGATTTCATAATAATAATAATTTCTACTATAGGCACAAGGCCAGTAATATTAGAGGAGGGGGAAAGTCGATTAAATCGACTCAAGTGCATTACTGGTACTTAAGTTTATCAACCCTGTAAGGATGAAAGGCAACGATAACGTCAGCGAGATTTGAACTCACAACATAAAGGGCCATAACTCTATGCTACAAAGCATAATGTCTGATACTCTAATAATACTGCCAATCCACAAGATTTTACAGTTATGAGTGAGAACAGATTTGTGTTTTAATCTTGGATTTAGAAAACGGGAATAGTAAGTGAAGCTCAATGTACTATACTTCATAATTGCATATTTGTAGATAACTTATTGCATCTGGTATAAATCAACAGGAGGGCCTCAGCCTAGCCGTTCAACCTAAATACAAATAGCAGCCTTATGTATGCATTGAAAGGGGATATTGATAGTAGTTAATTTCGAAGGAAGGGTCAACTTTATGATAGAAATCATCATCATCATCATCATCATTTCATTTTACGTCCGCTTTTCCCTGCTTGCAAGGGTGAGACGGGAACTGATTCTGGCTTGATTTCTACATCTTAACACCAACCTCATTTACAGTGAGTGCTGGGTGCTTTTTTGGCATGGCACCTCCACGACCACTTTGCAGTGGAATGATAAGGACCCCAGTCCCTATCATCTCATTTCTACAGCTGAGTAAACTGGAGCAATGTGAAATAAAGTGTCTTGCTCAAGGAAACAACACATCACCCGGTCTGAGAATTGAACTCACAACCTTGCGATTGCAAGGCCAATGCGCTAACCACTAAGCTAGAAATGTTGACAAAGTAATGTAGAAACAATTGCAGCATCTGTCAGAGAACTATCACAGTTTCCTCATGCATCCTCATCATTATCATCACAATTTTATATCAACCTTCCATGCTGGCTTGGGTTGGACAGTTATGATGGCTCAAATGAATTTATCATTTAGAGCTACTGTCTTCATAGACTGGTTACAGGACCATGTTTCACCCATATCTTCAAATTTTGAGTTGGTTTCTACAGTTGGATACCCTTCTTAACACCAATAGCTTTACAATGTGTGCTGGGTGCATTCTATCATGATACAAGCACTAGAGAGGTTGTCATGTCCTCTCTATGTTAACTCTTTTCAACCACCAAATACTTTACAGAGTGTATAAAGTGCATTTGTCATGACACCAACACTAAAGAAGTTACCTTGTTCTGAACAAGACTAAAAAGTTCTCTCTATTCTACATTGTAAAGTATTTGGTAATTGAACACAGATAGAGTGTACAGGGTGTATATGCTGTGACACTGACACTAGAGAGGTTGCCTTGTGCTTTGCAAGCCTATGGAGTCTTCAGCATTTTACATATTCTTTTTTCTTTCAAGGCAAACATGACTTGAAGTAAAATTTTAAGAATATTTTTGTTGCACAATAAAACTGACTTTAATGTAGATCATTGGAAATCTTAAAATAGTATGTTTTGGAGTGTAAATGAACTTAGAGACTTCTTTCTAATTTAACTAAGACAGAATTGGTTTGATTTCTACTCAAAGATAAATGAAAATGGCTGAATAGGAGTCTTCTGTCTCATGAAAGCATTCATCAAAACTAAAAAAAAAAAGACTATGTCTTGATAATTAAAAAGTGTAAAACAAAATAATCTAAAATTCTAAAACTATAGAAGCAAAATAGTCAAGTATGACCGGTGAGAAACTTATGTTGCTAAAATAATAGTATAAAATAATATCGAAACTGCTCCATATGGAAAATGGTAAAATGAAGAATGAATACTGTTCATTTTCTGCTCAAGTATTTTGCTGTATTTTCTTTGGAATATAAACTCCGTATAAATGATTCAATATGAGAGGATGAAATAATTAATAATAAAAAAAAAAATATTAATAACAATAATAGTCACATAGCCATTAAATGTAATGCAAATGTGAATATCTATAGCAAAGTACTGTTTAATTTTATTGTTGTTTACCTCAGATAACATCGGAAAGCACTTGTGTGAAGCAAGTAGTGTAAAAGAAATATAATTATAGAAAACAAAATTGTGAGAAACCTTAATTGAATTACAATTCTGTAATTATGATTAGACAATTTTTTTGTTTCATTCTGTTTATCATTTTCCGCAAAAGTAATAATTATGTTTAATATCGAGATGAAAATTATGAAAAGATTTTGATGTATTTCATCATGGGGTAACTATTTTTCAGAGAGGTTGATGTATGGATATACAAAAAATGAAAGTATTAAATACATTTTATATGGCTGCTGGAGTGACATTTCATACATACAGACATACGTAACTGTATATAAATATATATATATATATATATATATATATATATATATAAATATATATATATATTTATATGTCATACTCATCAAATACAACATGAATTAGAGATATAAACAAATTAGATGTCGCACACACACACACATATGTATATATGTGTGTGTGTGTGTGTGTGTGTGTGTGTGTGTGTTAGTTAAGTGTGTAACAACGGCTACAGGCGGCGTGCCGTTCAAAGCACTCAATGCTGTTATGAGGCCTACCTCGTTTGGGTTGTATTCCAGTGTTACAGCTGTAGTATGTAGAGTGTTAATAGATTTAAAAGAGTTGAAATCAGTGTCACAGCATATGTACAAACTTTATTTGCATATTACAATTGTTTCTATATCGATCAGCTCAGGGTACAATCAAGGGGACGGGGCCCAACTCTTTTTCAACATCTTGTCAGATATGTGAGCTTATATGTGCAATTCTAAACTTGATTGTACCCTGAGCTGATCAATATCAAGACAAATGTATAATATGCAAATAAAGTTTGTACATATGCTGCAATACTGACTTCTACTCTTTTAAATCTATATCAACACACACACATATATATATATATATATATGTATATACAGATATATATACATATATGTATATTCTCTACACCAACTATATATAATGAAGAACACACATGCATGCATGCATGCATGTATATATATATATATATATATATATATATATATATACATACAAAAGAATGTTATGATATATGTACCTGTGAAAAACTTGAATAATATAATATATAAGTATATAGTTACAATGCCAATAACAAGTAATGAATTATTTTTAGCATAAATTTTAGCAGTTTATATTGTCCAAAATGGCTGTTAAGATATTTTGGCAAGTCATGTAATATATTTCTCATTAAAGCTTACAAAATGTTTAACCAATCTTATAGATTTTGATGAAAATAAAATGATTAAAATTAGTAAGATAAGGGTAAAATCTTAACCTAATGTTCATTGGGGATCAGTTTAAACCTTTTGATACCAACCCAGTAGAGACAGTCTCTGGATTTTCTTCTTTGCCCAATTATTCCTGGGCGGGTTGGAGGAGTAGAGTCCTAAGACAATCCATCCAGAGGCTCCTATCAAATGCAGCTGTCTCCAATTGATCTGGCTGGATTCTCAAGCAAGACCAGATTAGCTAATGGATGTTATCAAACCATCTTGTTCGAGGTCTACTCCTGGGTTTCCTGTCAGTTGGTTTTGCCCATAAAATCTGTCCAGTGATTCTTTTCTAAGACATTCTAACCACATGTTTATAATATCGGAGCTGTGATCTCTCAATTGGGAGAAGTAGCAGCTCTACCAGGAGCAACTCTCTGATATACATACCCTTTCAAGGAACATTTTGACCACTTGCGTTTGTGATTGTATTCTTTTCGTCATTATCCAATCTTGGGTCTCTGGATCTATTGTACAAAACTATCTAAATTTGAGCATTCCATTCCAATTTTAGGAAAGAATTCTTTGTTAAGTTCTTTCTGAGACATCATATCAGAAATTTAAAAATTGATTATTTTATTAAACCCCCTCTAACTTCTTTGAATTGAGAAATCACAGCTCCGATATTATGGGCATGTGGTTAGAATGTCTCAGGAAAGAATCGCTAGACAGATTTTACAGGCAAAACCAACCGGGTTAGAGACCCAGAGGTAGACCCCGAGAAAGATGGTTCGATAGCATCCATGAGTTTGGCTGGTCTCACTAGGGGATCCAGCCAGATCAACTGGAGATGGTTGCTTCTGACAGGACCTGCTGGAAGGAGTGTTTGAGGACTGTGCCCCACAGCACTCTCAGGAATAAGTGGGTGAAGAAGAAGAAGAAGGAAAATATATATTTTTAGAAATAAATAATTAATTTAGAGTACTTATG
>OZ024754.1:35175211-35195211 GCA_964016885.1 Eledone cirrhosa
ATAAGTACACACATATATATATTTATGCATATATATATATATGTATGTATATATGAATATATCTATACATGAATATATCTATACATGAATACATATGTGTGTATGTGTGTGTATGTGTACAACTGTTATGTACTTATCTTGGTGAGTTAACTATTTCATTAAAAATACCATACTATACATTTATTTGTCAATTACTTTTTAGTTGAAGTTTATATTTATTTTAAAAATACGTTAATATATATTCCATATATTATTCAAAATCATTTTCTGCTGCACTTTATTGCATACATTATGAAAATTAGCAAGCATGTATTAAACATTTTTTTAAAAGATATTATTCTGTGTCTGTACGCAAGAAAATATCTATTAAATAAAATTTTCTAAGTTATTAATTCCCTTCAATAAAATAGCAATGTTTTCTTTTTAATAGATTAAAAAAATATAATGCCATTTTATATTTCTTACTTTGAATATTATTTTATCAATAAAATATAATTTCAACTTAATTAGAATGTAGAGAATCCTGCTTTACTGTCATGCTTAAATTGTTTTCTTTTAGATCAAATAAAAGTTTACATGCACACACACATATACACAACCACACACACATATATATATGATCTATTAATTTAACAAATATATATATAATCTATTATGTAAACTAATATATATATATATTTACAGATTCGTATTTAGTTTTATATTTCATGAAATTGAAAGGCTTTTTGGTGAAAAGGTAATACTTTATTATATTCTCAGGTAGAGAGAGAAGAAAAGGTGTCATTATTAAATTAAAGGCATAGTGGAAAGAAGAATACTGTGGGTAGACTATCTAACGTAAATTTAGAGACAAATTGAAATTAAAAAAATGCAATATATCCGTGGTGTGATTGACAAAAGCAGGGGCAGAATTTTTTAAAATTTGTGTAAATGTGCTCTCATTAACAGTGTCCAAGTGAGATTTTCCAAAATAAATATACTAAGAATTGCCTGAATTTTGTTGAAATTCAGTTTAGAAAAAAAGAAAAAAATATAATTGAAGCCATTTTCAAAATCATTTTTATATCATTCCAGGTTTCAATATACTTTTTGAACAAGAAAAGAGAGAGAGAGGGGAAGAAAGGGAAAAAAAAAAGAAAAATCAAAGAGGAAAATGTATTTATTATTTTAGTTTTAATTTTGTGATATGACTGTAATTAATTAATTCCTGATTTTTCCTAACACAATTTAAAGAATTCATACATTATTTGAGGAAAAATTTTAAGTGAAATTAATTTCCCTTACAAATCTTGTATATTTTCATCTGTCCTTTATTTCCTAGTTTCATTTGTACTATCTGGATAAAACTGGCTAGTAACCTGTGCTATTAACATATGAATATGTTTGATTCTATTAACTAACTTTATAACTTGATAAGTCTCTTTGATGGATGAAAGCTCTTGTTTCAAATTACAATGTTTTATTTAATATTTTAATTCAAGTGCTAAACAGTATTTTATTATTTCTATAGACAATTATGTTTTATTGCTTTATAAATAATATATAAATAATATATATATAACTGACCTCATTATGAAGATAGGGTTAACATCAATGAGATTTAATTTAATTTATTTATCTATCTTTAATTTTTTTATCAGTGATCCCAAAACACATTTTCTAGTTTGGCATAAGTTTAATTTTGAGAAGAAATATAATATAATTTTTTTTTTACAGAAGCAGAAATAGTATTAGTATTAGTAGTAGTAGTAATGTATTTTTTTAAATTTAGGCACAAGGCCAGCAATTTGGCCAGAGTAGAAAATCAGTGAAATCAACCCTTGTACTTGACTAGTACTTTATTTTATCAACCCCGGAAGGATGAATGGCAAAGCTAACCTCAGCCGGTTTCCCGATGCTCTACCCACACTGCCAATCCACAGTCCTTATAATATCACGATAGCAATTTAATGTATTCTAAATGTTCCTATTATTGTTTAAATGATTATAGTAGTAGTGTTAGAAGTAAGAGAGGATAAAAAACAACCTCCTTGCCAGTAATCAATAGATGCTTTGTTATTTTTCAGATGAAATATTTTTTCAAATCAACAATTTTGAGTCTTTACATTTAGGCCTATGAATAATGTAACCTTCATCCTCCATGAGGCAGGCGAAATTTTTACTAGATTAATTGTTTTGGGGTGGGCAAATAAGAAAAAAATAACATCTCCCAAGTCAGGAAATATGGTGTGTAATAAACATTAATTTTGAAATTATACACAGAAATTAGGCAATTTTGTGTGGGAGAAGAAGAAAAAAGATAAGAAAGAAAACAATCAACTGTGCCAACTCAATAATAATAATAATAATAAGTGAAAAAACGACAAGCTTGTTTTCATTGTATTTCCTCAATTGGAAGAAGCTGAAATAATTGTGCGTTTTGTTTGTTACAAAATGTGCAAATTTTAAAATTGCTTTTGTCCAACTTTATATATATATATATATATATATATATATATATATATATATATATATATATATATATATATATATATATATATATATATATATAATATATATATAATATATATATATATATAATATATATATAATATATCTATAATATATATATATATATATAATATATCTATAATATATATATATAATATATATATAATATATATATATATATATATATATAATATATATATATATATATATATATATATATATATATATATATATATATATATATATAATATATCTATAATATATATATATATATATATATAATATATCTATAATATATATATATAATATATATATAATATATATATATATATATATATAATATATATATATATATATATATATTTATATATATATAGGTATATATGTATATATAAATAGGTATATAGGTATATGTATATATATATATGTATGTATATATGTATATGTATGTGTGTATATATATATATATATATATATATAGTAATAATAATAATAATAATAATAATAATAATAATAATAATAATAACAATAATAATAATAATAATGATGGTATCAAGATGTTGTGTGTTTCGTGCTGTTGAAGAAGTTCTCAAAATTGAAGCTCTTCTTCAAATAGAGAGAACAAAAGGACTTATCAGAAACAAGGTGTAGTAGTAAAATGGATGTCTTTGCTGAATTATGAGGGAGGGGTGGAGAAAATAATTTGAAAGAAGAAACAATTTGAAATATAAGGAATTAAAAGAATTGCCATCCCTTAACCTTTTCCTCATACATGGATGGCATGAATATAACTTTTTAGTCAGACCAATGACTTAGATTCCTTTCTGCATATGCTGCAGCAAAAGAAAAAAGAAAATGCCAGGCTCATGTAACACATGAAAGTCATTTAGATCAAGTAATGTCTGTGCTTGAAACTTTTTTAAGTGACGAAAGGACCAATCCAACTCTCTGAACAATGGTGACAGATATCCAAAATGAAGAACAGCTCAGCATCATTGGCTGCCATTGCAAGTTTTACATCAGAGTTTTCCTTCTAGAATGATATTCTAACAAGAGCTAGGGGCCTCTCACTCCCAGTGGGCTAACCGCGCGCTTGGGCATCAAACTGACTATTTCCATGTCCCTGCACACACATACATATGAATGTGTGTATGTGTATGCATTAATTTGTATAAACATATATATATCTAGTGTGTTTTGTGTGTTTATATAGATGTGTGTGTGTATATAGATGATGTATACTATATATATATAATTATACATATAGGTGTGTATATGAAACCATATACAATATGCTTATGTATAATAAACCTACGAGAGTCTTGCTATGACTACATATATATATATATATATATATATATATATATATATACTGATGATTTCTTCCGAATGAAACAGTTCTAGTTCTGTAGAAGACATTTCTATATTAAATATATATATACACAGAATATATATATATATTAATATATATTAGAAGTTATAGGTTAAATGAAAGTGTGGAAGATGAACTAAATGGATTTCGGTTAAATACTCCTCTTATTCACATAAATACTTTACAAATCTTTCTCTATATATGTGTCTATATACATATTTATATACAAATCTATCTATGTAAATGTAGTATACATGTATAAATCTACCATTAACTTTGCCTTTCATCCTTACGGGGTCGATAAAATAAAGTACCAGTAATGTACTGGGTAATTGCTGGCCTTGTGCCTAAAGTAGAAACAATTATATATATATATCAATATATACAACTATCTACATTTATAGCTGTCCATATAAATTTGTCTGTCTTTACAAATCTATCTATCTATCTATCTATCTATCTATCTGTATGTATACATCTATCTCTCTCTATATATAAGTGTGATGGACTGACATGGAAAAACAACTCTTTTTAAAAATAATTGTTTCTACATTTGGCACAAGGCCAGCAATTACTCAGTGCATTACTGGTACTTTATTTTATCGACCCCGTAAGGATGAAAGGTAAAGTTAACCTCGGCGGGATTTGAACTCAGAATGGCAAGGGCCGTAACTCTATACGTCAAAGCATGGCGTCCGACCCTCTACCGATACTGCCAATAATGAAATAGAATTAGGGATGTAACCAATGACATATGATAATTGTTTATTAATTAATTGTTTTGTTGCTGAAAACTTAACATGATATGAACTATGTGAAAAATTTGGAAAGCTCTGCTATATAACTTTGATAGGTTTCGGCCAGTAATTGCGCAGGCCATGTCTTATATCTTAGTTCACTCCATGTATGTTATTTCTATTATCAACTTTAAATGTTCTTTATAAGTCTCACAGTAATATTTGGGGTTCTAATCATGAAAAAAGGCTAGAGGCCACTGCACTAAACCATATACCACTGTTGGACTGTTGGAGGAAAATACATCTTCCATGCCAGAATGTATTAAATACTTTTTGGTTGGCTCTTTTACTGGTTTGAATAAGTTATTTGGTGCTTAATCACACCTAACTGAAGTGGTTAGGTTACTTGATTTCTGGACTGGACAATGCATTATGTCCTCACATTGTTCCATATCACTCTACTGAAAAAAATGTGCACCAGTACCAGTTGGAGGTTTACCCTGAGATGGACTAGCATCTTGTACTCCGTGTCACGTAACCCAGATGAAACTGGATGAGCTACAGTTAAATGAGTCTGTAGGCTTGGAAAAGATTTTAACTCACTTAACATTTAGGTTCCTAGATGATACTGGGTGGTCCATTGGAAAATACATTTAGATAAAAGGGGTCTCTGGAAGTGAAAAGATTGGCACCATTGCCATAGGACGTAAGAACTGAACTAAATACCAGTATAGATAATATTTCATCTTTCAAGCCATGAATCAAAAAGACTAAAACATTAAAATTTGCATACAATTTCATTCAATGTATTAGAAAGTGAGAACCTAATAGAGAAATAGGAATGCAAGGAAAGTATAAAAAAATGGAAAAAAAAAAAATGGAGTGAGAAGTTTCTTTTTAACAAGAAACAACAGAGTAATTTGTAAGGAGAGTTCCACAGAATATATTGAATTGACTATAGTATTGAACCACTGGATATAATAATAACTAGGCTATTTCAAATTAAATTCACCGAAATAATATTTTGGTCTAGGAAAGGAAGTTATAGTCTAAATTTATCAGAGCGCTAACTGGATCAATGAAACAGATTAGGAATAAACTGTGTTAATGCAAGATTTTCCACACTTTTTATGTTCTGTTTTTCAATATTTTTATTAGATATTCACAAAATATCAAAAATAACTGAATTCTCTAATATAAAGAAAGGAAAATGGTGAACGGACAGATATATGAATAAATAAACTGACATATGTATATAAATTCATGGCACACACACACCCATGCACAAACACACACATTTGCATACAAATTGTCACATTTATGAATAGATATTAAGGATTGAATCTAAGTACATTCATATTTACACACAGACACACACTTACTTGCACACACACACACACATGCACTCTCACATACACACAAACTAGCATAGTACCTGTAAAAAATGACAGTATGATATAATTTATGCAAGATAATATTTACGAAAGAATAAGATATGGATAGAGATAGCGACATTGGCTTATGTATATAGAGATATAGAGAGAGCTCAGATGATGGCAGAAGTAAGATTAATGAGAGAATGAAGAAGAGAGGAGGAATAAGTGGGTGAAGAAGAATATATATATATATACATATAAATATACATAAAAATATATATATATACATATAAATATATATATATATAAATATATATATATATAAATATATATATATATAAATATATATATATATAAATATATATATATATATATATATATATATATATATATATATATATATATACATATAAATATATGTATAAATATATATATAAATATACATATACATATAAATATATAAATATACATATATATATATATAGAAACGAGTAGGACCCCGACGGCTGAGCTCAAGCCGTTTCGACGGCTAATTCTGGATGAAACGGCTTGAGCTCAGTCGTCGGGGTCCTACTCGTTCCTATTACCCACTCTACTACCCTAAGTATTGAGTACTTTGGTGCGTTATGGTCCACCTGGTTTCTTACCACATTTCCTTCGTTATATATATATATATAAAAATATATATACATTCAGGACCCTGATGGCTGAGCTTCAGCCATTTTGACAGCTAGATCCAAACTGTTTGGATCTAACTGTTGAAATGGCTGCTGGAGCTCAGCTGTCGGGGTCCTGAATCTTTTCATATTACCCACTCTACTAATCTAAGTATCAAGTACTCTAGTGGGTTATGGTCTAGCTGGATTTTACCACACCCTATCTGATATATATATATATATATAAATATATGTATTCCACAACTCCCAACCTCACACATACCACTGCATCTAATTTAGCAAAATCACGTAGCCATAGTAACATAAACAATCCAGAAGTTAGTTTTAGCTGTAATAGTAGGAATATGGACTACTACCCTCTAGCAGGGAAATGCCTATCTAGCAATATAGTTTACAAATGTAAGGATGATATAAGATTAACTGCCAATAGATCTAAGCAGTGTCAGTACATGCACTCTCATACATTTCGTAATCTTTTAACAAGGAACATAAGTTCCCTTTCAGCCTATATCTGGAGTTTAAAAGATAATCACATCCGATATAGGTTTCACTGGGAGATTTTAGTTAAAGCTAGATCCTATAATGACAATAAAAGACTGTGTGATCTTTGCACTGCAGAAATACTTTATGCCGATGAACAAATCATAAACAAAAATGCCTAAAGCAATTTGGCTTGTAAGCATAAATTGTATAAGACTTTCATGTATTACAGCCCCACATTATATCCTAATGGATAGTATAGTCACTATGCTGATGATATACATCATGATGTAGTAGCTAAGAACGTTCTAACTTTATACCCAAATTTATTTATTTATATATGTATATATAGAACATCTTATACATATCACTAATGGGGGTGATAAAATATCATTCCTAGGGATATACACAACCTCAAGCAACTTAAATATAAGGAGCCTGACCATATATGTATATGTATGTATATGTATGCATATGTATATGTATGTATATGTATATGTATGCATATGTATATGTATGTATATGTATATGTATATGCATATGTATATGTATGCATATGTATATGTATGCATATGTATATGTATGTATATGTATGCATATGTATATGTATGTATATGTATGCATATGTATATGTATGTATATGTATGCATATGTATATGTATGTATATGTATGCATATGTATATGTATGCATATGTATATGTATGTATATGTATGCATATGTATATGTATGTATATGTATATGTATGCATATGTATATGTATGTATATGTATATGTATGCATATGTATATGTATGTATATGTATATGTATGCATATGTATATGTATGTATATGTATATGTATGCATATGTATATGTATGCATATGTATATGTATGTATATGTATGCATATGTATATGTATGTATATGTATGCATATGTATATGTATGTATATGTATGCATATGTATATGTATGTATATGTATATGTATGCATATGTATATGTATGTATATATATATGTATGTATATGTATGCATATGTATATGTATGTATATGTATATGTATGCATATGTATATGTATGTATATGTATATGTATGTATGTGTATGTATATGTATATGTATATGTATGCATATGAATATGTATGTATATGTATATGTATGTATATGTATGCATATGTATATGTATGTATATGTATATGTATGCATATGTATATGTATATGTATGTATATGTATATGTATGCATATGTATATGTATGTATATGTATATGTATGTATATGTATGCATATGTATATGTATGTATATGTATATGTATGCATATGTATATGTATGTATATGTATATGTATGTATATGTATGCATATGTATATGTATGTATATGTATATGTATGCATATGTATATGTATATGTATGCATATGTATATGTATGTATATGTATATGTATGCATATGTATATGTATGCATATGTATATGTATATGTATGCATATGTATATGTATGTATATGTATATGTATGCATATGTATATGTATGCATATGTATATGTATGTATATGTATGTATATGTATGCATATTTTTTGTAAATAGGTGTGTACACATGTTTGTGTATGTACATGCATATATTGAATAGTTATGCATGTATATATACATATATGCACACGTATGTGTGTATATTATATGCATACATGCAGGGCTATATATGTGTGTATGTATACATCTGTGTGAGCACATGAAAATGTACACACACATGTGTACACGCACACATATACATATATGTATATCTATATATGTATAATACACTATATCCTTGTTTATGTATGTTTCCACACCGGCTAACGCATACTTTTGTACAAGTCTACATCTTATAACATTACAACTAATGTTCTCATCATTATTATTTACTTTTACTTTTATTAATACCTTCAGTGTTTTTGTTTAATCATTTTACTTTTATTAACACCATTTTCCATACCTGGTAGCTGGAAATCATTCGGCTATTCTAAAAAGAATTTATTCTCTTGATTTTTTTCCATAGCAGAAAAATGTTTTTCATAGCAAGAAATTGTTCTTCTCGCTTATCATCATCATCATCATCATCATCATTTTACATCCGCTTTTTCCCTGCTTGCAAGGGTGGGATGGGAACTGATTCTGGCTTGATTTCTACAGCTGGATGCCCTTCCTAACACCAACCTCATTTACACTGAGTGCAGGGTGCTTTTTTTTCCGTGGCGCCTCCACGTCCACTTTACAGTGTGGGTTGGGTGCTTTTTTTTGCCATGGCACCTCCACAACCACTTTGCAGTGGAATGATAGGGACCCCAGTCCTATCATCTCATTTCTACAGCTGAGTAAACTGGAGCAATGTGAAATAAAGTGTCTTGCTGAAGGAAACATAATTGTTTCTACTTTAGGCACAAGGCCAGCAATTACCCAGTGCATTACTGGTACTTTATTTTATCGACCCCGTGTCTTGCTGAAGGAAACATAATGATGTAATAGTATAACTTTATTAATATTTAAAAACGGAAGGGAAAGGCAAGTGATCTAGTGTCACAGAAGAATGGTAGGGGGTAGGAGGAGGGTGATATGCTATTGGCCTAGGGGGTGATGGTGTTAGGGCTGCACCCTATGGATAAGACCGCACAAGCATTTCTGCAGACAATGGCCAGCAACATCTGCTGCAACAGCCACCCCACCTTGTGGGGCTCCTTCTTCAGATGGGCTGCCAAAGTTCCGATCTTGCAGAGGAGCTTGGCAGTATGGGATCCAAGTATGCCTGAGGTCTCCATGGTGACTGGTGCAAAGAGGAAGCAGCTGGACAATCCCTGGTATTTGTTTGTCTTGCTCCTTGTATATTTTATGCCCATCACCAGAGAATATCTTCATGAACTGCTGTTATGTCTTCCTGTTTTCTTTTGGTTGTAACACTTTTAAAAATATTTGCTTTAATCTGTATATATATGTATCAATGGTAACTAGCTCAGTCAATTTCACTTAAGTCTAGCAGTGACATAGACCTCAGTTCAAAATATTAATCTTTCACATAGGGTTTTTCAAACATTTTCACATCTAACTCCTTTTGATCATATAATATTTAAAATTTTCACAATGATCTCTCCACTAGTATAGTTAATAACAAGCATTTGAATTATTAAACCCATTTTTAGGTATTTTTTACTAAATCATGACAGAATGTTAAGATTTAATTAACAACCTTGAATATGCAACATTATTTTAGCATAAGTGATTGCATCACATTAAATATTAAAAACTTTACTTCTTATATTATGAGTTTTCACAATGATATTTTCAACTATTAACAAACACTGTCTTTAGATATTCTCAAAATCTGTAGACAATGTTAACTATTAAATATACACATACATATAGAGAAAGCTACAAACTTCTAAATCCACTGGATTGATTCTTGCATTTAGCACGATAGTTTCAAATCCAGTTTCATTTCTATATTAACACAAAAACATTTCTTTATGACACCGTGTGTGTATATGTCTGTGTGTGAATATATAAATGCATGTTTGCATGCTTGATAAAGCTCAACACCAAACTGATGAAAAGCATACCACTATTATAAAGACACAAAGCAGGTTATCATCACAAAATATACAAACATTGAAGTAGTAGTAATAGTAGTAGTAGTGGTGGTAGTAGTTGTGGTGGTAGTAGTAGTAATAGTATGAATGTTAGTAGCAACACTAATGGTAGTGGTAATATTAATTGCAATTTGAATACCAGTTACTCTCTTATTTGGTTTATTTTACTCATATAAACTAAGGAACTTTAAATGCAAATTTTGTCTTCCCGAGACCCTCTGGAGAATCAATTTTTTGCTATCTATATTAAATCGAAAATCAGAAACTTTTTTCACCTGTTTACACAGAAATTGCCACACATTTTACTTTAGAAATTTTGACCCAATTTAAAAATTTTACTATTAATGTATTAACTTCGCCATAGTTTTATGAATTTATTATTTATTATATTGATTTTTTGCATATTTAATCGTCTAAATTAATTATAGGACTGTATACATATATTGTTTTTGATTTAGGCACAAATCCAACAATTTTGAGGGCAGGAAAGTCGACTAAATTGACCCTAGTGCATTACTGGTACTTTATTTTATCGACCATGTAAGGATGAAAGGCAAAGGTAACCTGGGCATGATTTGAATGCAGATCGTAAAGGTCCGTAACTCTATGCCATAAAGCATGTTGTCTGTCATTCCACTGATACTGCCAATATTGTTATTTTGTATGACATCATGCCCATATGTTCTTGATCAAAATTTTTTTGTGGCCTATTTTGTATACATAGTTTATGACCATTTCCTGTATGTTTAACCTTTTAATGTTCAAACCGGCCAAAACCGGCCAGAATTCTCTACCTTTTTCTGTCGAAACTGGCTGTAACTGGTCGCTCAAACTGATGTTAAGGTATTGTTCTCAAAATAAATACTTTCAAAATCTCATAGATTCGATATTATGTGAGATAATTATGTGAGATAAAGCCTTTACCATGAAAATACAATAGTATATATAGAGTAATGTGAATGCTAAAGGGTTAAGAATGGTGACTCACCATATACCTTTACTTTTCAGATTATGTCCCTATATAACTATATAATGTTTACATTACAATTGTATTAGTGTGTTGAATATAGATTTAGAGATGTATATAAATCTATTTCGAGAGTATGCCTATATCATATGAATGTGGGCATATATAATTTATATATACTCACAACACATACATATCATCATCATCATCATCTTCGTTTAACGTCCATCTTCCACGCTAGCATGGGTTAGACGTATAGATATATATATGTGTTGTAATATGCAAATAAAGTTTGTACAACACTGACTTTGATTTTAAAAAATCTCTCTACCTACCTACCTATCTCTCTATATATATCTCTATATATATATATCTATATATATATATATAAGAGACTCACTCAGATGGTGGATGGGTGCTACACGAGAATGCTGAGGATGGCTCTGAACATTAATCAGTATACACTGAGGATGAAAAACTCAGAGCTGTATGGGAGCATCCCAAAAGTCAGCTCAAAAGTGACACAGAGGAGACTGAGGTTGGCTGGACATGCTCACCGACATCCAGAGTTGACATTGCACTCAGTGCTCCTTTGGGAGCCCCTGCATGGACACACTAGAAGAGGAAGACCAAGGTTAACATATGTTGATGCCCTAAGGACAGACACTGGTCTGTTGGAGATGCAGGATATGGCAGCGATAATGAGGGACAGAGACCGCTGGAGAGAACTCGTCCATGGATCTCGGGAATTTTACCCGCCTTAGATAGATATATATCTATCTATATATCTATGTATATATATATATGTGTGTATGTATATATATATGTTTGTCTGTATATGAATGTATATTTATGGATGTATATACGTGTGAATACATATGTATATATTATAATATAAGAACTTTTATTTTTTATAAGTATATACAAAGTACTTCTATTCATATATAAATGCTCATAAATGAGGCTCTCCCATCCATATATACTGGTTATGTTCCAATATAAATGTATGTTGGTGTATATATCTGTATACATACATATTTATATATAGTTTATAAGTATGAAAAGATGTGTATATTTTAAATGCTTATGTGTGAATATATTTTTGCATCAGTATGCATAAATATGTATATACACATAATATACATATATATATCATCATCATCATCATCATCATCGTTTAACGTCTATCTTCCATGCTTGCATGGGTTTGGACGGGAGTTTTCCCACTTGAGGTAAGAGTGGTTTTCTTGCTCGCATAGGACTGTCTGGCGGGTTTTCTACAGCTGGATGCCCTTCCTAACACCAACCACATTTACAGTGTGGACTGGGAGGTTTTTACCGTGTTACCTACATGCCCACATTACAGCGTGGACTATGTGTTTTTTTGTCGTGACACCTACACGACCTCATTATATATATATATATATATATATATATATATATATATATATATATATATATATAATAGACCATGCTAGTTTGGAAGGTGGACGTTAAACGATGATGATGATGATTCATTATCATCACTGTTTAACAGCAACTTTTTCACTCTAGTTGGGTTTAGATGAGTTGCCCTGTTGTCGGGTGACTGTGTCTTGTTCTTCCTAACACAAACCTCATTTACAGTGTGCGCTGGGGGCTTTTTGTCATCACACACACACATACACACATATATATATAGTAATTACATAAATGGAGTCATTTTAGCCATTTAAAAAATACACAAAAATTATTATATTCACTCTATATTTATGTCTTGCTGTCAAAACTTCCACAACAGTGAAACATATGTAATATGTTATGATGTAACACTGACTCTTTGTTCCTTTATTCTTATACTATATATATATATATATATATATATATATATATATATATATATAAATATACATATATATACATATATATATATACATATATATATATATATATACATATATATATATATATATATGTATGTATGTGTATGTATGTATATGTGTTTGTATGTGTATGTGTGTGTTCATTTATTCAAAGGTGAATCTGTGAGAGTCACTGCTGGGAGTTTCTCATTCAGACTCAGCTTTGAATATATATTTTTCCACCACTGCTACCATAAAATACTGAGAATTTCTTTCACTTAATTTCCTCTCACATTATTGTTTTACTACCAAACATTATATATGCACGCACACACACACATACACATACATACACAAACACAAACACACACTCACACACATTCTTTATTAATGTTAAGATTTTTACCCGATGCTGTCATTGATGGTATTTTACTGTTTTGGCAGCTATCCTTGCATTCAGTTTTCTCATTATTCTCTCTCTCTCTCTCTCTCTCTCTCTCTCTCTCTCTCTCTCTCTCTCTCTCTCTATATATATATATATATATATATATATATATATATATATTGGAAAATGTATGAAATCCTTGGTACAGTTAGGTATATTTGAATAAAGGAAAAGAATTACTTCACTTGTAGTTAGTGTTCTAAACAATTTAATTATATAATTTTTCAATTTTGCTAATTAGATCTATATGTGAAAATTGTAAAATTATAAAATTAAATTGTTAGAACACCAACTACAAGTGAATTCCTTCTTTTCCTTTTTTTAAATATATATATCTATATATATAGTGGAAAATGAAGGAAACTCCTTGGTACAATAATATATATTTGAAAAAAGAAGAAAAAAGACTACACTGGAGATTGGTGTTCTTTACATTAAATTGTTATTGATATTAAAATATTTGAATTATTAAAGAACACCAGCCACTAGTGAAGTCATTCTTCTCTCTCTTTTTCAAAAAATATATAAGTTTAAACATACAAATTCTAAGAATGAACATACGTATATATATATATAAATACACTTAATAGCAATGTGTCTGTACAAGAAGCATAAACATTCACACGTGCACATAAGCACGCATGCATCCATTTATTTTGTAGGAATGTATGTCCTTACACACGCGCGCGCACACTCACACACATGCACACACTTATGCATGCGTGTGTGTGTGTATGTTGGTGTATGTGTATGAATATGAATGTGTTTTGTGCCTGTATATTTCTAAATATTTCTGTTTCATTACAAAGTCATATCTGTTAATAATCATTATAGTCATAACAGTAGTAGTAGTAGTAGTAGTAGTAGTAGTAGTAATAATAATAATAATAATAATAATAATAATAATAATAATTGTTTCTACTTTAGGCACAAGGCCAGCAATTACCCAGTGCATTACTGGTACTTTATTTTATCGACCCCGTAAGGATGAAAGGCAAAGTCAACCTCGGCGGGATTTGAACTCAGATTGTAAAGGGACGTAACTATGCTGGAAAACATGGCGTCCGACCCTCTACCGATACTGCCAATCCACCGCCCTATAATAATAATAATAATAATAATAATAATAATTAATAATAATAGTAGTAGTAATAGTCATAATAATAATAATAATAATAATAATGATAATAATAATAATAAAAATTAAAGTGTCATGCTTTGGCCATTTGAATAAGAATGCAATACGGAAATAGTGTATAGTAAAAATAATAGATATTTTCCATTTTTCAAAGTAGCTAAAAAAACATGCAGATAAACTTCCCAGAAGCAATAGAAAAACATTTAGAGCTAATATTGATAATAATAATAATAATAGAAAAATATTTATGATAATATAAATATAAATAATGATAATGTATAGTGATTGTTGATATTGATGGTGATGATAACAGTAGTGATAGTGATAACGGTGGTGATAATGATAATGGTGATAGTGATAATGGTAAAAGTGATTGTAGCGTATATTCTTCAGTGTAACAAACTGTTGTTTTTGTCTTTAGATCAGAAAATATTACATCTATCGCAAATGGAAAGATAGGGTTTTTTTTTTGTGCGTTTCTCATTTAATTTTTTTTTTTAAAAGCAACAGGCGTGTTATCTTTAATAATTATTACATTTCAGTGGAAAAGTGCCAACAAACAAGGTTAATTATTCTGTTAAGATTAATATTAAGTTTTCTTTTTTTTTTTTAAAGAAAAGAAATATGCTTCAATTCCTTATCAAACTGGATAATAATAAAAATAAAAATAATAATAAAAGGATTTGGTGAGTGAGAGAGGAATATATATATAAAAAATAAATAAAAAATTAGGAAAAGGGTATGCTTTTTGAAAAGAATGTGAAGAAGGTGTATCATGAATTGATACATAAATCTTTGCAGACTATGAAAAGTCATATTTGCTGATTTAAAGTAATTTGTAATCTACAAAATCTTACCCT
Organism: Eledone cirrhosa; assembly: GCA_964016885.1. NCBI lineage: Eukaryota > Metazoa > Mollusca > Cephalopoda > Octopoda > Eledonidae > Eledone > Eledone cirrhosa. Next base: position 35,191,186 of record OZ024754.1, read on the forward strand.
TTTACTTTTCCCAGAGAGCTTTACACTAAGCTTCCGCTTAACATCGCTCCCTGCCTCTGAGTGGATACTCATGCGATCACTCAAGTCTCCTTTATCTGCGGCATCCACTGTGACAGCAGGCAGTTCGACACTTTTACATGAATAGTCTGATGTACTGCGAACTATTGCCTCTTCTCTACTTTTCTCTTCACACTGTTTCTCTTCTTCTTGCTGTGAAAGTTTAATGTTAGTAGCAAATTTTACTTGTCGTTACAGTAAAGAAATAAAACAGTAACAAAAAAAAATTATATATATATATATATATAATTATATATATATATATATGAGGTAAATAAATTGTTAAATTGTTCAGTACGCAGAATTCTAAGACAGAACCAAAATTGATTAGTTGGTGCAACAGTTTCATTTTATAGACATGTATTTCAAGATATATATACACCCATGAAAACAAAGTACATCAATTGGGTTTGAATACAAGATGGGCGTTGTGGCAAGAATTCTGAGGATAAAGTCAGTTTTTCCATTAGTTATGGCATTATTATTATCATCATTATTATCATTATTATTATTATTATTATTATTAGGGATAAACAAATAGTCTTTTTTAGAAAGAGTGAAATAAATTGTTCACTGCCCTCAAAAAAAAAAAAAATAATAAAAGACAATTTGAGACTGATGGCCAAGAATTCTTATCACAAATGAAATAAAGTTCATTTATATGTGAATAAAAAAAACCTGGAAAATTGTTGAGGACAAGTCTTAGAAACGACTTTCCAGTTATCACTTGTTTTAAAGAATGTTAAAGGAGATTTGTTCACATTGAAATTGTAACCAATAATAATAATAATTAATAAAATACTAGACAAACAGTTATGGTTATAGCTTTTAGATAAAAAAAAATATAAGTACTTTAAAAGCTTAGACTAAAAAAAAATTATTAATGGTGTTCTTTTCAATATATATATATATATATATATATATATATATATAAAACTTTTATATAACTTTATATCTTGTTAAGTCCCTTTGTTGAATAATGAAAGCAGTAGATTCAAATTATAAATATTCAAATGATAAACAGTTTTATTACTTTTTCTGACAATGACACTATATATATATATTAGATTTAAATTATAAGATATACACTATATATATATATATATATATATATATATATATATAGTGTATATCTTATAATTTAAATCTAATTCACCTAATGTACCAAATATCCTGTGTTAAAGGAACACCTATCTGCTATGTTAATGTTACACACGTCAAATAGTAGAAATATTCTAATTTATATATTATTCTTATTACCGTTTCAATTCTAGGCATGGCTACATGGTTAAGAAATGCACTTTGCAACCATATGGTTTTGAGTTTCATCCCACTGCATGGCATCTTGGGCTGATCAATGTCTTATGAAAAGTTTGATAGATGGAACTTATATGAAGCCTATAACTATATATATGTGTGTGTGCTTGTGTGACCCCAGAGCCTTATGGTTTTGAAGTTAACTCCTTAGCTACTTTGCCATGAATACTTAAGCTATTATTTTTATATTGATAATACCACTATCTTAGTCCCCATATGAAATACTTTTTACTGTCCTCCCTTAAACTTAGAACCTTGCTTATTGTAGTTTAAGTATCATGAAGAATCGTTAGTCAGTCCTTTGTAGTAGTAGAACATTCTGTTAATATATAGATCAATTAGAAGTCAACTAAACCCAAAACAGAAAGAAATTTCAATTAGACCTTTTATTAAACCAATTACCAAACTCTGAAACCACTCATGGTCCTATGGTATGAAACCATTTGTTTTAAAATGTTTATATTTATCTAAAAACCTTCCATCATAATTTTATGTAAGGCATTTTGTTGTGTTCCAAACACCAGCTTAATAATGAGAAAGTTTGTTATATTACTAATTCCCTTTAAAATAATTAAAAATGTTTTAAGATATTATATAAATTCTTAATCAGATTCAACATCAGCCCAAGTAAGATTGGAATGATTTTTCTTGCCTATCTAAAATATATTTTTCAACTCAGATTTACTTAATATAGGAAAAAAACAACAAAATAATTGAAAGCTTGTTTATTTGTGTAAAATTTTAGTAAAGTTTAATTGGTTTAATTCAACATTCTGTACCACATTAGCAAGACATTCTTGAAAAATACAAAAATTACCGTCTTTACTTTAATACTGTAAAGTTTCACAATGATCTGTTCACTAGTAAAGATATAAACATTTGAATTAAAAAACCCACTTTTAGATATTTTCTGTTAAATCATTACAGAATGTTAAGACTTAAACGTGTTGAATGTTATACAGGACATCTATATACCTAGAAATGTTTACTCTCAATAAAGATCTCTTCAGTCAGTTTAAAGCAATGTTTTTTTAACACTTTTGATACTAAACCTTCTGAAACTGCTCCTGATTCTGTGACACAAAACAGTTTATTTTAAAGTATTTATATTTATCTAAATACCTTCCATCATAATTTTACGTAGAAAACCTTATTAAATTATGTTTCAAACACCAGCCTAATAATGAGAAAGGGGGTTATATTACTAAATCCATCCAAATTCTTGACTTATTTGAATAACATAGGCAGTGTCTTTCATTATATAGATATGGTAAGATAAAGGTTAAACTATTTTTTTTTTCAAATGTGAACTAAACTGAAATAGTTAAGTTAAAGTTCATATATTTAATATAGGAAGTATTAAAATAATATTCAGTATTAGAGCTGACATACAATCTGCCACAGAAGCCACATCATTGAAAGAAGATCATCATTATAAAAAAAAAAAGAAATGAATTTATTGCTATTTTAAACAGAAATGTCATAAAGCTGTCATGATATTAACTTTTGACACATCCAGAAGAGAGTTTAACCCATTGATACCAAACTACCAGAACCCTCCATCCCCACTGTGAATCCATGATACTAAGCTGCTTATTTTAAAATGTTTATATTTATCCAAAATACCATCCATCATAATTTTATGTAAAAATCTTTCTTAAGTTATGTTCCATCAACTTAATAATGAGAAACTTTTACTTATTTTTTCCAAAGTCTTTTTTTCCAAAATGATTTGAAAATTACAGGCAGTGTTTTTCATTAAAATACGACAAAGAAAAGGTTAATACTGTTAGTACTAATACCAACTAACTAAGTAATAAGCCAGTCAGCCAATCAATGATAAACTGAGACTAATACAGGAATACAAATAAAACGATGTTTAGTTTTAATTTCTCACTCCAATATATTAATGGCGTTTCACTGACTAACATCAGAGATCTCCTCTCTATCTGGACATTGCGTATGACATCTAGAAGAGGGAGTATCAAAGTTGTGGGGTCCATGGAAAGGAATGGGAAGGTGTAGAAGTCATGTTACAATACAATGACAACCTGAAGCAGAATACTGGCCTGGAATCTATTCAGAAACAGAAGTTGTCAATGATGGACAGAAAAGGAACGTTGCTGCCTTGGTCTAGACAGAAGCCCCTGACATAACTAACTAACCAATTCATTAAAAGAACACATCCTCAACTGTGTGGTACATAAAACAAATTACTGTCTTTGATAAAGCAGCTTTTACTTCAACGTAATCATATATATTCTGTAAATAATTGTTTCTACTTTTGGCACAAGGTTAGCAATTATCTCAGTGCATTACTGGTACTTTATTTTATCGACCCCTTAAGGATGAAAAGCAAAGTTAACCTGGGGGGATTTGAGCTCAGAACGTAAAGGGTCATAACTCTATGCTGCAAAGCATGGTATCTGAAGCTCTACCGATACTGCCAAACCACCGCCCTGTAAATAATAACATAAATGAGAGCTAAGTCATTTGAACACTCACTAAGTTAATCTAGTCAACAGTGACACTTCATTAAAAATTTAAATCACGCCAACAAATATCCTACTTTACTTCCCAACAACACATTATGTATCTGAAGAACACTCAGTGTCTGATTATAATTATCATAATTTATTTCGGAATAATAAT
>OZ024754.1:35200211-35205211 GCA_964016885.1 Eledone cirrhosa
TAAGTAACTGCAGTATTTGGTCCTTAGTCTAGATGGAGAGGTTGGGAACTTTGGAACTAAACAATGTAATGGCAACCAGTTTGGGAATTGGTGTTGCTTTTAAAGCTGAAGTTTGCTATCCAGTCTTCCCAGGATATTCCATATACAGTAGGAAGATCCACAGGGGAGAATCAAAATCATGACCTTCAAATTATTAAGGAAGACGAAGTCATTGCTTTTCTATGAATGTGAAATAATCCACTCAGGGGGAAAGGCAGATGGGTGAATATTTAGAATGCAAAATGGATTGGTCGAAATTAGGACAACAGGTATCACTCATTGGATGAATCTACTATTGTCCTATGAGAGTATGACATTCATGCACATTCTAGAACAGTCTAAAGTCTTAATTGTATATCAATATAGAGGACATTTTGTAATTTTTGTCGTTTGTACACCTTCAAAATGCCAGTGTTTCAATATGTTCACTTACACAGCTTTTTGTGTTCTCATTTCAATTGTTGGGAAAAACTTAACACTCTACATGACCATAATTTACTGCTTAGTCATCCTAAATGATGTTACAATCCATTTACAATGCATCTGTACATTGCTGCATTTAGTAATATGTTCCTGAAAATACACATCATAACACATACTAATTATCAGATCATGAAATGTTGTCAACCATTCCTGGTCTTATGTAGCTAGGCAGCAATGTGTTAGTGTTGTCACAAGAACAATATCGACTGTCATTGACTGTTGAATAGAACTTTGAGACATATGTCATGATCTACTTTGTAGATAAAAGCCTTTGTAAAGTCAAGATATAGCAGATCAACATTTGAATACTTGAGTAGCTGTATATGTATATTGGCAACATGACCCTCCCAAAGTATAACAATGTATATATATATATATATCATCATCATCATCACTGTTTTATGTCCGTTCTTCCACACTAGCATGGGTTAGACGGGTTGTCCTGTTGTGGGCAGTGTCTGGTCGGCTGACCATGCCTTGCTCATACAGGAACTGATTTGGCTTGATTTCTACAGCTGGATGCCCTTCCTAACACCAACCTCATTTACAGTGAGTGCTGGGTGCTTTTTAGTGGCGCCTACACGTCCACTTTACAGTGTGGGCTGGGTGCTTTTTTGCCGTGGCACCTCCACGACCACCTTGCAGTGGGGGGTGTGGGGGCATATTGTCTATATGCTTCAGCTTGTACCCATGGGAGGTCGGGTACTCTGTATTTCTGCATGACGCCAGAGGTCACGGTCGTGTGTCATCGCCTTTGAGAGGTGTAATTGGGTAAGGTCAGCTTTTATCACCTCATCCCATATATATATATATATATATATATAATATATATATATATATATGAAAATATTTCATTTATGGAATGAACGATGTTAAAAAAAGATTAGCACGTGAAAATTAAGTAACTTGTTTTTCAATAAAATATGGAAGATAGTGGAAGTCATATATATATAATAATTGTTTCTACTTTTGGCACAAGGCCAGCAATTATCCCAGTGTATTACTGGTACTTTATTTTATCGACCCCGTAAGGATGAAAGGCAAAGTTAACCTCGGCGGGATTTGAACCCAGACCATAAAGGGCCGTAACTCTGTGCTGCAAAGCATGGCGTCTGACCCTCTACCAATACTGTCAATCCAACGGGACTAGCATAAGTTTCTCTGCTAGTACTGGTTGCATTTCAGCATACTCAATAGGTAAGGTTATGTAAAAATCTGAGAGTAGACACCAAAGTTTTTTGCTTCAATACAACACACATCAATGGGTACCAGAAATCTATACCCATACTCGAGTTTCGGCCACTCTTAATGCAGCAAGTGAGCGCACAGAATCTACTGGCTGCATTTATTATGCAACAATGCACAATTGGCGCATGTGGCTTCATCAGCAGGTCTCACCTAATCAATAACCAATGGATCGACAGATCGACATACACATTATATATATATATATATATATATATTTGTTTTATGAGGTTTTTTATGTGAAATCGTGAGTCGAAACAAATATTGTTATACTGTGGGAGGGTCATATTGTTGTAATAATATTGCCAGGAATAATAACAGAACACACTCACTGTTTGGTTGGTTTTCGCTTCTGTATCTTTTATATCTCCATAGTTAATTCATTTGGTCCTCAATGTTTATCATTGACTGACCAACGGTCAAAAATACAGATATAAATACATATATATAGTCTAACAGAAAAATGGCGTAGACATACAATACAACAGGAGGAAACATAATAGTACCACTGATGATGTTGCAGATGTGCAACGAAAGAACTTTGTTAGACTATATATATGTATTTATATCTGTATTTTTGACCGTTGGTCAGTCAATGATAAACATTGAGGACCAAATGAATTAACTGTGGAGATATAAAAGATACAGAAGCGAAAACCAACCAAACAGAGAGTGTGTTCTGTTATTATTCCTGGCAATATTATTACAACAATATGACCCTCCCACAGTATAACAATATATATATCTATATATATATATATATATATATATGTATATATATATATAAATGTGTATGTTTTTATGTGTATCTGTATATATATGAATAGATTGCCGACATAGATCTTGTCAATAAAATAATTATGAGTAATGCTATCTGAACACTGAAGACATACAATAAGTGGTCCCCATTCTAAAGACAGCAAGGAAATTGTTCAAGGGGAATAAGTTGACAATTTCCACCCTCAAATCAATAAAGAGAAACTTTGGCCATATGTAAAAATATATTTAGTTTCCTCTACCATCTTTTTGATACAAATGACAATGTTTACAGATGATATAAAGTGTAAAATAATAAGTTTAAGAAAAACCTGTCTCCATTTAATAAAAGTTTACAGAAAATTTGTCTTCATATAAACTTTTGTTTCTTTGTTTTAGTTGCAACCATATTTTTTAGTGTATGTATGTGTCAATGGAGTGTAACATACTGGCTTTTTTTCCTTGTGTTAGTCTCATGGTTACTGCTTTCACCAAGTAGTATTTCTGTTTGAGACAACTTTGGCAGATGTCACTGTGTTTGCTTCTTTCACAATGGTTATGAAATTCTACTAACTAAATATATCTAGTCAGTATCTAAAATACTATAAATACTAAACACTGTATAACAAAGCCTTTAACCCTTTCGATAGCAAATTTCCTGAACAGCTTTTAGATTGATGATACAAATTTTTATTTAAAAAACATTTATCTAAAATCTTTCCATTATAATTTTATGTAAGAACCTTTGTTAAGTCATGTTCCAGGTTAGTATATTAGTGAATCTCTCAAAAGTTTTGAGTATTTCCAAACAGATTTGAAAATCATAGACAGAGTCTTTTGTTAGAAATATGGTAAAGAAAGGGTTAAAGTGTTATAATAGTACTTTTTATTTAATAAACTATAACTATTTTATTTACTACTAATATTTTCTTCTCATATGTTTTTTTTAAAGATATCCTAAAAAAAAAATGCATCATTTCAATTTTTCTTTATACAAATATTAACATTTACCCTAACTTGCTTCAGTAATTCCTTCTCCATGTTTTTTGTGAGAGCAGGTTATAGACCGTAAAGTAAAATCTGATATCCAAAAAATTACACAAAAGCCAGCTAATAATAATAATTTAAAAAAAAATATGAAAGCATTAAAAAAAAATGAAAAAAAAAAAAAATGAAAAAGTAATACAAAAAAGCTATTCTAAAATACTAAGCAAGAAATAGTAATTCTTAATATATATATATATGTATATTTATATGTAGATGAAAAAATGAATACAAAACAAAACAATAAATATGAAAGACTTTTCAAGACGGTAATTTCCAGCAGGTGATTTTGAAGGAAAAAAAAAAAAAAAATCTACATATTCAGTGCTAAGCAGATTACTACCAATAGCAGAATGTGGTCACTGCTACCACCTAAACTACACTTCTAAGACAGCTATCCTCAGGAGGAACTTCATGCATTTAGAAATGGAGAAAATTTCTTTTTGTAAAACTTAATCCAATGTCTCTCTTTCCTGTAAAACTTAGGACTCAAATATTTACCAAATATATATTTATTTTTAAAAAACACAATATTTTAACTTTAACCTGTTCATGAAGGAAAAAAAAAATAACAACACACAAAATTTTCTTTGTGGAAGAAAAAATAGTCAATAATGTAATTATTTATAAATGATATAAGTAAATAAAATAACAAATAATAATAATGTCAATAACCTTTTAGTAGAAAGAATGAATCTACAAGTCCTATTTCAAGATAAGATCAGAATGACAGAAATAAACAACAACAAAAGCAATCATGTACATAAATTTTACACTTTCAAAATGTGTATGTGTGTGTTGAGAAAGAGAGCGAGAGAGGGAAAGAGTGAGAGAAAAACAAAGTGTCTTTATAGAAATTATTTTCTTAGTTTAATTTGTCTTTCTTCAGCCTTGTTCTACTTGATAACATTTTAAAGGCATTAAACTGTTGCTTTTCATGTAGATGGGGTCTCTCAATAATGTATTTACTTAACTACCCAATTTTCAATTATATAAACATTTAACAGTTCAATAATTTAGCAAGCAATGACACTACACTGGAAGATACTGAGAATATTATTTTATAGTATTTAGATATCAACCTAGCCAAAACCAGTTTTAGTCTTATCAAACAAAACCTATAGTATTTAGATACCAACCTAGCCGAAACCAGTTCTAGCCTTATCAAACAAAGCCTATAGTATTTAGATATCAACCTAGCCAAAACCAGTTTTAGTTTTATCAAACAAAATCTATATTGAAGGGATCCTATTGAAATTAAAATCTTCCCAAATTATTTTATATTTGAACCATATGTTTAGTTACTATGTTAGTAATGAAATAATTAATAATTTAAGTAAATCCCTCAAAATTATCCATTTATTAATTAATAGTATTCCATTAAAAATACTGCCACAAAAGTTAATGAATTATAATAGACAGTCAATAAGAAC
>OZ024754.1:35210211-35247711 GCA_964016885.1 Eledone cirrhosa
AAAAGGCATTTCTTGGGACCCGCTTTAGAAAGTTTTGCAAGAAGGTTTCTATATGATGCCTGAGTATTTGTGTTCAGATAAATGGTGCTAAATTGAAACCATTCAATCAAGAATTTGGAGGAATTTAATAAGATAACTAACTTTCCTATTATTGAGTTGTTGTTTGGAACATAATTCAGTAAAGGTTGCTACATAAAATTATGGTGGAAAGGTTTTAGATAAATATAAACACTTTAAAATAAATAGTTTTGTAACATTATAATCATAAGCCCAACACCCTAACCATGATCAATATTTTATTTTATCAATACCTGAAGGATAAAAGGTAAAGTATGAAATATTTTTGTTGAGATTGATAAAAAGAAAGCATTTGACTACCATCAGATGATGGTCAACTTTTTCTCAATTTCTCTTTTTTAGTCATTTGTTTTGTTGTGGCAAAGTTTACAAGACAATAAGACTTTTGCTCATATCATATTTAGGATCTGTGTTAAGATATAAATGTATAGTTCCCTTAGTTAGGCCTACAGAACATTTGGTACTATGAGGGTAAGCAGGAGAAGGGTCATCAAAGTCATTAAAATCAATGTGGAAGCAGCAAGAATGCATAGTGATGGTTCTGGCTAAAAGGAGATGACCGTTTGGGTTAGCTTGGTCACAAGTTGAGGTTTCATCAAATTCAATCAGGTCACCTGGAGACAGTGACCTGATGAGTGCTGTATGACTCCAGTCACCCAGTAACTCCGGGACACAATATTAATAATGTGTCCAAGTATGTGCATCTGTGATTAGGTCCCATGGATAAGTGGGTATGTTGTAAAACCCGAAACACTGTGTCTCCAGAATATAGATATCACGTCATTTTACTGGGGAAAAATGCTGAAAGATATCACAAAACATATAACAAATCCAAGATACAACACTGTTGATGTGTCTAAATATATGCATCCACAGATGTATGAAAAACTCTAAGATTTTAATTAACAAGCCTATACGACATTTATGCAACTATTGTGACTCCTTGAAATAGGATGATTGATTAAATTAACCACATTTTAAAAATATATACTATAAAAATTCACTGATAAATTAAAACAAATTTTCAATGATAGATTAAAAATTCCTAAAAATGATTTCAAAATAAAAATAAACTAAATGACAATAGTTTTTACACAGAAGTAAACAAAAAATTCTGGTACACTTTTAAAAATTCTTGTAACCTACTTGACAATGTTTATATATATTTTCAAAACTGATTTTTTAATGATTGCATATTTCTGTTTAGTCATCTGTAGTTGGCACTTCATTGGTTGGGTTATATATTTCGTAAATTTGAGAATACAAATATATAAGTTATACAATAAAGAAGAAAACAAACAAAAAGAAAAAAGAAAAACATGCTTTTGCTTTGAAAGAAATACAATTAATTAAGACTCATGAACCTAGTCAACAACATAACAGAAAATAAAATTTGAGATATTCATTACATTACTTAATTTACTTTGAATTTTAGATACTTTCATATTAATCAATAATTGTTTCTACTTTAGGCACAAGGCCAGCAATTACCCAGTTCATTACTGGTACTTTATTTTATCGACCCCGTAAGGATGAAAGGCAAAGTTAACCTTGGCGGGATTTGAACTCAGAATGGCAAGGGTTGTAACTATACTGGAAAGCATGGCGTCCGACCCTCTACCGATACTGCCAATCCACCACTCTTCATATTAATCAATAATGTAGGGCTATTATATATCTGATTTTATATCTAAATTGCTTTCTCATCACTGTTTAATTAGTAATAGCACTATAATTGTTGTTGTTGTTGGGCCTCTGTTTGTTTCAGTGGATGAGTATTCTACTTGTTTGAACAATGAAACAGCCAGCAGGTAGCATGAGCATGCCACAGACATGTCTACCTTTAATGTAATTCTCAGTGAAATTCAACATGGTACAGTATGAAACAAGGCTTCCCCTTTGAATTACAGGTACAACTCGCTTTTGTCAGTTGAGTGGACTGAGGCAATGTGAAATAAAATGTCTTGCTCAAGGACACAATGTACTGTTGAGAATTGAACTCATGATCTTTTGATCATGAGCCAAACACTAACCACTGAACCCCATGCCTTCAAAGTGAAAGCACTAACACAGTGTAGTTCAGAATAAAGATGTATATGAACCCAGATTCTTTTATTCTTTTACCTGTTCTAGCCATCCAGCTGAGGCCATGCTGGGGTATGCAATATGTTTACATATGATTAACATACATCTAGCTTTGTTGTAAATATTTAAGCTGTGAACATGTTGCAGCTACATCAGCAACCTGTGTAAGCATGATAGATGCATTGTTAGCAGATGCTTACATACTCCTGGGTGCTGTTATCCTCTCTCTCCCACAAACTACACACACATTGAAGAGTAAAAACAAAAACTTAAAAGTTATTAATTAAATTATAAACATATTTATAAATTATATACTGGAAGATATAATTGTGTATAATATCAACTTTTATTGGGTGTTTAACCCTTTAGTATTTACATTATATTTACTATCATATTTTCATAGTAAATTATCTCACATAATATCAAATCTATGAGATTTTGATATTATTTATTTTGAGAACAATACCTTAATATCAGTATGAGCGGCCAGTTACAGCTGGTTTGAACAGGAAAAGGTGAGAGAATTCTGGCCAGATATGGTCGGTTTAAATGCTAAAGGGTTAAATAGTGGAACCTCAGCAAATCATTCATTATTATATGATTTTTGTTTTTGAGGTATTCAGAAAGGTTTTGGGTATTTAAAAACTAATCAATATATCTCAGGAGACATCAATTATTTAGTTGTATATAAAAGTTAAATATGGCGCTGAAAATAAAAATAGAAACTTTTAAAGTGCTATTAAGAAATATTATTATTATTATCTTCTGAAAATATCTGAAGTTTTGGTGTTGTTGATAAGAAATAACTTTTAAGCTAGAAAAGACTGTTTAAAAGTGGTTGGTTATGGTTAATATTGGATAATAATAATAATAATAATAATAATAGTAATAATAATTGTTTCTACTTTAGGCACAAGGCCAGCAATCACCCAGTGTATTACTGGTACTTTATTTTATCGACCCCGTAAGGATGAAAGGCAAAGTCAACCTCGGCGGGATTTGAACTCAGATCATAAAGGGACGTAACTATGCTGGATAATAATAATAATGCATAATAATAATTGTTTCTGAATAATAATAATAATGCATAATGATAATTGTTTCTAAATAATGATAGTAATTTATTTTATTAGCCACAAGGGCCCAAGACGTGGTGGGGAGACAACAATACATGGACAAAAAGTAAAAAGAGGGGAGATAACCAAATGTAAAACAGTAGAGAACAACAATGACTAGTTATAATAAATAGTCATGAGATAACAATAGAAAATAAGTAATATTGAGGAAAAGTTCTTCAATAGGAGAGGGCTGCATTTTAAGGTAATTCCAGGGACCCCCTTTACCCAGATTACCCTGTCACATCAAGGTAATTGATTTGACGGAAACTGACTATATTGAGAGAAATCAATAGACATCGATAATTACAATTAATCACAAAACACTAAAACTAGTTTTAAAGATAATACTAACAAACATTAATAAACACCAATATAATGTTAACACTGGTTTTTGTGACTAGTAATACTAAAACATTCAGGTTTATTAATAATAAAATGTTAAAACTAATTTTATTATGTTACTAAACATTCAGGGACAGAAAAAGTTGACACAAAAATAACAACAAAAACAAACAAAGGAGGTAAGTAGAAACATCTTGTTAATCATACAAAATTGATTTCAAACTAAATACAAAGATTTTACCAAAATATTTAAAGTTGATTGAATTATGATATATATATATATATATATATATATATATATATATATATATATAATAATAATAATAAATGTTTATATATGTATATATAATAAATATATATTCATATATATATATATATATATATATATATATATAATCATATATATATATATATATATATATATATATAATCATATATATATATATATATATATATACGTTATTCCGGGTTGAATCGGAGGTAACCACAGTAAGTAAGGTACTCAATACATAGCAGAGTATAAAAGTTTTAATATAGATGAGATTCTACAGGACTAGAACTGTTTCATTCATTAGAAATCATCAGGAGTCTAGGTATCAAAAAATAAAAATGGTATTTATAGGTCTCTACAAGTGGTAGGAGAGGGTGGGGAGTGGGATGGGTGCAGGTCATTGGTTGATAGAAAAGGGAATTCATTAAAAGATAATTCTACAAAGCTATAGTTTATTTTTATTTATTTATGTTTTTAGAGTAACAAGGGCAGACAGAATTCTATAAACAGGTTCCGGATGGCATACCATTCCTTGTCATTAAGTTTCTTTTAAGCTAACAGATGTCTATAAAATCAGTGGGGGGGGGGGGGGGTCATCCTTGTCATTAAGTTTCTCTTAAGCTAACAGATGTCTATAAAATCGACTGACCCCCCACTGATTTTATAGACATCTGTTAGCTTAAGAGAAACTTAATGACAAGGAATGGTATGCCATCCGGAACCTGTTTATAGAATTCTGTCTGCCCTTGTTACTCTAAAAACATAAATAAATAAAAATAAACTATAGCTTTGTAGAATTAGCTTTTAATGAATTCCCTTTTCTATCAACCAATGACCTGCACTCATCCCACTCCCCACCCTCTCCTACCACTTGTAGAGACCTATAAATACCATTTTTATTTTTTGATACCCAGATTCCTGATGATTTCTAATGAATGAAACAGTTCTAGTCCTGTAGAATCTCATCTATATTAAAACTTATATATATATATATATATATATATATATATATATATATATATATATATATATATATATATATATATAATAATAATAATAATAATAATAAATGTTTATATATGTATATATAATAAATATATATTCATATATATATATATATATATATATATATATATATATATATATATATATATATATATATAATAAATATATATTCATATATATATATATATATATATTTATATATATATATATATATATAGTATTAGAACTGATTTCTTGGGATAGAAACAACATTAACACTTAACATCCTGTACCACATGAAGTCACATTAGCAAAACATTAACTATGTCTGCATCACATTGAAAATAAAAGTCTTTGCTTTAAAACTGCAAATTTTCGCAACGATCTGTCTGCTAGTAAAGATATTATAAGCATTGGAATTAGCATCTCTATTTTTGGATATTTTTTGCTAAATTATTACAGGATATTAAAGCCAACTACCCCCCCCCCCCCACCAAGAATATGTAAGATTATTGATTATTGTTTGTTTATGTCTCTATTCTTATACTGCAAATGTATACAATGATCTGTCCAGTAATGAAGATACTATAAACATTTGAATTAACAAACTCGTTTTGAGATATTTTCTGCTAAATCATTACAGGTATTTAAAAGTTCATTAAAAACCATTCATATACAACTTATTTTAGCCTCACATTAACTATTAGTCTTTAATCTAATATTATGCATGCTCATGGCAATCTGTCTACTAGTAAAGATACACTAAATATGTGAATCAACAAATTCATTTTCAGATATTATCTGCTAAATTCTTAAAACGTTATCAACAACCATGTATATGCAATATTGTTTTTAACATAATTGACCATACATTATATATTTGTCCTTTAATACTGCAAATTTTCATAACAATCTGCTACTAGGAAAGATATTATAAATATTTAGCTTAACAAACCTGTTCCTAGATATTTTCTGCTAAATCATTACAGGATATTAGTGTCACTTAACAATCATGCATATGTAACATTATTTTTGGCATAATTGATCACATCTCATTAAAAATTAGAGTCTTTACTCTTATATTGCAAATTTTCACAATGATCTGTCCACTAGTAAAGATACAATAAACATTTGAATTAACAATCTCGTTTTTAGATATTTTTGCCAAATAATGTGTTAAGAGATAATTGTTTCTACTTTAGGCACAAGGCCAGCAATTATCCAGTGCATTACTGGTACTTTATTTTATCGACCCCATAAGGATGAAAGGCAAAGTCAACCTCGGCGGGATTTGAACTCAGATCGTAAAGGGATGTAACTATGCTGGAAAGCATGGCGTCCGACCCTCTACCGATACTGCCAATCCACCGCCCTATGTGTTAAGAGATAATACTGCAAATTTTCACAATGATCTGTCCACTAGTAAAGATACTGTAAACATTTGAATTAACAAACCTATTTTTAGATATTTTCTGCTAAATCATTACAGGATGTTAAGAGTTAAATATGTATAAGAAAAAAACAACCTTAAAGTGGTTGGGGAAGGGTTAAGAATTGTGAAAATCTGATTACTAACCTTCCGTTCAGCTTCCTCTTCTTCAGCATCTGCTTGGTCTTGTTTCTGTTGCTCATCATAGGACATGGCAACAATGGCTAATATTAAATTAACCAGATAGAAAGATCCCAGAAAGATGACCAAAATAAAGAATAATGCATGAATGGGACCTTCAGCTCGTATAACCTACCAAAGAAAGAACAATCCACTGTTGTTATTTCTGTTGGGATTAGGGGTAAGGGTTCTGTTAGGGTTAGGGGTTAGTGTTGGAGCTAAGGACAAGAGTTGGGGTTAGGGGTTAAGGTTAGGGATAAGTGTTAGGGTTAGAGATAAGTGTTGGGGTTAGGGGTAAGTGTTAGGGTTAGGGATAAGTGTTGGGGGTAGGTTAGGGTTGTGGTTAAGGTTATGGTTAAGTTAAAGAGTAGAATTAGGGTTACGGTTAGGGTAGCCTGAATGCAAATGTCTCTGTATATGGACATATACAGTGAGCCACGTCATACATCAACTCCATCACTCACTTGGCAATCCCTGGCACTAGAGATTGTGACAGACCAAGGAAGATGTGGTTGGAGGGAGTGAAGAGTGACTTGTATAAATGGAACTTGGCCAATGTCGATACTATGGACAGAAATTCATGGAGAGTGGCTGTGAGACATTGCCTGGTGCTGTCTACCTCTGAGTCTGGGACAACCGCAGCACCCTAAAGACCAAAACTGGATATGGATGGATGGATTAGCACAATAATTCTATCCAATGTTAGCAATTTGGAGATAGGGGAAATCAATTATATTGACCTTAGTACTTAACTGGTACTTTATTTTATCAACCTCAGAAGGATAAAAGGAAAAGTAGTTCTTGGCAGGATTTGAACTCAAAACATAGACAGTCATAACTAAACACCTCAAAGCATTCTGGCCAAACACTTTACCAATACTGCTAACTCACCATCCTAATAATTATTTCTACATTTGGCACAAGGCCAGTAATTTGAAGGGGGGGGGGGTGTTGATTAAATCAACCCCAGTGCATGACTGGTACTTTATTTTATCGACCCCGTGAGGATGAAAGGCAAAGTTAACCTCGACAGGATTTGAAATCAGACCGTAAAGGGACGTAACTCTATGCTAGAAAGCATGGCGTCCAACCCTCTACCGATACTGCTAATCCACTGCCCTTATTATTAGTAATAATAACCGTTTCTACTTTAGGCACAAGGCCAGAAATTACCCAGTACATTACTGGTACTTTATTTTATCGACCCCCGTAAGGATGAAAGGCAAAGTTAACCTCGGTGGGATTTGAACTCAGAATAGTAAAGGCCGTAACTCTATGCTGCAAAGCATGGCGTCCGACCCTCTACCGATACTGCCAATTCACCGCCCTATTTTTAGTAATAATAATAACAACAATAATCAAGAGAAAGATGTAATAATTAATTAGATAATGAACACTGTCTTACAAGCTGGTATAAATTTTCCCAATAATCTTGCGTCATCAATCGAAAGGCACATAACATAGCCCAGGCAAAGTTGTCAAAACTTGTATATCCGAAATTTGGATTATCTCCAATATCTCGTAAACATGTGTGATTTTCGGGGCATTGTCTGAAATATAAAAAAAGAATCATCATCATATTTACCATTCAATATCTATTGTCCATGGTTGCATGGCTTAGACGAGTTAGACGAGCCTGTCTTTATCATTTATTCAATTTTCACGATGAATGTACTAACATCAGCTACTTCACAGCATATACAGGTTGTGCTTTATTATGGTAGCAGCAATATTACCTAACATAGTTCATTGGGTGCTTTTTATCATGCCATCTTATTGTGGCACTAGTGCTACCACTTTACAGAGTGGACCAGGTGTATCTTATTGTGGCACCTGCACTACCACTTTACTGAGTGGACTGGGTGTATCTTATTGTGGCACCTGCACTACCGCTTTACTGAGTGGACTGGGTGTATCTTATTGTGGCACCTGCACTACCACTTTACTGAGTGGACCGGGTGCATCTTATTGTGGCACCTGCACTACCGCTTTACTGAGTGGACTGGGTGTATCTTTTTGTGGCACCTGCACTACCACTTTACAGAGTGGACTGGGTGTATCTTATTGTGGCACCTGCACTACCGCTTTACTGAGTGGACTGGATGCATCTTATTGTGGAACCTGCACTACCACTTTACTGAGTGGACTGGGTGCATCTTAATGTGGAACCAGCACTACCACTTTACAGAGTGGACTGGGTGCATCTTATTGTGGCACCTGCACTACCACTTTACAGAGTGGACTGGGTGTATCTTAATGTGGCACCAGCACTACCACTTTACAGAGTGGACTGGGTGCATCTTAATGTGGAACTAACACCACCACTTTACAGAGTGGACTGGGTGCATCTTAATGTGGAACTAGCACTACCACTTTACAGAGTGGACTGGGTGCACCTATATGGCATTAGCACTACCACTTCTCAACACAAGGGCATAGAAAAGTTAACTAATATGACAATATTATTTTCTAATTTATAAATTGAAATAGTTGACAATTAATTATAGTGATGAATCATCACCATTTAACATGTTTTTCAATGCTGGTATGGGTTATACTAGTTTTAGTAGAAGAAAAGAACTTACACCTATATAGGTCTAGCTAGCTTTCTACAAGGCTGCATTCTATAGAAGGTTTTTGTGAGTGTTTTAATGATAGGGCCCAGTTTTATCATATTGTGACAGCTCACACATATGTAGGTTTAGCTTTCCTCTTGCAAAGTTGCAGCTCATATGAGTTTTTTAGGTTGTTTAACCCTTTAGCATTTAAACCGTCTGTATCCAGCCAGAATTCTCTCATCTCTTTCTGTTCAAGCCAGCTATAACTGGCTGATTATCCTTATGTTAAGGTATTGTTCTCAAAATAAATAACATAAAAACCTTAGATTTGATATCATATGAGATAATTATGTGAGATAAAGTGTTTACAGTGAAAATACAATAGTATATATAGAGTAATGTAAATGTTATGTGAGGTAAAGTGTTTACCGTGAAAATACAATAGTATATATAGGGTTAATGATAATGGCACTAGTCCTATCATGAAATACAATGTGAAATGAAGCATCTCTGTTCAAGAACACAACATGCTGCCTAGTCCAGGAATGAAATCCTTTGATTGTAAGTTTAATATCATAAATACTAGACCACAGGCTTTCAGTGGTAATATTGTGGAGATTGATATTCAAATTAAGCATCCACAGATCAATGTTGGCAGTA
Organism: Eledone cirrhosa; assembly: GCA_964016885.1. NCBI lineage: Eukaryota > Metazoa > Mollusca > Cephalopoda > Octopoda > Eledonidae > Eledone > Eledone cirrhosa. Next base: position 35,219,917 of record OZ024754.1, read on the forward strand.
AGAGATAGTTTGTTAATTTCAGTAATAAATAATGATTTCTAGTTTAGGCACAAGGCCAGTAATTTTGGGGAGGGGAAAGTCGATTAAATTGACCCCAGTACGTTACTGGTGCTTTATTTTATCGACCCCGTAAGGATGAAAGGCAAAGTTAACCTCGGCGGGATTTGAACTCTGACTGTAAAAGACCATAACTCTATGCTGCAAAGCATGGTGTCCGACTATCTACTGATACTGCCAAGACACCGCACTCAGTAATAAATAATAACAACAATACTGAATAGCATTACATACCCTGCACCCGAAGCATTTCCACATACGAGAGTATTTTGGTAATAATCAACACCCCAATTATCTGAATGAAAAGAAAAAAAGAAAATTAGATAAAATTGTTTTAGATGAAAAAATGCAATGTATTTCCAGTAAAAATCTTCTATCATTAGAAACCGTTTTGATACCAACTTACCAAGAACCTTCTCTGGTTATATAACACAAAACCAACCATTCTAAACGGTTCCCATTTAACCCTTTTTTATACCAACTTACCTAGAACCATCTCTGGTTCTATGACACAAAACCATCCATTTTAAAGAGTTCTTATTTAAATTAAAATCATTCAATAATTTTATATCAATCATTTGTTTATGTTACAAATACCATCTTAATAACAAAATAATTAAGAATTTTAGTAAATCCTCTAAATTCTTATTCAATTGAAATATGGTGTATTTCATTAGAAATATGGTAACAAAAGGGTTAAATTAAAATCATCTTAATAATGAAATAATGATTTTTGTAAATCCCTCTGAACTCAACATTAATTAAATGAAATATGGTGTATTTCATTAGAAAGAGTCATGAAAGAGTTAATTAAGTTTGTAATAAAATTCAACGATGTAATACATTTTAGGTATAAAGTACTGTATATACTCGAATATAAGCCAATCTGAATATAAGCTGACCCCCTATTTTATGTCTGAGAACTCAAGACAGCTAATCAACACAATATATTAAGATGGTGCGATTTTGAAATTCTCATGAATATATTTATGAAGTTTCAATATTTTAATATTTAAAATGTTTGAAGTATCGTTTAGAGTATAGCTTATGTTTCATAAATTCATTATGTAATGATATTTTACCAATTTATAACTGTTTTGAAGGCCGTATTCATTCAAAACAAATAAAAACAATAGGAAATACAAATTTCACGTTGAAGTGAAACTTGTGTAATATTCACCTCCAAAGTGAAAATATTTAAGCACCTAATTTACATAGAATTTTGAAGTTGGTGAAAATCGACAAAATATTGACCTCAACAATAAGCTGACCCCCATTTTATCATAAAGTTTTTTGTCACATATTTCTTGGCTTGTATCTGAATGAGTATATTATATTATATACATATATATATATGTATGTATATACATAAGGTATATATATATATATTATACTATATACATACATATATGTGTGTCTATATATATATATATATATATATATATATATATATATACACATGAATATATGCAGTAATTAATGTAAAGTTAATTCATCATTTCAATAAATAGTGTAACTTTGTTACCAAACATATTCACTAAGATTAAAGAAACATATCTAATAAAGAACATATCTAATAAGATTATATACTTTTAAATTGGATTCAGTCTGGTACTATGTACACATCCAGGATTAACTTTTAATATCCTGTACCACATAAAACCACATTAATAAGATATTCTTGAATAGTAAAAATAAAAAAAACACCACACTGAGTGCATCACATTAAAGCTGAAAGTATTTGTTCTCTTATTAAAGATATAAAATTTGAATGTGAAACCTATTTTTACATATTTTCTGCTAAATCATTACGAGGTGTTAAGAGAAAATGGATAATAATATTATTAACCCTTTAAATGCTGAAAACATACTGTTACATCTTTTAGTTCACACCTCTTGTGACTCCCAAAGATATAACTGGTATGTTCTAGTTTAATATGTGAAGCACAGATACAGAAGAAGTATATATATATTATATATAACGAGGAATCAGTGATGCATCAAAACATAATTCATTAACATAATACATATGTTTCTCTGACAATCAGCTCAAGGCAGGATCTGTTACAGATCGAACCTGACTCTATCATCAGATATTATTTTGTGCTTTCAAAGCATTTCATCCAAGGAACTTGTGAATGCAGGGTCAGGTTCGATCTGTAACAGATCTTGCCTTGAGCTGATTGTCAAAGAAACATATGTAATATGTTAATAAATTGTGTTTTGATGCATCACTGATTCCTCGTTATCTATAATAATATACTCCGCTCTGCGCAAACATAGAGTGCTCAAATGGCAAACTGCCTACGGACATATTTATTGCAACCATACAGCAACTATATATATATAGTGTCCCCCCCCAAAAAGGCATACACACTTTTATTAGAATGCTGTTGAAGTGTGTATACATTTTTGGGGACACCTTGTTTATATAAAGCATAACTATTTATCAAACAATCCCGTTCTTTTTATTTTTAACAATTTTTTTTTTTCAAAAATGCAAAAATTAACATATAATTCTGATCTGGGGATGGGGTGGGAGTGAACATCATCATCATTATCATCATCATTTTATGTTAATTTTTCCAAGCTGGCATGGGTTGTTACAGAACAAACCAGTGTGTAATTGGGGTTACTGTCCTCTTAGACAGGTTGGGGATCATGTTTTGCTCAATGTTTTATTTTTGCATGTTTTCTATGATTAGCTGCCATTTTTAGTGTTAACAACTCTACAGAGTTTACAGGCAATAAAATACCAAAAATGACTCTGGAACTGAAAAGAGAACAGCAATTCTTTTCAGACAATTAATTTTTTACTAAGATCTCCTGAAACTTAAATTTCTTTAACCTATTCAGTGCCATAGATGAGATAACTCATCCTAACAGGTTTGGACTCCTTTCCAACAGTCACAACCTCAAAGTGAATTCTTGTCACTCATACTGAATTGCACAAGTCATTCTTTTATTTCATATAATTGAAGAGTGACAATAACTACTGCATTTGTACACCTGGTCAATCTCTTTCTTAGGAATCTTATTCACAGTCCAAACACGGAACAGCCGAACTCCCACTGTTATCGCCTCCATCTCTCTCGCCCTCCCCATCTCTCTGTATGGTGAGCAAATAGGGTCCCACGTGCTGGCCTCCCCACAGCCTGGTGGACAGAATGGAGAAGGCATTTCCCCGGAGGATGGTAAGGTAGATGCGGTGGAAGATCCATACTATATCGCGAGGCTCACACCTGCAGCTAGCCAGCTCAGCACCTATGGTGGTGAGTAGGGAGGTAGCCCTAGGGCCAAGGACACTGGAAGTCTCCGCTGCCAAGGGCATGACCGCAAACCGGTCAGAGAGCGACCGGTACTTGGAGAGTTTGCCCCACCTCAAAGTTATGATCTCATTTCCAACAGTTCATAACTTCAAAGCTAGATGGGGTTACTAGTTTATTGATGTGACATTTGTCAATCAAAATAGTCATTTTACTGAAAAAGAACCTGGCACAGCAACTGTAGCTGTGTAAAATATATGTGGCAGTCAACAGGTTAAGATATACATGCAGGCATGACTGTGTGGTTGAGGAGTTCAATCCCATTGTACACTACCTTGGACAAGTGACTTCTACTCTAGCTTTGGAATTACCATCACCTTGGGAGTGGAATTTGTAGCCCAGAAACTGCAGAAGACCATCGTATATATGTATGTGCATACGTGTGTGTGTATGTGTATCCATGTCTATATTTGTGTTTTGTCCTGTATTTTAACAGTTTCATAAAAAAGAGATTGATATAAGAAAGAAGAAAAGAAGAAATCAAGGCAGTGTCTAGGATGGCCTAAATTTAATGACTGCAACCAGTAAAAAAAATGAAAGAATGGTGTGCCCCAGCATGACCTAAATTTAATGACTGCAACCAGTAAAAAAATGAAAGAATGTGGTGCCCCAGCATGGCCTAAATTTAATGACTGCAACCATTAAAAATATGAAAGAACGTGTTGCCCCAGCATGACCACAGTTTAATGACTGAAACCAGTAAAAATATGAAAGAATGTGGTGCCCCAGCATGGCCACAGTTTAATGACTGAAAGCAGTAAAAAAAAAAAATCAAAGAATGTGCTGCCCCAGCATGGCCACAGTCTAATGACTGAAAGCAGTAAAAGAATAAAAGAATGTAGTGCCTCAGCATGGCCACAGTCAACTGCCAGTAGTTGTATTGTTTCCCACAGAATGAATTGATTTGAGAAGTACAAACCAATGGGTTGCTTGTCAATCTAATTCAATGAATTACACCTTTCATGGAGGATGACCATTTGGTGAAGAAGTGCCAAGAGATTCCAGTGGAAGGAAGCTGCAACAGAGGAAGACCAAGGAAGATCTGGATAGAAGTGGTGAGAGCTGATCGCAAAACACTGAACTTCTCAGAGGCATGGATTAAGGAATGCAACAAGTGGAAGGTGAGTGTACTGGAAAAGACCCTACCAACCCAGGTAATCATGGAAAACCAGACGTAAAAGGATGATGATGATGATGATGGTAGTGATAATTTTACTTACTTAGAGTTGTGTGGATTCATTAGTGGAGACACAAACACTTCTGATAAGATGTGAACTGTTGACCTCTTGGTTGTTTACTGTGAGTTAAGGTTATTACATCCATCTCTCATGCTTGCATGAGTTAGATCTTATCCTGGTTTCATGGGTGTTAAGTGACTGAGCATATAAGACTCTCTCTTATTGCAAGGTAAACCCTCAGTTGCTGCTGGTACTCATTTTCAGCTGAGAGAACAGAAGCAATGACATCAAGGGAAGTGCCTTGCTCAATGATACATGTCACTTGGTCTAGGACTTTAACCCTTTTGCATTTAAACTGGCTGTAACTGGCCAGAACTCTCTCACCTCTTTCTGTTCAAACTGGCTGTAACTGGCTGCTCATACCTACATTAAGGTATTGTTCTCAAAATAAACAACATCAAAATCTCATAGATTCGATATTATGTGAGATAATTATGTAATAAAAAGCCTTTACTGTGAAAATACAATAGTAAATATACAGAAATGTAAATGCTAAAGGGTTAAGACCATAAGTCCAACATTTTAACCACGAGGCCATACACCTTCACATTTGTTGTTTGGTACTCAACTGGTTTGATCATACATATTCTCAGATACACAATTAACTCTTTTGACACCAAACCACTTTGAAATTACCCCGGTTTTATGATACCTAACTGTTTGGTTTAAAATATTTATATTTATTTAAAAACCTTCCATTATGTTCTAAACACCAACTTAATAATGATTAATTTCAAAATTATTTGAAGATCAGAGGCAATTTGTTTCATTAGAAATATGGTAAACAACGGGTTAAACTGGTAAAAATAAAAGAAGTTGTGGGGCTGCTGCCGTTGGAGGGAGATTGTCGGAAGTTGGGGAGGGGGGAGTGCCTGACCGACCAGAAGCACGAGGACATGACGTCACATGAGGGTCAATCAACCACGCTACTGTATCCTTGTGCTAGCAGTTCGCGTGGTGAGCAGAAGTATTGTGTGAAGGCAGACATAATTGGATGTACCCCCATGTGGAGAGTGGAAAGACTCTGCCTCTGGCTACAAAAGTAAAGAAGAAAATTAAGTAAAAACAAAACAAAAATATAAGAACATGTGTCCTACCTTCATTTAAAACGTGTTCTGTCCACTCTTCATCTGTGATATTTTCATGGTTTAAAATATCTCTAACACACTTACTCCGTAATGTTCCTTGGTATAATTGCATACCAATTAGTGCAAAGATGGATAACATGAAGCACGTAAGTATCATTACATCTCTTAACCGTCTGACAGCTTCTAATAAGGCACCCACGATTGTTTTTAAACCTGCCAACACAAATACATAGGAACATTAATGATTTGTACATAGAAATTTTATAAATATTTATGGGAGCAAGACATTGGTGATGTTGCATGTAGAACAGCAACATTGTAAGGCTGGAAAGAATGGAAATGAGAATGGTCTAGTGCAGGCATGTCAAACATGTGGCTCGTGGGCAGCATGTGGCCCTTTACAAGCATACCTGCGGCTCACACAAAGGTTTTTACAGCGCGAACATGTTTTATCTTTGTAAAATTAGTTGTAATGTGCGCAATTAGTTGTCATGTGTGGCATCAGACAACACATGTGACCCATGTGTGGCCCTCAGACAACACATATGTGACCCATGTGGCCCTCGGGAGACCCCCAGTTTGACATGCCTGGTCTAGTGGATGAGTAGAGAATCACAGAGAGAGAGAGAGAGGAAGATGATGGTGAGAAGTGATGAATGTTTCGAAGAGAAATGGAATGAAATGGTTGGTTTAGGAATCAAATCCATTATCATATGATCATGAGTCCAACACACTAACTACTAGGCCACATGCCTTCCAATAAAATATGGTGCCTGTTGTTAGAAATATGATTATTAAAGGCGTAGTTAAGAAAGCCACAACAATGCAGAGGGGAATCTCGAGGTAGGAAGTGAATGATAGATAGGAGAAACAGGTGAAAGTGAAAATTGAGAGAGACAAAGATGAAAACAAAACAAAGGTAGAAGGGTTACCGTAGTGGAGATTTAATCCCAATATTTCGGGCTCACGCCCATCAACGGGGGAAAGTTCCAAAAGGGGGGGAACAGGCCAAGCGGAGAAAGTTGTGATGTCGTTAAGACAGGGTTACAAGAGAAATAGGTAGATATTGAAAGAGGATCACATACCTGGAATCACTGCGACAGTTTTTAGGGCTCGAAGTACCCTGAATGTTCGTAAAGCTGATAGATTACCTAGATCAACTACTTCTGTCAAATATCTAAAAGAAAGATGAGAAATTACAGAAACCTTTTAATACAATTGAGAATAATCAATCATAATAGTTACTACTACTACTATATATATATATATATATATATATATATATAAGGGTATTAACTCTAACATAGCTTTGTATATAAAATATGTGAATTTGTATATCTGGCGATATATAGTATGTTTATAAGGCTTTCAAATGTTTATTTATAAACATACCGTATATCGCCAGATATACAAATTCAAGTATTATATATATATATATATATATGAATAAATGTACAAGTAAATAAATGTACGAGTAAAATTTGTTTGTGTAGATAAGTGTACAAACATATATATATATATATTACGTGATATATATATAAAGTAGTATAGTTAATATGAAGCAGAGTGAAATTATGTAATAAATGACTAAAGTTTCAAAAAGCCAGTACAATGCAGTATAAATTTAATAATACACATGTACAGTATATATACTTAAGCACCCCTTGATCCCAAACTCTAACGGAAGCCCTGTAACATGATCCACACATCTTGATCTGTTGTTTGTGAACAACTAAGGTTAACTTGTACATGAAATACAAAGAACAATCTAAAATGCTTGGCCAAAAATAGAGGCTCGAATTTTACATGGGATTTACTTTTACATGGGATTTACTTTTACATGAGGATAAGCAGTAATATATTTAAATATAAAATATTAAAAAAAAAAAACGTCTATTTTTAAAATATGAAACAATTAAGCAATGACTTACGCTAAACCAATGACTACGAAATCCAACCAATTCCAGGCATCTCTGAGGTATGTGAATGGTTCTAAGATAAATCCTCGGGCGAATAGTTTTATTAACGCCTCACATGTATAGATTCCGGTAAATATCCATCTGGAAAGAATTCACAAGAATATACATAATTATTATCTTTAAGAACTGATATAGGCAGCAGAGCAGAAGAATATATAAAAAATTCTAATTTTGAAATTCAGTATTTTTTGTCAGATATTACATTTTTTAGCTACACCTAAGAAACTCCAATGAGGGGCTGGATGCTGGATAGAAGATGGGCACTTCCAGACCTAAGGACCACTGAAATTTCATGAAGGTCAAACATCTAGAGTGGTACCCCAATGGGAACTTGATTAATTGACAAACCCTTAATATTTCTGTATGTATTGGATCTTTATCAGTTTCAGCAATGAGTGTTCTAGTTGTCTGCACAATAGAACAGCCTGTTCATGAAATTAATATGCAAGTGGCTGAGCATTCCAGAGATATACATATCCTTATGTAAAATTCCTTTTTCAAAATGTGAGTACATTTTTGGGAGACACTGTGTATGTATAGTAAAACGTGATAAAAACTGTTTTTGTTTTGCAATTGGTTTCCAGGTGTTCTCCAATGACCTTGATCTACCAAAATCAATAAATGAGAGCCATTGAGGAAATTGAAAAGACCAAAATATAAACATGAATAATATTCAGTTATTAGATTATACCATAATTATTTTTAACTTTTACACATATATTAATTTCTCTCTTATCACACAATGTAACTGGATTATAACAAATATAATTTGATGTATACATAGCAGAGAGGTTTCAATTTGATGTATAAATAGCAGAAGCTTTAATTTAATGTAGACATAGCAGAGGCTTTAATTTGATGTACACATAGCAGAGATGTTTTAATTTGATGTATAAATAGGAGAGATGTTTTAATTTGATGTATAAATAGCAGAAGCTTTAATTTAATGTAGACATAGCAGAGGCTTTAATTTGATGTATAAATAGGAGAGATGTTTTAATTTGATACATACATAGCAGAGGTTTTAATTTGATGTATACATAGCAGAGAGGTTTAAATTTGATGTATACATAATAGAGATATTTTAATTTGAAGTATACAAAGCAGAGATGTTTTAATTTGATGTATACACAGCAGAGGTTTTAATTTGATGTATACATTGCAGAGAGGCTTTAATTTGATGTATACAATGTAGAGAGGTTTTAATTTGATGTATACATAACAGAGGTTTTAATTTGATTGCAGTGAGGTTTCAATTTGATGTATACATTGCAGAGAGGTTTTAATTTGATGTATACAATGTAGAGAGGTTTTAATTTGATGTATACATAACAGAGGTTTTAATTTGATTTATACGCAGCACAGAGGTTTTAATTTGATGTATACAATGTAGAGAGGTTTTAATTTTATGTATACATAGCAGAGGTTTTAATTTGATGTATACATTGCAGAGAGATTTTAATTTGATGTATACATAGGAGAGATGTTTTAATTTGATGTATACAATGTAGAGAGGTTTTAATTTGATGTATACATAGCAGAGTTTTTAATTTGATGTATACATAACAGAGGTTTTAATTTGATTTATACATAGCAGAGGTTTTAATTTGATGTATACATAGCAGAGGTTTTAATTTGATGTATACATAGCAGAGGTTTTAATTTGATGTATACATAGGAGAGATGTTTTAATTTGATGTATACAATGTAGAGAGGTTTTAATTTGATGTATACAACAAATTAACTTAAATTACTACATGTTTTGAAATAACTTATAATTTTCAAAATTATTTAAAAATTATCGGCAATTTCTTTCATTAGAAACATGGTAACTTAGAGAGTTTTACAGAAAGTAATCTTGTATGAAAATGTTCAATGATAGATACATAAAAAACATATAAAGACTTTTAAAGAAATTAGTAAAAAAAACAACATGTCACTTACTCTGACGTGGGTAGGGGGTTTTCTTTCAAGGTCATGAATACACAGTTGCATACAATGGTCGATATGACCACAAGGCTGAAAAGTGTAAGGATGCTAAGGAAATAAATAACACAGAACTTCATATAAAATTACCACATTTCTTTGTGTATAATATGTCTTAAGCCAGAAGGCTCATTTGGCCGGTGCTTATCCCGGTTTCATGGCGTGAAACGACTGAGAGCACAAGACCCCCCTGGACAGGATGTCAGTCCATTGCAGGGTTAAACTCCCAGCTATCCAGCCACAATTCTCTCACCTCTTTCTGTTCAAACCAGCTGTAACTAGCCACTAATACTGATGTTAAGGTATTGTTCTCAAAATAAATAATATCAAAATCTCATAGATTCAATATTATGTGAGATAAAGCCTTTACTATGAAAATACAATAGTAAATATAGAGTAATGTAAATGCTAAAGGGTTAAATCATTTTTTTTTTACACGTTATTTGTTTTCTTATGAGTCAGACAAGCTGATAACTTTTCATTGAAGTAAATACAAGTATGATACTATATTTCTGGTCTAATAAGTTACATTACCTTAACTACTATTAAGATTTTTACATGGCCTAATAGTTAGGATGCTTGACATATGATCGTAATGTCATCAGTTCAATTCCTGGACAGGCTGCTGTGTTTTGTTCTTGAGCAAAACACTTTATTTGGTGTTACCCCAGTATATTCAGCTGAGAGTGAGTATCAGTAGTAACTGGGGAGTTAAACCTGTGATAGACCATTATCCTGTCCAGGGGGAGTCTTGTACTCTGTTGGTTAATGCCAAGGAAATCGGAGATAAGCACTGGTCTGATGAGCCTTCGGCTTAGAACAGACATTGATGTCACTTGCTACTTCTGCTTAAAGTACAGTATATATATATATATATATATATATATTTATTAAAATAACAGATTAAAGTTTAAGCAAAGAATCGCTGCTTTCACCCTTAACGGGATCTTCTGAAACTAGCGTTTACAGATTGACTTTGTTAGTTTCAGAAGATCCCGTTAAGGGTGAAAGCAGCGATTCTTTGCTTAAACTTTAATCTGTTATTTTAATAAATATTTGCTCTACGGTTCTTATATATATTTTCCTTATCGAGCCCTCTTTGGATTTTAGTCTTCAATTTTATTATTATTACTATATATATATATATAAAGTTATCTAGGGTTAAATTGTCATAACCATTTCACGTTTTTAAAGGACATTTAACTGAGATTGAGTACCAGCAGTAGCTGGGGAGTTAACCCTGTGATAGACCAACATTATATCCTGGGAGAGTATTGTACTCTCAGTCGCTTAATGGCAAGGAAACTGGTGATCAACACAGGCCTGATAACCCTTCAGCTTAGAACAAACTTGAACTTAACTAACTACTGTTTAGCTTCTTTGGAATTGAACTTCAGACATCAGTATAACATACAAAAGCATTACCTGAAAAATGTTAGGAAATCAAAGTTATTTTAAAAGAAAATACACAAAAAAGGATATGGATGGACGAGTATACAAATTGCAAGTCGTCTTAGTGGGTTAAATGGATTCAACAGAAAAATTGCTTTCGTTGCAGAAAATCTGAAGATTGTTTTATCTCTTGCTATTACACAAAAGCACTGGAAAATAGAAAAAGAAGAACATACAAAAGATTAAAATATACTCTAGTGAAGTAGCAATGGAGTAGCCTGGGTTGTCAGTGCCCAGGTAAACCATTCCCGTGGCTCTGTCCTTGCTACACCACTATAATGTAGCAAGTAAATATAACTGAGGTACACTCTTTCACATCCCAAAAAATATCTTACACACCTTCATCATCACCATCACCATCATTTTATACCTGTTTTTCATGTTGGCATAAATCAGACAGGTCATCATGGTCTGAGACTAAACTGGCTGGAGACCCATGCCTTGCTCATATACTCCATATTTGGTATGGTTTCTCTGTCTGGATGTGTTTCCTGGTGTCAACCACTTTGCAGAGTGTACTGGGTACATTTTAACATGGCACCAGTACTAACATTTTACAGAGAGTGCTCTAGGTGTATTTTATTGCAGTGCCAGCACTACCACTTTACAGAATGTACTGGGTGCATGTTACCATTGCACCAACACTACCACTTATCTGAATATACTGTGGACATTTTATTATGGCACCAGCACTACTATATTACAGTATATACTGAGTACATTATATTATTGCACTAACACTACCACTTTACAGAATGAACTGGGTGCATTTTATCATGGCACCAGCACTACCACTTTACAGAGTGTACTAAGCACATTTTATCATGGTACCAGTACTAACACTTTACAGAGTGTACTGGGTGCATTTTATCATGGCACCAGCACTACCACTATACAGAGTGTACTGAGCACATTTTATCATGGTACCAGTAATATTTATATATCATACAAACCCAGACTGTTGACAGTTTCTGTGCTACAGTCTGTTCATAATGTATATAAGGAGGTTTCTTATAGTTTTTAACTACTAAATTTACTTATGAGGCATTGGTTGACCTTTAGCTATGTATGTATGTATGTATTCTTCTGGTTTTATAATTTCACAAATTTTTTCCCAATAGAGAGAGAGTTGGTTTCTAATATAGACACAAGACTCTCTCATTGGAATTTACACAACATCAACTAGGTAGATTATGTATGCATGCATGCATGTGTAAATATGGATGTTATTTATGTGTGGATGTGTATGTTTTGAGTTGTATGTGTGCATGTGTATATGCTTTGTATCTGTACATGTGTATATGCAGTTATTAGATGTAAAATTTTTGGAATGTTTTACATATTTTTACTGTTCCATTAATGGATTGTACTTGTAATTTCCTAACTAGTTGTGTTCTTTCTGTTCCAGTGCCCCAATAACCACAGGCATAAATATGAAGGTGTAATCAGGGTGGAGTATCTGCAGATTTCTCATCAGTTCTGCATAAATATTCTCCTTTTCGCTAATCTTTGATATTATATTGGCATCTGCTGGGCAGCTAATTTCCACTACTGTGCATGTTTTCTTCTCCCTGTCCCATATCATAATATCTGGTCTGTTATGCCTGCATTTTATTGGGATTTTTACTGGAAAATTCCACCAGTACTCTTTCATATTATGTACATGGATGTCTTCCACATAGTTGTAGCTTTTAATGTGTTTATCGGGGCCATCTTTTCTATGGATTGCATATGTATGTATGTATGTATGTATGTTTCTCTTTCTTTTAATTTCAAGTATATTTTTGACCGTTTTTATGTGTGTATGTGCATGTGTGCATATGCATGATTGTGTGTATGTGAGTTAGTAACATATGTTGCAAAATTATGATAGCAATGCAAACATTTAGTTAAAATTGTTTTTATTGATTTCTACCAATTGGAGAGCATCATTAGATGTTTAACTTCCTGTCCTAACTACCAATTATATACAGCTGGATTGGCAGTATCGGTAGAGGGTTGGACGCCATGCTTTGACGCATAGAGTTACGGCCCTTGCCATTCTGAGTTCAAATCCCACCGAGGTTAACTTTGCCTTTCATCCTTACGGGGGTCGATAAAATAAAGTACCAGTAATACACTGGGGTAATTGCTGGCCTTGTGCCAACAAGTAGAAACAATTATTATTATAACCTCCTCCTCCCCCCACATCTACCTCCACCTCTACCTCCATTACCAGTGCTATGATGAAGTTCCTCTTGCAGCTCAGATTACCTAGCATTGCTGTCTGCCTCCAGCCCAATGTCATCTTCAAGAACATTCTTCAGTGTGGTGGTTGGTCTCCCAACTCGTCTGCATGCATTAGGTTTCCAGAAAAGGACTTTCTGCCAGCAGGTTCATTGTGGCAGTTCACTTGTTCTCCAGGTAATGCAAGCCCTCTATGCCTAATGAAGCCGGAAAGGCAAAGGTGAAAGGCGTAGAGCAATTTCTTTGCTATGTGTATTCTCCATGATATGTTCTGGAGTTTCTCAGTATCTGGGTGAATGTGCCAATAATCCTCTTTGTGACTGTTTGACTCAATCTACAGATTGTTTGATGGATCAAATTTGTGACCTAATCTTTGTCTAATCACCTAAAAATTAGGATACAATTTTGATCCCTCTTACAATCTGGAGATATGGTCAATATTGGGCCTTGAAATCTTAGGTAGCGCTTTTGTTCTGTGTATGAACATAAATAAATTATATAATAATAGAATATATATTATATGCTGTATATATATGTATATCCAGTATCTATTATATACTGTGTATATTATATGCAGTATATATATGTATATCCAGTATCTATTATATACTGTGTATATTATATGCAGTATATATATGTATATCCAGTATATATTATATACAGTTATATGCAGTATATGTTCTATACAGTATATATTATATATCATGTATATTATATACCATTGTGGTCTGTTTTCCTTGAGAAATTAGATAACAAATATTGTTCCAGGAAAAGCATACAACATTAAATTATTCCAGAAAAACCAATTCCACATTTGCTCCATTCAAAATAAGTTTAGAATTTAGAATGTAAAACCAATGGCATGCTTAATCCTGTTGATACTAAATGATATGAAAAAAAACTGTAACTGTTTATTTTAAAGTATTTATATTTATCAAAAAGTTTCCATCATAATTATATATAAGAACCTTTGTTAAATTTTGCTCCTAACATCAGCTTAACTCATTTGATACCAAATTCCCTGTAACTGGTCCTGGCTTGATGATACAAAACTGTTTATTTTAAAGTATTTATATTTATCAAAAAGTTTCCATCATAATTATATATAAGAACCTTTGTTAAATTTTGCTCCTAACATCAGCTTAACTCATTTGATACCAAATTCCCTGTAACTGGTCCTGGCTTGATGATACAAAACTGTTTATTTTAAAGCTTTTATATTCATAAAAAAAAAACAACCTTCCATCATAATTATGTGTAAGAATGTTTATGTTCTAAACATCAGTTTAATAACGAGGAAGTTATATTACTAAATCTCTCTAAATTCTTCACATTTTCAAAATTATATGTTAATTACAGACAATGTCTTTCATTTGAAATATGATAAAATAAATATGCTTAACAAACCTTCAAATTATGATAGTACTCATCAAGATCTTCCAACGGCCGACCCTGAAACTTTCCAGGTACTTCCCCAATAGATGGGGGAAGCCCTTTACCAGCTTCAAACTTAGGGTTCGGCTTTAGTTCCATAACATTTTCTTCTTCATCTGAATCTGCATCCTCTGCTTGAGCACGCCGCTCGGCAATTCGACGTTCAATGTCAAACAAGGTTTCCCTCGTGAACAACCGCAAATAACCGGCATTTCCCCTTTCCGCTTCTACATCTCTGTCCGTCTCCATGGCTTCTATCACTACACTCCGTCTTAGCTAGCACCAACCACACTGATTCTAAAAAATGATCCAGTGTAGCATTCCTTGAGGAAATACTGAAAAAAACAACAAAAAAAAAAAAAACAACACATTACTTCTTTATCCATTTAAAAAAAAAGCTTTAGAATAAATTAGAAATAATTAAATTTATAACAAGTTTACAAAGTCACAAATTTGGAAAATGTGGTGTTGTCAATTAAATTGCCCACAATACATGGCTGAAAAGTTCATAGGATGACTATGAAGGAGTGATACTAAAGCTGTGAAATCTTGCATGCATTAATTTTAACTCTTCTTATTAAAAAACTGCATTGTTTCTTTCCAGGGACTATGTTGAAAAATATACCTCATTTGGTCATTTCATGAGAGTATTTTGGTCAGCCTATGAACTTTTCAGCTAACGCTCATGTGTGTGTGTGTGTGTATCATCATCATCAACCTTGTTGATTAACGTATATCTTCCACGCTAGCATGGGTTAGATGGGTTTGTCCCTATTTTATATATATATATACATATGTTGATTTAAAACTGCACTATCCACAAGTGTTTTTTAGCCTTCATATCATGTTCTCCTGTTTTATCTGATGAAAACACAAATATTATTGCATGATGATGTTTGTTTTTGAAATGCGCATAATAAAATACATGGAACTCCTTTAACCATCTTTTGATCTTATATTATATATATATATATATATATATATACGGGGTAACAAATAATAGTTATATGCAGTCCACTTAGGTGTAGTCCAATTATGGTATTCCGGGTAGTGGATGATATCAACGCTTGGCTAAGTTTGACTCAACATTACTACTTCATATAGTAGCTTGTATATTCCTTTCATGCCTGTATATTCTCTTCATTCTCGCAAGCTCCGATGAACTGACTGGTTATAATTTTGTATTGGCGATCGAGTAACGCGAAAACAAGCGGATAGCGATCTCTAGACCTACCAGTTCAGAGAAACAATTGTCAGCTAAGATTAAAAACCTTTTTTGTATAGCAATACGTGTCAATCTTCTTTCCTGATTTATATATATATATATATATCATCATCATCATCATCATCAACGTTTAACGTCCGTGTTCCACGCTTGCATGGGTTTGGACGGGGGTAGTCCCACTTGAGGCAAGAGTGATTGTCTTGCTCGCATAGGACTGTCTGGCAGGTTTTCTACAGTTGGATGCCCTTCCTAACACCAACCACATTTACAGTGTGGGTCTGGGAGGTTTTTACCGTGTTGCCTACACGGCCACATTACAGCGTGGACTGTGTGTTTTTTTGTCGTGACACCTACACGATCTCATTTGTTTCGGCCTGGATGGCGCGGCACCAACATAACTTTACATAGAAGGGGGTGGTGTGGATGGGGTGGGGGGTGGTGGTGGTGGGACGGGGTGTATTTTGTTAGAGATGCCTACTGGCTGGAGTATATATATATAAAAATATATATATATATATATGTATATATATATATATATATATATATATACAAAGGTTGACTGAAAAGTTCATTGGTTGTTTAAGAAGGTTTGATGCTAGAGCTGTGAAATCTTGCATGCATTAATTTTAACTCTTCTTATTAATAACTGCATTGTTTCTTTCCAGGGACTATGATGAAAAATAAACCTCATTTGGTCATTTCATGAGAGTATCTTGGTCAGCCTTTGAACGTTTCAGTTGACCTTCATAGTAAACTGATATTTTATTTTCTTGACTCACAGAAGAATGAAAAGCAAAGTTGATCCTCTCAGGATTTGAACCCAGAACATATGGAGCCAGAAAAAAATGAAAGATATACTACAAGAAAGTATGTTTAGAATGTGGCAACTGAAGTTTGAAATTGAAATATCAGGCTTCACTGTAACATTGACTAAATAGTATAGTCTAATAACGAGGTGTATAAACCTACTGAATGGAAAAAGTTTAATAATTGTTTCTACTTTTGGAACAAGGCCAGTAAATTACTCAGTGCATTACTGGTACTTTATTTTATCGACCCTGTAAGGATGAAAGGCAAAGTAAACCTTGGTGGGATTTTAACTCAGAACATAAAGGCCCATAACTCTATGTGTCAAAGCATGGCGTCTAACCCTCTGCTGATACTGAAATAATAATGATAATGAAATTATTGTGTACAGTGCTCAGGTGCACTACAACTCATCAAAGGTGCATGTATAGAACATAGAATAATTGTTTCTACTTTTGGCACAAGGCCAAAAATTACCTCAGTGAATTACTGGTGCTTTATTTTATCGACCCCGTAAGGATGAAAGGCAAAGTTAACCTCAGTGAGATTTTAACTCAGAACGTAAAGAGCCATGACTCTATGCTGTTAAGCATGGTGTCTGATGTTCTACCAATACTACTAATCCACCAGAATAATGTACAAATGTCAGGAAAGTTAACAGTGTATGAGTCATGCGAGTGTATGGAGGGGAGATATCAGGTGTAGTGTTGGCGATTTTTGGGAAGCATGGAGGTTTTGAAGGATGCAGTATCCCAACAGCTAACAACTGATGCAAATAGTTTGTTCCATACTTCAGCAACTCTGAGCGTGAAAAAATGTTTCCGAACATGGGAGCTGTGCTGTTTTCTGACTTTGTAGGCATACTTACAGATGTTACACACATGGATAGACTATCATATCATCATTTTACGTCCGCTTTTCCCTGCTTGCAAGGGTGGGACGGGAACTGATTCTGGCTTGATTTCTACAGCTGGATGCCCTTCCTAACACCAACCTCATTTACAGTGAGTGCTGGGTGCTCTTTTCCGTGGTGCCTACACGACCACTTTGCAGTGGAATGATAGGGAACCCAGTCCCTATCATCTCATTTCTACAGCTGAGTAAACTGGAGCAACATGAAATAAAGCGTCTTGCTCAAGGAAACAACACATCACCCGGTCTGAGAATTGAACTCACAACCTTTCGATTGCAAGGCCAATGCTCTAACCACTAAGCCATGTGCCTCCACTATATCATTTGTAAAATGTTACAGCAAAGACTAATATTTCTATTCCAGTATACTACAAAGTACTTGATGCTCAACTGATTCTCTCCAATCGTTTGTCCTTAGATCAACAATAAAAACAGTTTCTAACATACATAAAATACCCCAATGAACAGATTTAGTTTAACTTTTATCATCCTGTACCACATAGAACCACATTAGCAAGACATTCTTAAAAACTACAAACCAGCACTATGACTACATCACTTTAAAAATTAAAATATTTACTCTGATACTGCAAATTTTTATAACATTCTATCCATTATTAAAGCTACTAGGCGGTGGATTGGCAGTATCAGTGGAGGGTCGGACGCCATGCTTTCCAGCATAGTTACGTCCCTTTACGATCTGAGTTCAAATCCCGCTGAGGTTGACTTTGCCTTTCATCCTTACTGGGTCGATAAAATAAAGTACCAGTAATGCACTGGGTAATTGCTGGCCTTGTGCCTAAAGTAGAAACAATTATTAAAGCTACTGGAATGGCAGTATTGGTAGAGAGTCGAACACCATGCTTTGCAGCTCAGAGTTACAGTCCTTTATGGTCTGAGTTCAAATCCCGCTGAGGTTAACTTTACCTTTCATCCTTATGGAGTTGATAAAATAACGCACCAGTAATGTACTGGGGGTTGATTTAATCAGCTTTTCCCTCCCCCCCCAAATTACTGGCCTTGTGCCTATACCAGAAATCATTATTAAAGCTACTGTAAACATTTCAATAAGTAAACGACATTAGCAAGATATTCTAGAAAAGTAGAAAACTGCAGTATGACTGCATCACATTAAGATTTGTAGTCATTACTTTCATAATTCAAATTTTCACAACAATCTGTCCTCTAGTAGAAATACTATAAAGATTTGCGTTAATAAACTCGTTTTCAGATATTTTCCCCTAAAATCATTACAGGACGTAAAGGGTTGATAAATAATCATCTATCGAGGATAAACAAATCCGATGAATTAGGAACGGAATCAAAATAAGAGAGAGTGACAGGCTGGAATATATTTAGAAAGTAATACAAACAAAATATTCTCATTGAGAAAGCTGTATCTAAGCAAAGACATTAAATACCCCCACCCTCTCTTTCTCTCTCTCTCTCTCTCTCTCTCTCTTTCTCTCTCTCTCTCATGGCAACTCTGACATCCAATTATGCAGCCTCCCTTACCTAAAATCATTACAATTGCATCTTCTCATCTGTTAATGCTATTTACAAAACACACACACATTAGAATAGCTATAACACACACACTGATATTACAATGGCTATCATACACATACATATATATATATATATATTACAATGGTTCTCATACATACACACACACGCATATATATATTACAATAGCTCTCACACACACACACACAATCATCATCATCATCGTTTAACGTCTATCTTCCACGCTAGCATGGGTTTAGACGGGAATTGTCCCACGTGAGGCAAGATTGGTCGTCTCGCTCCTATGGGACTGTCTGGCGGGTTTTCTACGGCTGGATGCCCTTCCTAACACCAACCACGTTTACAGTGTGGACTGGGAGGTTTTTACCGTGTTACCTACACGGCCACATTACAGCGTGGACTGTCTGGCGGGTTTTCTACGGCTGGATGCCCTTCCTAACACCAACCACGTTTACAGTGTGGACTGGGAGGTTTTTACCGTGTTACCTACACGGCCACATTACAGCGTGGACTGTCTGGCGGGTTTTCTACGGCTGGATGCCCTTCCTAACACCAACCACATTTACAGTGTGGACTGGGAGGTTTTTACCGTGTTACCTACACGGCCACATTACAGCGTGGACTGTCTGGCGGGTTTTCTACGGCTGGATGCCCTTCCTAACACCAACCACATTTACAGTGTGGACTGGGAGGTTTTTACCGTGTTACCTACACGGCCACATTACAGCGTGGACTGTCTGGCGGGTTTTCTACGGCTGGATGCCCTTCCTAACACCAACCACGTTTACAGTGTGGACTGGGAGGTTTTTACCGTGTTACCTACACGGCCACATTACAGCGTGGACTGTCTGGCGGGTTTTCTACGGCTGGATGCCCTTCCTAACACCAACCACGTTTACAGTGTGGACTGGGAGGTTTTTACCGTGTTACCTACACGGCCACATTACAGCGTGGACTGTCTGGCGAGTTTTCTACGGCTGGATGCCCTTCCTAACACCAACCACGTTTACAGTGTGGACTGGGAGGTTTTTACCGTGTTACCTACACAGCCACATTACAGCGTGGACTGTGTGTGTTTTTTCTCGTGACACCTACACGACCTCATTTATTTAGGACTGGATGTTGTGGCACCAACATAACTTTACAGAGAAAGGGGTCGTGTAGATGGGGGTGGGGTAAGGGTAGTGGGATGGGGGTCTATTTTTGGTTAGGAGGAGCCTACTGACTGTAGGTTTCGCTTTGCACTTAGACAAGGCGGGTCTTCTGTATTACTGCGTAGCGCCAAAGATCTCGGTCCAGTGACATTGTCTTGGAGAGGTGTAAGTGTGTAAGGTCGTAATTTATCAAATCGTCCCAGGTTTTTCTGGGTCTGGGTCTGCCTACTCCGTAGCTTCCGTCTATTTTGATCGCCCTGCACTTTTTTATACAGCTGTTGTCTTTCATGCACATCAGGTGACCGTACCAACGTAGTCGTCTCTCGAGTAAACAGCATCTGATCCCTCTTATTCCTAATTTCTCACTTAGTTCATTTATGCTTTGCCGTTCACGTTTATATATATATATATATATATATTACAATAGCTATCACACATCCACATATATTACAATAGCTATCACACACACACATATATATAACAGTAGCTATCACACATCCACATATATTACAATAGCTATCACACACACACATATATATAACAGTAGCTATCACACATCCACATATATTACAATAGCTATCACACACACACATATATATAACAGTAGCTATCACACATCCACATATATTACAATAGCTATCACACACACACATATATATAACAGTAGCTATCACACATCTACATATATATTACAATAGCTATCACAAACACACACAGTCACACATGCACTTACATATATATATACTACATTAGCAGCTATCATACGCACACACATATATATAACAGAAAGGCTATCATACACATACATATATATAATAGAACAGTTGTTATCATATTGTAAATCAATAACCTGAACATTGTAATTCCATCATTCACCTTAATTATATCAATTACAATATCTCTCCACTGATCTGATAAGAATTATTACGCATCTATAACAACTGCTATATATATATATATATATATATATACACATATCCATCTATCTCTCTCTCTATATATATATATACGCATCTATAACAACTGCTATATATATTCTATTCTAGGGCGGGTAAAATTCCTGAGATCCAAAGACGAGTTCTCTCCTGCGGTCTCTGTCCCTCATTATCACTGCCATGTCCCACGTCTCCAACAGACCAGTGTCTGTCCTTAGGGCATCAACATACGTTAACCTTGGTCTTCCTCTTTCAGTGTGTCCATGTAGGGGCTCCCACATGAGCACTGAGTGCAGTGTCAACTCTGGATGTTGGTGAGCATGTCCGGCTAACCTCAGTCTCCTCTGTGTCACTTTTGAGCTGACTTTTGGGAGGCTCCCATACAGCTCTGAGTTTTTCATCCTCAGTGTATACAGATTAATGTTCAGAGACATTCTCAGCATTCTCGTATAGCACCCATCCACCATCTGAGTGAGTTTCTTGGTCAGTGTCCAAGTCTCAGACCCGTACAGCAGCACAGACTCCACTACAGCAACGAAGAGGCGGATTTTCAGGTCTTTATGAAGGTCCGACTTCCACACCGATCTCAAGCTGTGGCACACCGCCCAGGCTTTGCTCTTGCTCTCAACCACATCATCTTCTGTATTCCCAATCTTTGCTCCCAAATACAGGAAGTCCTCAACCAATTCTAGCGGCTTCCCGCCTACATTAGTGATCCCCTCTGCCTTCTAAACATTCTCGACCAGATATTTTGTTTTAGTCTCATTCATTCTCAGCCCCACACTCATCGACACAGTCTCAACCTCTCGCATATCCATATCCATCTATCCCTCTCTCTCTATATATATGATGTATGTATGTATGTAATTGTATCTATATATAAATATAATGTGGGTAATATACTATATGTATATATCATCATCATCATCATCATTTTACGTCCGCTTTTCCCTGCTTGCAAGGGTGGGACGGGAACTGATTCTGGCTTGATTTCTACAGCTGGATGCCCTTCCTAACACCAACCTCATTTACAGTGAGTGCTGGGTGCTTTTTTGCCGTGGCACCTCCACGACCACTTTACAGTGGAATGATAGGGACCCCAGTCCCTATCATCTCATTTCTACAGCTGAGTAAACTGGAGCAACGTGAAATAAAGCGTCTTGCTCAAGGAAACAACACATCACCCGGTCTGAGAATTGAACTCACAACCTTTCGATTGCAAGCCCAATGCTCTAACCACTAAGCCATGCACCTTCATTGTATGTATGTATATATCTATATATATGTATGTGTGTGTATATATAGATATATAGAAATATAGATATGTATATATATTATATATATATATATATTTGTATGTATCATCATCATGGTTTAACGTCCATTTTCCATGCTAGCATGAGTTAGACGGGTTGTCCTATTTGAGGCAAGTCAGGTCAGGTGACCATGTCTTGCTCATACAGAACTGTTTCTAGCTTGGTTACTATGGTTGGATGCTCTTCCTAACAACAACCATATTTACAGTATGTGCTAGGTGCTTTTTGTTATGACACCTACATGACCACTTTACAGTGTGGGCTGGGTGCTTTTTGACGTGGCACCAAAATGACCATTTTACAGTGTGAACTGAGGACTTTGGTGGGAGAGGTGTGTGGGGATTGGGGAGGTAGAGATAGGGGCATGTGTGAGGAGAGGAGTGTTAGGATATAGGTGAGGTTTTAGGACGTTGGAGGCGTATGGAAGGGGGATGGAGGTGAAGGTGGTGCCTACTAGATGTATGCTTCAGCCTGTGCTCATGGGAAGGTAGTTCTTCTGTATTACTGCATAATCCCAGAGATCTTGGTCCAGAGCCATCGCTTTGCAAGTCAGCTTTAATCACCACCTCCCAAGTCTTCCTGGGTCTTTCTACTCCATCAACTTTGAGTGTTCTTGTCATCCTTCATATGCATTACATGTCCATACCAACACAATCTCTTCTTCGGCACACTGCATCTGATCCCTCTTATGCCCAGTTTCTCACTCAGTTCATTTACACTTTGCAGTTCACATATATTACTATTACACATCCATCAGACCATGCAAGCTTTACGTCCTTTTAATCTTCGTAAGTTCTCTGCATACAGTACCCAGGTCTCACTACCATGCAACATTGCTGTTCGTTTACACGCATCATACAGTTTCCCTTTCATTTTGAAGGGAAAACCTTTTGTAGCAAGTAGCAGTAGTAGCTCCCTGGACTTCCTCCATCTTGTTCTTACTCTGGCTCCTGTACTTTCGGAACACCCTCCTCCATTGCTAATTTGGGCACCCAGGTAACAGAAACTGTCAAATATTTCTACAGAGTCCTCTGGGCATTTGAAGGTGTTAGTATTTTGTGGACTCTTGCTTCTTAGTGCACCTGTGCATCGGCTGCATATAAAACCTATCTTGTTTGATAGCTTGCCTGTGATCCCACTGCATCTTTTGTGCACCCCTAGCATGCATTTAGGACATAGGATGGAATTTCTGCCTACTCCTTTCCTGCACACCAAGGAATAGGTGCTCTTTTGTCATGTTTCCTTAAAATAGTTTTTGGTGGATTTTATTGAAGAATATGTAATATGTAAAAAAAATTATGATGAAAAATGATAATCAGCAAACATTTTAATTCTTTTACTGGTTTCAGTTGTGTGTTTGTAAGATACAGTTATATATATATATATATATATATATATATATATGTGTGTATATATCTATACATGTATGTATATATGCGTGGGGACATGGAAATACTTGGTTTGGTGTTCGAGCATGCGGTTAACCCACTGGGAGTGAGAGACCCTTGGTTCTTGTTAGGACATTAGTCTAGACAAAGGAAAACTCTGAAGTAAAACCTGCAACTCAACGGCAGCCAATAATGTTGACCTGTTCTTCTTTTTGGATACCTGTTACCATTGTTTATAGAGTGGGATTGGTCCAATGCAGGCCTTTCTTCACCTAAAAGAGTTTCAAGCTCAGTCATTCAGTCATCATTTAATCATCATCATCATCATCATCAGGTTTAGCGTCTGTGTTCCACGCTTGCGTGGGTTTGGACGGGGGTTTTCCCACTTGAGGCAAGAGTGGTTGTCTTGCTCGCATAGGACTGTCTGGCGGGTTTTCTACAGTTGGATGCCCTTCCTAACACCAACCACATTTACAGTGTGAGGCTGGGAGGTTTTTACCGTGTTGCCTACACGGCCACATTACAGCGTGGACTGTCTGGCGGGTTTTCTGCAGCTGGATGCCCTTCCTAACACCAACCACATTTACAGTGTGGGGCTGGGAGGTTTTTACCATGTTGCCTACACGGCCACATTTACAGCGTGGACTGTGTGTTTTTTTGTCGTGACACCTACATAATAATAATAATAATAATGAAATTATTGTGTAAAGTGCTCAGGTGCACTACAACTCGTCAATATAGTACATAGAATAATACACAAATGTCAGGGAAGTACATGTGTGTATGTGTTAGCTGTAGTGTTGGCGGATCTCGGGAAGCATGGAGGCCTTAAAGGATGCAGTGTCTCGACAGCTAACAACTGATGCAGGTAGTTTGTTCCATGCTTCAGCAATGATTTAAATGACTTTCACCTGTATTGTGTGAGCATGACCTTTTCTTTTTTCTTTTGCTGAAGCATATGCAGAAAGGAATCTAAATCATTGGCAGGGCTAAAAAGTCATGTTCATGCCACCCATATATGAGAAAAGATCAAATGACGGCAATTATCAAAACTGACAATCAGCAATTATATATATTAAGTGGCTATCCTGGTCTGGTTGCGTAAGCTGAGTTTAGGAGGATGGGTGGTCCATGTTTTATTAGCCGAATTTGGAGAGTGAGTATGGTTTAGTTTGGCAGGAGTCATGGGTACAGGTTGGCGTTTGGTTTCGGGCAGGCATGTCAAACACGCAGCCCGCATGCTGCACGCGGCTTTTTACACGCAAACCTGCGACCCACACAAACATTTTTACAGCACGAGCATCTTTTATCTTTGTAATATATAATTAAAAAAAAATAGTTGTAATGTGTACAATTAGTTGCACAATCAGTGACCCTCAGACAACACATGTGACTCATGTGGCCCTCAAACAACACATGTGACCCATGTGGCCCTCAGACAACCATGTGGCCCTCGGGAGACCCTCAGTTTGACATGCCTGGTTTAGGGGGTTTGTTGAGAGTCAGTAGACTGATTGGAGCAATAACGGTATTATTTATGTATATATGTAGAAAGCTTGCAAAACAAGGGGTTAGGAGGATCCTTTAGTTTGTGTCAAAAACACAACAACTTCTCCCCAGCTCCCAATAATGATTGTACGGTTGTTTTTCATTGGCACAGGTTGAACAAGTTGGTTGTCAACGATCATCAAAATGTACGTACCTGGTATGGCACCATTGTAGTTCTGATCTGAATAATCATATACAGTCAGTAGGCCCCTCTTAACCCAATATACACCCCACCCGCACACCCTACTCCATCCTCCCATTTCCGTCAACTGTAAAGTGGTTGTGTAGGTGACACGACAAAAAGCACCCAGTCTACACTGTAAAGTGGTCGTGTAGGAGACACGGTAAAAAGGCTCCCAGTCTACACTGTAAATGTGGTTGGTATTAGGAAGGGCATACAGCCGTAGAAAACCTGACAGAAATAGTTCTGTACAAGCAAGACACGGTCACCCAACTAATCTTGCTTCAAGTGGGACAAACCCGTCCAACCCCTGCTAGTGTTGAAGATGGACGTTAAACGATGATGATGATGATGGGGATGTGTGTAAGAACAATGAAAACAAAACTCAGGTCAGAGATAGGTCGTTAATTAGTTCATTGTTTTATGATCATTTCAGTGGATTGATTGATTGATAATGATTTATATATATGTATGTATGTGTATATATATATATATATATATATATATATATATATATATATATATACAAAAAGCACCCAGCCCACACTGTAAAGTGGTTGTGTAGGTGTCAGGACAAAAAGCATCCAGTCCACACTGTAAAGTGGTTGTGTAGGTGTCAGGACAAAAAGCACCCAGTCCACACTGTAAAGTGATCATGTAGGTGTCAGGACAAAAAGCACCCAGTCTACACTGTGAAGTGATCATGTAGGTGTCAGGACAAAAAGCACCCAGTCTACACTGTGAAGTGATCATGTAGGTGTCAGGACAAAAAGCACCCAGTCCACACTGTAAATGTGTTTGGCATTAGGAAGGGCATCCAGCTGTAGAAACAGTTCTATATGAACAAGAGACGGTCACCTGACCCAACTTGCTTCAAACGGGACAACCTGTCTAACCCATGCTAGCATGGAAGTGGACGTTAAATGATGATGATGATGATATATATATATATCTAGGGTGGGTAAAATTCCTGAGATCCATGAACGAGTTCTCTCCAGCAGTCTCTGTTCTTCATCATCGCCACCATGTCCTGCTTCTCCCAGAGACCAGTGTCTGTCCTTAGGGCATCAATATATGTCAACCTCGGTCTCCCTCTTCTAGTGTGTCCGTGTAGGGGGCTCCCACAGGACCACTTAGTGCAGTGTCAACTCTGAATGTCGGTGAGGATGTCCAGCTAACCCCAGTCTCCTCTGTGTTACTTTCGAGCTGACCTTTGGGAGGCTCTTGTACAGCTCTGAGTTCTTCATCCTCAGTGTATACTGATTAATGTTCAGAGCCATCCTCAGCATTCTCATAGACTATTGTATGTGCCTTGCACTGGAGAAACACCAAGACTCTGGCTTTACTCTGGCACTGGCTCAGAGCAGAAGAGTTAAGGCTAAAAAGATATCAGATGCTGAATTTGCTGATGACATAGTTCTGGTGACAAACACAGTGAAGGAGGCAAAGGAGTTGATGCAGGAGGTGGAGACTGTGTCAACGAGTGTGGGGCTGATATATATACATCATCATCATCACCGTTTTACGTCCGTTCTTCCACACTAGCATGGGTTAGACGGGTTGTCCTGTTGTGGGCAGTGTCTGGTCGGCTGACCATGCCTTGCTCATACAGGAACTGATTTGGCTTGATTTCTACAGCTGGATGCCCTTCCTAACACCAACCTCATTTACAGTGAGTGCTGGGTGCTTTTTCGTGGCGCCTACACGTCCACTTTACAGTGTGGGCTGGGTGCTTTTTTGCCGTGGCACCTCCACGACCACCTTGCAGTGGGAGGGTGTGGGGGCATATTGTCTATATGCTTCAGCTTGTACCCATGGGAGGTCGGGTACTCTGTATTACTGCATGATGCCAGAGGTCACGGTCGTGTGTCATCGCCTTTGAGACATATATACATATATATTTTGTACCTAACTCCGTGTAGTTAGTTATTTGTCTAGTCAATTTCTACAGGCTAAAAGAAATAACTGGATAAATTTTATATGGCTGTACATCGCGGAAGATAGTCTCTTTCATTT
>OZ024754.1:35252711-35277711 GCA_964016885.1 Eledone cirrhosa
GTTAACTTTGCCTTTCATCTTTATGGGGTCGATAAAATAAAGTACCAGTAATGCACTGGGGTAAATGCTGGCCTCGTGCCAAACGTAGAAACAATTATTTTAAATTTTATAAACTTAGAATTTGGTACATCTTAAGTGTAAGTAGTTCAAAGTTTAATTATTTTTAATAACATTTTTGCTTATTTTTCTTGAAAACACACACAAAAAACATATGAGTGTGCAGGAATGTCTGTGTGGTTAAGAGGTTTGTGTTGCATCCTTGTGGTTTTCAGTTCAGTCTTACTGTGTGGGAGCAAGTCTTTGCTTAACCAATACCTTGTGAGTGAAATTTAGTAAATGGAAACTGCACAGAAGTCCACCATCTTGTGTGTATATATATATATATATGTGTGTGTGTGTGTGTGTGAGTATTTGTTCATGTCTATCTGTGTCTGTTTGGATTGATAAAATGAATACTAATGTCAATATACTTGACTAAAACCTTTTAAGACAATGTCCAAGCATAGCCGCAGACTAATAACTGAAACCATTTGAAAAATATGAAGGTATAGCTTATAGCTATATATATAAATATTTTCTACACACACACACAGTATGTTCTGCCCCCATGACAAGAAAGGGTAGAGAGGATGATTTGGCTCTGACAAGCACTTGTCAACATTTTTAGAGCTAGTGCTATGATAATATGCTCCCAATACACACTGGGAAATGGTAGTGTTGGTGCCATGATAAAATACACACAGTACACTCTGTAAAGTGGTAGTGTTGGTGCCATTATAACATTGTCACAGTACACACAGTAAAGTGGGAGTGTTGGTGCCTTGATAAGATTATTCCACTACACACTGTAAAGTGGTAGTGTTGGTGCCATGATAAAATTCACTCAGTACACACTATAAAGTAGTTGGCATTAGGAAGGACATCCAGCTGTAGAAAGTAAGCCAAATATGGGACAATTTTATCATGGTGCCAATACTGCCAGTGATTCCAATTAAAAACAACTGCACAGGGCAGACGTGGACCCCGTAAGCCATAGTAAAGGTAACTCGTCTATGAAAGCAGTGACTCTGATATCAAAACCACTGCATGGGGCAGATGTGGGCCCCATAAGCTGTAGTGAAGGCTACCCGTCTAGGAGAGTAGACACTCCAAATAAAAACTGATACAGGGTGGAGTGAACTCTGAAGTCTGGTGAGACAACCTCTCTAGTGCTGGTGGCATGAGCAATGCGCCCAGTCCAAGCTGTAAAGTGGTTGGTGATAGGAAGGGCATCCAGCCAGTAAAACCCAGCTGAAATTATGAAAAGCACGACCAATATGATTTCCACTAGTTGCTGTGCACAGTAGTGGGGTGGTTAGAGTGGCCATGTGCGAGAACCTCTTGACTGTCATCAAGCTATCACACAACCACTTTCAGGTACATAGAACCTCTAACAAAAGAAGTAACAACAAATATCAAGGGACAAATCTCAGGACTGCCACCCTCAATGTTAGTAACCTGAAAGGCAAATCAGGTGAAATTGTGGAACTGTTAGAGAGAAGAGGATTAGATATATACTGTGTACACGAAGTGAGATGGAAGGGTGCCTCAGCAAGACTAATCACAGGCAAGCAACTCAGATATAAGCTCTAATGGATAAGAAATGACAATGGGGTGGCCGGTGTAGGTATCCTACTAGCTGAGAAATGGATAGATAAGCTGATAGAGGTAGTTGGAGTAAGTGATAAGAATGGTCAACCTTAGATAAACTGTAGGAAATAGACTGGTGACAATCACATTTACCAATGCTCCGCAGTCAGGACTTGGTAAAGAACAAAATGACAGGTTCTATGAGGAACATTTACAGACAACTTCAGGTATTGACGAAAGAGACCTCATTATCCTGGTAGGTGACCTCAATGGATATGTGGGACAGTACCAAGATGGATTCAGTGGAGTTCATGGTAGCTATGGTTATGGCTCAAGGAGGAATGAAGAGGGGCTGAGACTCCTAGAATTTTGTGATGCAAATGAACTAACCATCTGCAACACAAATTTCAGGAAAACAGCCAGCCACCTGACTTCATACAATCAAGTGAACTCACAAGCTAAATTTCTTACTTACTTGTTAGACAACAAGACAAACAGACTGTAATAAATACCAAGGCCTTCCTCAGAGAAGAATGCACCGCCCAAGCACAAGTTAGTTATTAGTGACATCAAAATAAACAGAAGACAGAACAAGACATGCAGGAAGATAGAGGATGTGGAAGCTAAAGGATCTCTCGATTGAATATAGGTTTAGAAAGGCCCTAAATGATCCTCTTGATGAGAGGGATGATGAGCTAGATATATATAATGTAGAGGACAACTGGAAATTCTTATGTGACAACCTTTGGTGAGACTTGCAACTGGAGTAGAGCACCAATCAGACAGAGAGTGATCTGGTGGTGGGACAGCACAGTAGATACAGCCATTAAAGCCAAGAGACAGGCATGAAAAGACTGTAAAAATGGGGGTAGGAGAGACCGGTACCAAGTAGCTAGGAAAGAAGCTAGGTGACTGCTATACACAGCTCAGAGAGAGACTGAAGAAAGTAAATTTACCAATGTCTTGAGATGTGAGGATCAGAGGCGTGAACTGTTCCATATTGCAAGACAGTGTGTTAGTGTGAATCAAGATGTTGGGGGAAAAATGTATTAGAAATGACGCTGGTGCACTTAGCACCACTGATACCTAAAAGAAAGAGGCCTGGAAATGTTACTATGAGAGATTGATGAATGTAGAGAATGAATAGGAGGAAAAAAAACTACCCCCAACTTACTCAAAGGAAGGACCAGTTGATAGTTTTAGGGTCAAAGACACAATCAAGGAGATGAAAAATGATAAAGCTACAGGACCATCAGAAACAGTTGCTGAGATGCTAAAAGCATTGGGAAAGGTAGGAGTCAAAGTAGTTACCCATATATTAAATCAAGTCATACATGATGTCATACCCAATGACTGGCATAGCAGAACAATCATAAATTTGCCAATATCTTGAGATGTAAGGATCAGAGGTATAAAGTTTTCCGTATTGTAAGGCAGTGTGAATCGAGATGTTGTTGGGACAAAATGTGTTTGAAATGACACTGGTGCACTTAGCACACAAAAACAAAATGGTGTAGGACAGAACAAAGGAGAGACAGAAAATAACAAATTAGTCACTGAGGGGATCACTGAATGTGTGACGAAAGAGCTTTGACAGTAAATAAACAACCATCCAGTTATTAAACCAACCAACTGGAAATTTGTAATAAATTGAAGTGAAAACCAACAATGCGTGTGTTTTTATTGGCAACATGACCCTCCCAAAGTATAACAATATCTGTTTCAACACACGTTTTCAGATAAGAAATTTGATCATGATATATATCGGCTAGGTGCCATGTAACCTAGTACAACCTGCTTCATGGTCAGGTGGTCGATGACTAAACTAGTTCCCCCATAGGACCCTAGTCTGGTGAGGAGGGTAAATAGAACCCCAACAGCACAAAAACACAAGAACTGTTAAAAGGGCTGATGAAGAACTCAGACTCAACAGCCATCCACCCCAACTAAGGGTTAAATAGCCTCACCAACCAGCAATTGGCCAAGTATGGTGAGTACGGCTACTCCTCTGAAGACATAATCAAAACCAAACAGAAAGCTGTGGAGGTCAACCAGGGAGGGGTTCTTCCAACTGGAGTGAGAAGGCCCTGTATTGGATTAGATATTAGATAGGTTTGGGGCCCCAAAGCCCACACAACAAAATCCCTACACTAAGGGGCGAAAAGCTCATGTAGTAAAAAATAATAAAGAATTTGAATACATAATTTCAGTTCATTGTTTATCAGGAAAATTACATTTTATAATATTAGGTGTCATAAACAATAGATTTTGTTTAATATTTTACTGTTTTATGTTGCACTATGTTGGGTTTTTGTCTGACAAAACTGGAAGTTTTGACTGGTGGGGTTATTGTCCAGGTGAGAGCATGTGTGGACACACGTATACGTAGGTATTTGTGGACTGTTAAAATAAAGATGCGCATGTGTTGAACATGTGTAAAACATAGACAGTAGATAGATAGGTAGATAGATAAATAGATTGACCAACACATATGTAGATAGACAGACATATGGATAGACAGACAGATGGATAGACAGATGTGTGGATAGAC
The DNA here is from genome assembly GCA_964016885.1 of Eledone cirrhosa. Taxonomy (NCBI): domain Eukaryota; kingdom Metazoa; phylum Mollusca; class Cephalopoda; order Octopoda; family Eledonidae; genus Eledone; species Eledone cirrhosa. The sequence continues at coordinate 35,256,892 of OZ024754.1, forward strand.
AGACAAATGGATAGACAGATGTGTGGATAGACAGACAGATGGATAGACAGATGTGTGGATAGACAGACAGATGGATAGACAGATGTGTGGATAGACAGACAGATGTGTGGATAGACAGACAGATGGATAGACAGATGTGTGGATAGACAGACAGATGGATAGACAGATGTGTGGATAGACAGACAGATGGATAGACAGACAGATTAATAGATAGATAGATACACAGGTAGATAGACAGACAGACAGACTAATAGATATATAGACAGATGGATGGATAGATAGATAGATAGATGGATGGATAGGTAGATAGATAGATAGATAGATAGGTAGATAGATAGGTAGATAGATAGGTAGATAGATAGGTAGATAGATAGGTAGATAGATAGATAGATAAATTTCTTTATTAGCCACAAGGGCACAAAAGAAGGGGACAAATACAAATGGGGAGTTTACATACAGGTATATGAAAATAAAACTATTAATAAAATAACAAATAACAATTGATATCCCCAATAGGGGGGAGGTGTTACACAGGGGTTGTACACACCCCGAACAAATGTACAACCCTCATCTCCAGGAGCACCAAGAGTGAGTACTCCCTTCCTCTCTTCCTCTTTTTCCTCAACCTACAGGCTTATATAGAGAGAAGGCCCAACCACTCGGGCCATCTTTGCCACATTCACCCACCTGTTATAAAATTTGCTGGGGTACAGCACCTCTCTCTCCATCCTGGGGTACAGCACCTCCCTCTCCATCCTGGGGTACAGTACCTCTCTCTCCATCCTGGAGTACAGCACCTCTCTCTCCATCCTGATTCTTCTTCCAAAATGATATTTGAAAAAACGAATCAGTTGTTCACCGGAGAGAAAGGTGTCTGACCTCAGTCCTTTTAACCTTGTCCACCATATAACCTCTTTCACCATAGCCATAACACATAGGAAAACCGCCTCTCCCTCGTTTTTGAAGGAGGGTGGCGGTTTGATCATGACAATGGACTCGGTGGTCAACTAGATTGGTCCCACCCGCGACAATAGTCGTTCTACATAGCCCCACAGGTCAGTAATGCCCGGGCAGTGTACAGATGCGTGCGCGACGGTTTCCTCGTCGCGCACGCATCTCGGACAGATCTTTTTCGAAGGGTCCCTACCTGGGCGCCCGTGTCTGTAGAGCTTGTCTCGAACTGGTAGAGCTCCTCGGTAGCACTGCCAGGCCAGGGACTTTTGGAAGTTGTCCATTGGTCCCGGGCGGAAGGTCCTACCTAACAGACTGGCCAGTTCATCCTCCTCTATGCCTAGAGTTTCTCCGAGCATGTCGTCGCACTTGCTGCGGACCAACCCTCTATAGAATGTCGAAGTGGAGTCTCCACTGATCGCCGGGTCCGTTTGCCAGAGGACTGTGAGCGCCTGAGCACATTCAATGTGCCAGTCGCCCATTTTCCTTGGTCTTTGCTTGACCCAGGACTGCAGCTCGGTCAGCAAGAGGACTCGTGGGAAGGCTCGCCTACGAACGGGGCCCACACAGGTTGTCTGGTGAGGAATATGTGGAGGTGCCGCAGCCTGATCAAAATTTGACCTGGCAGTCCCTCTACAAATTGGTATAAAAATGAAGGTTCACAGTTAGGAATTTCTATAGAAATTTAGGCAGAACTTACCCAGCAAGTTTCACGTGTGTGTCCATCCCAGATATAGATAAATAGAGGGATAGATAGATAGGCAGACAAACAGGCAGACTGATAGATAGATTTCTTTATTTGCCACAAGGGTGCACAAGAAAAGGGGACAAAACAAGGACATATGCCGGGGATTTTACATACAGTCGTATAAAAATATTGAAACAAACAAATTTAACAATCAAAATCCCCAATAGGGAGGGAGGCGTTACAAATGGGTTGTTTAATACCCCGTCGATAGAACAACCCTCAACTTCAGGAGCGTGTTGTGCAAGTGCTCCTTTCTTCCTTTTGCTCTCTTCCTCAACCTACAGGTTTATATACAGAGAAGGCCCAATCACTCGGACCATTTTTGCTACATTCACCCACCTTTCAGTAAATTTACTGGGGTGCAGTGCCTCTCTCTCCACTCTGATTCTCCTTCTAAAGATAGATAGAGTGACAGACAGATATCTTTCTTTATTAGCTACAAGGGCGTACAAGAAATGGGACATTACAAGACACGACGGTGGGGGTTTTACATAAAAATCATATAACTTAATAAATAACAATAAACTATATATAAAATAAAATAACATTTGAAATCCCCAATAGTGGGCGAACGTTACTGCATGGTTGTTTTACACCCTGTAGATAGAACAACCCTCAACACCAGTAGCTATTCCTAGATAGATATGTTTCTTTATTAGCCACAGGGGCACAAAAGAAGGGGACAAATACAAAGGGGGAAGTTTGCATACAATAAAAACGTGTAAAATATTATCACAAATGCAATTTAAAAATTAATCGATTTTCCCCAATAGGGGGAGACATTACATATGGGTAACACATACCCCCGAAAAAAAAATGTGCAACCCTCATCTCCAGGAGATAGATAGACAGACAGACAGATAGATAGGTAAATAGACAGACAGATAGATAGATAAAGACTATAAGCGGTGGTCATTTGAATTACTACTTGAAAAAGAAAAAAAGAAATCACTTGCAGCAGACGTGACAAACGTTATAGGGAAAATGATACGATACACTTAATTCAGTCGATCTAAACAAGTATCCATGTTTCTTTCTCTCTCCCTTTACTTTCTAGTTGACAAACTGCGATTTCAACATGTTGTCAGTTTTCTTTCCTATACATCTACAGATCAATATCTATCTATACATGTTGTATTATTGCCTGCTCTATCTGGTCTAGTGATAGATATCCATTCACAATTTCTCTCTCTCTCTCCCTCTCTCTCTCTCTCTCTCTCTCTCTTTCTCATATATATACATATATATATACCTTTCATTTATATACATATTCTATATTCTATACCTTTCATTTATATACATATTCTATATTCTATACCTTTCATTTATATACACATATATATATAATAGTAATAATAATAAAATTGAAGACTAAAATCCAAAGAGGGCTCGATAAGGAAAATATATATCAAATATATAAGAACCGTAGAGCAAATATTTATTAAAATAACAGATTAAAGTTTAAGCAAAGAATCGCTGCTTTCACCCTTAACGGGATCTTCTGAAACTAACAAAGTCAATCTGTATACAGACGTACAGTAGTATGTATATATATATACATACATGCACTCACATATATATATGTACGTATGGATTCACCGAACATTTATTATAATGCTCGGTGTGTTTGTAATCCCGAATTATGCTGTGCCGTACAGTGTCTAGCAACCATCATTGCTCATTTGTTCAACACTGACAAAGGAACGCTGTACTAGTTTCAAGCTTATTAGCTATCGTCAGCAATGTATACCTTCCTGCCAGATGGTTGAACGTTTCATTTTTTCTGTTTATATATATATATAATATATATATATATATATATATAACAACATTTAATATAGAAATGGTGTCTACAGGACTAGAACTGTTTCATTTGAAGGAAATCATCAGGAAAAGCCTCATTACATATTGTGCTTACCCATGATTGAACCCAGAACTCTCTCTCACACACACACATATATATATATATATATATATGTTTATATATAAATATCTGTAAGTATATATGTATATGTATGTGTATATATATATATATATATATATATATATATATATAATAGTGAATGACATATATATACACATAAATATCCAATGATATAAATCTATACTGATTTGGGGAGACAGGATACATGTTCGAGATTATCTCAATCATGACATCCATAACTTTGAATGTAATATATATATATATATATATATATATATACCCGAAACAAATGAGGTCGTGTAGGTGTCACAAAAAAAAAAAACACACCTACACGAACTGTGTCACGAAAAAAAAACCACACAGTCCACGCTGTAATTTGGCCGTGTAGGTAACACGGTAAAAACCTCCCAGTCCACACTGTAAATGTGGTTGGTGGTAGGAAGGGCATCCAGCCGTAGAAAACCCGCCAGACAGTACTATGCGAGCAAGACAACCAATCTTGCCTCAAGTAGGAAAACTCCCGTCCAAACCCATGCAAGCGTGGAAGATGGACGTTAAACGATGTTGATGATGATATATATATATATACTGTATATATATATACAGCTGTAGAAATGAGATGATAGGGACTGGGGTCCATATCATTCCACTGCAAAGTGGTCGTGCAGGTGCCACGGCAAAAAAGCACCCAGCACTCACTGTAAATGAGGTTGTGGTTAGGAAGGGCATCCAGCTGTAGAAATCAAGCCAGAATCAGTTCCAGTCCCACCCTTGCAAGCAGGGAAAAGTGGACGTAAAATGATGATGATGATGATGATGATGATGATGTATATATATAAGCAAAAGGGATATTTAATTTGTTGGTAATTCAACAAATATAAATGTTTATAACTGATTCAAAGCACTCGACAGATTTTCTGGAGTATAATATTCAATGATATTAAATAAATGGAAACTATATTTATAAAACCATATTTATTCTATTATATATATTTCAAGGGTACCAAAACTTTGGTACACTCTCATCAGATAAAATACAAAGTTTGTTTTATAAATATTGACATATCCAGGAAGAAGATCTTAACGGTTCAAGTTTTTCCTGGATAGTATTTTATCTGATGAGAGCGTACCAAAGTTTTGGTACCCTTGAAATATATATAATAGAATAAATATGGTTTTATAAATATAGTTGATGGGTGAAGAAGTGCCAGGAAATGCCATTTGAAGGAAGACTTGGTAGAGGTATACCACGAAAAAGATGGGCGGAGGTGGTGAGAACAGACCTCAGATTGCTGAAGCTCACAGTGGAGATGACGAAGGACTGTGACAAGTGGAGAGATGCTGGGCTGAATAGGACCCATCCCACCCTTGCAAGCAGGGAAAAGCGGACGTAAAATGATGATGATGATGATGATATATATAACAAAGAGGGTGTGGTAAGATACCAGGTAGACCATAACGCACCAGAGTACTCAATACGTAGGGTAGTAGAGTGGGTAATAGGATCTAGCTGTTGAAACAGCCAGAGCTCAGCTGTTAGGGTCCTGACTCTTTTCCAATATATATATATATAGTATATGATAAAGTTATATCTGTATATATATATATATATATACTGTAAATGTGGTTGGTGTTAGGAAGGGAATCCAGCCGTACAAAACCTGCCAGATAGTCCTATACAAGCGAGACACAGTCACCCGACCAATCTTGCCTCAAGTGGGACAATTCCCGTCTAAACCCATGCTAGCGTGGAAGATAGATGTTAAACGATGATGATGATGATATGTATATATATCTATATCTATATATATATATATACATATCTATTTGGCAGTATCAGTAGAGCATCAGACACCATGCTTTGCAGCATAGAGTTATGGCCCTTTACGTTCTGAGTTAACTTTGTCTTTCATCCTTATGGGGTCGATAAAATAAAGTACCAGTAATGCACTGGGATTAAATGGAGTGACCATGTAACAAACCAGGAAGTCAGGAACCGCACCAACCAGCAGCTAGTCTCTTCTGCCATCTGCAAGCGACGCCTGGGCTGGTTTGGGCACACTTTGAGACTTCCCCCGGAGAGACTGGCGAACCAAGTACCTAAATGGAACCCACAGGGAAGCAGACAGAGAGGGCGACCCAAAATGAACTGGCGCCAGACAGTTGAGAGGGACCTGTGAGCGACAAACAGACAATGGCGGGACGCTGTGCAACTGGCTGCTGACCAAACGCGGTGGAACACTATGATTGCCTCATGCGTCGCAAGACGCGGGAGCTTCTGAGTCTGAGTGAATGCACTGGGGTAATTGCTGGCATTGTGTCAAAAGTAGAAACAAAAAACAAAAAATAAAGAAATCTATCTAGCTATCTCTCTCTATATATAGACAAGTATATTGGTTGAACTCCCTCATATGTATGTCTATACTTGTATGTAAATATATATATATCTTCAATTAATTTGTTAATTAGTCCTTTATGCCCAAGTATTTGTGTTCAGATAAATGGTGCTAAATCGAAACCATTCAATATGGGAGTCGGACTCGACCAAGGGTGTGTAATGTCACCTGTCCTGTTCATTATTTACTTCAACAGGCGGTGGATTGGCAGTATCGGTAGAGGGTTGGACGCCATGCTTTCCAGCAGAGTTATGTCCCTTTACAATCTGAGTTCAAATCCCGCCGAGGTTGACTTTGCCTTTCATCCTTACGGGGTCGATAAAATAGAGTACCAGTAATGCACTGGGATAATTGCTGGCCTTGTGCCTAAAGTAGAAACAATTATTTACTTCAACAGGATTAAACATGTGCAGCTGGGTTGGAAGTGATATCATGACTGGCAGGTGTAAAATCAGTTGGCTGGAATTTGCAGATGACATGGTGTTAATTAACTCGACAGAAGGTGTTCTCCGACTTGCACTTGATGGGATTGATGCTGAGTGCTGCATGGCTTGGAATGAAAATCAGTCCTGCAAAAAGTGAGATGCCTGTTCTCTCAAGGAAGCGTATGCAGTGCACTCTACATGTGAATGTAGTTCCACTGAAGCATGTGGAGTATCTCCAGGCTGTTCAAGTATCTCCAGGCTGTTCATGAGTGATGGAGGGCAGGAGGCTGAATTAAGTGCAAGAATTGCAGGGAGCTGGTGCAGTAATGTGCCAGCTTTGGCATTTAGTAATCAGAAGAGACACACGACCGTGACTTCTGGCGTCACGCAGTAATACAGAGTACCCGACCTCCCATGGGTACAAGCTGAAGCATATAGACAATATGCCCCCACACTCCCCACCGCAAGGTGGTCGTGGAGGTGCCACGGCAAAAAAGCACCCAGCCCACACTGTAAAGTGGACGTGTAGGCGCCACGAAAAAGCACCCAGCACTCACTGTAAATGAGGTTGGTGTTAGGAAGGGTATCCAGCTGTAGAAATCAAGCCAGATCAGTTCCTGTATGAGCAAGGCATGGTCAGCCGACCAGACACTGCCCACAACAGGACAACCCGTCTAACCCATGCTAGCGTGGAAGAACGGACGTAAAACGGTGATGAAGAGAGGTAGGTGTAAAAGCCAAACTTGTTATCTTCAATTCGTTATTCATGCCAACCCTTACCTAGGGTCATGAATCTTGGGTAATGACTGAAAGAATACGGTCGTGAATACAAGCGGCTGGAATGAGGATTCTCCGAAGGTACATTAGTATATTTGCTGTGTCTAAATTGTGTCTAAATCCATACATATACCTACACATATACATAAGTGTGTGTCTAAATATATTTATATACATGGTGTGTCTAAATATATTTATATACACACAATAATTATTTTTTTCTCCCCAAACTACCAAAACACACATCTATTTGTATATGCACTACAAATTATGATATATGATAAACATGTCATGTTTATCATATATCAATTTTTTTTTATATCTTGGTTGATAATAATAGTGTAATATATTATGTTAACTTTCATAGTAAATATTTTTTATCATGTCATAACTTTTTCTCCACATATCACTATTTGACAGATTTCATAGGTCATTTTGCTATAATCCTTTTATAATTATTGAAAGCTATAAATTTAATATGACCTGCTTGGATCAAATTGCATTTTATGACCATTTTAGAGTGCAAAGAGCTAAACTAATCACTACAACTAAATTTGGACTCTCCAATTCAGAAATGCTTCCCCTGCATAAATGCACATGGCTTAGTGGTTAGAGCATTGGCCTTGCAATCGAAAGGTTGTGAGTTCAATTCTCAGACCGGGTGATGTGTTGTTTCCTTGAGCAAGACACTTTATTTCACGTTGCTCCAGTTTACTCAGCTGTAGAAATGAGATGATAGCGACTGGGGTCCAGATCATTCCACTGCAAAGTGGTCGTGTAGGTGCCACGGGAAAAAAAGCACCCAGCACTCACTGTAAAAATGAGGTTGGTGTTAGGAAGGGCATCCAGCTGTAGAAATCAAGCCAAAAATCAGTTCCCGTCCCACCCTTGCAAGCAGGGAAAAAGCGGACGTAAAATGAAATGATGAATGATGATATATGTGAGCATAGTTCAATTAGTGGTTAATAATCTTTTGAAAATGTTAAACATCACAAACTCTCTCTCCTAAGTACTTACTTTCAAGTGTATACCTGTGTATAAAGCGTGTGTGGACCAATGTCCTCAAGATGTGTTAATAAAAGCTGCGCTTAGATAACTAAATAAGGTAAATACTTCTAATCAAATTGTTAAAACTATGACAGAGTGTGAGACTTTTAAAATCGTTGCATGCATGTATTTTTAAATATAGTATGGTAGTTAATTGTTTAAGAGTTAAATTGTTCATTGTTTGAACAATATTTTTGTAATGCATAGACAAATAGCATCAATTGAACATTGTTGTTTTGGTTTGTTGGATTTATGGTGCCAGATAGATGCTACTTTATTATTCCAGTTCTTTGAGCTGAAGAATGTTGGTGCAGCTAAAAAAAGATCTAACTTGAAGGATCACATAGACAACTTGGAGCCTATAACTTTACTAAATGCAGAGTTCAAGAGGTTAGCAAAGAGGTTGGTGCTTGTTATCAATGATTTGGTTGGGGAGGCACAGATGTACATCATCTCAAACTGATCCATCTATGACAACCACCACCACCACCACATGTGATGCATCATAGAGTGGGTAAGTAAGGAACCTGGCAAGTGTGAGGCCTTGATCAACTTAGATAAATGGAAAGTTTTTGATAGCGTCATCCTACTTGGTGGCTTCCCTCAAGATGGTCGGTTTTGACACTGACTTCATGGGACGAATTGCTGCTAAGTACAGCAACAACTGCTCAGTGGTCAGAGTGAATAGCTGCCTATCACGTGCTCAGTTAATCAGAGATGCCTCCTCTAATCTCTCTTATACATAATCACTCTTGAGCCATTACTGTACAGGCTAGAAGCACTGAGAGGCTACCTACATGAATTAGGATGTGAGAGAGCCATGTCAACATATACTTATGATATCACTGTAGTTGATCAAAGACATCGAGGTGTTCAACACCACTCTAAGCAGTCTATATTTGAAACACACATCACAGCATATCAGTAATTAGGGATTACAGCCTCTGAGATTTTGCTGTCAATGAAAATATTAGAGACAGTTTTACCTCAACCAATTTGGAGCCATTTATATATTGCTACAGTTCAGCCAGCCACTTCCCTAATTCACTGTTGTTCAGAGTGGTGGGCTCCAAGATTCCTAATATGCCAGTAAATAACAGGGAGCATTTGATTGTATTGTATGTAAAAGAATATATATACCGTATTTCCCGGCGTCAAAATGCTACTTATTTCCTAAAATAAGTCTCAAAAATCTACCATACGTTCTGAAGGCCGAAGGTTGTTTCTTATTTTGTTTTCAAATTTTTGGTTGTCAAAATTAAGGTGTGTCCTCGAGAACAAAGCATCTTCGGCGCCGGGAAATACGGTGTATATATATGTAGCCAATTTCTTGGACTTTTACACAGGGGATAAAGTTAATAAAGAGAGTGGTGTGTTCATGTGCAGAGATGATATAAGATAGCTAATGGAATAGGGTGAAGACCCTTACAGATAGAAAAAGAAGTTGCCATCGGCCATTGTGAGGAATATATATATATATAAACGTTTGTATATGTATAATAAAGCCAAAACAATGCAGGTATGGACATAGAATAAAGAATGCAAATGCAAAAGATATTGTTGACAATTAATCTTTTACTTTAGATTTATTTAAATGTCCTTAATTTTCGAGATAATATCTCTTCTTCGGAGGGAAGTAAAGTGGTTAAACCAGTGTTCTAAATAGCTTGCCAAGTCATGCTGAGAGGAAACGGTATAGAGTATCTGTTCTATCTCTAATATCAAAGAGTTAAGGTTTAGGTGGATAAAGAGTAGTCTCCCTTTAAAAGGGGTTATATATATACATATGGAGAGAAATAAAGCAAGTATGCTCCGTTGGATGTGCAATGTCAATGTGCGTGAACGACCAAGCATAGACGAGTTGAGAAAGAAACTGGGTATAAGATGGATAAGTTGTGGTGTGCAGGAGAGAAGGCTGAGATGGTATGGACATGTGATGCACATGGAGGATGACCACTGGGTGAAGAAGTGCCAGGAAGTCCCAGTGGAGGGATGATGCAGTAGAGGAAGACCACAAAAAACATGGGCGGAGGTGGTGAGAGCAGACCTCAGATTGCTGAAACTCACCAAGGAAATGACGAAGGACCGTGACGGGTGGAGAGATGCTGTGCTGAATAGGACCTGTTCAACCCTTGCAAGCAGGGAAAAGCGGAAGTAAAATGATGATAATAATGATGATGATGTATGTATAGTCATTCAACCTCAACCTCACCCCCATCACATATACTAATATAAAACTCTCCCAACTCCACTTTTCATTTGGCTGTTGTTGTTGTTGTTGTTGTTGTTGTAATGTCTATTATCTTCCAATAACTGTTACCATGGTGAAAATATTTCAACATGTGGTCATTATGATTCATAAATCATACACACACATATATTTCTAAAGTAAGACATACACACACATATCTAGATACGTGTTTACACACCATACATGGGGTTGGCATTAGGAAGGGTACCTAGCTGTAGAAACCAGGCCAGAAACAGTTCTGTGTGAGCAAGTTCTGACTTATCTCAGAATGGGACAACTTGTCTAACCCATGCTAACGTGGAAAAACTGGATGTTGATAATGAAATATACTAGAGAGAGGGGGGGGGGGAGTGTGTGTGTATGTGTGTGTTTGCTTAGTGGTTATGATGTTTGGTTTACAATCATAATGTTATGAGTTTGATTTCCAGTGGTTCATTGTGTTCTTGAGCAAGACACTTTATTCCATGTTACTCCAGTCCACTGAGTTGTACCTGTAATTCTGTGATTCAGAGGAACAACATTGTCACACAATGTTATGCTGAATCTCCCTTAGAATTATGTTATGGATACATGTGCCCTGTAGAATGCTTAGCCACTAGCACTTTAATTCCATGAGCAGAACTGTATCTTTGGTCAAACGAGTGAGATACTACTCATGAGAGTGGACAGAGTGGACAGAGTGGACAGAGTGGACAGAGTGCCCACTGGTATGTGGTATGTTGGTTAACCTTAACCTTACAAGATTGATCAAGATGAGGGCACAGCAGAACTTTCCTATTTACACTTGTTTCATTATACAGATCAGCAGGGTGATGGATTGGTAGTATCAGTAGAGCTTTGGATACCCTGCTTCTGGCAGAGAGTTACGGCCCTTTATGTTCTGAGTTCAACTCCCGCTGAGGTTATAATATTTCCTGGCACCTCGAGGACAAACCCTAATTTTGACAACCAAAAATTTGAAAAAAAATAATAAACAACCTTCGGCCTCCAGGATGCATGGTAGATTTTTGAGACTTATTTTAGGGCAAAAGAAGCGTCTTCGATGCCGGGAAATATGATAGCTTTGGCTTTTATCCTTACAGGGTCGATAAAATAAAGTACCAGTAATGCACTGGGGTCGATTTAATAAACTTTCCCCTCCCCTCAAAATTTATGGTCTTGTGCCTATAGTAGGAATCATTATATAGATCAGGTAAATCTAAATGCAGGGCTTTGTTCTAAGTACACAACCCAATGTATGATCTACAGCAGGCATGTCAAACATGCGGCCCTTTACAAGCTCACCTGTGGCTCGCACAAAGGTTTTTACAGCGCGAGCATGTTTTATCTTGGTAAAATTAGTTGTAATGTGCACAATTAGTTGTCGACTGTGGCCCTTAGACAACACGTGTGTGACCCATGTGGCCCTTAGACAACACATGTGTGACCCATGTGGCCCTCAGACAACACATGTGTGACCCATGTGGCCCTTAGACAACACATGTGTGACCCATGTGGCCCTTAGACAACACATGCGCGACCCATGCGGCCCTCAGGGGGGAGACACTCAGTTTGACATGCCTGATCTACAGGATAATAATAATCATATTTGACAACCTATAAGACACACATTTTTTCAAAAAAAATGTCCCAGAAAATCCCCCTGCATCTTATAAGTTCAAGGGTCAGTTTGTGTTACTGGCTAGTGGAGTTCTAGTGCTGCAGTGGCCCTTAAATTTAACCCTTTAGCATTTAAACTGACTGTATCCAACCATGCAAATGCTAAAGGTGGCAATCACTTCTACACCAACAATAGCAACTCTTTGCTAAGGTAACGATGTATAACAGAAGTACTTAGTGGTACTTCATATAAAATAACAGAAGTCAGGAAGAAAGTCAACCCTTTACCATTTACATTACTCCATATTTACTATTGTATTTTTACAGTAAAGGCTTTATCTCACATAATATCAAACCTATGATATTTTGATATTATTTATTTTGAGAACATACCTTAACATCAGTTTGAGAGGCTAGTTATGACCGGTTTGAACAGAAAGAGGTGAGATAATTTTAACCAGATATAGCTGGTTTAAATGCTAAAAGGTTAAGTGATGAACTTAACTTGCTCAAATTGAGGTGTGTCTTATAATCCATCAAATATGGTATATAATTATTTATGTTTACTTATGCCAATGATACTGTACACGACCAACCTTTCTCTTTTATGCAGCTTTTTGAACAAGCTAGAAATAATATCAAATTATCCCTCAAATATTGATCATATTATTTAAAACCCTTTTGTTACCATATACCTAATGAAATACACTCTATTCAATGAAGAATTTTAAGGGATTTACTCAAAAGATTGTCTCATTCTTAATCCTTTTATGAGCATATATCTCTAATGAAATACAATCTATTTCACATCAAAGCTATGGTAACCTCCCTAGTGCTAGTGCCACAATATAATGCATCTAGTACACTCTGTAAAGTGGTGGTGTTAGGAAGGGCATCCACTCAGAGAAATCCTTCCCAAACTGGAATGTATCGATCAAAATCTGGTCCTCCGACATATCTTGGAGGACAATAGCTGTGTTTAGGTACCATCTTGACTGAAATGACCTGTCCAACCCATTGCAGCTTGGAAAAATTGATTAAAATGGTGGTGATGATGATGATGATAAAATCAAGGTACACCAAATAAAATGGAAAAAAGAAATTCAACAGACCCCTCCGAAAAACCAACTTATGAAATTTGGACAATAACAGAGAATATAGTTTTAACAAGTCATATGAACTGATCTTGAACATTAAGGTACATGAGTGATAGTCAAATTTTAACAAGTCATATGATTTGGTCTTGAACATTAACCCTTTAACATTTAAACTGATCGTATCCGGGCAGAATTCTCTTACCTCTTTCTGTTTAAACTGGCTATAATTGGCTGCTCATACTTATGTTAAAGAATTGTTCGCAAAATAAATAATATCAAAATCTCAGGGATTCAATATTATGTGAGATAATTATGTGAAATAAAGTGTTTACTGTGAAAATACAATAGTATATATATAGAGCAATGTAAATGCTAAAGGGTTAAGACACATGTGATAGTCAAGTTAGGCCCCTTAGTAATATACTATAAATTGTGGTGTAGAAGCTGAATTTGAAACCATTTGACACAAAACTGCTTGAAATCACCCTAGATTTATTATCATCATCATCATCATCATCATTTTAATGTCTACATTCCCTCCTACCAAGAGTTGGACAACTCTACATAGACTAAGTCAGTACTAAAATGGGGGCTACTGTCTTCTTACTTATGCATGGTCTCATACTCTACTGGGTGCAGAGGAGAGGTTGTCATGTCTTTGATACAACTGAGGGACCTCCAAACCCTTTGTTTGGCAAGTTTTCTATGGCTGGGAGCCCTTTCTATCACCAACCTCTCTACAGAGTGTACTGGGGGCTTTTATTGTGTAGATCACCAACACTAGGGAGGTTGTCATGTCCTTGACATGACTTATTGTATGATACAAACTGTTTAAAGTGTTTATATTTATCTAAAATCCCTCCAACCAGTGCTGGACTTACCTATAAGCTAAATAAGGTGTAGCTTTGGGTTACACACCCTTGGGGGCCTCATTAAAAAAAAAAAAAATTATTTTATCATTAGGTTTTATTCTTTAATACTAAATCATCAACAATCATATATATATATATATATATGAAAGTAATATGACATTAAGTGCTAGAAGTGAATTGTATCCTTGTATACCGAATGTATATACATATATATATCTATATATACATATATATATATATATAGATATAGATATATATATATATATATATATATAATAGGAACAAGTAAGACCCCGACGGCTGAGCTCAAGCCGTTTCGACGGCTAATTCTGTACTCAGGGTGAACCTATACGGTATGTAGCAAAGGCACATAGCCTAGTGGTTATGGCGTTCACAACTTTAAGGCTGTAGGCCAAGCTTTGGGGATGTGGCTAGAATGTCTCAGAAAAGAATTGCTGGACATATTTTACTGGCAAAATCAACCAGCAGGAGACCCAGGGGTAGACCCCGAGCAAGATGGTTGGATAACATACATGAGCTTGGCTGGTCTCGCTTGGGGACCCAGCCGGGTCAGTTGGAGATGGTTGCTTCTGACAGGACCAGCTGGAAGGAGTGTTTGAGGACTCGTAGAAGGCCAACCAAACTTACAGGTTTGAGCTGCAAGTTTCTATTTCATACAATATGTATGAGCTTAACATAGAATTTTTAGCTAATAATCTTAAGGTTGACTTGTATGGCAGATCCTATTGTGTGTAATTTAGGGTACATAAAATTATAGTATGAGCAAATATCACAAACACACTGTATATATATATATATGTAAGCGCCCAGCCCACACTGTAAAGTAGACATGTCGGTGTCATGACAAAAAGTCCCCAGTCCATACTGTAAAGTGGTCGTGTAGGTGTCACGACAAAAAACACCCAGTCCACACTGTAAAGGGGCCGTGTAGGTGTCAGGACAAAAACATCCAGTCCACACGGTAAAGTGGTCGTGTAGGTCTCACGACAAAAAGCACCCAGCCCACACTGTCAAGTGGTCATGTAGTTGTCACAAAAAAGCACCCAGGCCACACTGTATGGTGGTTGTGTAGGAGACACTGTAAAAAGGCTCCCAGGCCACACTGTAAAGTGGTTGTGTAGGTGTCAGGACAAAACGCACCCAGACCACACTGTAAAGTGGTTGTGTAGGTGTCAGGACAAAAAGCACCCAGACCACACTGTAAAGTGGTTGTGTAGGTGTCAGGACAAAAAGCACCCAGTCCACACTGTAAAGTGGTCGTGTAGGTGTCATGACAAAAAGTGCCCAGTCCACACTGTAAAGTGGTCGTGTAGGTGTCATGACAAAAAGCGCCCAGGCTGCACTGTAAAGTAGTTGGCGTTAGGAAGGGCATCCAGCTGTAGAAATCAAGCCAAAATAAATTCTGTATGAGCAAGATAAGATCACTTGACCTAGCATTGCCCACAACAGGACAACTCGTCTAACCCATACTAGCGTAGAAGAATGAACGTGTGATGATGATGATGATGATGATGATGATATATCATAAAATTGTAGGAATCTCAATCACAGAAATAGCTGTAAAACAGCAGTTTTATAGCTATTTATACGTTTCAGATTACTACAATTTTATGAAATTTTACCCACTCGACATATAGGAAAAGTAGGCTTGAAAAAAGAGCAACACGAGAGGAGGGTATCTTCAAATGTATATGGGCCTGTACAGCCACAGCAGATACTGCACCACCATCAGCAGCTGACACAAAACTCTCCAGGTACAGATCCATGGATGCCAATAAAGTGATCTTGACCAAAACACTTCAATACATTCGGGTCGATTTAATTGACTTTCTCCTTCACCAAATTTGTTACCATTGTGCCTAAATCAGTAACCAGAAGTTAACTTTGCCTTTCATCCTTACGGGGTCGATAAAATAAAGTACCAGTAATGCACTGGGATAATTGCTGGCCTTGTGCCCAAAATAGAAACAATTATTAGTAAAATATAAAGGAAAGAGGATTAGTAGACTAGTAAAGCATCAGACAAATTGCAGCATTTGTTTCGGCTATTTACATTCTGAGTTTCTGACTGAGGTTACTTTGCCCTTTTTTCCTCTGGTGTTGATACATTAAAGAACCAGTTAACTACTGGGGTCGATTTAATTGATTTTCCTCTCTGCTTATTAGTAATATATAATATAAATAATTTTGTCGATCGACTTTCGTGAAATCGGACCGAGGAAACAATGTTTCCGTTGGTCTTTCGAATTGCTAATACTAACTATCGGTCGCAACTTCAGGTAGAAGGAGCAACGTGAAATAAAGTGTCTTGCTCAAGGGCATAACGCATCGCCTGGTCCAGGAATCAGACTGACAACTTCACAATTGCCAATCCAATTATCTAACCAATCAGCCACACGCCTTCACAAGATATAAGTAAGATATAAAGATATTAGTTATTCCTACCTTTTGTCTTATATGGTGCCATGCTTAGTTAGTAAATCTCCTTTTTTAAATTGCCACAACTTTAGAACAGTTTCTTGTAATAATCTGCAAAAGAAAATGAAAATCAATATAAGCTTGGAAAGAAAACAGTCAAAACAACAACAACAACACATATATATACGTAAGTATATGTATGTATTTATATATATACGTAAGTATATATATATATACGTATGTATATGTATGTATGTATATATATATATATATACGTATATATATATATACGTATATATATATATATACGTATGTATATATATATATATATACGTATATATATATATATACGTATGTATATATATATATATATATATATATATATATACGTATGTATATATATATATATATATATATATATATACGTATGTATCTATACGTATGTATATATACGTATGTATAGATACATATGTATATATAGATATGTATGTATAAATATGTATGTGTATATATATATGTATATATATATATATATATATATTTATATATATATATTATATATATATATATGTGTGTGTGTGTGTGTGTGTATCCCGAGTTCGATCGCGGGTAACCACAGTAAGTAAGATACTCAATACATAGTAGAGTATATAATGTTTAATATAGAAATGGCTTCTACAGGACTAGAACTGTTTCATTCCAAACACACACACACACACACACACACACATATATATAGTTCAAAATGACAAACAAACAAATGCGGGTGTCAATGGTATATAGTGTTATTAGCTTCATGCTTGTGAGAGTGGAATATATATATATATATATATATATATATATATATATATATATATATATATATATATATATATATATATATATATATATTTATTTAGGTTTGAAGGTTCACCACTGGATAGAGCTGGTCATTCCGTATCGTCAATCTTGATGTAATAATGTGGAGAGTACTCAACGTAAAGCAGCTCAACCGTCTTCGTTTGTGTAGTTGGTGGTGCGAGTACGGAGTTAAATATTATAATAAAATAACAGGAGGCTGGACTTGTGTAAATCCTTGAAAGGTTTATTATACTATGATCATTTCAATGATCGGGTTCCGTATGAATCCGGTGATATCATCAGGTATTCGAAATATAATAAATGCATGTAACAGATAAAATCCACGGGGCTGAAAATCATAGACCCGAGGACAACCGACCATCTAGCATCTTCCACTTTAGCCGGTCGCCCTCAAGAGCTGGCCATTTGGTCTACTTAAGGCTATCTGGTGAGGGGGCTAAAGCTCATAATGTGCTACTAACCTCCCGGTCAAAGAGAAAAAAAAAAAAGACAGAAAGAAAGAAGAAAAGTCAGCATTAATGACATGCTACAATCAAGGCGGTGGATTGTCAATATCGGTAGAGGGTCGGACGCCATGCTTTCCAGCATAGTTACGTCCCTTTACGATCTGAGTTCAAATCCCGCCGAGGTTGACTTTGCCTTTCATCCTTACGGGGCCGATAAAATAAAGTACCAGTAATGCACTGGGTAATTGCTGGCCTTGTGCCTAAAGTAGAAACAATTAATGACATGCTACAATCAGGCTAGGAATTGCCGCGGAAAAAAAAAATATATATATATATACTTACATCGTTTTTGTATTTGTTTTGCAAGATTTCTTATCTGAAAACGTGTGTTGAAACAGATATTGTTATATTTCAGGAGGGCCATGTTCCCAATAAAAACACACGCACCTGTTGGTTTTCACTTCAATTTATTACAAATTTACAGTTGGTTTAATAACCGGATGGTTGTTTATTTACTGTCAAAGCTCTTTCGTCACACATTCTGTGATCCCCTCAGTGACTAATTTGTTATTTTGTGTCTCTCCTTTGTTCTGTCCTACACCATTTTGTTTTTGTCTGTTGTGTGCTGTGTACTTTGGTTGCGCCTGCATTATATTCGTGTGTGTATGTGTATTTATTTATTTATCACTAGTTGGTTGCTTGTTCTGTTTGTGTGTGTGTCTGGTTTGTTTTATTAGTTTTATTTGGTTTTTGTGTGTCTCTGAATATCTTGTTCTTAATTTCTAGTTGTGATGTTGTTGCTATTCCACTCATGGTTTCTGTTTAATAATGGTCGGAGTTCGTTTATGTTCGTTGCTTCTGTAATTGGTCAGAGTATTGCGCCTTTTCTCTATGTGTATATAATTTTTATTTACATGTTCTCTAGTGTGTTCCCATGTTCCATTTTGGCATGTTGGTGAAGTACTGAAGAGTTCTCGCCAGTCTTTATTTATCCTTTCTCCTTTGCTACGGGCTGTCTATGTAAGTTGTGTTCTTATTCCTACACTACCCCTCCGTACAGCTGATACTATATACTACGTTCATAGTTTTACAGTTACTATGTGGGCTTAATTTACAGACTATGCATTTCGTATCAGTGCAGGTTTTTTTGTAAAAAGGATATATATATATAGTAATAATAATAAATTTGAAGACTAAAATCCAAAGAGGGCTCGATAAGGATAAATATATATCAAATATATAAGAACCGTAGAGAAAATATCTATTAAAATAACATTAAAGTTTAAGCAAAGAATCGCTACTTTCACCCTTAACGGGATCTTCAGAAGATCCCGTTAAGGGTGAAAGCAGCGATTCTTTGCTTCAACTTTTATCTGTTATTAAATATATATATATATATATATATATATATATATATATATATATATATATAGGGGGAGGGGCTTATGTATATATACTGTACATCTGAGTTCAAATGCCGTCAAGGTTAACTTTACCTTTCTTTCTTACAGGGTCGATAAAATAAAGTACCAGTAATGCACTGGGATAATTGCTGGCCTTGTGCCAAAAGTAGAAACAATTATTATTATTAGCTCACGCCTTTTTATCACCAATACGAGACTAAGAAAGAAATGATCATACTAACATATTTAGAGTCAATAGAAAATGTGTGTAGTAAAATCCAAAACGCAGGTATATTGAAACAAATTACTGGAGGTGCTTAAGCCCTCAAAACCCCTTAGCGCCGGAAGGCTTGATATATATGTATTTGTGCCAAAAGTAGAAACAATTATATATATATATATAAAAACCACAGACCCTCCATTTCAACTCTACTTTTGAAAAGTAAAAGAACTGCGAAACCGGTAAAGGAACCAAATAAATATATATATTTTTTTAAAAATAAGACTCCAGTTGCATTTTCGATTTCATCTTTTTTTCTTTATACTTTCACTCGTGTTGGACACCTCGGTTATTTTTCATTTTGTAAAAAAAAAGCTCACTTTCTAATATATATATATATGTATATATATATATATGTATATATATATATATGTATATATATATGCGTGTGGCTAAACAAATATATATATTTATATATATATATATATATATATATATATATATATAAACAATTACTCGTGTGTGCGTGTGTGCGTGTGTGCGTGTGTGCGTGTGTGCGTGCGCGCGTGTGTGTGCGTGCTTGCGCGCGCGCGTGTGTGTGTGTGTTTGTGCGTGTTTGCGCGTGGTAATAACCAAAGTGTTCTTATTTTCTGGAAGCCTTGGTCACTTGGCACCAAACATGACAAATATTTGTGTTTGTATTCTGGAGAAACGGTTCTTTAAATGGGACGACAGAAAGAGATCAGGACGGAACAAACCAGGAAGAGACCAGGCCAGGAACACACCAAAACCAGGAACACACCAGAACCAGGAACACACCAGAACCAGGAACACACCAGGTCAGGAACACACCAGGTCATATACACACCAGGCCAGGAACACACCAGAACTAGGACAGGATCATAGTAGCAAGAGGAGTGAAGTTTATTGTTGTTTATGTATGTGTATATTTTCATTCTGGTGATTGGGTCTAGTTACTGTATGTATTGATTAGAACAGCTGTCACTATGAAATGTTTCCCCCCCTCTCTCACGTGTTCTGGGTGTGGTATCAATATGACACCTGTTATAATATGTAGAGAATACCAGTACTAACAGTAGTTTTCAACTATCACACATCAAAATCCTTCTTCTGGTAATAGATGTGGAGGTTATAGATAGTAGAGTATTCAAATCTATCAGTGCAAGGTGAGGTTTAAGGGTCAGTCGTGGTCCCGGCAGACAGGATGGATTACATATAATATATTTGTTTCTACTTTAGGCACAAGGCCAGCAATTACTCAGTTCATTACTGGTACTTTATTTTATCGACCCCGTAAGGATGAAAGGCAAAGTCAACCTCGGCGGGATTTGAACTCAGATCGT
>OZ024754.1:35285211-35290211 GCA_964016885.1 Eledone cirrhosa
CTACCTATCTACCTACCTACCTATCTCCTTACCTCCTTACCTACTTATCTACCTATGTACCTACCTACCTACCTACCTACCTATCTACCTACCTATCTCCTTACCTACTTATCTACCTATCTACCTACCTAGCTATCTCCTTACCTACTTATCTACCTATCTACCTACCTACCTAGCTACCTATTTACCTACCTACCTATTAATTAACCTATATATCTCCATACTTACCCGCCTACCTACCTATTAATTAACCTATATATCTCCATACTTACCCGCCTACCTACCTATCTATATTTCTGCACAAATACAAATGGTGGTGGAGTCGTTTTATACACGAGTAGATGTTTACAAAAAATTGTAAATAGCAGGATTGTAAATACACTCAGTGGAGTCTTTTACACAAAATGCTAAACATTCAGTGGTTTTACATTCTCTAACTTTACAAATACATTTACATAGACATGGCTCACACCTGTCGACTCTCCCCGTCCGACGGGGAGATCTCCCACCTAGCTTGAGGGTGGGTGAGAGATGTCTTCTCTTGTGAAAATGGGTATAGCTTTCATTAGTGGTTAATAAAGAAAGCATTATTGGCAGTATCGGTAGAGGGTCGGACGCCATGCTTTGAAGCATAGAGTTACCTCCCTGTATGATCTGAGTTCAAATCCCGCCGAGGTTAAACTTTGCCTTTCATCCTTACGGGGGTCGATAAAATAAAGTACCAGTAATGCACTGGGTAATTGCTGGCCTTGTGCCAAAAGTAGAAACAATTATATAAAATCTACCCATTTTGCCTCATTTCTCCCCGTTTTGGGGGCTCCCTTTTTTTCATGGTACTCCCCGTTTAGGTTTCTAGAGGTTGGCAGGTCTGCATAGTGTACTGGCAGGTCTACATAGTGTACTGGCAGGTCTACATAGTGTACTGGCAGGTCTATATGACTGTACTGTGGGGTGATATACACAACAACGTAAATAGAAAACAATTGGCAGATTATTAACATCTCGTGAAAAAACAAACCTTATTTAGTAAGAAAAAAAAAGGGGGAAACAAAAGAAAAGAAAGACTAAGGAAACAGAAAAAAAAGAGAGAAAGAAAGAAGAAAGAGAACGGGAAAGGGAGGGGATGGCAAGAGCTCTGGTGTCGCAGAAGAGAGGGGGTGAGTGGGTGGGTGATTGGTGTTTGGGCCTAGGGCAAGGGGCAGGAGTGCTGCGCCCAAATGTAATATATTCCTGTCTTTTTTTTTATAGCTTTAGAAACAGTAGGTGGGGGTTTTATACTCAAGTCATATTTTATACACAATATTAAATACAGCAAATCAACAAAAACATCTTCTTCATTGACTTAAAGAGAAAGAAATACGATAGTTAAATTACTTTCGAACTACCTACTGGTCTTACCCATTCCCCGAGATAGAACTCTATGAGAGAGAGAGAGATAGAGCAAGGGATATATATATATATATATATATCTATATCAATGATATTAATAAATGGAAACTATATTTATAAAACCATATTTATTTTATTATATATATTTCAAGGGTACCAAAATTTTGGTTCGCTCTCATCAGATAAAATACAAAATTTGTTTTATAAATGGTGACATACCCAAGAAACCAGACCTTATCGGTTCAGGTTCAGGTTTGGTTTCTTGGGTATGTCACCATTTATAAAACAAATTTTGTATTTTATCTGATGAGAGCGTGCCAAAATTTTGGTACCCTTGAAATATATATAATAAAATAAATATGGTTTTATAAATATAGTTTCCATTTATTAATATCATTAATATTATGCTCCAGAAAACTTGTAGAGTGCTTCGAATCTGTTATAAATAAATTTGTTGAATAACCAACAAATTAAATATCTCTCTGCTTTATATATATATATATATATATATATATATATATATATATATATATATATATATATATAAAGACTATCTCACTATATATATATATTACTTGCCTATTTATGAACACACCTGTCTACTTGTTTACTGAGTTAGTATCTACCTATTTGCCTCCTTGTGTGTGTTCTGTGTATCTAGGGCCTATGAGAGAGGGGTCCACCCGGTACTTTATTCCGGGCCCTAAAAGCTAAGAAGGCCTCACAGCAACCATGCAACATCCATCTTGTACCGCCTTGCAATATTTCTCTTGGAGGCCCTGTGTGTATCCACCAGTCTATCTACTTATCAAATAATCACATCTGTCTATCTATCTGTCTGTTTGCTTGTCTGTCTGTCTTTTGCCTGCCTGCTTGCCTGCCTGCCTGTCTGTCTGTGTCTGTCTGTGTATGTCTGTCCGTTTGTCTGTCTTATCTATCAGGTAACCGGCTAGCTAGTCTATGTATGTATGAATGTATGTAGGTGTGTAGGTGCGTATGTATGTATGTATGTATGTATGTATGTATGTATGTATGTATGTATGTATGTAGGTGTGTATGCATGCATGCATGCATACTTACATACATGCATGTATGCATGCATGCATACTTACATACATACATCCATGTATGTATGTATGTATGTATGTATGTATGTATGTATGTATGTATGTATGTATGTATGTATGTATGTATGTATGTATGTCATCTCTCCCGGTGATTTTGGATGGCCATTGACTCTTAAGAGCTCCTTTGCCCTTTGTCAAGGCAGAATTCTAGGAGAAGGAAAACTCTGATATAACACCTGCAACCCTGATGGTATCCAATGATGTTGACTTGTTCTTCTTTTTGGTAAATAGCATCTTGGTTAAGAGAGTGGGACTGGCTTTGTGCAGTGCCTTTGCTCACTATAAAAGCTTCACGGCACAGGCATTGCTTTATATCTGGAGATCTCTCTGCACTTGTCCTCACATGGGCCCAGCACTATGTGTCAATAATTGTCCTACCATGGGCCTAGCACTATGTGTCAATGATTGTCACAGGTGTAGTGTTTGTACCAGAGGTTTCAAGTCGCTGGCTGGACTAAAAAGTCACACTCGTTCAGCGCTTCGGTAGGGGTTATCCTACATGGATGTAAAGTAGTGGCCGTACTCGAAAACGAGTTGGCAGCCACCATGTATGTATGTATGTATGTATGTATGTATGTATGTATGTATGTGTATATATGGTCAGGTCACCAGTTGGTGCTACTGGTAACATGTATCCCAGTACAACCTGTCCCATGGTCGGGTCGTTAGCGACTAAACTGGCAAACCCACCAAGGTTTCTTGGTGAGGAGGGTGACTTTGGACATCCTGCAAGACTAAAAACAAAACCTGTCAAAGGGCAAAGGAGCTCTTAAGAGTCAATGGCCATCCAAAATCACCGGGAGAGATGACCCCTTAGCCTTTGTCAAGGCAGAATTCTAGGAGAAGGAAAACTCTGATATAACACCTGCAACCCTGATGGTATCCAATGATGTTGACTTGTTCTTCTTTTTGGTAAATATCATCTTGGTTAAGAGAGTGGGACTGGCTTTGTGCAGTGCCTTTGCTCACTATAAAAGCTTCACGGCACAGGCATTGCTTTATATCTGGAGATATCTCTGCACTTGTCGTCACATGGTACCATGGGCCCAGCACTATGTGTCAATAATTGTCACAAGTGTAGTGTTTGTACCAGAGTTTTCAAGTCGCTGGCTGGACTAAAATGTCACACTTGTTCAGCGCTTCGGTAGGGGTTCTCCTACATGGATATAAAGTAGTGGCCGTACTCGAAAACGAGTTGGCAGCCACCATGTATGTATGTATGTATGTATGTATGTATGTATGTATGTATGTATGTATGTATGTATATGTATGTATGTATGCATGCATGCATGTATATATGTATCTATGTATGTATGCATATATGCATGTATGTATGCATGTATGTAAGCATGCATGTATGCATGTATGCATGCATGCATGCATGCATGTATGTATTTACTGGCTATTGGTATCTATCTCACAACTGTGACTATTGTATTTCCTTACGTATCTACCGCACAACTGAGGCTGTTGTATATACTTAACTATCTAGCTACTAACTTACTCTTTACATACCAATATAGTCATCTACAAATCTAGCTACTAACTTACTCTTTACATACCAATATAGTCATCTACAAATCTAGCTACTAACTTACTCTTTACATACCAATATAGTCATCTACAAATCTAGCTACTAACTTACTCTTTACATACCAATAGAGTCATCTACAAATCTAGCTACTAACTTACTCTTTACATACCAATATAGTCAACTACAAATCTAGCTACTAACTTACTCTTTACATACCAATAGAGTCATCTACAAATCTAGCTACTAACTTACTCTTTACATACCAATATAGTCATCTACAAATCTAGCTACTAACTTACCCTTTACATACCAATAGAGTCATCTACAAATCTAGCTACTAACTTACTCTTTACATACCAATAGAGTCATCTACAAATCTAGCTACTAACTTACTCTTTACATACCAATAGAGTCATCTACAAATCTAGCTACTAACTTACTCTTTACATACCAATAGAGTCATCTACAAATCTAGTTACTAACTTACTCTTTACATACCAATATAGTCATCTACAATTCAAGATACTAACCAGTAGCGGAGCTAGAAAAGGGCGAGAGGGGCAGTTCGCACCGGGTGACACTTTTATGGGGGCGGCACGTTTTTGGGTGTGCTGTAGGATATAAGAGTTCTTTTAATGCCGCAGCATAATATTATTGAGAATGAGAGGGGAAAGGAAGGCTCTGGGCCTAGGGCGAAGCGGTGCTGGTACAGGGCGTGAACTGGCAAATTAATAACTATTATGTTTGGTTATTAGTATAGAGATCTTCCTCTGACAGGGGCCGATGCAACTATTAAGGCCGCTTAGGGCGCTAATCTCAGAGAAGAGCATCTTTAAACATCACAGGATCAGTTTTATATCTAAAAAAAAACATATAATTAAATCTATCAATAAATTATTCGATTAATATATTTGCCGCCGCGTAGCAGCGTTGTGGAATTATCCAAAGTG
>OZ024754.1:35305211-35307711 GCA_964016885.1 Eledone cirrhosa
ACACAGCAATAGTAGCACAACTAGTGCAGGGTACAATAGATAGTAACAGTGGTTGTGGTGCTGATAATTATATATATATGTGTGTGTGTGTGTGTGTGTGTGTGTGTGTGTGTGTGTGTGTGTGTGTGTGTGTGTGAGTGTGTGAGTGTGTGAGTGTGTTTGTATGTATGTAGGTGTGTATGTATTTACATGTGTATGTGTGTATGTGTGTGTGTGTGTAGGTGTGTTTGTATGTATGTAGGTGTGTATGTATTTACATGTGTATGTGTGTGTGTGTGTGTAGGTGTGTTTGTATGTATGTAGGTGTGTAAGTATGTATTTACATGTGTATGTATGTATGTGTGTGTGTGTGTGTGTGTGTAGGTGTGTTTGTATGTATGTAGGTGTGTAAGTATGTATTTACATGTGTATGTATGTGTGTGTGTGTGTGTGTGTGTGTGTAGGTGTGTTTGTATGTATGTAGGTGTGTAAGTATGTGTTTACATGTGTAAGTAAGTGTGTATGTGTGTGTATGTATGTATGAAGGTATGTATGTATGTGTGTATGTAGGTGTATAGTTAGGTGTGTATGTAGGTATGTATGTATGTATGTAGGTGTGTAAGTATGTGTGTATGTGTGTGTATGTATGTACTATGTATGTATGAAGGTATGTATGTGTGTATGTATGAAGGTATGTATGTGTGTATGTAGGTGTATATGTAGGTGTGTATGTAGGTGTGTAAGTATGTAGGTGTGTAGGTATGTATGTATGTAGGTATGTATGTATGTATGTGTGTGTGTATGTATGAAGGTATGTATGTGTGTGTATGTATGTATGTGTGTGTGTATGTAGGTGTATATGTAGGTGTGTATGTAGGCTTGTGTGTATGTAGCTGTGTATGTATGTAGGTGTGTATGTATGTGTGTATGTAGCTGTGTATATATGTATGTAGGTGTGTATGTAGGTGTGTATGTATGTAGGTATGTGTGTATGTATTTAGTTTTGTGTGTATGTAGGTGTGTAATATGTAGTCTTGTGTGTATGTAGGTGTGTATGTATGTATGTAGTCTTGTGTGTATGTACATATGGGCAATACATTTTAGTTTAGTATACAAAAATCCTGTTCATGTATGTTTAAACACACACGAGAGAGAGAGAGAGAGGGGGGAGAGAGGGAGAGAGAGGGGAGAGAGAGATGGCGAGAGAGAGGCGAGAGAGAGGGGAGGGAGAGAGATGGCGAGAGAGAGGGGAGGGAGAGAGATGGCGAGAGAGAGGGGGAGAGATAGAGATGGTGAGAGAGAAGGGGAGAGAGAGAGAGAGAGAGAGAGGGAGATAGAGGGAGAGAGAGAACAAAGTAATATTATCGTAATCATCAGTAGAATTAGTATTAGTAATAATAATAGTAGTAGTAGTAGTATTATTATTATTATTAGTAGTAGTAGTATTAGTAGTAGTAGTAGTAGCATCATTACATCAGCAGCAGTCGATAGGTAAACGACGACAACAACAACAACAGCAGCAGTAGGAACAACAATAACAACAACAACAACAACTACAAGTGTATGAACAGCAACAATAACGTCAACAGCAGCAACAGTATCAATAGCTGCTGCAGCAGCAACGGCAGCAGTAACAGCAGCAGTAGCAGCAGCAGCAATAGAAGCAGTATGAATAGAAATAGCAACAATAACAACAACAACAGTAACAATAGCGACAATACGAATAGCAACAACAACAACAGCAATACTACGAACAACAGTAGTATGAACAACAGCAGCAGTATTTTTAACAACAACAACAGCAACGCAACAGCATAATTAACAACAACAACAACAACAACAATAGCAACACCAACAGTGACAACAACAGCAACTGTAGTAGCAACAGCAACACCAACAGCAACATTAACAACAGCAACAGCAACAACAGTGACAACAACAATTGCCACAGCAGTTACAACAGCAACAACAACAACAACAGCAACAACAGTAGTAGCAACAACAAGAGCAACAGTAGCATTAATAACAAGAGCAACCGCAGCAACAGCAACAACAGCAGTGACAACAACAGCAACAGCAGTGACAACAACAACACCAACAGCAGCATTAACAACAGCAACAGCAACAACAGTGACAACAACAATTGCCACAGCAGTTACAACAACAACAACAACAGCAACAACAGTAGTAGCAACAACAAGAGCAACAGCAGCATTAATAACAAGAGCAACCGCAGCAACAGCAACAACAGCAACAGCAGTGGCAACAACAGCAACAACAGCAGTGACAACAACAGCAACAACAGCAACAGCAGTGACAACAACAACACCAACAGCAGCAACAGCAACAACAGTGACAACAACAATTGCCACAGCAGTTACAACAACAACAACAACAACACCACCAACAGCAGCATTAATAACAAGAACAACCACAGCAACAGCAGTGACAACAACAACAACAACACCAACAGTAGTAGCAACAACCACAGCAACAGCAGTGACAACAACAACAACAACAC
>OZ024754.1:35310211-35320211 GCA_964016885.1 Eledone cirrhosa
ATAAATAATATATATATATAATATATATACCTATAAATAATATATATACCTATAAATACCTATAAATAATATATAATATATATACATATAAATAATATAGATATAATATATATACATATAAATAATATATAATATATATACATATAAATAATATATATAAATATAAATAATATATAATATATATACATATAAATAATATATATATATAATATATATATATAAATAATATATATATAATATATATACATATAAATAATATATAAAATATATACATATAAATAATATATATATAATATATATACATATAAATAATATATATATAATATATATATGCATATAAATAATATATATATAATATATATATGCATATAAATATATATATATACATATACAATATATATATATACATATACAATATATATATATATATATATACAATATATATATATATATATATATGAAAACAGGGAGAAAGAGACGATTATTAGTAAGAAACAAATTTTTTTTTTGTTTTTTATTTCTCTCTCTTTTTTTCTGGGTTAGAAAATGATTAAAACGAAATGTTTTACTTTGTGTGAAGTGTTAAGGTATTAGTTGATTTATTTATTATTTAACAATGGCATTTATTTATTTATTTATCTATTTATATATTTAATAATTGTCTATTACCGGTTTCAGCATTTTTATGCATTATCAAATGATAGTGAAATGAATTAGTGTGGTGTCGCACATGTTAAAGAGAAGGTGCAGAAAGAATAATGTTATTTATATATATATATATATATTGAGAGAGTGGGGGAGGGCAGGGGGCAGAATCAACCCCAGTATTAAACTGGTACTGTATTTATCTACCTCGAAAGGACGAAAGATATAGTTGACCCCGGGGCGTGATATCAACTCAGAGTGCAGTATTAATTGTTTCTACTTTTGGCACAAGGCCAGCAATTATCCCAGTGTATTACTGGTACTTTATTTTATCGACCCTGTAAGGATGAAAGGCAAAGTTAACCTCGGCGGCAGTATTAATACTAGAAAGACATACAACGACTTTACCAACTCGCTGCCTTGTAAGTATAATCTGGCCATAAAGAATTCCTGGCCAGATTCTTTGCCAATCAAATCGGAATTAATTCTGTAAACGTAGTATTGGAATAAAGTACAGAACACATTCGTATCGATGTCCTTATGAAAAATAACACACAGCAACACACACACACACATATATATATAATGCACACACACACACACACATATATATAATGCACGCACACACATATACACTCACGCACATATATAATGCACACACACACATATATATAATGCACACACACAGTTATATATACATATATATATATATATATATATATATATATATATATATATATATGATCCTACAACAATAGCAGATGTGTGTGTGTGTGTGTGTATGATCCCACAACTATAGCAAGTATGTGTGTGTGTGTGTGTGTGTGTGTGTCTGTGTATGATCCCACAACTATAGCAGATATGTGTGTGTGTGTATGTGTGTGTGTGTATGATCCCACAACTATAGCAGATATGTGTGTCTGTGTGTGTATATGTGTGTGTATGTGTGTGTGTGTGTATGTGTGTGTGTATGTGTGTGTGTATGTGTATGTGTGTGTATGATCCCACAACTATAGCAGATATGTGTGTGTGTGTATGTGTGTGTGTATGATCCCACAACTATAGTAGATATGTGTGTGTGTGTATATGTGTATATATTATATATGATCCAACAAAAAAAGCAGATGTGTGTATGTGTGTGTGTGTGTGTGTGCGTGTATTTGTGTATATATTATATATGATCCAACAAAAACAGCAGATGTGTGTGTGTGTGTGTGTGTGTGTGTGATCCCACAACTATAGCAGATGTGTGTGTGTGTGTGTGTGATCCCACAACTATAGCAGATATGTGTGTACATGTATGAATGTGGAACAGAAGGAGACGTGGCAATGGATTTGTTTAGCAGCAGCAGCAGCAGCGATATTTCTGTCTCAGCTGGAGCCATGTTGAAAGTGTTGTTGGCGTTATGTTGTCTTCTGAAATAGCTTTCAAAAAATATGGTGGCCAACGCGTGGACCCCCATTTGCTGACAATAGTGAGAGATGGGGGAGAGACTGGAGAGGCAGATGCAGTGACAGTGTTCGGACTTGGTCTATATATATGTATATGTATACAAGAGAGAGAGAGAGAGAGAGAGTTATCTGTTTGTCAATGAAAGAGATATAAACATTCACATGGAAAGCCTTGATAGACTTAAATGCTTTGACGCATAGAGTTACGGCCCTTGCCATTCTGAGTTCAACTCCAGCCGAGGTTAACTTTGCCTTTCATCCTTGCGGGGTCGATAAAATAAAGTACCAGTAATGCACTAGGGTAATTGCTGGCCTTGTGCCAAAAGTAGAAACAGTTATTTCTGATCTCCTTCAAGAGACTCTCAACATTTGAGAAGAATTTAAGAAGTAGGGTAAGATGAAGAAGTAAAGACAATAGCAGAAGATGAAATGAAATAAAGGAGCCTACGTGGCTTAATGGTTAGTGTATTGGGCTCACAGTTGTAAGCCCGATTCCCGGACCGGGTAACGTGTTGAGTCCTTCAACAAAACACTTTATCGTTGCTCCAGTTGTCACAGATGGAAAAAAAATGAGTTGCAACGACATTGGTTCCAAACTGGATCGGTCTTTACTTTTTTTTCTTTGGAAAACTTCATATATAGTGAGTGTATATATAATTGTTTCTACTTTTGGCACAAGGCCAGCAATTATCCCCAGGGCATTACTGGTACTTTATTTTATCGACCCCCGTAAGGATGAAAGGCAAAGCTAACCTCAACGGGATTTGAACTCAGACCGCAAAGGGCCGTAACTCTATACGGCAAAGCATGGCGGCCAGCCCTCTACCGATACTGCCAAACCACCGCTATATAGTGTATATATAATATGTATATAGTATGCATAAAGAATATAAAGGATAAGAGTAAAGACCCCCTTCAGTCGCGATTGATCATGGAATTTGCACCTAGGTATAAATCTGGGCAAGATGTGTTTGTGGAAGACCAAGAGTCACTCATGCATGTCGGTCTTCCCTCACCTCACCACCGATTTTGTTCAAAGGAAAGACAATGGCCGATATAGTTTAGCACCTGTGACGTCGCAGCTCATTTCTACACCCGACTGAACTGGAGCAACGTAAAATAAAATGTCTTGCTCAAGGACACAACGCATCACCCGGTCTGAGAATCGAACTCACAACCTCAGGATTGCAAGTCCGACACTCTAAACACTAAAGCCATGCGCTTTCACATAAAGATTTTATATAGTTGGGACGTTACTGGTGCCAAGTTATACCAGCTATTACCTTTCCATTCGACTGTCATAGAGAGAGAAGACTGGTATATATCGGCCACAGCTGGTCTTCCAGAAAGCATCTTGTCAAGACCACTTATGACTGAAGGAGATCTTTCCCCTTTTATTTACAGTAATATTGGTAGTAGAAAGAACGTTTGTGATGATTTCAGCCAACTGAAACAGTGCTAATCCCATAGAAATCAATTCCATCTGACACATACATACCCCCCCCCCCACTATATATATATATATATATATATATATATATATATATATATATGTATATATGCATGTAAAAAGTAAACAGAAATAACAACACAATCGTACAGTATATGGCAGGGATATATTAGGTTAACGCTTGATATAGCAGGAAGAGGGTCTTAACGTTTCGGACGCTAGTACTTCATCAGAAGAAAGAACGAGATATAAGATAGATTGAGGGGACGGGCGGGATGGAATTGGAAAAAATTTTATGAAAACGTGTGTTGAAACAGATATTGTCATACTTTGGGAGGCTCATGTTGCCAATAAAACACACAAAATAAAAACCTTGTCACTGAAGAGGTCACAGAATGTGTGGCGAAAGAGCTTTGACAATATATAAACAACATTCCGGTTATCGAATCAACCAACCAGCCAACCAACCGGATATTTATAATAAATTGAAGTGAAAACCAACAGCAGGTGCTTATGGTTTTATTGGCAACATAACCCCACCAAAGTATAACATTATATATATAATATATATACATATATATATATAAATTATACTACCATGACTGAATCTTAACCATCTACTATGTCAAGGTATGTCATGCATCATCTTATTTTATCTGATGAGGACGTACTGTTGAACTTAACTCAGTACCTCTGAAATATGTATAAAATATACTTGATCACAAGAATAACTATTTTGTTAATATTTTGAATTAATATTAATAACTCTGGAAAACCTTTTTTCTGTTGAGTGCTTCCAATCTATTGTAAAACTCATTCTTTGATGTATTCATTGAACCTTGTTTAACTTTTAAATATATATATATTTATATATATAGGCTAAATTGTGAGTCTTGTTACTCTGGAATTTCGCCTTAATAAAATGCATATTTAAACTATACTTCGGTATTGAATACTCTTTTCTTTCATGCGGATATATATATATAATTGATGTTGGATGCTTAAAGCGTCCGTATGCGTCCGTATGCGGTAGGCCGTATGAGCACTCGATGCCCTCGTAGAGCAGAGTATGTTTACATGTCTACATATTAAATATGTGTATATTTATACACACATTGGTGCAGTCTCCGTTACACACTTTGTATGTATGCAGTTATAACTTTATGGTCCACTTCGGATGTTAGTGCACTTCTCAATGTATATATATATATATATATATATATATATATCTATATCACAGAAAAAAGAGAATCAGTGTTACGACGAAAGGAATTTATTGGACATATTACAATTGTTTCTCGAGCGACCAGCTCGAAGCACGATCGATGTGTTGATCAAACCTGACTCTGAAATCGCGCGGTCCTCGGATACGTCTCGATTCTACGAAGCAGATTTTCCTAGGAAAATCTGCTTCGTAAAATCGATCGCGTCTCGAGCTGGTCGCCCGAGAAACAATTGTAATATGTCCAATAAATTCCTTTCGTCGCAACACTGATTCTCTTTTTTCTGTGATATATATATATATATATATATATATATATATATATATATATATATATATATATAAAAATTATAGAATAATTGAATAATTGCTCCGAAGACTCCAAACTTCGGTTTGGAAGAAACAATTGTAAGCAAATAAGTGATTTAAACAGAACTTTGATTCATGTAATTTCTATATAACTGCTCTGTAAAACAACTGATGTTATTACATTGAGCTATTTATCTTACTGGTAATAAGGTAGTAATAAATTACTGTCTTTCACTATTTAGGGTTTAAAATATATATAAGTATAAAAGGTTTTAGTATATACATAACCATAAATAGTATCCTTAATACTATATATATATATATATATACATTGAGAAGTGCACTAACATCAGAAGTGAACCATAATCTTATAACTGCATACATACAAAGTGTGAGACTGCACCAACGCACGGAGACTGCAACAATATGTGTATAAATATACACATATTTAATATGTAGACATGTAAACATGTCAGAAAATACGATTTTCCCTGTAAATTGAAAAAAAAAAAATTGTTTCTACTTTTGGCACAAGGCCAGCAATCACCCAGTACATTACTGGTACTTTATTTTATCGACCCCGTAAGGATGAAAGGCAAAGTTAATCACGGCGGGATTTGAACTCAGACCGTAAAGGGACGTAACTCTCTGCTGGAAAGCATGGCGCCCGACTCTCTACTGATACTGCCAATCCACCGCCCGCAATTGAAAAAAAATAATGTACGTGTATGTGTGTGTGTGTGTGTGTGTGTGTGTGTGTGTGTGTGTGTGTGTGTGTGTGTGTGTGTGTGTGTGTGTGTGTGTGTGTGCGCGTGTGTGTGTGCGCGTGTGTGTGTGTGCGTGTGTGTGTTCAGATCTAGTGATCTTGTTAGTCTTCAAAAGAGGACGAAAATATATTTATTCTTTCCTTACAAAATAACTATGAAGTTTCAGCAAAGCGACTCTTCATTTAGCCTCTTTAGATTATTTCTCTGAAGAAGCCCTAACGAACGTTCGCTTTGCTGAAACGTCATAGCTATGCTGTAAGATAAAATTGAATAAACGCCCCTCTCCCCTCCTCCCCACACACATATATATATATATGCATAAAGCAAAGAGGGAGGAAAGGGGCAGACTGAGAGAGAGGAGAGAGAGAGAGAGAGAGAGAGAGAGAGATGAAGGTGGAGGTTTATGAAGGATGATGGTGAGAGGAGAAACACTATAGAAGTGAAGTAATTGTCTCCCCCCCCACACCTCCCTCTATGCTTATCTCTAGAATATGTCTATTTCCCTAAATATGGTGTGATTACACCCCCTCCCCCACCGGCTCTGCTATCATTATCACCACCACCACCACCACCACCATCCCTACTATCACCTCCACACCATTACTACACTACCACCACCACCATCACTACACTACCACCACCATCACTACACCATCCCCCACACCAACACTGCTACCACCACCACCATCACTACACCACCACCACCATCCCTACTATCACCTCCACACCAACACCACCACCACTACACCACCACCACCATCATCACTACACCATCACTACACCACCACCACTATCACTACACCACCACCACCATCCCAACACTGCCACCACCACGATCACTACACCACCACCACTATCACTACACCATCACTACACCACCACCACCATCATCATTACACCATCACTACACCACCACCACTATCACTACACCACCACCACCACCCCAACACTGCCACCACCACTATCACTACACCACCACCACTATCACTACACCATCACTACATCACCACCACCATCATCATTACACCATCACTACACCACCACCACTATCACTACACCATCACTACACCACCACCACCATCATCACTACACCACCACCACCATCATCACTACACCACCACCACTACCACCACCACCATCCCTACTATCACCTCCACACCAACACCACCACCACTACACCACCACCATCACCACACCACCACCACTATCACTACATCATCACTACACCACCACCACCATCATCACTACACCACCACCACTACCACCACCACCATCCCTACTATCACCTCCACACCAACACCCCCCCACTACACCACCACCATCACTACACCACCACCACCATCACCACTACACCACCACCATCACCACCGCCATTATAACTCCCATCACCAGCACGACCACCGCCACCACCACCACCACTACTACTAACACGACAAAGAACATCATCATCACTATGACTACTACTACTACTACTACAACCACCACCATTACTTCTAGAGAGAGAAAGGAGGGGAAGAGAGAAGAATAGAGAGATGGATGAGAGAGAGAGGGAAGAGAGAGAGAGAGAGGGATGAGAGAGAGAGGGAAGAGAGAGAGAGAGAGAGAGAGAGAGAGAGAGAGAGAGAGAGAGAGAGAGAGAGAGAGAGAGAAACCTGTTGTTGATGAGTATCGGATGCAGTGTAAAAACGAACCAGATCAACAAGAATCGCTTGGATGCTGTGAATGTGTGTGTATATATATATATATATATATATACATGTATGTATGTATGTATGTATGTATGTATGTATGTATGTGTGTGTGTATGTATGTGTGTGTATATATATATATATATATATATATATATATATATATACATGTATACATACATGTATTACATATATGTATGTATGTATGTATGTATGTATGTGTGTATGTGTCTATGTGTGTATACGTCTATATATGTATGTGTGCATGTATGTATGTATGTATGTATGTATGTATGTATGTATGTATGTATGTATGTAAATCCGTATATATGAATATATGTATCTATGTATGTGTGTATATGTCTATGTATGTATGTGTGTATGTATGTAAATCCGTATATATGAATATATGTATCTATGTATGTGTGTATATGTCTATGTATGTATGTGTGTATGTATGTAAATCCGTATATATGAATATATGTATCTATGTATGTGTGTATATTCTATGTATGTGTGTATGTATGTGTGTATATGTCTATGTATGTATGTGTGTATGTATGTAAATCCGTATATATGAATATATGTATCTATGTATGTGTGTATATGCTATGTATGTGTGTATGTATGTGTGTATATGTCTATGTATGTATGTATGTATGTATGTATGTATGTAAATCCGTATATATGAATATATGTATCTATGTATGTGTGTATATTCTATGTATGTGTGTATGTATGTGTGTATATGTCTATGTATGTATGTATGTATGTATGTAAATCCGTATATATGAATATATGTATCTATGTATGTGTGTATATGCTATGTATGTATGTATGTGTGTATATGTCTATGTATGTATGTATGTATGTATGTAAATCCGTATATATGAATATATGTATCTATGTATGTGTGTATATGCTATGTATGTATGTATGTGTGTATATGTCTATGTATGTATGTATGTATGTATGTAAATCCGTATATATGAATATATGCATGTATAAGTGTTTACGTTTATTGCACTTTACTTCAACAATCCGCAGTATAGAGGAAAAACCAGTCTCTATCATTTTACATTCACTAAACCATACAAATATTGCATCAAATAACCAGCCAACCTTTCAACCAGCCAGCTAACCATTCAACCAGCCAGCCAGCCAACCATTCTACCAGCCAGCTAACCATTCAACCCACCAGCCAGCCAACCATTCAACCAGCCATCCAGCCAGCCAGCCAACCATTCAACCAACCAACCATCCATCCATTCATCCATCCATCCAACCATCCAGCCAACCATTCAACCAGCTAACCATCCATCCAGCCAACCATTCATCCAACCATCCAGCCAGCTAACCATTCAGCCAGCCAGCCATTGAACCAAACATGCCAACTAGCCATCCATTCAGCCAGCCAACTAACCATCCATTCAGCCAGCCTACCATCCAACTAGCCCCCCATTCAGCCAGCCAAACAGGCAACAAGCCGGCCAAACAACCATTCAGTAATTTATAAATGTATAGCAGACGATAGCTATCTATCACAGCAGCCAATAATAGCCTTTCAACCATCTAGCCAACCTATCTTCCCGACGACCAGCCGACATAACTGCCGACCAGTTAGCCAATAACCAACAAACAGCCAGCCAAGAAAAGTAAACCAACCGACTAACCAAATTATCGTCCATGTTTCTCTCCCCTCTCTCCTAATACTAATATTTAAAAGGTGCCAAATTACATTTTTAGCTACTATAAACAGTATACTAAAATCAGTTTGACGCAAGAGGCACACGATGCAATTTTCATCCAGTTCTCCCCCACTAATTTCCCATCCACGCAAGCTTAATCCAAACGTGGCTCCCACCACACACACACTGTGGTTTATATATATATAATGGAAAAATTTGAACAGGAACAAAACAGAGAGGCAGTACAACGAATGTTTATTAATTTCACGCTCTGGAGAGTGGGGTGTTGGTGGGGAACGACGTTTCGGGCATAAGCCCTTCCTCAGGTGAGAAGTGTGTGGGGAACAGAGTTCAAAGGGTGCGTAGGGGAGTGGTGGAGAGACATATAGCGAAAGGAAACGGTGCGAATGAAATTAAAAATAAAAATAAAAATAAAAATAAAGCATGTAGGAGGTGAGTTTTATTGTAGTACAATAAAGCAATGCAGATATCGGATAAGAAGCACTCTACAGTTTGTAGGACTGGAGTATACATAATATATAAGATCAAAAGATGGTTAAAAGAGTTCCATGTATTTTATTATGCGCATTTCATATGTTGATTTAAAACTGCACTATCCACAAGTGTTTTTTAACCTTCATATCATGTCTTCCTATTTTATCTGATGAAAACACAAATGTTATTGCATGATGATATTTGTTTTTGACATGCGCATAATAAAATACATGGAACTCTTTTAACCATCTTTTGATCTTATATATTATATATATATATATATA
>OZ024754.1:35325211-35330211 GCA_964016885.1 Eledone cirrhosa
CTACCACCACCACTACTACTACATGGTCGCTACGGTTCAGTTTTTCTGTCTTTAAGGTTATTTTAACTGATTTTTAAAGCTATTGTATATAGTAAAAGGCTGTCATTTCTAGCTCACATTCTCCTATATATATATATATATATATATATATATATATATATATATACATATATATATGTATATATATATATGTATATATATATATATATATATATATATATATATATATATATATATATATATATATATATATATATATATATATGTATATATATATATGTATATATATATATGTATATATATATGTATATATATATATATATATGAAAAACATATAAGGTGGGAGAGGCCAACGGAAAAAACAGACACAACACAGGATGGTCCTTTCTCATCAACCGACCCCTGAAGATCATTGTGGTTTCGGTTCATTAAGGTCGATAACAGTAGCTCCTATGCACATTGGAAAACCGGTACAATACGATATATATATATATATATATATATATATATATATATATATATATATATATATAAAGATATACATATATATAAATATATATATAAACATATACATACACACACATATATATATAAACATATACATGATAAATGATTCAGTTTTTAATATTTATATATATACGAATTTTGTTGGTTATAAACTACTACAACACACGTTTCACTATAAAATAATCGAACCAGTTGAGCATCTAATCCCCTAAAGACGGAAAAAAGTTTAGAAATCCCCTACAGAAATTGAATTCGAATCTACCGCATCTGGTATGGCTGCTTACCATTACACCAAAGGTAAACTGAGCAATTTAGTGCCCAACGTGAATTGAAGTTTGTTTCTAAAAAAACACAACTGGTCGTCCGTGCAGAAATCGATTCCATGACCTTATGATCATAAGGTAACCACTAGGTCAAACACCTTCACCAAAATATAATCCATTTTTACCTGGTCAATATCAATCAACCTCTTATTTCTACTGATTAGTTTCAATATCTCCTGGTTATCGCGTTCGCCATTTTCCCTTGATGACGTCAACGAACGATAACAAAACAACGAAAACAAAATATGCCGGACAGTAAATATTAATCTGTTTACCTACCAGGTTTACACACATATATACACATATACACAAGATACACACACACACACATATATACATACATACATACATACATACATACATATACACAATATATCAGGCTTGCACAGATACACACACACACACATATATACATACATACACACAAACACACACACACACACACACACACACATATATATATATATATATAATAATAATAATAATAATAATAATAATAATAATTGTTTCTACTATTGGCACAAGACCAGCAATTTTCCCAGTACATTACTGGTACTTTATTTTATCGACCCCGTAAGGATGAAAGGCAAAGTTAGTGAAGACTAAAATCCAAAGAGGGCTCGATAAGGATAAATATATATCAAATATATAAGAACCCTAAAGCAAATATTTATTAAAATAACAAATTAAAGTTTAAGCAAAGAATCGCTTCAGAAGATCCCGTTAAATGTGAAAGCAGCGATTCTTTGCTTAAACTTTAATCTGTTATTTTAATATATATATATATATATACACACATATCTAAAAGTCTAAAGTCTGTCTTAAGCCTGTAGGTTCATTTGGCCGGTGCTTATCCCGGTTTCATGGCGTGAAGCGACTGAGAGTACAAGACCCCCTCTGGATAGGACGCCAGTCCATCGCAGGGTTAACCCCCCCCCCCAGCTATTGGTGGTACTCCTTTTCAGCTGAGTATACTGGAGCAACATGAAATGAAGTGTGTTGCTCAAGAACACAACACGCAGCCCAGGAATCGAACCCACAACATTATGATCGTAAGTCGAACACCCTTAACACTAGACCACGTGCTTCCACAC
Organism: Eledone cirrhosa; assembly: GCA_964016885.1. NCBI lineage: Eukaryota > Metazoa > Mollusca > Cephalopoda > Octopoda > Eledonidae > Eledone > Eledone cirrhosa. The sequence continues at coordinate 35,327,136 of OZ024754.1, forward strand.
ATATACATATTACATATCAAGATTACACAGATGCACACACATACATATATATATACACACACACACACATAATACACACATACACATACACACACAGATACACTGACCCCTCAAAATGTACACTGTCACCCCCCACACATACACTGACCCCTTCAAAATGTACACTGTCACCCTCACACATACACTGACCCCTTAAAATGTACACTGTCACCCCCACATACACTGACCCCTTAAAATGTACACTGTCAACCCCCCACATACACTGACCCCTTAAAAATGTACACTGTCACCCCCCCACACATACACTGTTCCTTAAAATATACACTGTCACCCCCAGCCCTCCACACACATACACTGACCCCTTAAAATGTACACTGTCACACCCACCCACCACACACATACACTGACCCCTTAAAATGTACATTGTCACCCCCCCCACATACACTGACCCCTTAAAATGTACACTGTCATCCCCACCCCACACACACTCTCTCACACACACATACCACTCCCACCCGACCCTTTCTTTCTTGTTTCTTAATCGGAAGTTAATGACATTCCCCTCCACGGAAGTCAACGATGAGCAGGTACATGGCTGTAAAGTCTGGGGCCTCAAAACTCAACCCCATATGTTTCACACATGTTGCCTACATGTTGCAATTAAGGACCAGTTAGTTGTGGTTGTTTCAATTAAGGACCAGTTAGTTGTGGTTGTTGCAATTAAGGACCAGTTAGTTGTGGTTGTTGCAATTAAGGACCAGTTAGCTGTGGTTGTTGCAATTAAGGACCAGTTAGTCGTCGTTGTTACACATATGTCGTACCTACTTGTAAGCCAGATAGTCGTCGTCGTTGCACTAGTACTGTACTAGTCCAGTTGGTTGCACACCAACGTTGCTGTCACGCCATGAAACTGTTTCTCTAAACAGTGACAAGATCAGTGAGAAATTGACACAGTTTAGGTAAATGGTGGGTGATGAGAGAGAGCATCCCTCTCTCTACCTGGTCAATGTGAGGTTTAGAGAGTTCAGGTAGATTGTGGGTAATGAAAGAGAACACCTCTCTCTCTACCTGGTCAATGTGAGGTTTAGAGAGTTCAGGTAGATTGTGGGTAATGAAAGAGAACACCTCTCTCTATACCTGGTCAAGGTGAGGTTTAGAGAGTTCAGGTAGATTGTGGGTAATGAGAGAGAGCATCCCTCTCTATACCTGGTCAAGGTGAGATTTAGACAGTTCAGGTAGATTGTGGGTAATGAAAGAGAGCATCCCTCTCTATACCTGGCCAATGTGAGATTTAGAGAGTTCAGGTAGATTGTGGGTAATGAAAGAGAACACCTCTCTCTATACCTGGCCAATGTGAGGTTTAGAGAGTTCAGGTAGATTGTGGGTAATGAAAGAGAACACCTCTCTCTATATCTGGCCAATGTGAGGTTTAGAGAGTTCAGGTAGATTGTGGGTAATGAAAGAGAACACCTCTCTCTATACCTGGCCAATGTGAGGTTTAGAGAGTTCAGGTAGATTGTGGGTAATGAGAGAGAGCATCCCTCTCTATACCTGGTCAAGGTGAGATTTAGACAGTTCAGGTAGATTGTGGGTAATGAAAGAGAACACCTCTCTCTATATCTGGTCAATGTGAGGTTTAGAGAGTTCAGGTAGATTGTGGGTAATGAAAGAGAACACCTCTCTCTATACCTGGCCAATGTGAGGTTTAGAGTGTTCAGGTAGATTGTGGGTAATGAGAGAGAGCATCCCTCTCTATACCTGGTCAAGGTGAGATTTAGAGAGTTCAGGTAGATTGTGGGTAATGAAAGAGAACACCTCTCTCTATATCTGGTCAATGTGAGGCTTAGAGAGTTCAGGTAGATTATGGGTAATGAAAGAGAACACCTCTCTCTATATCTGGTCAATGTGAGGTTTAGAGAGTTCAGGTAGATTGTGGGTAATGAAAGAGAACACCTCTCTCTATATCTGGTCAATGTGAAATGTGAGGTTTAGAGAGTTCAGGTAGATGTTGGGTAATGAAAGAGAACACCTCTCTCTATATCTGGTCAATGTGAAATGTGAGGTTTAGAGAGTTCAGGTAGATGTTGGGTAATGAAAGAGAACACCTCTCTCTATATCTGGTCAATGTGAGGTTTAGAGAGTTCAGGTAGATGTTGGGTGGTAAGAAAGAGCATCTGACTCTATCAGTTTCCGATCTCAGGGAGATCCTAAGTGATAAGTGTACGCCCGCCTCGTTAATCCTTTGTTGGACAATGGAATTTTGGGAAAACCCTCCACAACAAATCGTTTATTAGTTTCAAGTAATAGGTACGGCCATTTTTGGGATATCGCTTTCCCTGTTGCTACGCTAGCAATTGTACCCCCCACCCCCACCCACCATTTGAAATCTAAGCTATTGCCGTATCTGGTCCTTACCCTAGTTGGTAACAACGTATTAAATAACAATTACACAAGGACATTTTCATACCTTAGAAATGTACATAACAGATGTGATGTAAGACAATAAAGTGAAGTGAAATATGTAAAACTGTCCCTCTTCTCCGTACCTAATATTGATACTCTGTCTGATACCATTTATACCATGACGTGGAGTGCTTATGCATGATTACATCAAAGATAGTTGATTGCTTGGATCAACCAATACGGATTATTGAAACAAATATATATCATATGTATGAAATATATATATATATATATATATATATATATATATATATATAGAGAGAGAGAGAGAGAGAGAGGGAGAGAGAAAGAGAGAGAGAGAGAGAGAGAGAGAGAGAGAGAGAGAGAGAGAGAGAGAGAGAGAGAGAGAGAGAGAGAGAGAGATAACATGCATAGATACACACACACATATATTCGCATATATATATATATATATATATATATAACAAAGGAATTGTGGTAAGGAACCAGATGGACCATAACGCACCAGAGTACTCAATACTTAGGGTAGTAGAGTGGGAAATAGGAAAAAGTCTGACCCCGACGGCAGAGCTCAAACCGTTTCAGTCTAGAAATAGCCGTCGAAACGGCTTGAGCTCTGCCGTCGGTGTCATACTTGTTCCTATATATATAT
>OZ024754.1:35345211-35350211 GCA_964016885.1 Eledone cirrhosa
GTCCTCAGACACTCCTTCCAACAGGTCCGGTTTGAAGCAACTGTTTCAACTGATCCGGCTGGATCCTTAAGCTAGACCAGTTGTTTATGATAGAGTCTAAATAGTTCAGTATTTAAATCAAGTGTAACATCCAAGAAATTAAGTTACCTTTGTATTATTTTCTATCGCTATAGGGGCGGTGGATTGGCAGTATCGGTAGAGGGTCGGACGCCATGTTAGGGCGGTGGATTGGCAGTATCGGTAGAGGGTCGGACGCCATGTTAGGGCGGTGGATTGGCAGTATCGGTAGAGGGTCGGACGCCATGTTAGGGCGGTGGATTGGCAGTATCGGTAGAGGGTCGGACGCCATGTTAGGGCGGTGGATTGGCAGTATCGGTAGAGGGTCGGACGCCATGCTTTCCAGCATAGTTACGTCCCTTTACGATCTGAGTTCAAATCCCGCCGAGGTTGACTTTGCCTTTGCCTTTCATCCTTACGGGCTTAAATAAAATAAAGTACCAGTAATGCACTCGGTAATTGCTGGCCTTGTGCCTAAAGTAGAAACAATTATTTTCTATCGCTATAGCTAGGTTATAGTTTTTAAAAACACACGTATACATGTGTTTTCTAATTCTCTCAAAGAATTACTAAAATTTTTGAAGGTAAATAGAGCATCATCTCTAGAATGGATCGATCAACTTTCGTCAAATCGGACCGAGGAAACAATGTTTCCGCTGGTCTTTGCAGTTGCTAGTACTATCTATCGGTCGCAACTCCAGGTAGCAGGAGCAACGTGAAATAAAGTGTCTTGCTCAAAGACATAACGCATCGTCCGGTCTAGGAATCGAACTCGCAACCTCAAGATTGTGAATCCAATTCTCTAACCACTCAGCCACACGCCTTCACTAGGTAAATTACTTTTTAATATATGAATAAGAAATAAACCCACAAGATCAGTGACTTTGGCAGAGTCACTCGAACCCATCGTAATGTCAAAATTCCAAACCACCATCAAATTCAACAATAGTCTAGCTGTTACGACATTATCAATTTCTTGTTTTGTAATATCTGCAAGGTCTAAAGCCATAGAGAGTGCTTCATCAAGCAGGACAGGAGAAATAGATGCATAATAGTTATCAACAGTTATCAAGGGCATACTTTGTGAGTTTTTATACTCTGGGAGTTTGTTTAACATTACATATTGAGTACACTGAGATGCAACCGGTCCTAGCAGTGATACCTATGCTAGTTCCGTCAACTTATTATTATCATTATTATTAATAGGCCCTTGCCATTCTGAGTTCAAATCCCGCCGAGGTTAACTTTGCCTTTCATCCTTACGGGGTCGATAAAATAAAGTACCAGTAATGCACTGGGGTAATTTGCTGGCCTTGTGACAAATAGTAGAAACAATTATTATTAATAGGTGGTGGATTGGCAGTATCGGTAGAAGGTCGGACGCCATGCTATGCAGCATAGAGTTACGCTCCTTTACGGTCTAAGTTCAAATCCCGCCGAGGTTAACTTTGCCTTTCATCCTTATGGGGTCGTGAAATAAAGTACCAGTAATGTACTGGGGTAATTGCAGACCTTGTGCCTAAAGTAGAAACAATATTAAATTGCAAAAATTTCACATTATTCTTATTATTCAATTTAATAAATTTGTTTACGTTTTCGGAATTGAGATGTTAGAAAATAATGTTATTTATGTTGTTTAATAGATTTTGAACAAATCAATACAGTAGAAATATATTTTCCTTTTGTATTGATTGAAACGTTCGTAAATGAATTAAATAATTTATTGTAATTTAATCCTGGTTATTGTTATTCATTTTATATATGCTCAGTTATATTGTAGAAGTAATGTGATTGGAAATTTACCAATTGGATTAATCTCTGAACTGTCTTTTACCTATCTTGCCGTGGACTATAAAATCACATTTGAGCTTTGAATTATTTTGTGTCTTTATATCATTGCGTTAACAACTTACCCAAACTATAAAACTATTTCATATATATATATATATATATATATATATATATATATATATATATATATATATATATATATATAGATAGAGAGAGAGAGAGAGATAAAGTGGAATGGGAAATAGCACGGAAAATATATTTAAGGATCTTTGATTTGTCAAAGTGACATTATTGAAAAAATGAGAGGAACAATTCTTTTAAAAAAAAGAAGTTTTATAATCATAATTGTTTCTACTTTAGGCACAAGGCCAGCAATTACCCAGTGCATTACTGGTACTTTATTTTATCGACCTCGTAAGGATGAAAGGCAAAGTCAACCTCGGCGGGATTTGAACTCAGATCGTAAAGGGACGTAACTATTACTTTGAATAAATAATTGTTTCTACTTTAGGCACAAGGCCAGCAATTACCCAGTACATTACTGGTACTTTATTTTATCGACCCCGTAAGGATGAAAGGCAAAGTTAACCTCGGCGGGATTTGAACTCAGATCGTAAAGGGACGTAACTATGCTGGAAAGCATGGCGTCCAACCCTCTACCGACACTGCCAATTACTTTGAATAAATAATGAATGAATATTATATAATTTATCTACTAAATTTCATAGCTGTTGATTAAGCACAAATATTCTTATATATAATGATTGCTTATTTTAAGATTCACTTCTTTTAAAATTTTCAAATGTCAATACACCGTAATGCAGTTTATATATAATATGGTCTTTTTTAAATATACCATGGATTACTTTACTGATTACATAAGACAGTGTAACACAGTCTCTCTTCAATTTCTGTGTATATTGTCAATTACGATTTTATTTGACGTATCATATCTACATGTATGTATAATATCAATATACAATATCAATATACACACTACACATGCTAGCAGAAAACCACCTGAACTAGTGTATATAAAATATATAAAATATAACCGGATTCGTTGTATCAGTGTAATCATTCTTATCAAATGCTGAATATTACAATTAAAAAGAATTAAAAAGAATTGAAAATTAAATTTTTTTAAAATATATAAACAAGTTTTAAGGCAGTTTCAAGAAATTGACCTCTGCTCAATTTTTTTATCGCAGCTCTGTTTTCATTAATTCTAGTAATGATACCAAGTTCTAGGTCAGCGAGTACAAAAAGTATGTGTGTGTTGTGTTGTGTGTTGTGTTGTGTGTGTGTGTGTGCGTGTGTGTGTTGGCGCGCGCCTATGTATGATGAGAGATTAATCCGGTAGTTAGGTAATTCATATATTTATTCGATTTTTGATGATTATACGGTGAGAGAAAGAGGGTGAGAAGAGAGAGAAGAGAAAAAAAGAGAGAGAGGGTGAGGAGAGAGAGAGAAAGAGTGAGAGAGAGAGAGAGAGAGAGAGAGAAGAGAGAGAGAGAGAGAGAAGAGAGAGAGAGAAAATAAGAGAGAGATAGAAAGAGTGTGATAGAGAGAAAGAAAGTGTGTGTATGTGTGTGTGTGTATGTGTGTGAGTGCGTGTGTATGTGTGTTAGTGCGCGCGCGCGCGCGTGTGTGTGTAACCGAGCTGAAGTAGGATTGGATTATGACAAGGTTAGCTGTTCAGAACACATAATTACACGATAATAGATGGGTTTCTAGAACAGCTTGGTGGAGAGGGCCACATGAACAGATTGGTGGAGAGGGCCACATGAACAGATTGGTGGAGAGGGCCACATGAACAGATTGGTGGAGAGGGCCACATGAACAGCTTGGTGGAGAGGGCCACATGAACAGATTGGTGGAGAGGGCCACATGAACAGATTGGTGGAGAGGGCCACATGAACAGATTGGTGGAGAGGGCCACATGAACAGCTTGGTGGAAAGGGCCACATGAACAGATTGGTGGAGAGGGCCACATGAACAGATTGGTGGAGAGGGCCACATGAACAGATTGGTGGAGAGGGCCACATGAACAGATCGCTGCATGAGTGTCTACTTGTGAGTGCAGAGAGAGAAAGACATATATATATATATATATATATATATATATATATATATATATATATATTACTAAAAGTCTGTGATTGCTTGCTTGTCTATAGTGTAATTGTTTCTACTATTGGCACAAGGTCAGCAAATACCCAGTACATTACTGGTACTTTATTTTATCGACCCCGTAAGGATGAAAGGCAAAGTTAACCTCGGCGGGATTTGAACTCAGAATGACAAGGGCCGTAACTCTATGCTGGAAAGCATGGCGTCCGACCCTCTACCGATACTGCCAATCCACCGCCCTAACAATAATAACGGTTTTTTATTTAGGCACAAGGCCATCAATTTTAGGGAGGGGAAAGTCAATTAAATCGACCCCAGAGCATAACTGATACTAGTATATATTGATACTAGTATATATTGATACTAGTATATATTGATACTAGTATATATTGATACTAGTATATATTGATACTAGTATATATTGATACTAGTATATATTGATACTAGTATATATTGATACTAGTATATATTGATACTAGTATATATTGATACTAGTATATATTGATACTAGTATATATTGATACTAGTATATATTGATACTAGTATATATTGATACTAGTATATATTGATACTAGTATATATTGATACTAGTATATATTGATACTAGTATATATTGATACTAGTATATATTGATACTAGTATATATTGATACTAGTATATATTGATACTAGTATATATTGATACTAGTATATATTGATACTAGTATATATTGATACTAGTATATATTGATACTAGTATATATTGATACTAGTATATATTGATACTAGTATATATTGATACTAGTATATATTGATACTAGTATATATTGATACTAGTATATATTGATACTAGTATATATTGATACTAGTATATATTGATACTAGTATATATTGATACTAGTATATATTGATACTAGTATATATTGATACTAGTATATATTGATACTAGTATATATTGATACTAGTATATATTGATACTAGTATATATTGATACTAGTATATATTGATACTAGTATATATTGATACTAGTATATATTGATA
>OZ024754.1:35355211-35362711 GCA_964016885.1 Eledone cirrhosa
GTATACATACATTCATATATATCATGTAACATATTGACACATAGATTTGTATAATTATTATCAACAATAAACATGAAAGTCTTACTGATTCTTCACATCACAGGATATACTCCGAACCTTTGGTTTATCTCTATGTGTTTGTATATTGCTCATGTTGGTTAGACGAAGAAAGAAATATATTATCTTACCTAGAATAGAGAGAAAATAAGGCACAACATTAGAAATTATAATAGCAATAAATACAAATAAGGTCAATAAATTACAACACTTATTTCAAGCAATGACCAAATCATTCTACAAAATAGCAAAACAAAACAGATTAGAGCTTCAAAAGATAAACCCACATCACCCAAACTATCAGACACCAAGATCACTATCATCACCATCATCAATAGCATCACCATCACCAACAATATCACCAACACCATCACCATCATCTCCAAGACCATCAATATCACCACCACCATCACCAACAATATCACCATCATCAACACCATCACCATCATTAACACCACCAATATCACCAGCTCCATCACCATCATCAATATCACTACCACCATCACCACCATCATCAACACCATCATCAACACCATCATTAACACCACCAATATCACCAGCTCCATCACCATCATCAATATCATCACCATCATCACCATCACCATCATCACCATCACTACCATCATCATCACCATCATCTCCAAGACCATCAATATCACCACCACCATCACCAACAACATCACCACCATCATCAACACCATCATTAACACCACCAATATCGCCATCTCCATCACCATCATCAATATCGTCACCACCATCACCATCATCAACACCATCAATATCAGCACCACTATCACCAACACCATCATCACCAACACCATCACCTACACCATCACCGACACCACCACCATCACCAACACCACCACCATCACCAACACTACCACCATCACCAACACCAACACCACCATCACCACAACATCACCACCATCACCACCACCATCACCAACACCATCAACACCATCATCACCACCACCATCACCTACACCATCACCGACACCACCACCAACACCACCACCATCACCAACACTACCACCATCACCACCACCATCACCAACACCACCACCATCACCAACACTACCACCATCACCAACACCAACACCACCATCACCACAACACCACCACCATCACCACCACCATCACCAACACCATCACCAACACCACCAACACCATCATCACCACCACCATCACCTACACCATCACCGACACCACCACCATCACCAACACCACCACCATCACCAACACTACCACCATCACCACCACCATCACCAACACCACCACCATCACCAACACTACCACCAACACCACCAACACCACCATCACCACAACACCACCACCATCACCACCACCATCACCATCACCAACACCACCAACACCATCATCACCACCAACACCACCAACACCATCACCTACACCATCACCACCAACACCATCATCACCACCAACACCATCATCACCACCAGCACCAACACCAATACCATCATTACCATCACCAACACCAATACCATCACCACCACCACCAACACCACCAACACCATCACCTACACCATCACCAACAACACCATCATCACCACCAACACCATCACCAACACCAACACTATTAGCATCACCAATACCATCATTACCATCACCAACATGATCCCCAATACCAACAGCATCGAAAACTATGATTTTACTTCTAAACAATAAACCTAACACGTCCTCATAGATTGTTTCTAAGCTTTTCAGGTGTTTTACACTAATCTACAGCCTGTTGCTAAAGTCTTGAGACATAGGAATAGCGAGGTTAACCGACAGAATTTTCTATACTGGTTGCAAAACAATCCACATTGTGTGGTCCTTTCCAAACAGTAAGGAGCTGTTATTTATTAATATTTCAATTAAATAAAATGTTGAATTTTTTTTATTGAAAATATACATTTTACCTGTGTGCCCAGATTTTAGGGAGAGCCTGTAAATCTATTTTTTCATTATAATTATGTACTTTGTTGTTTCCTTATAAACAGAAAAATATTTTCTGTTTTAAAATGTTCGTTGACGTGATTTTTTCTGAACAGAATAAAACCTGTCAAAACATAAGGATCTCAAAATCGAAATAAACAGGATGTGGTATAAGAAAGTAAAAATAGCAGCCATAGAAATTGAAGCACTAGGTATGATAAAAAATATGAATAAAAACACACAAGTCATACAGGGGCCTACACCGTTATATACAATTCAAAAATAACTGTTCCATATATAACTCACATCCTACGCAAGACATTATCGATCTAACAGCACAACTAAAAAAAGACAATCGTCAAACACGACACATACTATACAATATATATACAAGGGCAGTGCCCCAGCATGGCCTCAGCCGAATGGCTGGAACAGGTAAAAGAGTAAGATTCAATTGACAAGATCTCAGACCTCATTCGCTTAACGAGTGGGGTAGAGCTCGTCAAATCGGACCGAGGAAACAATGTTTCCATTGGTCTTTCCAATTGTAATACTATCTACCTACCAGTCGCAAATCCAGACAGAAGGAACAACGTGAAATAAAGTGTCTTGCTCAAAGAAGGACATAACGCATCGCCCGGTCCTGAAATCGAACCCACAACCTCACAATTGCGAATCCAATTCTCTAACCACTCGGCCATGCGCCTTCACATGTTTGTCAATAACACCCAATAAAACACTACAACTCCTCACACAACATATAGGGTGTCGCAAAAGTCACTAGACCATTTTAAATAAAGATATATATAAAATGGTTTGGTGACTTTTGGGACACCATATATATTCCATAGGATTAAAACCCAATAAAATAACAGCATACATCATCATATAAACGATACCCGACAGTGTAACACTAATACTGGTACTTCGTCGGTTACGACGAAGAGTGTTCCAGTTGATCCGATCAACGGATCAGCCTACTCGTGAAATTAACATGCAAGTGGCTGAGCATTCCACAGACACGCATACCCTTAACGTAATTCTTAGGGAGATTCAATTATAATCGACCTTGGAAAAATGAAAAAACAAATTTGACCTCGGTGAAATTGGAACTAAGAACTTAAAGAGTTAGACTACACAGTATAGGACATTTTATCTGACACCGTAACGAGTTTTGTCCATCTATCGCCTTAACAACAGTAGCAATCACAGCAGCAGCAACAGCAGTAGTAGCAATCACAGCAGCAGCAACAGCAGTAGCAATAATAACAGCAGCAGCAACAACAGTAGCAACAATAACAGCACGATCAGCAGCAACAAATGATTTTGTACAAGATTCGGATTAGAAGAAAAAAACCCGCCAAGGCAACCTTGAAGAGAGAAAAACTAATTATGATTAAGAAGTAGAGATAAGAGAATTAGAGCAGAGCGCAGACTTATTACATGTACTTGGGTATCAATGGATTAGATAAGGTCCAATACATAAATATATGTACTTGGGTATCAATGAACTAGATATAGTCCTATACATAAATATATGTACTTGGGTATCATTGGACTAGAGTCCAATGCATAAATATATGTACTTGGGTATCAATGGGCTAGATAGGGTCCAATAGATAAATATATGTACTTGGGTATCAATGAACTAGTCCTATACATAAATATATGTACTTGGGTATCAATGAACTAGAGTCCTATACATAAATATATGTACTTGGGTATCAATGAACTAGAGTACTGCACAAATGTGTATGTACTTGGGTGTGAATAAACTAGAGTACAACACAGGTATATATGTAATTGGCTGTTATATAGAATATAACATACGCAAGTCAAACGAAAAGTTCAAGAAGGAATATCATAGATAAAATATTCTAGTTACAATGTTATAGACTAGGACATAAAATCAGACCTGCCTATCTCTAAAAATCCAAACGGGGTGTACCATGAAAAAAGTGCCCAAAACGGGGAGAAATGAGGCAAAATGGGGAGATTTTGCATAATAAAATCTATACTCATTTTCAAAAGAGAAGACATCTCTCACTCACCCGAAAGTGGGTGGGAGACGCCCCGCCGCCCGACAGGGAGAGTTGACAGGTCTGTAAATAAGAGCAAATGTAAAAGAAATAAGGTAACAGGTATCAGAACGGTTGCTGTCCTGGAAATTTGTTAGACGTTATATAAAAAGAAGACCATGAAAAATAGTGAATACTTCATTATAGTCCAAAATTTGACATGGGGAGGAAAGGAGCCTGTCGCTTGATCAGACCAACGAAATTATGTTTCCATTTGTCTTTTCATTGCTAGTAAGCAACTCCTGAGAAAAGAAGCAACGTAAAATAAAGTATTTTGTTCAAAAACACAATACTTTTCCGAATTGAGAGATCACAGCTCCGATACTATGGGCATGTGGTTAAAATATCTCAGGAAGGAATCGCTGGACAGATTTTACGTGCAAAACAAACTAGCAGGAGAACCAAGGGGTAGACCACGAGCAAGATGGTTGGATAACATCTATAATCTTGGCTGGTCTCGCTTGGAGATCCATCCGGATCAGTTGGAGACAGTTGCTTCTGACATGACCCGCTGGAAGGAGTGTTTTAGAACTTTGCCTCCAACCTCCCTGACAGGACGAGTGTCTCAGTTTTAGCAGGACTGATTTCCATTCCAAGCCATGCAGCACTCGGCATCAAAACTATCGAGTGCAAGTCGGAGATCACCTTCTCTCGAGTTCAGTAACACCATGTCGTCTGCAAATTACAGCCGACTGATTTTACACCCGCCAGTCATGATACTACTTCTAACCCGACTGGAGGTGGTGGTAGTAGTGGTGGTAGGGGTATGGTGGTGATGATGGTGGTGGTGGTGGATAGGGTGAAACTATAAAACGTTTAGTAGTCAGACATATGAAAGGAAATAATCTAAAATAACTAGAAGAAGGGGGGGGGTCACTCTGGGTTTCTGTGGCATCGATTATTATTATTGTTATTATTATTGTTGTTATTATTATTGTTGTTATTATTATTGTTGTTATTATGTGGATTGGCAGTATCGGTAGAGGGTCGGACGCCATGCTTTGAAACACAGAGTTACGTCCCTTTACGATCTGAGTTCAAATCCCGCCGAGGTTGACTTTGCCTTTCATCCTTACGAGGTCGATAAAATAAAGTACCAGTAATGCACTGGTTAATTGCTGGCCTTGTGCCAAAAGTAGAAACAGTTATTATTAGATTGAATTAATCGAGAAAAAGACTGATGGATGGTGTGTGTGTGAGTATGTATATGTATGTATTTCTGTGTCTGTGTGTGTAGCTGTGTGTCTATGAGTGTATGTGTAGCTGTGTGTATGTGAGTGCGTATGTATTTCTGTGTTTATATGTGTGTGTGTGTGTATTTCTGTATATGTGTATGTATGTGTGAATGTATGTGTGTATGTGTGTGTATGTGTATGTGTAAGTGTGTGTCTGTGTGTCTGTGTGTGTGTATGTGTGTGCGTATGTGTGTGTATGTGTAGGTGTGTGTATGTGTAGGTGTGTGTGTGTCTAGGTGTGTGTGTGTATGTATGTGTGTGTATGTATGTGTATGTGTGTGTGTGTATGTGTGTGTAGGTGTGTATGTGTGTATGTGTGTATGTGTGTATGTGTAGGTGTGTATGTGTAGGTGTGTGTGTGTGTATGTGTGTGCAGTGTGGTTGAGAAACGGTAGCTAATAGCAACCAATAATTATCAGGCGAAAAAATATCTAAACAAATAAATGTGTGCAATAATGAAAGATGTGAGGGTGTGGGGTGAGGGGGTGGGGTGTTGTGGGGGTGCGAGTGTAGAGTATGAGGGGTAGATTACAGAGAGAAGGTGAGGGTGGGGATAAGGTGAGGGTGGGGATAAGGTGAGGGTGGGGATAAGGTGAGGGTGGGGATGAGATGAGTGGGTTTGAGGTGAGAGAGAGATGAGTATGAGTGGGGTAGGTTGAGTGAGGTGGTGTCTGGGTTAGTGGAAGAATATAAAGGAAAAATAAGGGAAGAGAGAATAAAAAGAAAGATGTGAAGAAGATGTAAATGAAAGAGAGAGAGATGAAGAAATATGTGTGAAAGAAGGCGTGAGAAAATATGGAAGAAAATATGGAAGAAAATATGGAAGAAAATATAATAATAACTGTTTTTACGTTTGGCACAAGACCAGCAATTACCCAGTACATTACTGGTACTTTATTTTATCAACCCCGTAAGGAGGAAAGGCAATAATAACCTGTTGACTTATACTTCATGTTTATAAATATATTCCGGAATAAACAGACCCACTTGAGCACTCCGTCGAGTGCTCTAGTCTGCATATTGAAGTGGCGGTGATTAACCAACACATACGCGAATTAAAATTATATATATATATATATATATATGAATGTGTGTGTGTGTGTGTGTGTGTGTTTATATATATATGTGAATGTAAAAGGTAAACAAATAACAACACAATCGGTACAGTATATGGAAGGGATATATTAGGGTCTTAATGTTTCTGACGCTAGTCCTTCAACAAAGGAAGAATGAGAAATAAGATAGAGCAGGATGGAATTGGAAAAAATGTCTTTAGATAAAAATAACATGTCCATTTATGTTGACATCTCTGGCAAAACTGTTGGTGCTGGTGTTTTGTGTATGATATTATATACCTTTACATTCCAAGAACGGCAGTAGTCTAACATATTGAATATATAAACAAAGTCTGAAACTATCGATTACATTGTCCCCAGAGTATCTCAACAGACATGATAGAAGAGCACAGTATATCCATTGACTAATTTGCAAGGACCTAGACCTGCTCCATAATAAAAATTGGTGGGGACACAAGCCATCTCCAGTCCTTGAAATAGATCATATTTCCCTCGTATGGTACCTTTCTGTTCAAGCTGACAAAAAAAAAAAAAAAAAAATTGATACAAATAGCCCAGATATGATAGTGAAGATTTTCAGACAAAAATCATACCTCCCCATTGACATGATTGCCCTGATCGATATAAATGTATCTGTCAAAACCGATTAAAAATTTGAGGAAGTACAAAGATCTTGAAATAGAAGCTGACAAAATGTGGAAACTCAAAACTAGAGCAACACCCGTGATTGTATGTGCCTTAGGAATATTAACACAAGGGCTAGATTATTACCTAACTCAAATATTCATTGGAATTGCTCATATTCCATGAAAAATACTATGTAATTCTAAAACAATGTTTTTCACTGACATAATATCATTTTAGGACGAAACAACTTCTTTTAAACAAACTTTTAATTCTTTCGTGTTTTGACAAACATTTTCTATAATAACAAGACTTGTTATTATACAATACTTATAACGAATCCAAGACACAAAATACACAAATCCCTATCATCAACCTACATGCTTCCCCCAGAACATGTCAGCTATTAACCACCCTGTCATGTGGTTTCTGGGTGAGACTTGGAGTCATCTCGTACAAACAACAATGCCAAAAATTACCATAATGATAATA
>OZ024754.1:35372711-35382711 GCA_964016885.1 Eledone cirrhosa
TCCATTCTCAATTTACATTGATCATCTGCAAAGCCGCATTGTTCTCAGAACCACTACACCAGTCTTTCGATGTGTGCAGCTGGAACTACTGCCACCCATTGATTTGGCAGGAGCGCAACTCATTTCTACAGCTGAGTAAACTGGAGCAACGTGAAAATAAAGTGTCTTGCTCAAGGACACAACACATCATTCGGTCCGAGAATCGAACTCATAACCTTTCGATTGCAAGCTCAATGCTCTAACCACTAAGCCATGCGCATTCACTGAAAATATACAGGGTGGCCTAAAAAAATGTATACATACGTTAATAAGAATGCTGTTGAAGAATGTATACATATTTTTGGGACATCCTGTATTTTCTCATTAAACTTCAGTTATTTTACGAAATATAAACTTTTTTTTTTCTTCTGAGCCAAAATTTATTGAAACCTGATGCGTTAAAAGAAATGAAATCAGCAACAATATATTTCGATATGAAGGTTTGCTAAATTTTGACATTTCTTGATCTGAACACATTAAGAAAATTGATACGCTTGCACTTTCCACTATAGAGTCCACCCTCACTCCCACGCATGAAATCATGTGATAGATCATTAAAACCTGTCCAGCCTCATCACTGCTTTAAATATTTCCATGAATTTCCAGCAAAGATGTTTAGTGATTTATTCATCAATTGCAGGAAATTAATATATATTAAATTTAGTTATAGAAATCTGTATAAAACTGATCCTTTAAGTTTCAGTAACTTGCCTCCGTAAGGTCTGTGCCATAGACAGCTGCCTAGTTGGTTCTGGATGTGTGTACATGTTTGGGGAAGCAGTTTATTATACTAGGACAAGTTTTTAGTGGTATTTATAAAGGGGAAAGTTGATCAAGCCTCGATGAAATTTGAACTCATATTGTGACGAGTCGCATAAAATCTCCCCCGTTTATTCGTAACTCAGGTGAAATACTGCTATAATCTTCTCGGGTGAAGATACGTGAGGTTTTTATTTTCTCAGTAACGAAACAATTGAGATAGAGTTTAGTTGTTAATTAATCCATTGTTTTACGATCGTTTCAGAAGACAAAAATGTTATCATTGTGTTGACGAATTGATAGCAGTTATACTGTTAACAACCCCCCAAAAGCACACCCATATAGTCGTCTATCTTCAGTTTATTTTCTGTTCTGTGAAACTATTAACCATTTAACATTTATATTGCTCTATTTCACAGTAAAGGATTTATCTCACAAAATATTGAATCTATGAGATTTTGACAACAATACCTTAACATCAGTATGAGCGGCCGGTTACAGCCAGATTGAACAGAAATAGGCGAGAGAATTCTGGTTGGATATGGCCGGTTTAAATGCTAAAGGGTTAATCCTTGTTTTATTTGCTTCATTGTTCAACAAGACATTAATGTAGTTTTTTAATACTCAATGACATAGGATACCATTTTTTCCACGGAAACAAATATCGCTTTGCTGCAATGGGATATTCACATCATTACTACATCTAATACCATGTCTTACACTAATTAGGTTGAACAATTAAGGGATGGCTCATAAAGATCCACCCCCACCCCCGATGTTGTCCAAGGGAAAGGCAAAGGTCTATAAAGCTTGGAAACCTATGACGCCGCAACTCATTTCTACAGCTGAGTAAACTGGAACGACGTGACATGGTGTCTTCCTTAACCCTTTACCATTTAAACCGGCCGTATCCGGCCAGAATTCTCTCACCTCTTTCTGTTCAAACTGGCCATAACCAGCCCTCATACTTATGTTAAGGTATTGTTCTAAAAATAAATGACATCAAAGTCTCATAGATTCAATATTATGTGAAATAATTATGTGAGGTATAGACTTTAGAATAGTAAATATAGAGTAATGTGAATGCTAAAGGGTTAAGGATACAACGCACGCCCCGGTCTGAGAATCGAACTCACAACCTCCTGATTGCAGGCCTAAAGCTCTAACCTCTGAGCGAAGCACCTTCACTTATATATTTACACATATATACAAATAAATACATACCTATACACATACATATATATATATATATATACATATATATGTGTATGTACATATATATGTATGCATATATATACATACATACACACACACACGTATATATATGTACATATATATATGTATATACATATATATATATATACATACACACACGTATATATATGTACATATATATATGTATATACATATATATATATACACATATATACACACACATATATATGTATACAGAAAAATATATAATATATATATTTTTCTAGGGCGGGTAAAATTATTATGAAATAAAAACACGATAGTCAAACTTAACTCAATAGCACTCCACTTTCCTTAGAGTATGGTGGAGGGGGAAGGTGGAGGGAGAGAAGGGGAGAGAGGTAGAGGGGATAGGTGGGGGAAGGGAGAAGGAGAGGGGTGGTCGGAAAGGGAGAGGGGGAGGGGTATGGTCGGAAAGGGAGAGGGGGAGGGGTATGGTCGGAAAGAGAGAGGGAGAGAGGGGTATGGTCGGAAAGAGAGAGGGAGAGAGGGGTATGGTCGGAAAGAGAGAGGGAGAGAGGGGAGAGGGTCAGAGAGAGGAGAGGAGGGAGAGGGGGCGAACGAGAGTAGGGGAGAGGAGAGGCGGGAGAGGGGGCGAGGGAGAGGGGGCGAACGAGAGTAGGGGAGAGGAGAGGCGGAAGAGGGGGGGGGGGGGGGGCGAGAGTAGGGGAGAGAGTGTGTCGGTGAGAGGGAAGACTATGTACATAATTAGATTGATTGATAAATTGATATACTAGAGAGCGAGAGAGAGAGGGGAGAGAGATGGAGGGAGAAAGTGAGAGAGAGAGAGAGATAGAGAGATAGAGAGATAGATAGAGAGATAGAGAGAGATAGAGAGAGATAGAGAGAGATAGAGAGAGGGGGGAGGGAGAGAGATGGAGGGAGAGAGAGAGAGAGAATGAAAAAATGAAGTTTTAATAAGATTAATGTAAAGAAGCCATTATGAAGGAAGGAAAAGCTTTTGCACGCACGATGTTGTTGCCAAGACAACGATAAGCAGCAGCAGTGTGTGGAAATATATGTGATGTCAGTAAGAGCACATGACATATATACATGACATATATATATATACACATGACATATATATATATATATATATACATGACATATATATATATATACATGACATATATATATACATGACATATATATATATACACATGACATATATATATATATATATACATGACATATATATACACATGACATATATATATATATATATATGTCATATATATATATATACATGACATATATATATATATACATGACATATATATATATATACATGACATATATATATATATGACATATATATATATATGTCATATATATATATATATACATGACATATATATATACATGACATATATATATATATGTTATATATATATATATATACATGACATATATATATATATACATGACATTATATATATACATGACATTATATATATATATGACATATATATATATATATATATATATATATATATACATGACATATATATATACATGACATATATATATACATGACATATATATATATACATGACATATATATATATATATATATATATATGTCATATATATATATATAATATAGAAATGGGTTCTACAGGATTAGAACTGTTTCATTCGGGAGAAATCATCAGGAAGCCGACTGTCCAAGTAATATGGTGGTATTTATACATTTTCTGGTGGTAGGAGAGGGTGGTGATAGGGATGGGTGGAGGTCATTGGTTGCTGGATTTAAAGGAAAGGGAATTCTTTAAAAACTATATTTAGAGTAACAAATATATATATATATATATATATATATACATATTATATATATATATATATATATATATATAAATTAATAAAAACAATGAATAAAAATGAATAACAAATGAAAAACAATGAATAAAAACAAACAGTTCCTTATATTAAAAAATTCATCATTTTACGATCGTTTCTAGGATATATATGTGTGTGTTGGTATGTATATCTTATAGATCTATGTAAACATTTTACAAACTATCAGAGGAAATATACATACCTACACATATATATACTGTCTTCAGAAATTTTTTACATAGATCTATATGATATACATACCAACACACACATATATATCCTAGAAACGATCGTAAAATGATGTATTTTTTAATATAAGGAACTGTTTCTTTGTTTTTATTCATTGTTTTTATTAATTTATCTTGACTCTGTTTTCCTGTGATTTTCATCGAAAAACATTTTTGAATACATCTCTTTTCATGATATTTGGATTACATTGAGTTCTTGATGCGGATTGGACACTACCGTATATGTTGGTAGATTTATCTACATATATATATATATTGGTAAACGGAATAGAAAATGCTGACAAATTGTTCACAGTGAAAAATAGTTTAATTAGGAATAAGTGATAATTAGTAATAGTATTGGTTAGTATTCAGTTTTGGTTTTAAGTTTTACCGGTTGCGCATTTCTAATGCTTTTCAAAAATAATTTTGAGATAGAGCGTCCGTGATGTTTGATCTGATCTGATTAGTTTTGGGAATTCTACCTGTTTTTATGTTAAAAAAGTGGCTCCAGCGGTATTAAAATAAGTTTTGCGCCAATTCGTGTTGCAAAAATTCTTGTGGTCAAAACAATTTTGATTGGTCGGTAGAGGTCATGTGAATATATATATATATATTAATCAACTCAACTTCACTGAAACATCCCGAATCCTCCCAACGATACTTATTTAGATAAACAGATGTTAATACATATAATAAAGCACCAGTAATG
Source organism: Eledone cirrhosa (assembly GCA_964016885.1). Lineage (NCBI taxonomy): Eukaryota > Metazoa > Mollusca > Cephalopoda > Octopoda > Eledonidae > Eledone > Eledone cirrhosa. The sequence goes on from OZ024754.1 coordinate 35,377,542, forward strand.
CACTGGGGTAAATGCTGGCCTTGTGCCAAAAGTACAAACAATTATAATATATTTTATATTGTGCACTCTTGTACATTGTATTAAGATTATTTGTTTTCATGAAACATGATAATACAAAATGAATCCGAAATTGTCATCAATATAACGAAGAACCCACCTTTACATTTCCCTATTAGTTCGTGAAATCGGGGGTTTATTCTATTGATATTTCATCACACTCGGAGTGAGAGGTGCAAAGTGAAGTTTGAATTAAAATAGTGTATCCTCGAAAAATACATCTTAAAGCACGCATGGGTACAAAAACTGAATCTTACTCCTGATGTCCAAACATTTCTCTCCATGCACCCAACATTCACTCCAAATATAAGGCAATAAATTACTGAATGATACAAAATAAATTCGATAATATGGTGATTAGAAATCGATGACTTAATCTGCAAGCGATTGCACCCAGAAAAATTGGATCGTTTTATAAGTAATACATTTATTAGCGTCGGACGACAAAATGCTTTGCAGCATTTAGTTATGGCCTCTTACGTTCTGAGTTCAAATCCCATCGAGGTCAGCTCTGCCTTTCATCTTTCCGGGGTCGATAACAAAAAGTACCAATCAAGTATTGGGATAATTTAATGGACCCTCTCCCCCCATTAATTGCTAGCCATGTTCCTCATCTAGAAATCATTTATTTATAGTCTGATTAGTGATAGACAGGAAACTGAGTAGTAAGAAAGAGTAATCTTGTCACTACTACAAACATATTTTGCACTCTAATAATCTGTGTCGGGATATATTTAGATGCTGCTGCTCTTCCATACAAAATAAATCTTGCCCTAATGAAAACACATCCTTGTTCTCACAAGACACCGACAGGTTCTAGATTGACTGCATGACACACACACACACACAGAGACCTTTACTTGCTTCTGGTCCATGGAAGGTTCTATGATGCTATGAAATTTATGAGCAGTTGCTAGCACCTCACTCAATCTTACTCAATTTACCGCTGTGTGTAGCTCTCTACATTTACAATAAGACAAATGCTGAAGAACAACTATGCTTATCATAAACTGAAGTTAAACGGTTTGGCTAAATAGAAAGCAGATATAACTGGAGGATCACAAGAAAAATGTTGTCTCGAATCCTAAACGTTGATGAATCAATCGTGCAAAAGATTAGATCGGATTAATTAGCCTGAAAATCTGAAATAATATTCATTTCTAATCTAAGCACAAGGCTAGTAGATTCAGGGGAGGAGCAAAGTTAATTAGATCAACTATAGTACTTGACTGATATTTTATTTTAACGACACCAGAAGGATGACGAAAGGCAAAGTTAACCTCGGTGGGATTTGAACTCGGAACTAAACTTCGTAAATCATTTTGTCTGGTGCGTTATTGATCCTACCAATCTACCGTTCTTCTGAAATAATATTACCAATATTACCAGCAAGATTAGGAAGTTAAACCGACATCTAGCATTAGAATAACAACTGTATAATTATTAGATAAATTAAGGACAATAATGATAAAAGTGACCAGAAATTTATCCTCTACAACATCGTTGAATTGTATTCTTCTATCTCGAAATCTCTACACGTCAGTGTCCTAGGATTCGCCAAGCTATATAGCAACATATGTGACAATGAAAGAGATATCATTATGCATATTAGAAAAATTTACTTCTTCAGCAAATATTCTGTTTGGCTTTCAAAATCTGCCCCGATATTTTCGTTCGACTTCAACATGGCGTCATTTGATAGTAGAGATATATAATATTATTGATCTGTAGAGTCAAGATACAATAAAAAAGAAATTCATCGTAATAAATATAGGCTTATGTAAAAACGATGGGTTAACTATAGTTTAACAAGCAAATTAAATACTTAAAAAAAAAAAAGATACATTAGATACTCTTTAAAAAAAAGCATAATTAACATCTCTAATAATTGCGGTCTAAAATAGATATTATTATTGTAAATTTCTTATGTGTTACACTCAACTTAATCAGAATCAAATGCAAACCATAAATCTTATCTTATGAAAATCTCGCGTCTATAAATATAAATATAGACTCTTATGAATAATCTCAGAAAAAGGACATCTAACCTGTCGACAAATATATAAATTTTCCATAGTGCTGCTCAGTATTACAACAAAGCATTAGTAGCAATCGAAAGAGTAAATTCTACATAATTATAATAATATTATTTAGTTCACACCTGACCCCTTCTTAGATGTAAAGTATAAAACTCTAGCTTTACCAAATAAGAAAGAATGCTGTGATGTTATGTAGTTCACACCTGACCCCTTCTTAGATGTAAAGTATAAAACTCTAGCTTTACCAAGTAAGAAAGAATGCTGTGATGTTATGTAGTTCACACCTGTTCTCTTCTTAGATGTAAAGTCTAACATCCAAAACTTCATAGCTTTACCAAATAAGCATTTCCCCATTAATCAATGATACAAATGACCTAAAAATGAGTTGCAAGTGCACTATTAATATGAAATATCAAATAAACCAATTATACCAACCGAGGCTAACTGCATGTGCCCTTAACCAGACATGCAATGTTGAAACTATAATCTGCGAGTCAATAATCACACCCATTGACCTAAACACCGTGCTTAAACATTATGGAGGCATGATGGAAGTTGAAGTGAAATTGAAGCACAATTACTTCAGCCACACATTTTCCTTCAGATTATATAGAGAAATGCAATAAATCTATCTAATTACGTCTGGAATTTGAAAGAAAACGTTACTGCAGTTCAAATCAGTATTTAGATGTGAAGCTCTGTTTGTTAAATTAATGGTAGGTTTTGTTGAGCTCATTATCTGCTCATCTCGCAGCTTTACTTCATACCCTTTTCATTGATGACATTCAGCATAAAGACTATAGCAAATATTTACAACAGAGTATTTTCTGCTATGAATAAATATACATAGAAACAACAATTCTGTCTCTTGGAATATATAGAAAATAAACTTATTTTTTTGTGTTGCTTGATCAAAGAGGATGGGGAAAGCACATGATATTTACACAACTTCTGAGACCAGTGGGAAGGAAAACAACTACAACTTAGGCTGTTGCTAATAACCAGCTAAGTAGATTAGTTGGAAGTCAAGAACTTCAAGCTGCGGGGTAGCGAGCCATCAATGTTCTTACGAGATGGAGCTTCTTTAACAAACGTAAGAATGGTGTAGTAGCAATCGGCGCATCTGACTGGAGAGCTTGTCCGAACACTTATAACACAATTAACTCCCCTGTTAAAGTTTCCCAATGACTGTCTGGTGGTTGTTAAAGCGATCATCAGGTTAGATAAGCCGCTATTGGCTGATGTTGGAAGTAAGGCAACGTAAGGTCGGGAAAGGTAACAAGTATCTCAGGACTTTAAAAGATCTACAATGTGGGAAATAGGTAGGTAAAGAGAGGTGGGGATAATAATTGTTTCTACTTTTCGCACAAGGCCAGCAGTTACCCCAGTGCATTACTGGTATTCATTTTATCGACCCTGTAAGGATGAAAAGCAAAGTTAACCTGGGCGGGATTTGAACTCAGAACATAAAGGGCCATAATTCTATGCTTCAAGATTTCTCATTTAGGTACAAGGCCAACAATTATGGGTGATGGGAAAATAGTTTAAATCAACCCCAGTGTGTTACTGGTACTTTATTTTATCGAACCCATATGGATGAAAGGCAAAGCTAAACTCGACGGGTTTCAACTCAGAACGTAAAGGGACGTAACGATATGCCACAAAGCATGCATGTTGTCAGACGCTCTACCGATACTACCAACGATGATGATGATTGTTAATATTTATAGCAAGGAAGACGACATCATGATGACATCTATATTTAATGGGAAGTAATGTCGGCAATGTACTGACATCAGCAATGAATAAGTAATCAAGAGAGAAAGAGGCACATACACACATACATACATACAGGCAGACACACACATACAGGCAGACACACACATACAGACAGAAAGAGATACATACATACATACACATACAGGCAGACAGAAAGAGATACATACATACATACACACACATACAGACATAAAGAGATACATACATACATACACACACATACAGACATACAGAGGCACATACATACATACATACATACATACATACATACATACATACATACATACAGGCAGACAGAAAGAGATACATACATACACACACACACACACACATATAGACAGACAGAGGCACATACATACACACACACATACAGACAGACAGAAAGAGATACATACATACATACATACACACACACAGGCAGACAGAGAGACAGCCAGAGGCACATACATACACACATACAGACAGACATACACACACAGAGAAAGAGGTACACACACACACACACACACACACAAAGACATACATACATATAGAGGCACACACATACATGCATACATACATACGTACATATAGAGGCACACACATACGTACATACAGAAAGAGGCACATACATACATACATACATACATACATACATACATACATACATACATACACACACACACATATATAGACATACAAACAAATAAACAACTACAAAGATATGTAAAACTACATTAAGTCGTTTTTACGTTCGGAGTTCAACTCCCAGGTGGATTATTAACTGACAATGGAGGACAGACAAATACATTGATGCAACTATATATATATATATATATATATATATTATATATATATATATACACACATATATATATATATATATACTAGCTGAGTAGCCCGTCGTTGCCGGGCAATAATCACAATAGTATGCTTTTATTTCAATTTGTTTTTATTCCATGTGAGACCATATAACCCCTATAACCCATATAACCCTTGATGAGGACGGATTTCTTTATTAATTGGGTCAATTTCTAATATTTGTATAACAAACTACCAATGGTAGCCGGCGTTGCACGGGATAAAGTAATTTGGAAGGCGGACCGCCAACAGACCTAATGATGGAAAAAACTGCATGCCTGGACAATATGTAAAGAAAATAAACCGGATACTCTGATGGCTGGATAATCTTTAAGAATTTCCTCGATGAAGCAGGAAAAATGCAGGTTTTCACATAAGTAATATACATGTAAAGTTTGAAAAAAATCGGTTGGGTACTTCTCGAGTTTTAGGGATTCAAACTCACAGACACACAC
>OZ024754.1:35387711-35412711 GCA_964016885.1 Eledone cirrhosa
ATGGAATCTGTTTGAAACCAGTTAGACCATTACTCATCAGAGTACTCAATACTTGGAGTATTGGGGGCAACAGCGTCCATTCCGGGTAACAGCATCTGGCGCATGTCAAAGCGCTGTCCAATGGAGTAAGACACGAGATAAAACAGCAACTTATAGCAATTAAGCTATGACAAGTACACATAGAGTTTCACGTGACGACAAGGCAACGGTATCGTTCCTCCTTTAAGGTTTCCCCTTTAAAAAATTGTTTTCCGTTTTGCCTTGTTTTTGTTCGTTGATTGTCTCCTCTTTGTTGATTTTCCTAAATTTATATATATATATATATACATATATATATATATATATATATAAAACGAAAAATCAATGATGCATCTGAACTCAATTTATAAATTGAGTTCAGATGCATCACTGATTTTTCGTTTTATATTATATCATACTCTGCTCTGTAAGAGCATAGAGTGCTCAACCGGCATACCGCCTATGAAAGCATCTTAGCTACCATCCGCGACACACACACACACACACACACACACACACACACACATATATGTGTGTGTTTGTGTGCGTGCGGGAATATATATACATAAATATACCTGATTTTCTAAGTTATTATTTATACTGGCAGTATCGGTAGAGGGTTGGACGCCATGTTTTCCAGCATAGTTACGTCTCTTTCCCATCTGAGTTCAAATCCCACCGAGGTTGACTTTGCCTTTCATCCTTACGGGGTCGATAAAATAAAGTACCAATAATACACTGGGTAATTGCTGGCCTTGTGCCTAAAGTAGAAACAATTATTTATACTATCGACTGTTGTTACAGTTATGTTACCAAACCACCTGAAACCGCGCCTGGTTCTACGTTACGAAACGATTCATTTTAAAGTGCTTATATTTATCTAAAAACCTTCCAACAATATTTTATGCAAAAAAACTATGTCAAATTATGTATCAAACGCCAGCTTAATAACAAGAAAGTTATATTACTAGATCCCGGCCCCCAAATTGTTGATTATTTTCAAAGTTATTTGAAAATCATAGGTAATGATTTTCATTAGAAATATGGTAATGAAAGGGTTAATCTTTTTCTCTTTTTTTCTATGTTTACTATATTAGTCAAGTAGCTCACACCACGTATCAATATGAAATGAAGAAAGGCGTTGGATTCTCAGACTCGTTAGGGCGACGGACACAATGCCTTCACTATTTAGTTATGTAAATATGCATCCTAAATTCTAAACCTGCTGATGTAAACTTAGTATCAATAGTCATGCACTAGGGGGGGGGGGGGTTTAGCTAATGAAGGTACATGCAACTCAACTTGCAAAACATCGAAGTCAAATCTCCCTCAAATCTCACGCTACCGTTTTAGAATAAGAATCATGTGGGTGTTGGTTCCCTGTCCATAGGAAAAAAACAAACAACAGACTGTTGACAGCTAGACTGCTTTTCAGGGCTGACCTAGGGTTAAAAACCTACTATATATATATGTATATTTCTTCATGTATTTACTGTTTGGCTTATTGTTGTTTAGCTTACATGTCAACACTGATCACGCAAGATACGATCGAAAGTATTTTCCCGGTAGCGACTATCAATTTCTCTCCTCTGATAAAGGTTGCAGCAGCTCAAAACCTTATGACACACAGCATGTCACAGCATGTCAACAAAAACACACACGGCATCAACAACAACTTGTGAAGATGGGTGCCCAGCTAAACCTTCATAATTTCTAACATTTCATTTTCTTTTTCCCCCAAAGAACTTAGCACCACTACCACCACCACCACTACTACTACTACCGCTACTACTACTGCCGCTACTGCTACTACTAACACTACTACTACCGCTACCGCTACTACTACTACTGCTGCTACTACTACTACTGCTACTACTACTACTACTACTGCCGCTACTACTACTACTAGTTTTCTTTCTTATCTAAGAATATTCTGTCGTCTTTTCAAGCAACTCGGATGTGAAATAAAATCTATAAAATATGCTGCTACTGCTGCTAATAGTACTACTACCACAACTACTACCGCTATTTTATCTTCCTCTTCACGTAATAGGTAGGTTAGTTTCAACAAGCACCGATCAATGGCAGAGTGGTGAATGGTAGGTTTTTCTGTAGTAGCTCAATGTAGGCCAATCTTCTCAGAGAACTGAAGACCTGAATACTTAACACGTAAACAATCACGTAAGCAAACAACACACAAACATATAAGGCTTTAGTTGTAGTAGTAGTAGTAGTAGCAGCAGCAGCCGTACTACTAATGATAATATTGGTTTCTTATATAGGCACAAGGCAAGCAAGTTTGGGAGAGGGGAAAGTAGATTAAATCGACCCCATTGCGTGACTGGTACTTTATTTTATCGACCCTGTAAGGATGAAAGCAAAGTTAACCTCGGCGGGATTTGAACTCAGGCCATAAAGGGCCGTAACTCTTTGCTGCAAAGCATGGCGTCCGACCCTCTACCGATACTGCCAATCCACCGCCCTAGGCACAAGGCCATCAATTTTAGGGAGGGGAAAGTCGATTAAATCAACCCCAGTGCATAACTGATACTTTATTTTAGCGGCCCCGTAAGGATATAAAAGGCAAAGTTAACCCCGGCGGGATTTGAACTCAGAATGTAATACAGTGAAATATGTTGACCATTGGGAAAGTAAAATGATTAATTACGACATACATACATATCGTTATGGACATCACATTAGAAAATATGGCGGCCAGAAAATAATGGAGATAGTGAAACGTTGGGAAGATAGTATAAATAATTGTTTCTACTTTAGGCACAAGGCCAGCAATTTCACCAGTGCATTACTAGTACTTTATTTTAGCGGCCCCGTAAGGATATAAAAGGCAAAGTTAACCCCGGCGGGATTTGAACTCAGAATGTAATACAGTGAAATATGTTGACCATTGGGAAAGTAAAATGATTAATTACGACAGATGATATCGTTATGGACATCACATTAGAAAATATGGCGGCCAGAAAATAATGGAGATAGTGAAACGTTGGGAAGATAGTAGTAATAACTGTTTCTACTTTAGGCACAAGGCCAGCAATTACCCCAGTGCATTACTGGTACTTTATTTTATCGACCCCGTAAGGATGAAAGACAAAGTAACAATGTAATATAGGAATATAATTGTTTCTACTTTAGGGACCAGCAATTTGAAAGGGAGAGAGCAAAGTCGATTAAATCTACCCCAGTGCATTACTGGTGCTTTATTTTATCGACCCCGTAAGGATGAAAGGAAAATCAAACCTCGACAGGATTTGAACTCAGAACGTAAAGGGCCGTAACTCTGTGCTGCAAAGCATGGTGTCCAACGGTCTATCGATACAGCCAATCCACCGAATATAATAGTAATTGCAATATATAGGAATATAATTGTTGAGGGAGGGGAGACACTGTGTTTACCTATCGATAAAGAGGAGGAGTTGTGATGAAACTTCCCTGTAAGAGTTCTTAGTGAGTGAGTGAGAGTGAAAGAGAGAGGTAACTGTGATGTGAAAGAGGTAAGTGTTGTGTGTGTGTGAGAGAGAGAGAGAGAGAGAGAGAGAGAGAGAGAGAGAGAGAGAGAGAGAGAGAGAGAGAGAGAGAGAGAGAGAGAGAGGTAACTGTGATGTGAAAGATGTAAGGGTTGTGTGTGTGAGAGAGAGAGAGAGAGAGAGAGAGAGAGAGAGGGAGGGAGAGAGAGAGAGAGAGAGAGAGAGGGAGAGAGAGGGAGAGAGGGAGAGAGGGAGAGAGAGAGAGAGGGAGAGAGGGAGAGAGAGAGAGTGGGGTAACTGTGATGTGAAGGATGTAAGGGTTGTGTGTGAGAGAGAGAGAGAGAGAGGGGGATATAGAGAGAGGGGGATAGAGAGAGAGAGAGAGAGAGAGAGAGAGTGGGGTAAGTGTTATGCAGCAGAGAATAGGTTACTTAGATGGTGTCTTCAAAGCCAAGAGGAAAATATGAAAATAATTTCAGGATTAAAAATAGAAAATCGAGGAAAAGAAATGAAGCTAAAATAACTCAGAATACTGGACCTCCAACTTATACATACATACATACATACATACATAACATACATACATACATACATACATACATACATACATACATACATACATACATACATACATACATAACATACATACATGATGGTTGCAAACTCTGCTAAGAGTGTTGCAATCGCGTGTCAGATTACAGAGAATGGTGCACTTTTAGGCTACAGCCAGCTACACGAACCTGTAACATATCCTGAACAAGCAATGCCTGTGCTTTGAAGGTTTTTTAAGTGGGGAAAGGCCTTGGACTCGACCAATCCCACTCTCTGAACATCGAAACACTACCCGAAAAGGAGAACTGGTCAACATCATCGGATGCTTTCTGAAGCCGCAGGTTTTTTTTCAGAGTTTCCCTCTCCTAGAAAGGTGTTGTGACAACAACTGGAGGCTTTTCACTCCCAGGCGAAAAAAATACATACATATAAATTATAAGAATGAAGCCTAAGGCAATGTTTTGGAATCTTATATCATTTTATTAAATACCTCATTGCTATAATGTACATTTCAATAGTATTAATTATGTATTTCATACTATTTCGTCAAATAGTCATTATGCAATTATTCATACTGCGATATGTTCAGGGTGAGTTTCCTGAGCTTGTGGTGACAATATCGAAAACACTCGCCTTGAACATATCGCATATGAATAATTGCAATATGGTTATCTAACGAGATAGCATGGATTACGTAGTTGATACCATTGAAATGAGTATAATAACAATGATGTAATTAATAAAATGATATAAGATTCCAGAACACTGCCTTGTACTTCATTCTTATACAAAAATAAAAAAAAAACAAAAACACCCATCTTACATAAACCTGCAGGATTATATCCAAGTTTGGAAATTATAACACGTTGAGTGCTAAAACCTGTATACCCAGTATTAATTGATCGACAAGAACAATTGTGAAACTATTACTGATTAACAAACACGAACAGACCAGATTATATATATATATATATATATATATATATATATATATATATATATATATATATATATTCATATGCAAAAGACAAACAGAAATAAAAAAAAAGCAAACGATACAGTATATTGGAGAAATATATTAGTGTTACGCTTAATGATGTAGAAGGAAAAATGTCTTAACATTTCGGACGCTAGTCCTTCATCATAAAATAGAATGCGAAATTGAAGAAGAAATAGAAAGATAGAGCATAGTGAGCTGTGGCAGAAACGAAAAAAAAAAAATCTTTGAGAAAAAGAGAAAAAACAGGTTTATTCTGGTCGCCATCTCTTGGAAAACACCCATATACACATACATACATAAATGCCTACAGATGCCCACATACACTGTGACTGCTTTCAAAAAGAGAAAGTATAGTAAGAGAAGCCATGATGCTGAACCGAATCTCTAGATTTAATTGATATAGAACTGTACAAATCTTTGGAGGCTGGTGACACGACCCAGTCTTAGATATTACACAAATAGGTCTCAACTGCACGTTCAAATGATCATTAAGCCATCTGAATGACAAATGGAACTTTGTTTTTTTTTTTATCGATCGACTTTCGTCAAATCAGACCGAGGGAACAACGTTTCCATTGGTTTTTTCCAATTGCTAGTACTATCTATCGGTTGTAAGTCCAGGTAGAAGGAGCAACGTGAAATAACGTGTCTTGCTCAAGGACATAACACATCGCTCGTTCCAGGAATTGAACTGACAACCTCAACGATTACGAATCCAGTTCTCTAACCAATCAGCCACACGCCTTCACAAATGGAACTTATATATCGATTAGAACAAGGATTTTCGAACTGCGGGTCCTGATTCATAAATGGGTCGCAAAATAAAATATAATGGGCCACCATTTTAAGAAAACATCTACGAAAATAAGAGATTTATTACACTTAAGCATGTTAGGTCACGATACAAAATACAGCATTTTCTATAATTGATATCAAAAGAGTTTGAAAACCCTTTGACTAGAAAATTGAGGAATATGCATTAATAGACGGTTGACCTGTTTTTGAAAGATATCACTATTTATAACACTGTTTATAAGTACTCAATATAGCAACACGGTGTCAATCGAAATTATGTCCCTTAGTATAATACTCGTAAGTTCAACCGACAATATACTTTTCTGTTTTGTTTGACAGTATCGATAGGGCGTTAGATACCATGCATTGCAACATAGATTTATGGCCCTTTACGTTCTGAGTTCAAATCCCGCCGAGGTTAGCTTTGCCTTTCATTCTTTCGCGGTCGATAAATAAAGGACCAGTAATGCACTGGGGTCGATTTAATCAATTTTCCCCACCCCTAAAATTGATGGCTTCCTGCCTATAGTAGAAATTATTATATTTCAACATTATAGTTGACGAACAACGCAACATACGGATAAAACTGTATAGAGTGGGGTATTGTAATATTAGTGGTGATAAAACTGTATAGGGGTGGTTGGTGTAACAGTAGTAGTGATAAAACTGTAATGGGGTGGTGTGGTGTAACAGTAGTGGTGATAAAACTGTAATGGGGTGGTGTGGTGTAACAGTAGTGGTGATAAAACTGTAATGGGGTGGTGTGGTGTAACAGTAGTGGTGATAAAACTGTGTAGGGGTGGGTGGTGTAACAGTAGTAGTGATAACACTGTATAGGAGTGGTGTGGTGTAACAGTAGTGGTGATAAAACTGTATAGGGGTGGTATGGTGTAACAGTAGTGGTAAGCATTCAAAAGTTCAATTGTAACATTAGTGGTGATAAAACTATAGGTGTGGTGTTGTGTAACAGTAGTGGTGATAAAACTGTATAAGGCGTGGTTGGTGTAACAGTAGTAGTGATAAAACTCTATAGGAGTGGGTGGTGTAACATTAGTGGTGAAAAAACTGTAATGGGGTGGTATGGTGTAACAGTAGTGGTAAGCATTCATAAGTTCAATTGTAACATTAGTGGTGATAAAACTATATAAGGCGTATTTGGTGTAACAGTAGTAGTGATAAAACTCTATAGGGGTGGGTGGTGTAACATTAGTGGTGATAAAACTGTAATGGGGTGGTGTGGTGTAACAGTAGTGGTAAGCATTCATAAGTTCGATTCATAACAAAGGTTGTTTGAAATTTGATATTTATTATTATTACATTTTAAAATAACAAGCACTTCTAATTTTAGACAGAGGAGGGTACGTGGAACCGCAGTAGCATAATAAACTAGAACTGTTAAAAGAGTGAATGACCTCCTTAGAGTCAACGGCCATCCACCCCAACTATGGGTTAAATAGCCTCACCAACCCACAATTGGCCAAGTATGGTGTGTATGGCTACACACCCGACATGACCAAAACCAAACAGAAAGTGGTGAAGGTCAACCAGAGAAAGGTTCCTCCAAGAGGAGTGACAAGGCCCTGCAGTGAATCGGTTCCTCAACTGTAATGACATGAAGGTACAGTCGTTTAAAACTCAATCTAATACCGCACATTAAACTTCTCACATGTACACGAGAAATTCAATTTCCCATCTATAATTACCGTATTTCCCGGCGCCGAAGACACTACTCTTTTCCTAAAATAAGTCTCAGAAATCTACCATGCGTCCTGGAGGCCGAAGGTTGCTTATTATTTTTATTTTTTATTTTTTATTGTCAAAATTAGGGTACGTCCTCGAGGACGAAGCGTCTTCGGCGCCGGGAAATACGGTATGTACAGATTAAATGAATTGCCGGACTATCAGTTGTCGGAAAATTGTTAGTGTATATTATTAGTATCTATAAAATATTGCTAGGGCATTCTCACACAACATTTGTTAACTATGGATACTTTATCTATGTACGGTTTCCAAGATGTACCCAGATATTTTATCTATGTACGGTTTCCAAGATGTACCCAGATATTTTATCTATGTACGGTTTCCAAAATGTACCCAGATATTTTATCTATGTACGGTTTCCAAAATGTACCCAGATATTTTATGTACGGTTTCCAAAATGTACCCAGATATTTTATCTATGTACGGTTTCCAAAATGTACCCAGATATTTTATCTATGTACGGTTTCCAAGATGTACCCAGATATTTTATCTATGTACGGTTTCCAAAATGTTTTCAGATATTTTATCTATTCTTTTCATCATCTACATTAATGACATTACTGACATCATCAAACACAGTAACATCAGAATCTTCGCAGATGATTCCAAGCTCCAAAGGGTCATCAATGAGGTGGGTGACCGGACTTGCCTTCAGTCAGACCTACTGGCTGTTATCCAATGGGCAGAGATGAATAATATGCTGTTGAATGAGGATAAATTTGAACTAATCCACTTTGGAAAAAAAGATGCTCTGAAACTACCATACTCTCTTCCTTCGAGTGAAACTCTAGTGGCTTCCAATAACATCAGAGACCTGGGAGTAATTGTGGACAACAATATAAGCTGGGCCACTCATATAAACAGCATAGTTGATATGGCCCGCAGAATGTGTTCCTGGATTCTCAGAACTTTCCAGTCGAGAGATATCCACACTGTTGTCCTTCTCTTCTCCACTTTTGCCCGACCCCACCTTGAATACTGTTGTCCACTGTGGTCACCCAACACGAAACAAAGTACCATGAAAGTTGAAGCACCCCAAAGGTCAATTACAAATAAGATAGTTGGCATGACAGGCCTTGACTATTGAGGTCGATTAGAAAGGCTCAAACTGTATTCTCTTCAACGTCGCCGTGAGCGCTACATTATCTGTATGATGTGGAAAATATTCCATCAGCTTAGCCCAAATGATGTTGGCATCATCTTTAGTGTACACCCAAGGCTTGGGCCCCGTGCTATCCGCCCACGACAAAAATCCCACTCGCATCACATAACAACAATACGGCACAATTATTTCACCTCAATTCGCCCTGCACTCTTTAAACATTGCACCAAAACACATCAAAGCAGAGACAGACCCCATCAAGTTCAAGAAGTCTTTGGATAAATTCCTTCAAGAAATCCCGGATAAGCCTCCTACACCCGGATATGCCTCCGTAAACAATAACTCTCTGCTCGAGTGGGCCATGCTGCCCAAACACTGATTTGTAAGACTTGGCCAGGTGGTGCTATTAAGTTAGACATGGCCTGGGCCAATACTGGCCGAAACCTATCAAAGTTATCAAAGTAAAGTTATGTACGGTTTCCAAAACGTACCCAGATATTTTATCTACGTACGGTTTCCAAAATGTACCCAGATTTTTTATCTATGTAAGGTTTCCAAGATGTACTCAGATATTTTATATATGTACGGTTTCCAAGATGTACCTAGTTTGGTTGTAAGAAACAAAACGTTCGATATATGTTTTCAGACTATAAATAAATAGCATAATAATGGTTAACAGGCAAAATGCCAGACATTTTTAGTCAAGGGGTCAGTTGATCAAAACGACCCTAGTACTTCACTGACCTCTAAGAGGAAAAAGGCAAAGTTGACCTCGGTGGGATTTGAATTCAGAACAACCATCGCGTTTACAATAAGGGTTTCTGGTTTAAGCAGAAGACCAACAATTTTAGGGAAGGGGAAAATCGATTAAATGTATTTTATCGTAAGGATGAAAGACAAAGCAAACCTCGGAGGGATTTGGACATAGAATATAAAGGCTCTGATGATGATGATGACGATGACGCTAGAGATAATTTCAGTATCGTGTAGGAATTATGTTGAACTTAATACAAAGTACAAAATGTCAGCAATAAAGAGGCATGTTTGTTGAGTTTTAATATTGTTAATTAGAGGATTAAATGCATAACAACGTTGGATGCCAAGACTAGGAAAAGTCAAACCACACGTGTGTGTGTGTGTGTGTGTGTGTGTGTGTAAATTATGCGAAACTATAATTGTCTCTATGTCCCACTGTTTTTGTCGCCTTTTGAATTATCTGTCTCCCCCGTATCTTTTTTATATATATATATATATATATATATATATATAAATGTGTGTCTAAAGTCTGTCTTAAGCCAGAAGGCTCATTTGGCCGGTGCTTATTCCGGTTTCATGGCGTGAAGCGACTGAGAGTACAAGACTTTAATATCTCGGGATGGAGGTCATCTTCCCCAGCGGCCTTACCACTTTTGAGCTCTTAAACTGCTCTTGTGGCCTCAGCATCTGAGAGATTAGTCATCGCTCCCAGATGCACTTCATGGACATCAGGAGATGCTGTTGTGATCGGATTTAGGGGGATCAGCAAAGTATTCTCTCCACCTCAAAAGGATGCACTTCGCTTCAGAGAAGAGAACCACATAAGCGTTCTTGATAGCAGGCGCGGAGGAGGGTTTCTTATTACGAAGTCGGCGGATGTTCTGCCAGAACATTTTATTTGCTGATCCTATGTCTTATCTTTGGACGCCTTTACTGTCTCGGCTGCGATTCTTCGTGCCTGCTTATACCGCAAGTGCACGAAGGAAGACTTATTTTATTTCCAAGCCAAGCTTTGTAGGCCTCCTTCGTTGTTCGGGTAGCATCTTTGACATCTTAATTGAACTAAGGGGTCCTTCTGGCTCTCCAATAAGCCTCTTTCGCATGCAGCATTTAACAGCTGAAGCAGAAACTGCTGCGCTGAACAATCTCCACTCTGTGTTAACGTCCTCAGTTTGCTCAGGGAGGTCTCTGAATTTGGATGCAATAGTATCTGTATACCTGGTCCTGACTTCCTTATCTACCAATGTTTTCCCACTTTATCACCCTGTCACCCTGGACCTGATAGTTTTGTGGGCTTCCTTGGCTTTAGTTCGTCTCATGTTGCAAATATTTAGATGGTGGTAAGTTGACAGCTCAGCCCCTCTCTTAACATAAACATCCAGCACTGAATTAAAGAACATATATCTGCAAAGTCGAAGGTCTTGTTTACAAAGCACTTTCTAGTACATGACTAGTTATTTTGGTATAATGACACCGAAGAGATAAAAGAGGGGGCTGTAGGATTTGAACGCAGAACATAAGGGGGCACAAATTAACTCCTCATGACATTTTATCTTCCACTCTAAATACAAAAGTTCTAAATGCAAAAGTTTCCTATAAAATAAGACAGCCAATCATTATCGTATCTTATCTATTTTATTTATTCATTCATTTTTTTCGTTAAAAATAATAACCCCATTTTTTAATTTCATGTCTGCTAGTTTTTTTCTCTCCCAATTTTCAGCCGATCAATAATACAAAAGAAAGAAACGTGACCTAAATAAACTTTCCTATTTTCCTTTTCCCAGTGAAGACAAATTTATAGATTTCTAACTAGTGAGATGACTTGTAGTGTGAGAATTGTTTATTTTCTTTGAAAATATCCGAAGCTAAGATGGTTGCGATGGGGTGATGAGAAGAGAAAAGATAGTGGGAAAGAAGAGAAAAACGATCAGGTAAATATTTGAGAGGTGCAGGGAGAGTAAAGAAGTATTCAACGTTGAATAAATTAGCTCTATTACAGACTAAAGATTTCTACTATAGGCACAAGGCCAGCAATTTGAGGGGAGGGTAAAGTTGATTAAATCGACCCCAGTGCATTACTGGTGCTTTATTTTATCGACCCCGTAAGGTAAAGTTACCCTCGGCAGGGTTTGAACTCATTCCTTAAAATGCCGAACTCTATGCCGCAAAGCATATTGTATGATGCTCTACCGATTCTGCCAATAAGACAATCCTATTGAATAACGTTAAATGATATGAATGAAAGAACCAATCGATTGATCGATCTATCTGCTTGTGTATCGATCTATCAATCTATCTGCTTGTGTATCGATCTATCAATCTATCTGCTTGTGTATCTTCCACATTCTGTGTTTTATTATTGTTTTTTTTTTGTTTCTCTCTAATCTGATAAATGGTTTGTTAATACCAACCACCGAGTCATATAATTTAACTGTATAACGTCAGTGGGTTTCACTCTCAGACACCTCCACACCACATACACACACACCTCACACATACATACACACACCACGTCACACACACACCTCACACATACATACACACACCACATCACATCACACATACACACTTCACATCACACACACCTCACATACACACACCATACACATTCCATACACACGCCACATACACACACCACACCACATACACACCTCACATACACACACACCTCACACACCACACCACGTCACACACACACACACCTCACACATACATACACACACCACCTCACATCACACATACACACTTCACATCACACACACCTCACATACACACACCACATCACACACACCTCACACATTTCATACACACGCCACATACACACACCACATACACCTCACACATACACACCTCACGCACCACATCACATCACACACACCTCACATACGCACACCACATCACACACATCTCACACATTCCACACACACGCCACATCACATTACACATACACACACCACATCACATCACACACACCGCACACATTCAACACATACACACACATCACACACACCTCACACATTCCATACACACGCCACATACACACACCACACACACACGCACACCACACATACACACACCACAACACACACACCACATACATACACCACCCCACATCACACACACACAAACACACATAGAAATGACGCTGAAGGAAAATCTATTGGTTTCAGTGATGAGTATTCGAGCCGTTCGATCAACGGGAATTAATAAGCAAGTGGCTGAGCATTCTACAGACAGGTATACCCCTAACTTACTCCTCAGGGAGATTCAGAATAATAAAATATGTGACAAGATTGGATCTTTGAATTACAGACAGTACATCCGGAAGTTTTTCAAACAGTTTCCGGTTACGCCATTTCACTTAAAAAGCTTCGATTCTCGCCTGACTGTTGTAAACGATGTCTAATATGGCTGAAAGTAGGATTGAACTTCGGATTTTGGGATTGAGAAGCAGATTTCGTATCCTTTCAATCATACTGCCTCCACACACACACACATGTATATATATATATATATATATATATATACATTTATATGTATATAAACACACGTGTATATATATATATATACACACACACATTTATATGTATATATGCACACACGTATATATATACATTTATATGTATATATACACACACGTATATATATATATACATTTATATGTATATATACACACACGTATATATATATATATATATATATATATGTATATACACACACACACACACACGTGTATATATATATATATATATATATATATATAAACATTCATACATTTATATGTATGTATATATATATATATATAAACGCAGACATATATATATATCTCACATATACATATATAAATATATATATATAAATATATATATAAATATATATATAAGTAAATAAATATATATATAAATATATATAAACACACACACACATATATATATAAATAAATATATATAAACACACACACACATATATATATAAATATATATAAACACACACACACATGTGTGTGTGTGTGTGTGTGTGTGTGTGTGTGTGTGTGTGTGTGTGTGTGTGTGTGTGTGTGTGTGTGTGTGTGTTTGTGTGTGTGTGTGTCATTGTTTATATATGGCTTACTACACGTTGGTGTATAATACCTTTGAGAGGCCATTGATTTTCTATTACATGTACAGGAGATAAATACGTATTGATTAGGTTTACTAAAATGAAACACATCATTATCAGAGAAGAAGCATGTGATTGTGTGGCGTTCATGCCTTTATCAAGAGTAATTTGTTGAAGTGAAGGGAAATAATTATTTCTACTTTTGGCACAAGGCCAGCAATTACCCAGTACATTACTGGTACTTTATTTTATCGACCCCCGTAAGGATGAAAGGCAAAGTTAACCTCAGCGAGATTTGAACTCAGACCATAAAGGGAATCGTGAGATTATCTGTAGTTTAACGCCGCCCAGTTTCATTCTCATATGGCTAATGAAAGACACAGCCTATAATTATGAGGGGGAAGGAGAGGGGAGAAGGGGAGAGAGGGTGGGGGAGTGTGGGTGGGGGGGAAAAGGGGAGTGGGAGAGTGAGGGAGCGGGACAGTGAGAGAGAGAGAGAGACAGAGCGTGTGAGAGAGAGTGTGTGAAAGAGAGAGAGCGAGAGAGAGAGAGAGAGAGAGAGAGAGCGAGAGAGAGTGTGTGAAAGAGAGAGAGCGAGAGCGAGAGCGAGAGAGATATAGAGAGAGAGAGCGAGAGAGAGAAGGAGAGAAAAAGAAAGAGCGAGAGAGAGAGCGAATGAGAGAGAGTGAGTGAATGAGAGAGAGTGAGTGAATGGGAGAGAGAGTGAGTGAATGGGAGAGAGAGTGGGGGAATGGGGGAATGAGTGGAGGAATGGGGGAATGAGTGGAGGAATGGGTGAAAGAGTGGGGGAATGGGTTAGAGAGAGAATCGATCCCAGTACTGGATTGGTAATTTATCCATCTCGACAGGAGGAAAGACAAAGTCGACCCCGGTGAGATTCGAACTCAGAAAGTTGGAATATAGGATCGATCGACTTTCGTCAAATCGGACCGAGGAAACAATGCTTCCGTTGGTCTTTCCAGTTGCTAATACTATCTATCCAGGTAGAAGGAGCAACGTGAAATAAAGTGTCTTGCTCAAGGACATAACGCATCGCCCGGTCCAGGAATCGAACTCACAACCTCACGATTGCGAATCCAATTCTCTAACCACTCAGTCACACGCCTTCGCCCAATATAATACTGTAAAATATTATATTCCACCTCTCTGACGTTCTAACCACTCTTCCAAGTCGTCGCCTTCTGTATAACATCTAAAGTCTGTCTCTAGCCTAGAGCCTCTTCAAACCGATGCCCGTGCTGTTAAGGGAGTGAGAGTACATGATTCCCCCATGGACAGGACGTCAGTTAATCGCACAGTTAAACCTCCATATATTGCTGGCACTAATTTTTAGCTGAGTTTACTGGAGCAACGTAAAACTAAGGGTTTTGCTCAAGAACACAACACACAACTCAGCCCAGGAATCGAACCCACGACATTATGATCGTAAGTCCAATATCCTTATCTCTAGGTCCACTTCTATATAATATAGGAAAATAAATTCATTAATTAATATTGAATTAAATAAAACTCAATTTTGATATGAAAATTATAAAGTATTGATATATATATATATATATATATATATATATATTAAAATAACAGATTAAAGTTTAAGCAAAGAAACGGTGGTTTCACCGTTAACGGATCTTCAAATTTATTATTATTATTATTACTATATATATATATATATAGTAATATCTCCCCTGTTTGCTGAAAATTAAAGTAAGTGAGACTGTCACTACTCTAAAACAATAGCATAAGGTCTTCGAAATGCTTTTAATTAAGCATACAGTGTATTGCAATATACACTATATATACATTTATATATATATATATATATAATTGTTTATACTTTTGGCACAAGGCCAGCAATTCATCAGTACATTACTGGTACTTTATTTTATCGACCCCCTAAGGATGAAAGGCAAAGTTAACCTCGGCGGGATTTGAACTCAGATCTTAAAGGGACGTAACTATGCTGGAAAGCATGGCGTCCGACCCTCTATCGATACTGCCAATCCACCGCCCTTATATATATAATGAAAATTATTGTGTACAGTGCTCAGGTACACGATAACTCATCAAAGGTGCATGTATGCATGTATAGTACATAGAATAATGTACAAATGGCAGGAAAGTGAACAGTGTATGAGTCATGATATACACACAGATACCTGCCTACGTGTGTATGGAGGGGCAATATCAGGTGTAGTGTTGGCTAATTCCGGGAAGCATGGAAGTTTTGAAGGATGCACTTTCCCGATAGCTAACAACCGATGCAGGTCGTTTATTCAATGCTTCAGCAACACTGAGCGTAACACATTTGTACCACCAGAAAAGGTATATATACCACCATATTACTTGGACAGTCGGCTTCCTGATGATTTCTCCCGAATGAAACAGATCTAGTCCTATAGAAGCCATTTCTATATATTATATATTTATACCCTGTTACGAATTAAGTACTTTACTTACTGTGGTTACCCCCCGATTGAACCCAGGATAAACTTACAATATATATAACGAAGGAAATGTGGTACGGAACCAGATGGACCATAACGCACCAAAGTACTCAATACTTAGGGTAGTAGAGTGGGTAATAGGAACGAGTAGGACCCCGACGGCTGAGCTCAAGCTGTTTCGACGGCTAATTCAGTCCAGAATTAGCCGTCGAAACGGCTTGAGCTCAGCCGTCGGGGTCCTACTCGTTCCTATATATATATATATATATATAGAAGTGGTAACACAACAGTTAGTTCACCATACCGAGAACAGGTTCCGTATAACCATAACCAGTACGAGCTGAGGATCCGCTAAGGTGAAACAATTGTTCTCTGTATGGTGAACTAACTGTTGTGTTACCACTTCTACCTAACTCGTCCCATGGACTGAGTGTTCTACCAATAAGGATTTTACCTTCCAGTGTTCTACCTATATAATATATATATATATAGGAACAAGTAGGACCCCGACGGCTGAGCTCAAGCCGTTTCGACGGCTAATTCTTGTCCAGAATTGAGCTCTGCCGTCGTGGTTAAACATTTTCCTATATATATATATATATATATATATGAAAATGTTTAACCCCGACGGCAGAGCTCAAGCCGTTTCGACGGCTATTTCTGGACTAGCCGTCGAAACGGCTTGAGCTCTGCCATCGAGGTTAAACATTTTCCTATTACCTACTCTACTACTCTAAGTATCGAGTACTCTGGTGCGTTATGGTCCATCTGATTCCTTACTATACTTCCTTCGTTATATATATAAGGGTTAAAATACTGGAGCGTGTTGGAGTTAAACACCCTCTTCGTATTATAGAAATGACAGTAAAAGGTATAGCTCAATGTAGTTAAACAGAGCCGAAAAATTAAGAGAGTAAAACAAAGAAGCCTTCAATACATCAAAAGTCTTTATTAGCCGACAATGTAGGACGAAATATTGTCGGCTAATAAAGACTTTTGATGTATTGAAGGCTTCTTTGTTTTACTCTCTTAATATATATATATATATATATATATTGTTTCTTCTTTCAATCTGGCAGCAGCCTACATACGAATCTCCTTAAAGTAAAGTACACTATCTTTACCTTACAGTCATAAAGTAGCCCTCCCCCCACTATCGTTCTGACGACTCACCGACTCTTACTCTACATTAATTAACCTAAAATATTTCCTTCCAACAAAGCTGCATTTTGTAAAATATTCATATTTCGCAAAATAGAGTTTTTAGAGAAAAAAAAAAAAAGCCGTTTATTTTTTCCGTTTTTCGTTTTTTTTCCTTGTTTTTGTTTTGTTTTTAATACAAATATCAATAATCCTTTTAGGTTCTTTTACAATAAGTTACTCCCATTAGTTTTTTTTTGTTGTTTCTATCACTTTTTGTGTTTTTTTGTAAAGAAATACTTAATTTTTTTTTTATTGCAAAGCAAGTGTGCTTTTTTATGTTGTTGTGGATATATATTTCAATGTTCAATGGATGAATCACAACTATATAAATATATTTAAAGAATTATTTGCAGTTAAATATATATATATATATATATATATATATATATATATATATATATATATATATATATATATATATATATATATATATATATATATGTATATATGTATATATATATATCCTGTTTTATTATCTCTCACTCTCAGCTTTCATTACTATTACTAACAACAACAATAATAATAATAATAATACCACCACCATCACCACCAAAATCACCACTACTACTACTTTCACTGGCAATGCATTGATGTTGTGGTTGGTAGGATGGTTGGTAGGAACGTTCCTGATTATACCTTTAATACTATTATGAACATCATCAGCCCCCCCCCTCCCCTCATACGTCCCCAACAGCACCAGATTCTCCATATTGACATTATCACGTGTATCTGGGTCACAGGTTGCTACATTCACCAACATCTACAACAACTCGTTGTAATACAAACATTTCTAGACCTGAAAACTGAGCAAAACTTATTCCAACACAGAACGGGAACGAGCCGATCGTCATATATTTCTTCCATTAGTCTTTCTACTGATGGCGCCATCTGCCGGTCCTAACTCATGCCAGAAAGAGCAACAAGGAACTATAGTATTTTTTAAATAACACAACGAACAGCCCGGCCAGAGAGGCGAAACCACGACCTTAATAAAGTGGAGACCAACACCATAACCACTAGCCCAACAAATACCCAAGTGAAATGAAATAACTGTTTCTACTTTTTGTCACAAGGCCAGCAATTATCTCAATAAATTACTGGTACTTTATTTTATCGACCCCGAAACGATGAAAGGCAAAGTTAACCTCGCCGGGATTTGAACTCAGATCCTAAAGCCCCCCCCCCCCCCGTAACTCTATGCTGCTAAGCATGGCGTCCGACCCTCAACCGATACTGCCAATCCACCGCCAAGTGAAATGAAATAACTGTTTCTACTTTTGGTATAAGGCCAGCAATTATCCCAGTGTATTACTGGTACTTTATTTTATCGACCCCGTAAGGATGAAAGGCAAAGTTAACCACGGTGGGATTTGAACTCAGATGGTAAAGGGCCGTAACTCTATGCTGTTAAGCTGATACTGTCCATCCCCCGCCAAGTGAAATGAAATAATATCATAGAGACCCATTCTAGAAAGGCTAACCTTGAGCAAATCACCTAGTTATCGATATTACTAAACACTTTCACAAAACGACATTATTTTAATCATTTATTGATTTCAGTCATTAGAATGTGGCCATGTGACCGTCACACTCATGCCGTCACACTCATGCCGTCACACTCATTCCGTCACACTCATATCGTCACACTCATATCGTCACACTCATATCGTCACACTCATATCGTCACACTCATGCCTCGTCACACTCATGTCCCGTCACACTCATGCCGTCACACTCATGCCCCGTCACACTCATGTCGTCGCTCTCATGTTGTCACACTCATGTCATCACACTCATGGCATCACACTCATGCCGTCACACTCATGGCATCACACGCATGGCATCACACGCATGGCATCACACTCATGCTCTCCCACTCAAAGCACTTATGTCCGCGCACTCAAGCTCGCCCACTCATG
Source organism: Eledone cirrhosa (assembly GCA_964016885.1). Taxonomy (NCBI): domain Eukaryota; kingdom Metazoa; phylum Mollusca; class Cephalopoda; order Octopoda; family Eledonidae; genus Eledone; species Eledone cirrhosa. The sequence goes on from OZ024754.1 coordinate 35,406,869, forward strand.
TCCGCCCACTCATGTCCTACTCCACCATTCTCTAAACATTGTTACACAAACTACTCCAACTCTACTTAAACTGCCGAGAGAACTGGTTCTTGGCAGTTACAACACCACCATCATCATCAACACCACCAGCACCACCACCAGCAACACCACCACCACCACCACCACCAGCAACACCACCACCACCAACACCACCACCACCAGCACCACCAGCAACACCACCACCACCAGCAACACTACCACCACCACCAGTACCACCACCACCAGCAACACCACCACCACCAGTAACACTACCACTACCACCAGCAACACCACCACCAGCAACACCACCACCACCAGCACCACCAGCAACACCACCACCACCAGCAACACTACCACCACCAGCACCACCACCACCAGCAACACCACCACCACCAGTAACACTACCACTACCACCAGCAACACCACCACCACCACCACCACCACCAGCAACACTACTACTACCACCACCACCAGCAACACTACCACCAGCAACACCACCACCAGCAACACTACTACCACCACCACCAGCAACGCTACCACCACCACCACCAACACTACTACCACCAGCAACACCACCACCACCAACACCAACACCACCACCATCAGTAAAGACACTTCCACCATCTATTGAACCACGCCCCCCCCACTCACAGCACCAATACCAACCACAACAACAATAACAACAAATAACAACAACAACAACAGCAACAACGATATAATCCTACGTCATCTCATTTCTACCTTCCTCCCACTACTACCATCTATTCTCCCCCTTCCACCTGTGTTCCATTAGCAAATGAGAAACAGGAGCACCACCACTTCCAGCTCCTCCACCACCACCACCACCACCACCGCCATCACTTCCAACTCCTCCACCACCACCACTTCCAACTCCTCCACCACCACCACTACCACCTCCTTCACCAACACCACCGCCACCACCACTTCCAGCTCCTCCACCACCAGCACCGCCGCCGCCGCCACCACTTCCAACTCCTCCACCACCACCGCCACTACCAGCTCCTTCACCACCGCCAACACCACTTCCAGCTCCTCCATCACCACCACCACCACCGCCGCCGCCACTACCACTTCCAGCTCCTCCCCCACCACCACTACCACTTCCAGCTCCTCCATCACCACCACCGCCGCCGCCACCACTTCCAGCTCCTCCCCCACCACCGCCACTACCACTGCCAGCTCCTCCACCACCACCACTTCCAGCTCCTCCACCAACACCCCCCCCACCACTACCACAATTACCCCAAACACTTCCACTACCAGCTCCTCCACCACCGCCACCGCTGCTATCACCATCACAACATTAATACCACCACCACCACCATCGCCATCACCCCTACCATTACCACCGCCATCACCATGACAATATTAATACCATCACCATCATCACAACATTGTGCGTATTGGAGATTGAGGTGGTGGTGGTAATGGTGGTAATGGTGGTGGTGATGGTGGTGGTAATAGTGGTGGTGATGATGGTGATGATGATGATGGTGGTAATGGTGGTTGTGATGATGATGGTGATGATGGTGGTAATGGTGGTGGTAATGGTGGTGGTGATGATGGTGGTGATGATGGTGGTGATGGTGGTGGTAATAGTGGTGGTGGCAATGATGGTGATGGGGGTTGTGATGGTGGTGGAAATGATGGTGATGGTGGTAATGGTGCTGGTAATGGTGGTGTTGTTAGTGGTGGTGTAACATGAGTATGTATTGGTTATTGAGGTGGTAGTGGTGGTGGTGTTGTTGTTAGACTTTGTGTAATGTAGCTCTTCATTTGTTGTTGTGGGTATTGATTTGTCTCCCCTTCCTTTAATGGGTACAGCTAACATCAAAGACTTGTCAGCTGTGACCATCTTTTCAAGCACTTTTCGTCTTGGACAACATTGTATAAAGTCTGTTTCGAGCCCTGGGACTCTTCAAGCTGGTACTTATCCTGGTTTCCGTAGCATCATGAGACTGAGAGTACAGACTCTCCCCTGGACTGGACGCCAGTCCATCACAGGGTTAAATTCCCAGTTATTGCTGGTACTTATTTTCAGTTGACTATACAGGAGCAACGTGAAATTAACATGTATGTGACTGAGATTTCCAGAGATACATATTACATGTATCCTTAACGTAACGTCAGCGTGACACAGCGTGTGATGAGGGTGGCCCTTTGAACTTAGAGATACAACTCATCTTTGCTAGATGTGTGCACTGAAGCAACATGAAGTAATTGTTTCTACTTTTGGCACAAGGCCAGCAAATTACCCAGTACATTACTGGTACTTTATTTTATCGACCCCGTAAGGATGAAAGGCAAAGTCAACCTCGGCGGGATTTGAACTCAGATCTTAAAGGGACGTAACTATGCTGGAAAGCATGGCGTCCAACCCTCTACCGATACTGCCAATTCACCGCCAATTCACCAAGCAACATGAAATAATGTATCTTGCTCAAGGATGCAACGAACCGCCCGGAATTGTCCCCACAACTTAACGATCTTGAGCCGAATACGCTAACCACTAAGCCAGGCTTAGTGGTTAGCTTAACTATATATATATAAAGTATTTTCCTGAGTCCTGTATTTTCGTTGCTCTGGTGATGCGGCTGGACTGCCGATCGCTATATTTGATTTGCTAAGCTGTCTAAACGTATTGTTATTACTCTGGGGTACTATCCCCATCCGAGTGCTAAAGCTTCGTTAATGCTGTACTAAAATTTGTATATATGTATATATATATATATATATATGTATATATATATATATATATATATATATGTATATATATGTATATATATATATGTATATATATATATATGTATATATATATATATGTATATATATATGTATATATATATGTATATATGTATATATATATGTATATATGTATATATATATATGTTTATATGTATATATATATGTATATATATATGTATATATATATGTATATGTATATATGTATATATATATGTATATATATATATATATATGTATATATATATATGTATATATATATATATATGTATATATATATATATGTATATATATATATATGTATATGTATATGTATATATATATATATATGTATATATATATGTATGTATATATATATGTATATATATATGTATATATATATATATGTATATATATATATATATATATATATGTATATATATATATATGTATATATATATATATGTATATATATATATATGTATATATATATATATGTATATATATATATATATATATATATATATATATATATATATATATATATATATATATATGTATGTATATATGTATATATATATGTATATATATATGTATATATATATGTATATATATATGTATATATATATATATATGCAACCGGTGCTTTGTAAAGAACACTAAACTTCAGCACTGAGCATATCAAATGATCGAAATAACAGAGGTAAACATTTCAATGTTTGTTTGTTTGTTTTTTTGTTCAAATTCTAGCTGCCTGATGAGATCATAGCTGTTGCATAATGGTTATCACTGAAATATATATAACAGCGATTATGAATAAACGAAATTAAAAATGTCAAGACTAAAATCCGAAGAGGGCTCGATAAGGATTATATACATATATATATGCATAAAATAAATATAAACCCGTAGAGCAAATATTTCAGAAGATTTCGTTAAGTGTGAAAGCAGCGATTCTTTGCTTAAACTTTAATCTGTTCTTATAATGCATACATTATATATATATATATATATATATATATATATATATATATATATATATATATATATATATATATATATATATATATATATATATATACAGAGATAGATATATTTCTTTATTTACCATAAAGGCATTATATATATATAGATAGATAGATAGGTAAATATACACGGGTGTGTATGATTGTGTATAGAAGATTATATTAATAAGAGGAATTCCAACTTTGTCTGATTTACTCGTTTTATTTACAATCCTTTAAAATTTATAATGGTATTATAATGTTTTCTTTATTTTTTTTTTTTTTTTTTTTTTTGGTATGATAGAATATTAAATTCTAAGTGTTAATTGAACAAGTACTTTCATGCTTTCGCAATCTTCAGGTTCATAATATGTGGTGACAGTCAAATATAAGAGAGAGAGATAGTATGGCCAAAACAAGCCGTCGGGAATGGGAATGGAACTCATGATCTTACACCCCAACCACTAAGCCACGCACCTCCACACTAAATATATAGAAACTACAGAATAATGCATTCTTGTGTGTGCCATATAACTATGTTAATGTTTGCTTTGGTCTTTAGCCTGACATTCACGAGTAAATTCTCCCACTGGACAGGCTAGAAAGCTTTCTCTTTAATTGCTACATTGCTACATATGATATCTGATGAGGTAGAGACCGCTTGAGACAATATTTATCACACATTTTAACTAGTGCTAGGACGCTGAAAAACAATGCCATCAAATACTTGCATAGCAATTCACATACATACGCCAAATGACACATATTGAATATACATCAATTATTCATAGAATATATAAATTTACGTCTGTCTCTTTCATTACACACACGAACGTATATGTATGCATATATCTTTATATCTGTGTATCTGCGTGTGTGTTTAAGTAAATATGTGGATGTGTGCCAGCATATATATATATATATATATATATATATATATATATATATATGTACACACACATATATATATATATACGCACCTAAACAAACACACACATATATATACACCTAAACAAACATATATCTAAACACACAAATATATATATACCTACACACACACACACACATATATATACACACACACACATATATATATATGTATATACACACAAATTTAATCTTTATATAACTATGGTATTTACTCACACAGTCGAGAATGACTTCGTATGAGTATGTGCTATGTTTTAGCTAATGGTTGTGGTGCCAATCTAAGTCAGTGAATTGGCAGATTCTTTAGAACGTCGGATAGAATGCTAGGTGGCGGTACTGGTCCCGAATCTCTGAGGAGTTCAAATCCCACCGAGATCAGTTTTAATATCGTTTCCAGATCGATAAATAAAATATCAGTTCAGTACTGGGATCGATTCTTTCTCTATATCTCTTTCTCATCCACTCTCTCTTTCCCCATACACCCTCTATTTCCCACACACCTCCCTTTCTCACACACCCTCTTTCCCCACACACTCTCTTTCCCCACACACTCTTTCCCCACACACTCTCTTTCCCCACACACTCTTTCCCCACACACCCTCTCTTTCCCACACACCTCCCTTTCTCACACACTCTCTTTCTCCACACACCCTCTCTTTCCCACACACCATCTCTTTCCCACACACCATCTCTTTCCCCACACACCCTCTCTTTCTCATACACCCTCCCTTTCTCATACACCCTCCCTTTCTCATACACCCTCCCTTTCTCACACCCTCCCTTTCTCACACCCTCCCTTTTTCACACACCCTCCCTTTCTCACACCCCTCTCTTTCCCACACACCTCCCTTTCCCACACCCTCCCTTTCTCACACCCTCTTCTCTGGAAAAACAAACCGCCTGTGTTGTTCAGTCAGAGATAGATGGGCCCCGACAGGTTTCTAAAATACCACGACGCCCTTACGACTCCATCAGAAATTACAGCTCCATACATTAGGTGCCAATATAAACGAGAAACATCCTCTGTAATATCCGTTAAATCAATATACTATTATTGTTGTGTTATTGATCTTCTTGACGTGTGTGTGTGCGTGTGCGCGTCTAATCTGTCGACCAAAATACATATGGCATATAATACTACTCAAACGT
>OZ024754.1:35422711-35450211 GCA_964016885.1 Eledone cirrhosa
TCACTTCGTTAGTTAATCACGCTCACCTCTTTACAATCCTGAACCGAATACTCTAACCATTAAGCCACGCACCTCCCAAGATATTTATATGACTTTATCCTCACCCTATTCCTCTGTAGCTCACGTCACCTTCTACTAATACTACTACTCCTACTACTACTACTAATACGCTATACAAGATACCAGAGCCTCTGGGAAAATGACTTGCGACAGATTAACACTAGTGGACGGACTTAGGAATTATTTTCTTAGCGTTAAAGAAATGGGAATTAAACACACTGACTCTATTATACGTCGCTCTTCTGCAATAGCAATAAACAAAAAAGATGGTCTAAAATATGGCACATGCGAATCAAGTCTTCTATAACACGATAATGTTGATATGCACGTGGGTTGTGGAGCTACTTGCTCATTCAAAAATAAATATAGGGACTAGCAGAAAATTCACCCTTCGGGTGGTTTTCTGCTAGCATGTGTAGTGTGTATATTGATATTATACGCAGGTATATATACATGTAGATATGATACATCAAATAAAATCGTAATTGACAATATAAACAGAAATTGAACGAAGACTACGTTACACTGTCTTATGTAATCAGTAACGTAATTCATAATACATTAAAAAAGCCGATATTATATATAAACTGCATTAGGAGAAAATTAGTGACAGAAAATTAGTATGTTTATTTAAGCGATCGCCACCGGAAGTGTTGACATCAACTACCATATATATATATATAAGAGAGAGAGAGTGTGTGAAGTGATGGTGGTGGCGACGATATACCGGAAGTGCAACTTTGAAAAGAAGTCAATTTTAAATTATTAATTTTTACGAAATTATTTTTGTTTACGAAATTTAGTAGATAAATTATGTAATATTCATTCATTATTTATTCAAAGTAAATAATGAATGAATATTCATTATTTATTCAAAGTACCAGTAATGCACTGGATAATTGCTGGCCTTGTGCCTAAAGTAGAAACAATTATTTATTCAAAGTAATCCAACTTATTTTACTAACGGGATAAAAAAAAAAAAAAAAAAAAACGCACGCAGTCCCGCAGACCTTCCTTTATTATAGTTTAGATATGAACTTCAGATTACATCGAGATTACACTATATTTGATGTAGAATGATGGGGAATTACATTAGCTAAGGAATTGCGCTGGAAAAATGGCTTTCTATTTACTCATAACCTATCAAACATAGACCTGCTTCAGTCAAGGAAAAAAGGGGCCGGGCTACAGATATTGAGAACTCTCTACTAAAAATAGATAACAACCTTTCAGAAAATAATAAAGAAATAATAATTGTTTCAACTTTTGGCACAAGGCCAGCAAATACCCAGTGCATTACTGGTACTTTATTTTATCGACCCCTGTAAGGATGAAAGGCAAAGTTAACCTCAGCGGGATTTGAACTCAGAATGGCAAGGGCCGTAACTCTATGCGTCAAAGTATGGCGTCCGATCCTCTACCGATACTACCATGGATACCGGGCCATACAGATATTAGAGGAAATAGGAAAGCAGACGAATTAGCCAAAGAGGGAGCACAAAGGGAAGTAATAAATATAGACTACATCCCAAATCTTTCGCAGGTAAAATTATTTAGCAAACATAATTAGTGAAAGGTGGACACATTTTGAGAAGAATCCAAAGACACCACAGCTCTTTAAACACGTAGCTTGGTAGCAACACTACATTCACTAGATTGCTGTATACCACAGGTCTTTAATCATGTAGCTTGGTAGCAATACTACATTCACTAGACAACTATATACCACAGCTCTTTAAACATGTAGCTTGGTAGCAATACTACATTCACTACATTACTATATACCACAACTCGTCAGACATGTAGCTCTGTGGCAATACAAGAAATCATTACTTTACTAACGTAACTATTTCCTATTTACTGTATACAATGCGACGACCATGTTAGTTTGGTTTGTATATTTTTTCTTTTTATACTTGAAGAGGAGATTATCGATCGTCATACTAGCTTCGATGCACTTCCGGTGACCAAAATCTATAACCGCCGTTGCTGATGATGCTGGGATTCACTAGTGCATTGATTCTCTAGCAATCATATGTATGGTTAGTTCATCAGGTGATGTCCGCCTGTGTGAAATCAATACAAGTTGTTTCGTTCTGCACCAGGTCAGTGCGACTATCCCTGAATAATAGATCTCGCTATAGTTATTACTGCACCATTACTACCACCATTACTACCACCATTACTACAACCATTACTACAACCATTACTACCATCACCAGCTACTGCCAATTATCACCGTAGTTACCGTATTTCCCGGTGTCGAAGACGCTACTTTTTTCCTAAAATAAGTCTCAAATATCTACCATGCGTCCTGGAGGCCGAAGGTTGCTTATTATTTTTTTTTCAAATTTTTGGTTGTCAAAATTAGGGTGCGTCCTCGAAACGAAGCGTCTTCGGCGCCGGGAAATACAGTACTCTGGGAGGAGGTACTACTAATACACCATTCAATTGTAAAAGCATCCCAATTCTCGCCAGCAACGTTGTTACTTTCAACAAGATATTGTATTTCATGTTGCTCCAATCCATTAAACTGACATAAATTGAGTTGTACTTATAATTCAAAGGGCCAGTCTTCTCAGACACTGTTTTATGCTATCTCTCCTCGATAAATACGTTACAAGTACACGTGTCTGTTAAATAGTCACTTTCACAATAATTTCACGAACGGACTATTTTGTTCTTAGAACAACTGGAACACTCGTCGTCGAAACCGACAGAGGTCCAGCACGGTAATCATCATAACCTTCAATACCATCATGTTTTCCTATATCGCCAGGTATACCCCTGTGGCAGAGTCGTTACAACGTCGGATAGAATGCTTTGCGGTGTTCGTTTTGGATCTCTGCTCTCTGAGTTCAAATTCCGCCGAGGTCAACTTTGCCTTTCATCCATTTAAGGTAGATGTAATAGGACCAGTGAAGTACTGGAGTCGACCCTTCCTCTATATCTCTTTTTCACTTCCTTTCTCTTACTCTCTCTCTCCATTCTTCGCTTCAAGAAATCTACTGTATTCAGATCTGGTCAGTATTGAGCTCTGTCAGGATTAAAAAATCACCTAGAAATGACATATGTCAATATGACACCCCTACGATTTTCTCACGAGTTACACGACCACATATGTATACCTCTGTGTTGGTGGGGTGTTTACAGCATTGTCATTTATGTGGAGAGGTAATGCAGACTTGTGTTTGTATACTACGGCAGTTTTGAATTATGATGGTTGGTTATTTATTATTTCTGGTGTTATTTTCGGCAGCCATCTACTTGGCCTCCGTAGGAGAGAAGATAACAGTGGACTAATGATAAGAGGCAGGGCCTATGAGACAGGGGTCATGTCGCTAACAAGGGCCCACAGCAACCATGCAACATCCATTTTGAGAAAAATATTTGCCTGCTTTGGGCCCGAAAGGGGTCTTGTACCGCCTTGCAAAATTTCTTTTGGAGGTCCTGATAACAGATAGATAACTGTAGGACGCTAAAAAAGTATCAAAAGTTTACTACTAGGGTCAATTTTTCCTTTATATCTCTTTCTCACTTCCCTACTCTCACTCTTTATACTTCTCTGGAAGAAATCTGCTCTTTTCAGACCTGGTTTAAAAATGACTTATGCCGTATGCCAATGCGGTGCACCTACAACATTACGGTACCATACATACATGATGGCTGCTCCCTCGTTATCGAGTATGGCCATTACACGATATACCATTATTAATAATTATCAATTAATGCAATCGTGCAATGTCTGTGCGTGAAGATATTTTTTTAAGTGAGGAAGGACTGTGCACTGAGCCAATCCCACTCTCTGGGCGACAGTAGCTATAACCCGAAAAGAAGAAAAGATCAACATCATCTGTAACTACTGAGCCGCAGGTTTTATGTCGGAGTTATCCCAGTTTCCTGAGTTGCCTTCTCCTAGAAGAATGCCCTGACAAAGACTAGGGGTCCTTCACTCCCAGTGGTTTAACTGCGTGGTACATGTGTATATACATATTTACACACTTTTGGATGGCCGTTGACTCTCATGAGTTCTTCCGCACATACATACATACATACATGGTGGCTGCCAACTCGTTTACGAGTACGGCCACTACTTCATATCCATGTAGGAGAACCCCTACCGATGCGCTGAACAAGTGTGACTTTTTAGTCCAGCCAGTGACTTGAAAACTCTGGTACAAACACTACACTTGTGACAATTATTGACACATAGTACTGGGCCCATGGTACCATGTGACGACAAGTGCAGAGAGATCTCCAGATATAAAGCAATGCCTGTGCCGTGAAGCTTTTATAGTGAGCAAAGGCACTGCACAAAGCCAGTCCCACTCTCTTAACCTAGATGATATTTACCAAAAAGAAGAACAAGTCAACATCATTGGATACCATCAGGGTTGCAGGTGTTATATCAGAGTTTTCCTTCTCCTAGAATTCTGCCTTGACAAAGGCTAAGGGGTCATCTACATACATACATACATACACACACGCACACACATACATACAACCCTAGGACAGGGTATAGTTAAATATTAAAATCCTCGTGCATAGGCTGATTGAAATGATTGAGAATATTTCAATTTTGCCTTAAAGTATATTTGCTTTCGGATCCAAGAATTATTTTCTATTTCTTCGGTGAAGTTGGAATGATTGGTTAAATAGCAAAAGAAGAAAAGATGGAAATAATCTGATTACATGTTTAGTGTTAGCCTTTCATTTGATGTGAATTGGCAGGGATATGTCAGAAATCATAGATACTATTGGACTAAATGTCTCGGAGTATTTAATATGAGATCTGGGATCGATCGATTAACTAACAGTAATGTGGTTTTGGTAATGGCAACGGTGCTGACGGCGGTGGTTCTGTTTTTATTCGATTATATTTAACAGTACTAAAATGGAAAACGTTTATAAAAATACAAGTTAGACTATACGAAATGCGATCATTCAATGTTTGGTATGGAAACATATCAATAAAAGAGTGGTTTGTTATAGAAGGTTATTATAATTTAAATCGGACATGAACTATCAATCATGGTGTCTAATTTTGCCACAAGTTCAATAATTTGGGTGCAGGGAAAAGTCAAATAACTCGTCTCAGTACTTGACTGGTACTTTACTTTATCGACCTCGAAAGGATGAAAAGCTAGATCAACTTGGGCAGCAATTGAATTCAGAACGTAAAATGCCGTAACTAAATACAATACACAAGCACTTATATATGAGTTCAATGCATCTATTGTATATTGATATAGGATGTAACTATAAATTATCTATTCACATTTGCATTCGGCATTGTATCGAATAACACACACACACACACACACACATATATATATATACACACACACACACACACACATATATATATTAGTTAAGTCTGTAGCTACAGTTTCAGGCGGTGCCCCATTCGAAGCACCCGATGCTCTTACTAGGTCCGTCTCGTGTTAGGTTGTATTCCAAAGCTAAGGCTACTGTAATATGCAGAGTGTCTTTGCACATATAAACTCGCATATCCGAGGAGATATCGAGCAAGAGTCAGGACCACGTCATTATGATTACACAAGGAGCTGATCGATATTAAAATGATTGTAATATGACAATAAAGTTTATATATATATGCTACAGAAGTGACTTCGATCCTACTTACTTTACACACACACACACACACACACACACATATATATATATATATATTAAAGAATGAAGAATAACGTGGTCAGCTGTACAATAGAGTTTATTTAAAGTATTAACAATTGTTTCATTAGTTCGGTGTGTCTAAAAACCGACGATCGTTAAAAGTCAAAACACTCGAATACTGATAAACTACTTGGATTACCTTAACTCTTTAGCATTCACATTACTCTATATATACTATTATATTTTCATGGTAAAGGCTTTACCTCACATAATTATCTCACATAATATCGAATCTATGAGATTTTGAAAACAATACCTTAACATCAGTTTGAGTGACCAGATACAGCCAGTTTCAACAGAAAGAGGTAGAGAATTCTGGCCGGTTTTGGCCAGTTTGAACACTAAAGGGTTAAACGATATCTTGTTATCTTATATATATATAGGAAAAGAGTCAGGACTACGACGGCTGAACTCCGGCCGTTTCGACAGCTAGTTCTGTAACTGTCGAAACGACCGGAGCTCAGCCGTCGGGGCCCTGACTCTTTTCCTATTACCCACTCTACTACCCATAGTATTGAGTACTCTGGTGCGTTATGGTCCACCTTGTTCCTTACCACACTTCCTTCGTTAAATATATATATATAATATATATATATATATATACGGCTATTTCAACGGCTATTTCTGAGTCCAGAAATAGCCGTCGAAACGGCTTGAGCTCTGCCGTCGGGGTGATACTTTTTCCTATTTCCCACTCTACTACCCTAAGTATTGAGGACTCTGGTGCGTTATGGTCCATCTGGTTCCTTACCACAATTCCTTCGTTATATATATATATATATATATATATATATATATATATAAATTCAACGATTATGAATGTATAAAAAAATATTGTTCAAAACTTAAAATTTGCGAGGAATTATAAATTTTATGATAAAGTACATGTTCTTTATGAAAACTGACATCAACATATTTTTAAATCATTTGCATTCTTTAATCATGTATTATCGATTATCGGAATCATCTTCAAAATCCCTCGTCGTTTCTTTATCAACGTTTCTAACTAAAACTTAAGTTCTATTGTACTCATATTGTTAATCTTCAGTTAGAGATGTTGTAGAGATATGGACGTGTACATTCATGTTGCTACGTGTAGAAACACGCGTGTTATAGATTGCTACATGTATTGATTCTGAAAGAAAGAGCTGTTTGGGCGGTACATGTTTCTGCATGTTTACACTAACATATGTAGATAAAAACATGGAGATAGTCTCGTAGCTCAATCATATAGGAGTTTTATTGATTCCATTGACTCTCCTTTTGTACTTCTAAGCGGAATCTATTTCCAAACTTAGTCATCCTGAATTTAGCTACGAGAGAGAGAAAGAGAGAAAGAAAGAGGGAGAGAGAGATAGAGAGAGAGACGGAGATAGAGAGATATAGAGAGAGAGGGAGATAGATAGAGAGAGAGTTGTAATTGTAAAAAATACGCCTTTCTCAATACATATATAAAATATGTATATATATATATATATGTATATTTATATATATATATATATATATATATATATATATATATATATATGTATGTGTATATATATATGTGTGTGTGTGGGGGGGGGGGGGGGGGCGTGCGTATATATATACACATTATATATATATATATATATATATAATAGTAATAAACGGAATATATAACACTATAGCATTATTATTTATTTCAATATACATATTTTAGGGATACTAAATTATAGTAGGCTTTCTTCAGACAGAATAAAATATAAGGTGTATAAAATGTTATATGACATACTCGTTTGTACATATATATATATATATATATATATGTATATATATATATATATATATATATATGTACAAACGAGTATGTCATATAACATTTTATACACCTTATATTTTATTCTGTCTGAAGAAAGCCTACTATAATTTAGTATCCCTAAAATATGTATATTGAAATAAATAATTGTTTCTACTTTTGGCACAAGGCCAGCAATTACCCAGTGTATTACTGGTACTTTATTTCATCGACCCCGTAAGGATGAAAGGCAAAGTCAACCTCGGCGGGATTTGAACTCAGGTCGTAAAGGGACGTAACTATGCTGGAAAGCATGGCGTCCGACCCTCCACCGATTCTAGTGTTATATATTACGTTTATTACTATTATATATATATATATATATATATATAATGTGTGTATATATATATATATAATGTGTATATATATATATATATAATGTGTATATATATACATATATAATGTGTATATATATACATATATAATGTGTATATATATACATATATAATGTGTATATATATACATATATAATGTGTATATATATACATATATAATGTGTATATATATACATATATAATGTGTATATATATACATATATAATGTGTATATATATACATATATAATGTGTATATATATACGCCCCACTCCCACATATATACATTAACATTAACAACAAAACAACACTTTTTTCGGAGATGGGCGCACAACAAGATATTTAGAGGAAAGGAACTGACAATTATATCGATTTCAATACTTGACTGGTTGGCACTTCATTTTATTGATCATCGATTGATGAAAGGAAACAATGACTTAGGATGAATTTCAACTCATTTAAATTAATTATGCAAATTTATAACTGTTTCTACTTTAGGCACAAGGCCAGCAATTTGAAGGGAGGAGAAAGTCGATTAAATCGACCCCAGTGCATTACTGGTGCTTTATTAATCGACCTCGTAAGGACGAAAGGCAAAGCTAACCCCAGCGGGATTTGAATACATAACGTAAAGGGCCGTAACTCTATGCCGCGAACTATGGTGTCCAGCGCTCTACCGTTACCTCCAATCCACCACCCTTATGGCAAAATTAGTAATGTATTATCAACTAGTGACTAGAGTCCTGATTGGTGACTGGTTTCACATCCATTTATTGTTAAGCAAATCAGCAGTTTTAGATCCCAAAATAAAGGAACTTTCTTTCCAATATATATCACAATTTAACAATAAGTATCGTATTTCCCGGCGCTGAAGACGCTTCGTCGTCGAGGACGCACCCTAATTTTGACAACCAAAAATTTGAAAAGAAAATAATAAACAACCTTCAGCCTGCAGGACGCATGGTAGATTTTTTAAAGGAAAACAGTAACGTCTTCGGGAAATAAGGTACTTTTTTTCTTATTTTTATTGCTAATCGAATTAAGCAATGGGGTATACTAGTGAAATAAAGTTGTCCCAATTTATAATACTGTTAGGAGAAAAATGTTCCATGTACATATTTAAAACAGGCACGTATACATATCATTACTTTAATTTGATCAAAATTAACCAATATTAGTATTGAAAAGGTTAAAAGAAAACTAAAACATAAAACAAAACCCAATAATATAATGTAGTATAATATAATATAATATAATGTACATATATTTTGCCATTACAACAGCAGAGGTACGACAAATTTTTGATTCCAGGATTGGGCCAAATCGATACAAATCGAACCTTGAACTAATCAATAGCGAAACGCGCGTCACGAATCAATGATAATATAATGTACATATATTCCGCCATTACAACAGCAGAGGTACGACAAATTTTTGATTCCAGGATTGGGCCAAATCGATACAGATCGAACCTTGAACTAATCAATAGCGAAACGCGCGTCACCAATCAATGAACGCAATGAAGGCATAACAAACCATCCCTGTACTATTATATACACTCTGTTTAGCTCTACACCTAGCTACAGACGTGAACCTAAACATCGAATGCTCACCTGGATGAACCTACAGTAACTTAACCTTACACTCCCTGGATATATATATATATATATATATATATATATATATATATATATATGTAGTTTAGAAAGCCACAACAATGCAGATGGGAAATCTCGAGGTAAGAAGTGAGTGAGAAATAGGAGAAAAGTGAAAATGAAAATGAAAACAAAACAAAGGTAGAAGGGTTACCGTAGTGGAGATTTAATCCATAGTACTAAGAAAATGTTTTTTTAATTTTAAATTCACGTTACATTTATCAGTTCTAGGTGTCAAAATTTTCATCGTACTGTTTGTGACCTGGTCACTGACGATTCAATTGAGGCCCTTTCTGTGGGAATGGCGCATGATGCAACGAATGCAAAGGATGTAACGAACATTTTGAAGTCAAGAAACAAATGATAATTTCAAATGTGTGTTTTGGAGCGAATGGCTATAATGGTTCTTGCACGATGTAATTGATCTGAGATCAATAGTAATTGATCATAGTAATTGATCTTAGACAAGTATAACTGTGGTTAAACTGACTCTTCTATGATGTAACTGCTTTAGTTTCAGCACACAGTCTCAGATCAAGTCAGTTACCATGTCATGGTTGGTTGTTTGGCTATTCTCTTCCAAATCCTGTCGTTCCCAGTTCCATTCCATTGCGTGGAACCTGGCTGTAAATATCTCCTACATTGTGGACAGACCGACCAAAATCATGTCAATGAAATTTCGCGGACGGAAATTACTAGTAAGTACCGTTTCTATTTTGTGGGCAGTGGATTTAAACACTATCTTTAAGATAACGGCGTGAACCTTGTGTGGTTTTAGCAGAGTTCGCAGCACTTGCAAATACTGAAACACTGTCTCCGGCCTTAACGTAATTTCCTTTCAAGTTCTTTTCAGCCTTAGGGGCCACAAATAAAATGTAATGGTAATCACATTACTACCTCTGATGAGTTCTGAAATAATTAATTGAATCAATATCAATACTTATTTTATCGATCTAGGTTGAATGGAACTTAACAACAGCAATGACAACGACGACTACGACGAGGTCAGTCGAAGGAAAGACAATATGAAGTCTTTGTATAAATCACTGTACATAGAGGGCATCAATATAATATCTGCCTTGCTGTATTGTGATGAGGTTGGTATAAAAGTAAACAGGACACGGGAAATGAAAAGAAACATTTCTGAATAAATAAACAAAGACGTACAAGATATGAGCTTCGAAAATTCTAGAAAAAGTCGATAAATTTCACATTTCGAATAATAATTAAACCGAATTAATAAAATTTCAAAGGAACTAGATTTTTCTTTTTTATGCTTGTATTAGAGAAGGTTAATATAGATAGGGATGGTGATGATGATAGTAGTAGTAATGGTAGTAGTGATGGTGGTGGTATTAGTAGTGATGGTAATAGTGGTGGTGGTGGTTTGTTGTTATTAGCGATTGTGTTGATTGCTTGTTGTAGGGTTGTACAGCTGTCATCAAAAAACGAAGCCCCAACATACAATCACACACATACAAAGAAGAAGAAAAAGAAAAAGAAAAAGAAGAAGAAGAAGAAGAAGAAGTATGAGTGGTAAGGGTTGGGTGGTGGAATATAATGAATATTTTAAGAAAAAAATAGGACCGAAAACAATGAAGTGAGGGATAAAAAAGACGAAGTCGAAAGAAAAAACTGATTAGAGCGGGGAAGAGAAATGTCGGAGTGGATAATAGAATAGAAGTTGTAGAAAGAGGATGAGATGGAGGAGAGATGGAGGAGAAATGAGTGAGATGGAGGAGAGATGAGTGAGATGGAGGAGCGATCGATCAGAGGTGAGGAAACGATAGAAAAACAAAACAAAACAAAACATAACATAACATAAAAAAAATGTAGATCGAGGAATGACATTTCATTTTGTAGTTGATTATCTTGAAAAAAAAAAAAAAAAAAAAAAAAAAACGAAAATAAAGGAAAAGGCGAATAAATGAAAGAAAAAAAAGAAAGTGAAGAAAGTCAAAAGACAAAACAATAAGAGAAGAGAAGAAGAAAGAAACTTTCTAAGAAAAAATAGAGGTAAAAATCAACAACAACAAAATGATTTTGTAAACATAAAAAAAAAAATGTATATGAATGAATAGTAGATAAATAAATAAAATACCATAAACAGGTAAAAAAAACATATTTAAAAAACAACTAAACAAATCTAAATCCCGATATACGTTTTTTGTCTCAAATGCCCTTCACCTTACAACTCAAGCAGTCTCGCCTGTATATATATGTTGAATTTGGGAAAGATGGGTGGTCCACGTATGACTTGCAGAATTTGGAAAGTGAGTACTGTTTGGTTTGGCAGGAGTCATGGGTTCAGGCTGGTGTTTAGTTTAGGGTGTTGGTTGAGGGCTCGTAGACTGATTGGAGCAATAACAGTCTTATTTACGTATATATATATATATATATATATATATATATATATATATATATATATATATATATATATATATAACGGAGGACATGTGGTAGGGAACCAGGTGGACCATAACGCACCAAAGTACTCAATACTTAGGGTAGTAGAGTGGCTAATAGGAAGGAGTAGGACCCCGACGGCTGAGCTCAAGCCGTTTCGACGGCTCATTTTAGTGTAGAATTAGCCGTCGAAACGGCTTGAGCTCAGCCGTCGGGGTCCTACTCGTTCTTATATATATATATATATATATATATATATATACAGCTTTGTAGAATTATATATATAGCTTTGTAGAATTATATATACAGCTTTGTAGAATTATATATACAGCTTTGTAGAATTATATATATAGCTTTGTAGAATTATATATATAGCTTTGTAGAATTATATATATAGCTTTGTAGAATTATATATATAGCTTTGTAGAATTATATATATAGCTTTGTAGAATTATATATATAGCTTTGTAGAATTATATATATAGCTTTGTAGAATTATATATATAGCTTTGTAGAATTATATATACAGCTTTGTAGAATTATATATATAGCTTTGTAGAATTATATATACAGCTTTGTAGAATTATATATACAGCTTTGTAGAATTATATATATAGCTTTGTAGAATTATATATATAGCTTTGTAGAATTATATATATAGCTTTGTAGAATTATATATACAGCTTTGTAGAATTATATATATAGCTTTGTAGAATTATATATATAGCTTTGTAGAATTATATATATAGCTTTGTAGAATTATATATATAGCTTTGTAGAATTATATATATAGCTTTGTAGAATTATATATATAGCTTTGTAGAATTATATATACAGCTTTGTAGAATTATATATATAGCTTTGTAGAATTATATATATAGCTTTGTAGAATTATATATACAGCTTTGTAGAATTATATATATAGCTTTGTAGAATTATATATACAGCTTTGTAGAATTATATATATAGCTTTGTAGAATTATATATATAGCTTTGTAGAATTATATATATAGCTTTGTAGAATTATATATATAGCTTTGTAGAATTATATATATAGCTTTGTAGAATTATATATATAGCTTTGTAGAATTATATATACAGCTTTGTAGAATTATATATACAGCTTTGTAGAATTATATATATAGCTTTGTAGAATTATATATATAGCTTTGTAGAATTATATATACAGCTTTGTAGAATTATATATATAGCTTTGTAGAATTATATATATAGCTTTGTAGAATTATATATATAGCTTTGTAGAATTATATATATAGCTTTGTAGAATTATATATACAGCTTTGTAGAATTATATATATAGCTTTGTAGAATTATATATATAGCTTTGTAGAATTATATATACAGCTTTGTAGAATTATATATATAGCTTTGTAGAATTATATATATAGCTTTGTAGAATTATATATACAGCTTTGTAGAATTATATATATAGCTTTGTAGAATTATATATATAGCTTTGTAGAATTATATATATAGCTTTGTAGAATTATATATACAGCTTTGTAGAATTATATATACAGCTTTGTAGAATTATATATATAGCTTTGTAGAATTATATATACAGCTTTGTAGAATTATATATACAGCTTTGTAGAATTATATATATAGCTTTGTAGAATTATATATATAGCTTTGTAGAATTATATATATAGCTTTGTAGAATTATATATATAGCTTTGTAGAATTATATATATAGCTTTGTAGAATTATATATATAGCTTTGTAGAATTATATATATAGCTTTGTAGAATTATATATATAGCTTTGTAGAATTATATATATAGCTTTGTAGAATTATATATATAGCTTTGTAGAATTATATATATAGCTTTGTAGAATTATATATATAGCTTTGTAGAATTATATATACAGCTTTGTAGAATTATATATATAGCTTTGTAGAATTATATATATAGCTTTGTAGAATTATATATATAGCTTTGTAGAATTATATATATAGCTTTGTAGAATTATATATATAGCTTTGTAGAATTATATATATAGCTTTGTAGAATTATATATATAGCTTTGTAGAATTATATATATAGCTTTGTAGAATTATATATACAGCTTTGTAGAATTATATATATAGCTTTGTAGAATTATATATATAGCTTTGTAGAATTATATATATAGCTTTGTAGAATTATATATACAGCTTTGTAGAATTATATATATAGCTTTGTAGAATTATATATATAGCTTTGTAGAATTATATATATAGCTTTGTAGAATTATATATACAGCTTTGTAGAATTATATATATAGCTTTGTAGAATTATATATATAGCTTTGTAGAATTATATATATAGCTTTGTAGAATTATATATATAGCTTTGTAGAATTATATATACAGCTTTGTAGAATTATATATATAGCTTTGTAGAATTATATATATAGCTTTGTAGAATTATATATATAGCTTTGTAGAATTAGCTTTTAATGAATTCCCTTTTCTATCAACCAATGACCTGCACCCATCCCACTCCCCACCCTCTCCTACCACTTGTAGAGACCTATAAATACCATATTTATTTTTTGATACCCAGATTCCTGATGATTTCTAATGAATGAAACAGTTCTAGTCCTGTAGAATCTCATCTATATTAAAACTTTTATACTCTGCTATGTATTGAGTACCTTACTTACTGTGGTTACCTCCGATTCAACCCGGAATAACGTATATATATATATATATATATATATATATATATATATATATGTATGTATATATATATAGGAAAAGAGTCAGGACCCCGACGGCTAGATCCGAACAGTTCGGATCAAGCTGTCGAAACGGCCGGAGCTCAGCCGTCGGAGTCCTGACTCTTTTCCTATTACCCACTCTACCACCCTATATATCGAGTACTCTGGCCCACCTGGTTTCTTACCATACTTTCTTTGCTATATATATATATATATATATATATATATATATATATATATAATCATTAAAATAACAGATTAAAGTTTAAGCAAAGAATCGCTGCTTTCACCCTTAACGGCATCTTCTTTGGATTTTAGTCTTCACATTTATTATTATTACTGTATATAAAATAAAGTACCAGTAATGCACTCTGGGTAATTGCTGGCCTTGTGCCTAAAGCAGAAACAATTATTATGACTGTATATATATATATATATATATATATTATAAAATGAAATGATAGGAGGCCAAAAATGTTGAATTTCCTTAATTATTTATTCCTGCAAACACTATGCACATTTCAGTGACCAGGTTGCGTAAGAACCCGGTGACATCTTCAGGTGTAAATTGCGCAATAGATGTATACCAACGGAATGATGGTAAACTTTAAGGAAACAAGCAAAAAAAAAAAAACATAGAAGAAAAAAAGTGTGTGTTTATGTTTTTGACTTCGAAGTAGCATGTTGTTATAATTGTTTCTACTTTAGGCACAAGGACAGCAATTACCCAGTGCATTACTGGTACTTTATTTTATCTACCCCGTAAGGATGAAAGGCAAAGTCAACCTCGGCGGGATTTGAACTCAGACCGCAAAGGGACGTAACTATGCTGGAAAGCATGGCGTCCGACCCTCTACCGATACTGCCAAATGGTTTCTGATTTAGGCACAAGGCCAGCAATTTTGGTGGAGGGGGAAGTCGATTAAATCGACCCCAGTACGTTACTGGTACTTTATTTTATCGATCCCGAAAGGATGAAAGGGAAAGTTAACCTCGACGGGATTTGAAATCAGAACGTAAAGGACCGTAACTCTATGCTGCAAATCATGGTGTCTAAAGCTCTACCAATGCTTCTAAAGCTCTACCAATGCTTCTAATCCTCCGCTCAACCAATAATAATAATAATAATATTGGTAACAAAATTCCTCATGATGTCATCTAAGTAAAACAACAACAACAATAAATGGGAAGGGTGTGTGGGGGGGGGGGGAGAAATCCGATGAAAGAATTAAATAAACAATATTTAAAATCGATAAATTATGAACAGAGATTTAGGTTTTCCAGTGAATGATTGCTAATTTGAAGAATTATTGGTTATTCTTGAAAAAACAAAATGGAAGATCAACCGAGAGAGAGAAAAAGAGAGGGAGAGAGAAAAGATATATATATAGGAGAGATGGGAATCGAGTGAGAAAGAAAGTGCGATAACTGGATAGAAAGAGATCACGAAAATTTAAATAATATTTAGAAAAAAAAAAAAATAATACAAGACACAAAGAAAGCATTTCCTGTTAAGAAGCTCTCAGATTTGATATTTATTTCGCCAAATAAAGCCTGATAGTTGATATAATAAATGAAAATAAAACAGAGAAATAAGGTCAGTTCAATGTTTGTAACATATTCTCAACTGGTTGAGATGAAACAGGATTTTAAATTCTACACATAATAGCTCAACTACTATAGATGAATCACGGGATATATTGGCAGTATGAATGGAAAATAAAAGAATTACGCTAAAAATTAAGAACTAATATTAAAAGATGGCCTAAAAGGGACGAATGAAGTTAAGTTTACAAGACAATGAACATAAAACCACTGGTCCTATTTTATAACTGCGAAGATGACTTTCGAGTCCAGCTTTGCTGAGCAGAGTCTTGCACAGACACTGCATGTCACACACACACACACACACATATATATATATATATAGACATACACACATAAACGAATAAAACGGTTTCTTTTATCGACTCACGGGGATTTCAGAACCTTCATTCAAGGAGCTTGTGTAGCAAATCGCTTATAATTAAATGTCAAAATTTCCGACAGGAGATCGACAAGAACTTAAAACGACATATTTGATGTTACACTTTCATTACTTTAATACTTAAGTACAACACTTATATCTGTTGAATCCAGAAACCTTTGAAGACATACTCGGAGAAACGTGTGTGAGAGAGAGAGAGAGAGAGAGAGAGAGAGAGAGAGAGAGAGAGAGAGAGAGAGAGAGAGAGAGAGAGAGAGAGAGAGAGAGAGAGAGTGCGTGCGCGCGTTCTTCTGGTTTTATCATTTTATAAATTTTCACCGACAGAGAGCCGGTTTCTAACATAGAAATAAGGCCTTTTAATTGGAATTTAGACAGCATGAACCCGGTAAATACGTATGTATGCTTGTATGCATTTGTTTGTGTGTATTTGCGTGTATGTGCAGGTATGGATGTTATTGTGATTGTGGATCTACATGTTTTGAGTTATATGTGTACACCAGCATGTTTCGGTGTTTTTAACACAAAGCTTTCTATCCGACGTTCTAACGACCCCCTTAAGTATGTATATAGTTAAATTTAATGAGGAGTTGAAACCAAACTGACTGAAACTAGCAGTTTCAGCCAAGTATTACTACACTAGTTTTTTTTATCAGTCAGACTCTTTGTTCAAAATGGCTGACTGATGTAACAAGCGTGAGCAGCTTAATAAAAATTACACTTTCAGACATTTTGGTTTCGGCTGAACTTCCTCGGTTTACTTCTGTTAGCCTTTAATAACCTATCTCCACACACATATGTATACGCACGTGTGTACGCATGTATACATTTCTGTGAATATGTGTGCGAGTGTGTAGAGGAATGTTTTTAATTCTTTTCATTGTTAAGGAGTAAAATAAAAAAAATAGGAGCAAAATTCCTTCTCATTTTTTAAGTATACACTGCTGTGTATACACACATACATACATTCACACACACACTATATATATATATATACGCAAACAAGACCATTATTACTCCAACCAGTTTATTCACCATCTTAATTCTACTTTTGAAAAGCACAAGAACTGCGAAACCGGTAAAGGAACCAAATAAATATATAAAAAAAAAAAAAAAGACTCCAGTTGCATTTTCGATTTCATCTTTTTTCCTTATACTTTCACTCGTGTAGGACATCTCGTTTTTTTTCATTTTGGGAAGAAAAAACTCATTTTCTAATATATATGTAGAAGAGATATTTCCAGGGATAACTTGAACCGTTAAGGTATATATATCATCCTTGGTCATGTCAAATATTTATAAAACATTTTGTATTTTATCTGATGATAGCGTACCAAAATCTTTGGTACCCTTGAAATATATATAATAGAATAAATATGGTTTTATAAATATAGTTTCCATTTATTTAATATCAATATATATATATATACACTTATTTCTGTATTACCAGCGGTTTTAAGACGTTAACACGTATAGTTCTTCAGATACCTGGAAAATATATGTGTCTGCCTGTGCGCGCGCGTGTGCGTGTGTGCGCGCGTGTGTGCGTGTGCGTGTGCGTGCGCGTGTATGTGTCTTGTTAAATGTAAGTATAATCTGAGTGCGTGTAGGTCTATGGTGAGATTGGAAGATTATTTATATTGAAAAGTTCTCTAAAAGTACCAAAATGAGAGCTTCTTAGACACTTCTCTCTCTCTCTCTCGTCTTTCCCCCCTCTCCTATTATCTCTCCGTTTTTCACACCCACTATCTTTCCCGCCCACTCTCTCTGTCATCCATATTCTATCTCTATTTATAGCATGTCTAAAAACAAGAATCAATACAGAAAAAAGTATCGTCTGATCTTCAGAGGTCAACGTCTTATGAGGAAGGGGGAGATAATCAGCTGACACAAAAAGACGAAGAAGAGGTGTTGGAGTCGGAGTTGAGAAAATGATATCGAATAAGATGGATAAGATTGAAAAATAAGAAAAGTGAGAGAGCGAGAGAGTGTGTGTGAGTGAGAGATAGAGAAGGAAAGAGAGAGAAAGAGAAAGAAAGAAAGAAAGAAAGAAAGAAAGAAAGAAAGAAAGAAAGAAAGAAAGAAAGAAAGAAAGAAAGAAAGAAAGAAAGAAAGAAAGAAAGAAAGAAAGAAAGAAAGAAAGAAAGAAAGAAAGAAAGAAAGAAAGAAAGAAAGAAAGAGAAGGTGCGAGAAATGACTAGAAACAAACGAATTTGGTCTTCGATTGTGAAGTGTGATCTGATTAAAATGTGTGTTAGAGCAATTTCATTTCTTAAACATTTTCGGCACGGACGCATAGCCAATTGATTTGCTATGACAGGAACATACAGATATATAAAGAGATGAATGATAGACATAGTACTAACAGGTCGACAGAAATACATAATATTCTTATATAGGCACAAGGCCAGACATTTTCGGGGAGAGGGGAAATCGATTAAACCAACCCCAGTGCGTGACTGGTACTTTACTTTATCGACCCCGTAAGGATGAAAGGCAGAGTCAACCTCGGCGGAATTTGAACTCAGATCAGAAATGGCCGTAACTCTATGCTGCAAAGCATGGCGTCCGACCCTCTACCGATACTGCCAATCCACCGCCCTACAAATATACATAATACTAACAACTGATTGTTACTGAGAGGCTGGACTAATGAATGCCAGGTTATGTACGAAACTAACACTAAGGGTGTACGCGGAAACTTCATGGTTCCAACTTCCTACTTGGACTGTTATATAGTAAGATTAAAATAGAAAGGATACCCGTCGATTTCGACGATTAGTGTTCCAAAACTTCAATCAATGGAACAGCCACTTGTGAAATTAAAATGGCTGAAGATTCTGCAGACACGAATACCCTTAGTATTAATCTCAATTTGTGACAAAGATGGCCTATTGAATTTCTGGTACAGTTGAAGCGGTTGCCAAGCGGTTTCCGTCTACTTAACTTCGCTCACAAGATTTTGCTTGCTTCAAGGCTACAGTAAATATTTGATAAGTTCAAGAATTCTAGGCAGGAAGGAAACTATGGAATCCCTCCAGATAGATCGTAGCTTTACTTTAATGTCTTGCTTTGTTATATATTGTATCTCACTAAGCGGTGGATTGGCAGGATTGGTAGAGTGTCGGATGCCATGCTTTGACGCATAGAGTTACGACCCTTGCCATTCTGAGTTCAAATCCCGCCGAGGTTAACTTTGCCTTTCATCCTTACGGGGGTCGTTAAAATAAAGTACCAGTAATACACTGGGTAATTGCTGGCCTTGTGCCTAACGTAGAAACAGTTATATATTGTATCTCACTGATTCGCCATAAGAATTATGTTAAGAGTATACGAATCTGTGGAATACTTAGCCACTTAATATTGTTTTAACCGGTTAAATCAACACTTGCGCCTTACGTGACGTGAAGCAAGTGTCAATAGTTTTACCACTAATGAAATGCTACTACATAGGCGGCGAATTGGTAGAGTCGTTAGAACGTCTGATAGAATGGTAGAGTCGTTAGAACGTCTGTATAGAATGGTAGAGTCGTTAGAACGTCTGATAGAATGGTAGAGGCGTTAGAACGTCTGATAGAATGGTAGAGGCGTTAGAACGTCTGATAGAATGGTAGAGTCGTTAGAAACGTCTGATAGAATGGTAGAGGCGTTAGAACGTCTGATAGAATGGTAGAGTCGTTAGAACGTCTGATAGAATGGTAGAGTCGTTAGACGTCTGATAGAATGGTAGAGTCGTTAGAACGTCTGATAGAATGCTTTATGGTATTAGTTCCGGTTCTCTACGCTCTGAGTCCAAATCACGCCGAGGACAGCTTTGCCTTTCATCATTTCGAGGTCGATAAAAACGTACCAGTCTAGTATTGGGATCGATTCTTCCCCTCTCTGGAAGAAATCTTCTGTACTCCGGCCTTGAGAGAGATGGGCTCCACCAGGCTTAAGATGCCCAAGAAACGCCGTATGTCAATACGGAGCCCCTACGACTCTATCAGGAGTTATAGGACCATACATACATACATACATACATACATACATACATACATACATACATACATGGTGGCTGCCAACTTGTTTTCGAGTACGGCCACTACTTTATATCCATGTAGGAGTACCTCTACCGATGCGCTGAACGAGTGTGACTTTTTAGTCCAGCCAGCGACTTGAAAACTCTGGTACAAACACTACACCTGTGACAATTATTGACACATAGTGCTGGGCCCATGGTACCATGTGACGACAAGTGCAGAGAGATCTCCAGATATAAAGCAATGCCTGTGCCGTGAAGCTTTTATAGTGAGCAAAGGCACTGCACAAAGCCAGTCCCACTCTCTTAACCAAGATGATATTTACCAAAAAGAAGAACAAGTAAACATCATTGGATACCATCAGGGTTGCAGGTGTTATATCAGAGTTTTCCTTCTCCTAGAATTCTGCCCTTGACATAGATACATACATACATACATACATACATACATACATACATACAAATAATACTACACACAGGATTACTTCAGTTTGAGTCAACTTAGCAGTAAACCATTACTGCATTCATTACTTTCCACTTCGGATCATTTTAAATGAATGAGAATATGATTCCGAGTTAGAGTAATGGCAGATATTTTTGTAACACCTGACTGAGAATTTGCTATAATACACTCAGCTTCGATATCAAACAAAACTGTTCCCAAGTAGTTTCTCGTAAGCTGACGTAGGTTTATGTTAAGTTAAACATATTGAATCAGATCATAGAAAAAACGTGTGACTAAACTTTACAGTACAATCAATTGAGGATTACCCAAGGCGCAGTGAGTTTTAAAACTCACAAAAAAAAAAAAAAAAAATAGCATGAACCAGTTTCTTTATATTAAACAATAACCTTAGGAAACATCTCCCAATAGAAAATGCTACATCGATCACTAAACAGCAGCCAGTAAAATTGATTAGGAAATAAAATCAATCGATGAAAACATGTCATGTGTATTTCTTACTTCAATCGAAAGTGTTTGTCTAAGTATTAGAGTTCACAACCAGATTGTTACCGACTGCAGCTCTATTAAAAGAATAATGATTTCTTACGCAGGCATGGAATTTTATGATTTATCAGGGGGTTGTGTTGTTGTTGTTGGAATTCCGTCGGTTCCGACGATGAATGTTCCAGGTGGTTCAACCAGCGGAACAGCCTGCTCGTGGAATTATCGTGCAAGAGGCTAGGGGATTCCATAGACACTTGTATTCTTAACGTGATCCTTAGAGAGATTGAACGTGACACAGTATGTGACAAGGTTGGCTATCTGAATCACGGGTACAACTAATTCTGCCAGGCAAGTGGACTGGAGCAATGTAGAATAAAGTATCTTGGTCAAGAACTATTACAAAGAAGTAAAATGGAAATTTGTGAGATTTCTATCTTTCTCTACGACATCGGTGGTAAAGGTTGGACTGTTGACCATTCCATGTGGATATCAACAGTGTCTCACAACAAATTTCTCGGCTCATTGAGTCATATCACCCACACAATCCTTTAAAGTACGCATCATGGCTCTGGGTAAGTAGAATTGAGTGTCTTGATCAAATACTTAACGTTGGGAAGAGGCTGAAATGTGGGGAGACAAAACATATTATATTGTTCGCTCGGGCATTATTCTTCTCAATCTATATCCTAGTAATATTGATTAATATTGATGTAATGTTTGTAAGTGACGCTATAATCGATTAAATTGATTTCAGTATCCATATATATATATATATATACACACATATATATACATATACACACACTTGTATACACATATATATATATATATATGTATACAATAGATATGTATGTATACACACACACACACATACACACACACATATATATATATATATATATATATATATATACATTTATCTGTTCAACCACCGACTTGTCTATTTATTCGTCTGTACGCCCGTCTATCCATCCATTCAATCTCTCTATCCAGATAGTTTCCAAAACATTGATTGCATTGTTCTGCTATATTACCAATTCTGTGTACCAATCTTCTATTTCCTCTCCATCGTTTCAATAAATCTCTCAACATGTCTGATAAAACAACTGTGATCGCATTCAGCCATGTTGACTCTATGTTCTCAGCATAACCTATCTTCTCTACTCAACAGAGTTGATCTTTTCTATTCAACAGAGCTGATCTTCTCTACTCAACAGAGCTGATCTTCTCTGCTCAACAGAGCTGATCTTCTCTGCTCAACAGAGCTGATCTTCCGCTACTCAACAGAGCTGATCTTCGCTACTCAACAGAGCTGATCTTCTTTGCTCAACAGAGCTGATCTTCTATACTCAACAGAGCTGATCTTCTATACTCAACAGAGCTGATCTTCTCAGTTCAACAGAGCTGATCTTCTATACTCAACAGAGCTGATCTTCTCTGCTCAACAGAGCTGATCTTCTCTGCTCAACAGAGCTGATCTTCTCTGCTCAACAGAGCTGATCTTCTCTGCTCAACAGAGCTGATCTTCTCTGCTCAACAGAGCTGATCTTCTCTGCTCAACAGAGCTGATCTTCTCTGCTCAACAGAGCTGATTTTCTCTGCTCAACAGAGCTGATTTTCTCTGCTCAACAGAGCTGATTTTCTCTGCTCAACAGAGCTGATCTTCTCTGCTCAACAGAGCTGATCTTCTTTGCTCAACAGAGCTGATCTTCTCTACTCAACAGAGCTGATCTTCTCTACTCAACAGAGCTGATCTTCTCTACTCAACAGAGCTGATCTTCTCTGCTCAACAGAGCTGATCTTCTATACTCAACAGAGCTGATCTTCTCTGCTCAACAGAGCTGATCTTCTATACTTAACAGAGCTGATCTTCTATACTCAACAGAGCTGATCTTCTCTGCTCAACAGAGCTGATCTTCTCTGCTCAACAGAGCTGATCTTCTCTGCTCAACAGAGTTGATCTCTGCTCAACAGAGCTGATCTTCTATGCTCAACAGAGATGATCTTCTATGCTCAACAGAGCTGATCTCAATTCAACAGAGTCAATCTTCTCTACTCAACAGAGCCAATCTTCTCTACTCAACAGCCAATATTCTCTGCTTTGATCTTCTATGCTCAACAGCGTTGATCTTCTGTACACCACAGAGCAAGTCTTCTCTACACATCAGTGATGATCCCATATTGATAAGTACGGTACACTTTCTTAATGGTGGAATCATCTATTTGTCTATTTCATTATTCAAAGAAAAATATACTTCGATCCCTGACTTTGAAATCTTAAGTGAATGGTACTCACATCAATTGGGTAAAGTGTAAAATGTTTTTTTTTTACCATCTTAAATGATGCAATGCGCTTATCATAAGAATAACATATGACGGTGGCTAAATAGTGAAGTTGTGGCGTTGATGCTTCATGGTATTCCTTGCCTAATTTTATGAAGCTATTGCGAGAAAATATCCACCAATTTGGGATTAGAATACTAAAATTACACTAGAAAAAATGAAATTTATCACTCACACCTAAGCAGGTTTAGCTGGTCATCTACGAGGTTACATCTTATGTGAGGGTTTTCAGATGTTTTAAAGGTAGTAGCTTGGCTTCTACCATGAAAAACAACGGAATTAATGTGTCTTGCTCATGAAAACAACGCGCTGCTCTGTCAAGGAATCAAATTCACAAACGTATGATCGTGAGTTCAACACCCTAACCACTAGGTCATGCAGTGGTTAGAAAATAAAGTGAAATAAAGTGAACCCGATTTTTATGTTTTTAGCGAAAGAAAGATTTTTCTAACAAAGAGTTTAACTAAGAGTATTTCCCATGTAGAATATTTAAAAGAGTTGATAGATTCAGCATTAGCCATTGGGAGATTTAAGATTACTTGCAAGCTTATCGGTTCAATATATAAACGATTACTTAGTTTCGCTCATGGCCAAATCTACGTTATCGTTTTGTCCATCAATTTTCGATTAGAACTTAAAAGGCATTCGGTATTGTAAATGGTATTCGGCTTTGTTTGTATCAATAACATCCAAGACGATAGTTTGAATGCTTCAATTTCTCATTTCCACGCCTCTAAACTTTTAAGCGTTCTCAAGGCAATTTATCCGGTATTCTAATACCCCAGGACATCTAAATTTGTACTAAAGAGGCAGAAAGTTGTCGATAAGAATCCCAGAAAGTTAATTAGAGCCATTTCTATGAAGCTCAAGGTTTCAAGGCGCAGTATCGGAAGAATAGTGCATGAAGATCTTTGATAGAAATCATATAAAATGTGGATATAACCGTATGTGTATCGGCAAAACGTTTGTTGAGCAAGTTAAAGCACCAAGAGCCTTAAATTCTTTGGTTTTTCTTTGATGAGAAAAACTTTGATCAGGCCCAAATGCTCAACCGAAGGAATGACATATGGTTATGCCAAGACTCTAAACATTTCCAACGGTCATACACCCAATGTGTTCGGCAACTGTGTTGGTTCTGGGAATCGTGAGCAATGAGGGAGATACCATGCCGCGTCAATTCTTTCCTCGTGGCTTAAAGGGACTATAAGGTGTTTGAGAGGGTTGCGAGGACTTAGGGAATAGGAGAAAAGGAAGACTTTAAATCTTGCAACAAGACTTTGCACCGTCTTATAAGTCCATGACGACCCCAGAATGTAAGCGTAACAATCTCCTCTATCATGTTGCTTCGAACTATAGCTTGCTAGCTCTCCAGACCTAAATTCGTTGGACTACTACGTAAGGGGCACATTCGAGAAGGAAGTCAATCAATGCCACATTGTAAATCTCTGAAGTTTTTCATAACAATTCAATATCCAAAATAGATAAAGGTCATCTGATTTGGTCAGGTCAACGTTTCAGACTTTGTATTGAAGCAGTTATCAATACCAACAGCAGATTCATTGAGTAAATGCGTCAAAAAAGAGTCAAGATCATTCATGCCAGTTTTTGTCTCAAATAAAGCTCTTCTTTCGTGACATGCTTCTTTTCCTAAATTCATGCATATGTCCTCAAAGACAAAAAATATGCAATTACACATGCACACACACATGAAGAGAGTCGCATACAGTCATACACACAGTTGCATTTATATAGGATCATGCATGTTGCATCTTTGTCTATAAATAGAACAGCAGCTATATCTGATGTATAACAATTTATATTCCACTGCCTTCAACAGACCTGTTACTACCTTTCAACTTAGTTGACGTGAATATAAATAGGATAGAGATATAAACAAGTGTATTAATGGATTGAAGATAGACAGACGGAAGTGTATGACTGAAGATAGACAGACGGAAGTGTATGACTGAAGATAGACAGACGGAAGTGTATAACTGAAGATAGACAGACGGAAGTGTATGACTGAAGATAGACAGACGGAAGTGTATAACTGAAGATAGACAGACGGAAGTGTATGACTAAAGATACACAGACGGAAGTGTATAACTGAAGATAGACAGACGGAAGTGTATTAATGAAGATACACAGACGGAAGTGTATGACTGATGATAGACAGACGGAAGTGTATGACTAAAGATAGACAGACGGAAGAGTATGACTAAAGATAGACAGACGGAAGTGTATAACTGAAGATAGACAGACGGAAGTGTATGACTAAAGATACACAGACGGAAGTGTATGACTAAAGATAGACAGACGGAAGTGTATTACTGAAGATAGACAGACGGAAGTGTATAACTGATGATAGACAGACGGAAGTGTATGACTGAAGATAGACAGACGGAAGTGTATGACTGAAGATAGACAGACGGAAGTGTATGACTGAAGATAGAAAGACGGAAGTGTATGACTGAAGATAGAAAGACGGAAATGTATGACTGAAGATAGACAGACGGAAGTGTATGACTAAAGATAGACAGACGGAAGTGTATGACTAAAGATAGACATACGGAAGTGTATGACTGAAGATAGACAGACGGAAGTGTATAACTGAAGATAGACAGACGGAAGTGTATGACTGAAGATAGACAGACGGAAGTGTATGACTAAAGATAGACAGACGGAAGTGTATGACTAAAGATAGACAGACGGAAGTGTATGACTGAAGATAGACAGACGGAAGTGTATGACTGAAGATACACAGACGGAAGTGTATGACTGAAGATACACAGACGGAAGTGTATGACTGAAGATACACAGACGGAAGTGTATGACTGAAGATAGACAGACGGAAGTGTATGACTGAATATAGACAGACGGAAGTGTATGACTGAAGATAGGAAGAGGTAAGTGTATGACTGAAGATAGGAAGAGATAAGTGTATGACTGAAGATAAGAAGAGGTAAGTGTATAACTGAAGATAGACAGACGGAAGTGTATGACTGAAGATAGGAAGAGATAAGTGTATGACTGAAGATAGGAAGCGATAAGTGTATGACTGAAGATAGGAAGAGGTAAGTGTATAACTGAAGATAGACAGACGGAAGTGTATGACTGAAGATAGGAAGAGATAAGTGTATGACTGAAGATAGGAAGAGATAAGTGTATGACTGAAGATAGGAAGAGATAAGTGTATGACTGAAGATAGGAAGAGGTAAGTGGATAACTGAAGATAGAAAAACAAGTGTACCACTGAAGATGGGCAGACATACAGCATTGTATTACTGAAGATGAACAGATATAAATGTATGACTGAAGATTGTCAGACCTACGTACGTGTATGACAAAACATAGCCAGAGATAAAGACGTTTATAACAGCCATTGAATTTAGATGCACAGATATTCCCCATTTCAAATTGTTACTAGCTGGAAACGTCAAAACATCTAGTATATATTTGCTTCTACTTTAGGCACAAGGCCAGCAAATACCCAGTTCATTACTGGTACTTTATTTTATCGACCCCGAAA
>OZ024754.1:35460211-35465211 GCA_964016885.1 Eledone cirrhosa
AAGGTCGGCTGAAAAGTTCATAGGCTGAGTATGAAGGAGTGATGCTAGAGCTGTGAAACATTGCCTGCGTTAATTTCAACTCTTTTTATTAATAACAGCACTGTTGGTTTCCATGGACTATGTTGAAAATAAACCTCATTTGGTCATTCCACGACATTATCTTGGTCAGCCTCTGAACTTTTCATCCGATCCTCGTGTGTGTCTGTGTGTGTGTGTGTGCGTGTCGTGGTGTGTGGTGTGTGTGTGTGTCGGGGGGGTATATATATATATATATGTATATATAATTATATATATTCAGGATCGGCTGAAAAGTTCATGCAAGAGCTGTGAAAACTTGCAAGCATTCATTTAAACTCTTCTTATTAATAACAACATTGTTTATTTCCAGGGACTATGTTGAAAAATAAACCCCATTTGGTCATTCCATGAGAGTATCTTGGTCATCTTATGAACCATTCAGCCGACCCTCGTATATAAGAAACACAGGAAGCCATTGATATTTTGTAATGTAATAGAGTCAAGTTACTACACATAATCTTTACTAAATGTTACGTGACAGAAATGTCTCTGAATTTGCCAGCAGTCTTTCAGGTCAGTTAGACAACCTGTATGTCGTATTTTTTCTGGTATTTGTCATGGTGAAAGTAATAGTAGTAGTAGTAGTACTAGTAGTAGTAGTAGTAGTAGCAGCAGTAGTAGTAGTAGAGTCTGATTTCACCATATTCTAGCAAATAATGTCTTAATAAATGAATATATTTCTCTCTTTCTCTCTCTCATACACAACATACAAACAAACAAAAACACACGCACACACACACACACTATCCTTCCCTCTCTGACTAAACAGTAAAAATGAAATGAGATTCTGGGCTCTTTACTCATTGAAAAGGATGGACCGGAACATAACGGGGGAGGGGGGGGGCTAGAATGCTTAAGATCAGAGGTCTACTCAATTAGGACCGACCTAGGTCAAACACCCAAAAATAACAACTACATTTAATCGAGCACAGCAAGCCAACATTACTGACTTTAAACGAAAGATGAAAGGATCGTCAACATGGTGGGTCATACTACTAGAAATATCATCCGTATCTCCTGCAAAGCACCCTTACCCGTCATAAAAAAAAACTGGAAGAAAAGCTTCGATAATGCAGCATTAAACAGGCATGTAAAAATAAACGGTAACTGGATGATCATGACTGAGAAGTTCTCTTTAGACTGACCTACAGGCGGAGCAACACGACCACCTACTACTATTACTACTACTAATAATATGATTACTATAAGGTGCGCGAGAGCTTCTACCAAATCACTCAACCTGCTAAAATAATGAACAAATCTCCCTCAAATAATTCTACCGTTTTAAAAACGGAAAGGAAAAAGGCAGTACTAGACATAACAAGATACGACAGCTGAAATTAAACAACAACTGCACCATTGAGTTTTCTCTTTCTTGGCCATACACACAACAACAACAACAGCAGCAGCAACAACAAGGAAAAAAGCACAACAACCGCATCCAACCACGAATGACAATTGTCGTAGTTGACATTGCTTGGTTTCATATTAATTATGATGTTATTGTTGGTGGTGGTAGTGTTTGGGGGAGTAAAGCTCTAGACATTTTTGAGCCTTCAAAGAAACACGTTTAACAAGTTTGCTTGTTTACAATTAAGGGGTTTTCAGACTCGGTTTAATAGACAATCGTCTATATTCAGTAAAAAGTATTTTCGGGAGTGTCTTGCATACATATCAAAGAAAAGAATATGATTGAGTAAATAAAATCAAACTATTTTAATAGAAAAACTTCTTCAATGTATGAAGTATTTCAATTTTATTATTTTTGTTCGGCATTTTCCCTTAGATTTATTTTGTTCATGAACGTTTCAACTGTACTATTCAAAGGGAAATGTGTTTTTGTCCTCCCTTTGTAGAGTCGCAAGGTTTATTGTGACAAACGTTTGTAGAGTCATAAGATTTGGTGACAAACATTTGTAGAATCATAAGATTTGGTGACAAACATTTGTAGAGTCATAAGATTTGGTGACAAACATTTGTAGAATCATAAGGTTTGCCGTGACAAACATTTGTAGAATCATAAGTCTTGCTGTGACACGGTTGTAAAGTTATAAGGTTTGCTGTGACAAACATTTGTAGGATCATAAGGTTTTCTGTGACAAACGTTTGTAGAGTCATAAGGTTGGCCGTGACAAACATTTGTAGCGTCATAAGGTTGGCCGTGACAAACATTTGTAGAGTCATAAGGTTGGCCGTGACAAACATTTGTAGAGTCATAAGGTTGGCCGTGACAAACATTTGTAGAGTCATAAGATTGGCCGTGACAAACATTTGTAGAGTCATAAGTTTGGGCGTGACAAACATGTGTAGCGTCATAAGTTGGGGCGTGACAAACATTTGTAGAGTCATAAGTTTGGCTGTGACAAACATTTGTAGAGTCATAAGTTTGGGCGTGACAAACATGTGTAGAGTCATAAGTTTGGGCGTGACAAACATGTGTAGCGTCATAAGTTGGGGCGTGACAAACATTTGTAGAGTCATAAGTTGGGGCGTGACAAACATTTGTAGCGTCATAAGTTGGGGTGTGACAAACATGTGTAGAGTCGCACGGATTGCAAAGCTAATTCTCAGTACGAAAGTATTCCACAAAATTCGAGATTTTGTTTCTGATAAAAATAAAATTACGTTGTCTGAAAGTATGTTCCATAGATAGCTGTCGTCGTAATAGTTTTCTGAATACGGATGGCGTCTTGGAGTTGCATATAGATAACTATTTATTACATGACTTAACGAAGTTCAGTAGTTTACACTTAGCTGTGAAGTATGTCTTACCTCATGAATAATGTAAGGAAGGAAGTAAGTGGGTGCATTGCTTGCAAACGAAATGAAATAATATGAAATGAAATGAAATGAAATGAAATGAAATGTCTAGCCCACACCTATGCAGATTAAGTTGGTCACCAATGACGTATCTCATAGGATGTTTCTCGAGAGTTTTAATGATATGGTCCACAGTCTTATCATGAAAATCAGCATGAAATGGAGCATCTTGCTCAAGAACACAACGCACTACCCAGTAATTGAAACCACTATCTTATGATCGTGAGACCAACACCCTAACCACTAGTCGATCCACATTCACCATTCATTTTAGATTTACCATTGGTATGAAATACTACTACATCTCCCTCACCCCTCTTGCTGCACTATGATACATACACCAATACAGTTATGTTATTTCAATGGCAGTATCGGTAGAGGGTCGGATGCCATGCTTTCCAGCATAGTTACGTCCCTTAACGATCTGAGTTCAAATCCCGCTGAGGTTGACTTTGCCTTTCATCCTTACGGGGTCGATAAAATAAAGTACCAGTAATGCACTGGGCAATTGCTGGCCTTGTGCCAAAAAGTAGCAACAGTTATTTCAAATACACGTACTTAAAAAAAAAAGAACGGTTTACTTTGATAAAAAAAAATCATCTTATGATGTATATGCATGAATTGATGAACGAAACAGCAACTCCCCGTACTCAATCTTGTAATAAGAATATCTGAGAAATACCAATGGTTGAGCTACATCTATAATG
Organism: Eledone cirrhosa; assembly: GCA_964016885.1. Classification (NCBI taxonomy): domain Eukaryota; kingdom Metazoa; phylum Mollusca; class Cephalopoda; order Octopoda; family Eledonidae; genus Eledone; species Eledone cirrhosa. Next base: position 35,463,817 of record OZ024754.1, read on the forward strand.
TCGGTTAATTCATCTAATTGAATAGCAATTTCAGTATCTTATTTGATTCTTCAATTCGTTGCATAAACTAATTATTTCCAATGTCTGCAATTTTTTTCATATATATCATTTGAAAACAGAGTTTGTGTTGTACTTATTTCATCCGCATAGGTCTTTCTATAAATAATTCCTGTTATACTAACTGCCAGTGGCATCATAAAATCTTCGTTAATTGTCTTTGAAAAAGGTGGGGGCGGTATGTGCGTGTGTGTGCTGAACATTTGCCTGCATAGAAATCCTAACTTGCGTGCAAATGTATCTTTATGAAATTTAGCAGGCTGCCTACTTACGTTGACCAATTAATCATTAACATTACAGAAACTCATCGGTGATCTTCTTGTCTAAGAAGGCATGTGGCCTAGTGGGTAGGGTGTTAGTCTGACGATCAAGGTTTCGATTCTTAGACCGTTGTGCTTTGCAGTAAAATACTTTATTTCAAGATGAATTTATAAGAAGTTGAATTTTATAATAAAGTCAAAATTAAATACTTTTGTTTTTATCGAAGAAACCTCCTACTAGATGCACCCTCGTATGAGGCCAGCCACACCTTCATAGGTGTCAGCTGTAACTTTGATTTTTTTCCATCTTATTGGAAATGTCTCTGGTATATGGAAAACATTGCACCACTGTTAGTTGATCTAGTAAATTCCATGGTTGGTACAATGTAGTTACTAATGTGACACAGCTTCTATATAATATATTTTCCTGATAGGGATTCAAATTCATGACAGCAAACATTGTATTAACACCATTCTTAGGCATTTAATAGGTGACTGTACGTCAGACTCAGGGGGTCATGTGTCGTCAGACATTACGACAACAAAAACAGCAACAATACTAATCATTATGAAGTCAAAAGTACATTATACTAAACTTAATATAATATTAGAGTGATTTCTAATTTAAGCACAAGGCCAGCAATTTAACGAGGAAATCGAGGAAATAGGCTTGGGTACTAGATAGCTACTTATTTATCAATTTCAGAAGGATGAAAAGCAAAGTTGAGCTGTATAGGAAAGTTAGAAAGTTAAGGGCTGAAACAAATACCACCAAGCATTTTTCCCGACGCTTTACCGATTCTGCTAGAGCCCTGAGAGAAAGAACACATGAAAATATTGATTGTAAATGGTAAGTCACACCAGCGTTCATATCATTGACTAAGGTTTCCGCAATATATGGTAGCCAATAGATGTCACTGCCATGGTAAAATGCAAGTATGGAAGGACAACAACTGAGCAATAAAAGAACAAAAGTAATTCATCTAAATGTTGTACTGTTCTTATTCAGTTTCATTGCCTCCTATATAGTATAGAAAGTATATTTAGAGAGATTTATTTACATAGTATACACATAACT
>OZ024754.1:35467711-35472711 GCA_964016885.1 Eledone cirrhosa
AGTATTATAGGCGTGGGAGAATCAAGATGTGTATGGGGTTACTCTTTTACTCTTTTACCTGTTCCAGCAATCCGGCTGAGGCCATACTAGGGCACCGAGAATTAGAATTATATTTGTAAATAATCGTTTCTAATTTGTGGGGATGGGTGGATGGGATGATTGTATCAATACCTGTACTTAATTGATACTTTATTTTATCGACTTTGGGAGGGTTAAAGGCGAAGTTGACTTCAGCGGAATTTGAACTCAAAACGTAAAGAGCTGGAATAAATATCACAAAGCATTTTATCAATTCTGACAACTTAAAAGAGATTTAGTAAAGATGAGAACAAAATAATGTATCAGCTTAGGTTTCGTGTTATTGAACTCTCCAGAAATTCAAACTCAAGAGGGATTTAGTAAATGTGTTTAGGTTTTGTGGTTCAAGGGGAATATAATTAAAACCATATAAGGGACAAGATATAAACATGCTACATATCACGATAGTACCCCCAAAACTCCTTGAGCAGTTATAAGCCCATGGATGGATATACAAAGTCCACCAATAAAATGTATACATACTTGAAGAAAAGAAATTTTATTTAAATATTTTAATATTAATTTATTACAGTACACTGTTATAATTTGATCAAACTTTCGAAAGAGGTCTTTATATATATATATATATATATATATATATATATATATAAAACGAAGGAGTTGTGGTAAGGAACCAGATGGACCATAATGCACCAGAGTACTCAATACTTAGGGTAGTAGAGTGGGTAATAGGAAAAAGTATGACCCAGGCGGCAGAGCTCAAGCCGTTTCGACGGCTATTTCTGGACAGAAATAGCCGTCGAAACGGCTTGAGCTCTGCCGTCGGGTTATACTTTTTCTTATATATATATATACATATATATATATATATATATATATATATATATACACACATATACAAATATTTCACTTCTTTAAATACCTATAAGTTTTATCATGACGTGTGTTTACATTCTTTGGCAGACTCGGTAGAACTGAGATAGGGTGTGCAAAGAAAGTAAATACTATTGTAAGGGTTTTCAGGGTTTAGGAAGAGTTGTGTCGCTAGAATAACCTAAGGTTTTACCTGTAAAATAATAAATACAGTAGTTTCGATGGTATATTTGTGGGGTGATAGCTATGTATATAGTCCGTTAAATTTCCTATTGGATAATTATTTACATAAACTTGTTAATTGCGAAAAAACTGAAACGTCAAATTTATGTCATTATATGGTTTTATGGCATATTTATTTATTTATTTAATAAATTCAAACGTCCGTGTAGAGCTGGTAAACCCTGGCGGTCTGGGAAAGGTATCTAATACCCTTTATATGTGTGTGTGTGTGAGAGAGAACGAGAAAGAGCGTGAGAGAGAACGAGAAAGAGCGTGAAAGAGAATGTGAGAAAGTGAGTGTGAGAGTGTGAGAAAGAGAGTGTGAGAGTGTGAGAAAGAGAGTGTGAGAGTAAGGGAGAGAGAGTGTGTGAATATGAGAGAGAGAGTGTAGGAGAGTGTAGGAGAGAGAGAATGAAGGAGAGAGAGAGTAAAAGAGAGTGAAAGAGAGTGAATGAAAAAGAGAGTATGAGAGAGAGGGAGATGAGAGAGAGAGAGGGAGGGAGATGAGAGAGAGAGAGGGAGATGAGAGAGAGAGAGAGAGAGGGAGATGAGAGAGAAAGAGAGAGAGAGAGAAATATAAGAAAACAAGTGAAAGTCCAGAGCTATAAAACAGTGAAATATTTCTGTTGTCGAATCCCTTTGTAACGTCCATATCTGGAAGATATGGTTTATGGTTGGCAGGTCCTTCACAATATATTACTCGTCTAGCCTTGATAGTTTATTTTAAGAACAATTATAAAATGTCATCTCTCTCTCTCACGTATTGGTACTATATACAGTTGGTATACGAACAAAGCGAATCTAGAAGCTTCTATTTCATGATAGGTTAAAATGACAGTAGTCACTACCTCAGCTTTATTTGCAGCAACTCATTGTATACACGGTGAAACAAATATATGCAAGTTATTTCTTGCCGTTTCAATTAATTAAAGACTAACAAGTTTTTAGTCTATTATTATCATGTGTTTTTTTAAATTAAACAATACAATTATTCAATAAATAAATAAAAAATATGCATCATTGTCGTTAAAATGTGTAAAAAATGAGAGCTTAGAATTAAGCCATAGCTCAAAATTTGACAATTGTCTTTAAAACGTGTAAAAAACGAGAGCTCAAAATTAAATCCTATAGTTCAGAATTAAATCATTGTCTTTAAAACGTATAAAAAAATAAGAGCTCAGAATTAAACCATTGTCTTTAAAACGTGTAAAAAATGAGAGCTCAGAATTAAACCATTGTCTTTAAAACGTGTAAAAAATGAGAGCTCAGAATTAAACCATTGTCTTTAAAACGTGTAAAAAATGAGAGCTCAGAATTAAACCATGAATGACCGTCATTTTAGAGAATTCATTATCAACTACTACAGTTTATGTTGACCCAATTACATTTTTCTTAATCCGTGTAATACATACTATACTATACAGACACATCTACATACATAATATATGTAGGCATAGACACACACACACACGTATGCATATATATATACACACACACGTATATATACATATATACGTATACACACACACACACACGTATATATACATATATACGTATACACACACACACACACGTATATATACATATATACGTATACACACACACACATATATATATACATATACACACACATATATATAAGTATACACGTATATACATATATACGTATACACACACACATATATATATATATATATATATATGTATGTGTGTGTGTGTGTGTGTGTGTGTAAAAGGTAAACAGAAATAACAACACAATCGGAACAGTATATGGAAGGAATATATTAAGTTAATGCTTGAAATAGCAGGCAATGGGTCAAGACGTTTTGGACGCTAGTCCTTCATCAGAAGAAAGAATTGGAAATAATATAGATTGAGGGGACGGGTGGGTTGGAATTAGAAAAAATGCGTTCAGATAAAAATAACAGGTCCATTATATATATATATATATATATATATATATATATAGAAAAAAAGATGAAATCGAAAATGCAACTGGAGTCTTATTTAAAAAAAAAATATATATTTATTTGGTTCCTTTACCGGTTTCGCAGTTCTTCTGCTTTTCAAAAGTATGTGAGAAAAACCACAGACTCTCCATCTCAACTCTACTTTTGAAAAGCAGAAGAACTGCGAAACCGGTAAAGGAACCAAATAAATATATATATTTTTAAAAATAAGACTCCAGTTGCATTTTCGATTTCATCTTTTTTTCTTTATACTTTCACTCGTGTAGGACACCTCGGTTATTTTTCATTTTGTAAAAAAAAAACTCACTTTCTAATATATATATATACACAAGCACGCATATACATACATATTTATGTACACAAATATACACACATATGCAGGAATAATGTTGTCGACACATCCTCGTAGTCAACGATATTTACAGTGTTTCTAAAACCCAAGTGAACGTTTGATTCGATGAGGTTTTGGTTTTAAAAAATATTCTGTAATCCTAAAAATATTGTAAGTCTGCAGTCATTTATCAGTCTTGACGCCATTCCTAGTTACATTAAACCTGATGGTACTATTGATACGAAACAATGCAAAATACTTCTCGTCCAACGCTTTACTAGTTCCACTAATCCGCCGGTTAGTAGTTATATATAGAGAGACAGACATTACGTATGCATGTATACATAAGTACTTCTGTACGGTTAGTAGTTATATATAGACAGACATTACGTATGCATGTATACATAAGTACTTCTGTACGGTTAGTAGTTATATATAGACAGACATTACGTATGCATGTATACATAAGTACTTCTGTACGGTTAGTAGTTATATATAGACAGACATTACGTATGCATATATACATAAGTACTTCTGTACGGTTAGTAGTTATATATAGAGAGACATTACGTATGCATGTATACATAAGTACTTCTGTACGGTTAGTAATTATATATAGACAGACATTACGTATGCATGTATGCATAAGTACTTCTGTACGGTTAGTAGTTATATATAGACAGACATTACGTATGCATGTATACATAAGTACTTCTGTACGGTTAGTAATTATATATAGACAGACATTACATATGCATGTATACATAAGTACTTCTGTACGGTTAGTAGTTATATATAGACAGACATTACGTATGCATGTATACATAAGTACTTCTGTACGGTTAGTAGTTATATATAGACAGACATTACGTATGCATGTATACATAAGTACTTCTGTACGGTTAGTAATTATATATAGACAGACATTACATATGCATGTATACATAAGTACTTCTGTACGGTTAGTAGTTATATATAGACAGACATTACATATGCATGTATACATAAGTACTTCTGTACGGTTAGTAGTTATATATAGACAGACATTACGTATGCATATATACATAAGTACTTCTGTAAGGCTAGTAGTTATATATAGACAGACATTACATATGCATGTATACATAAGTACTTCTGTACGGTTAGTAGTTATATATAGACAGACATTACGTATGCATGTATACATAAGTACTTCTGTACGGTTAGTAATTATATATAGACAGACATTACATATGCATGTATACATAAGTACTTCTGTACGGTTAGTAGTTATATATAGACAGACATTACGTATGCATGTATACATAAGTACTTCTGTACGGTTAGTAGTTATATATAGACAGACATTACGTATGCATGTATACATAAGTACTTCTGTACGGTTAGTAGTTATATATAGACAGACATTACGTATGCATGTATACATAAGTACTTCTGTACGGTTAGTAGTTATATATAGACAGACATTACGTATGCATATATACATAAGTACTTCTGTAAGGCTAGTAGTTATATATAGACAGACATTACGTATGCATGTATACATAAGTACTTCTGTACGGTTA
>OZ024754.1:35477711-35480211 GCA_964016885.1 Eledone cirrhosa
CTTTATTATTAGTGTTAATCTACTTAAAAACCCTTAGCTATAATATCGTTTACTCCAGCTTATACAACCACACACACACACATTATATATAATATATAATATATATTTCTATTATATTAGTCTATACTTGATAAATTTATTGTACATAAAAAAATATTCAACAAGACATTAGACAACTTACTACTACTAATAATGATAATAATAATAATAATAATATAGTTGATAAATAAAAATTATAACAATATAATAGATTGTTTATTATAAGGGTTATTGGAAAGAGGGGGAGGAGAATAGGGGGTAGATGAAAGAAGAGTGATAAGGTGGGTGTGTTAAAAAATGTTTAACACACCAACCTTGTGAACGTTAAGTACTAGAATATTCTTGTGCAGAAAGTCGTTGCACTACTAGCTATGTTGTAAAAGCTAGGTGGAACTGGGTTTACAACACTAGTAGCTACAGCAAGCATAGAAAATCAGTTATTGATTTCACTACTGTCTTTCTTTCTATCTCTTTCGCTCTTCTTTCTGGCTTTTTCTCTCGCTCTCACTCACCAGCAACAACCGCATCACACTTACTTGCTGTCTGTCTTTTTACTCTCTTCTTTCACTGTCACTACACTTCTATAGGGAGAGGGGTTTTATTCAATAAGTGTGAATATATATATATATATGTATATATATATATATATAATGTGTGTGTGCGTACTGTCACAAACTAACTGTTACTGTCACCGCCGCCAATGACAACAACAACAACGATGATTAGAAATAAGAAATAATAAGAAATAGGTAATGATTAATAAAATAAATTCGAACTGCTCTGTTGAAAATAACTAAATAACGTTATCAATAATTAATATTATCCGGTAATTATATATGTGTGTATATATACCTATATATATTCCCCCCCACTGTGTGTATGGGTGAGTGTGTATTTCTTATTGTTGCTGTTGTTATTATTATTACTATGATTAATATTTATGAGTGTTACTACTCTTCCTATTCATCAGTTAAAATATATTCAACGATGCAGTAGTGTTGCTATTATATATATATATTATATCGAAACCACGTCTGTTCTCTCGCCTGTCTCTCCTGCAATAAATGTTAACGTTATTTTTTAACACATTTCTTACATCCACAGCGAAAGCAAAATAAAAATTTTTTTCACACGATATTTAGGGTTTTTTCTCCCCCCTTTTTTTCTTTATCTTTTCACCCAAAATGATGTTTGTTTTCACTAACGTTTTTTTTATATCTTTTAAAAATCTCCACTGCTACAGTTATATAACATTAAAACAAACACATTTGAGGGAAAATCTCATTCATACAACAGGTTTTGTATTTTTTCTTTTTCTTTTTGTCTCGGAGGGGTGGGTACACAACATACATTGATTGTTACTTTTGCTTTTTTTTTTCGTTTTCGTTTATGTATAATTTTTTTTCTCTTTTTCAATTTTTTCCTTTTTTTTGTATAAATATATGTAATATATATATTTAAATTTTATATTTTTTTTAGTTTTCTTTTATAATAATTTACATTCACAACATTCACACGTTTTGTTTTCAGCAGGGTTAGTTTGTCAGATGTATTTCACTACGGATGTGTTTGGCAAACTCTACATTAAATAAGAGCTTGTCATTGAAATTAGTTATGATTTTACACTCAGACTGCTAGTTATCCATTGATGCTGCCGTTACAGAGTTACATATACCTATATGTATATTACATATAAACATATATACATTCAACGGTAAATATATACATGGATGTCTAGATTTTGGACTATTTTTACACGACCTTTGGGCCACCAAGCACAAAAATGTCCATAAATTGTCTTCCTTTTTTAGACATGATAATCCTCTCACAGTAAAAAAAGATTAAAATTGCTTTTCATTTTATCTTTTGTATTTTTTTTCCTTCGTATTTTGTTCCTGGAATGGCGGGGTAATTGTATTTGAGGGATTCTCTGGTTTAAGTTAATGTAGATAGCAATTTCCAATGGCAGAGAAATGCTTCATATAATGAAGACTTCATGCTCACTTCACGTAAATTGGTTGTTCTTGTTTGAGTAGTTTCCTTCGGCTTCCTTTCTGCAAAATTCCTTATTAAATTGACTCCTGAAAGGAAGGCTTACTAGTAAAAGAGCTTAGTCGGGCCCTCTTCTCGTCAATCCATTGAAATGTATCATACTTTTTATCCTTCTGTGCTGGTAGAAACCCGTTTTTCTGTGGTCGTAACCCGTCGCATTGTGGCGTATCTGCAACCATACGCTAGTACAGTAAACCAGCACTCAGAACAGCGAGAGATTTCAGATGCCCGGATTAAGAAACGAAAGCGAGGCTCTAGCGTCAGGCATATATAGCTGTCAGCCGATAATGATGATTTGCTATGGTAGCATTAATGTAAGAAGTGTGCAGTTGATGCGCTTGTTGCTTCAACTAAAAGCGACATAAATGAAAAGATGTCGCCTGCAAAGCATATGGATATCACAAGTCAA
>OZ024754.1:35491136-35496136 GCA_964016885.1 Eledone cirrhosa
GAGAGTGAGCGAGAGCGAGCGAGAGAATGTAACGTGCAGTTTCTGTAGGTGCACCCTGGTGAGCACTTGATGGGTAGTTTCCAGTCAGTAAAGTGTTGTGGAACTGGTCAACATCATCGGATGCTTCCGGAGCCGCAGGATATTTTTTTTAGAGTTTCCAGGCGGAGGAACTCAACGGTCATCCAAATAGTTTTTTTTTTTTTTCACCTGGGAGTGGAAAGGCCCCCAGTTGTTGTCACAACACCTTTCTAGGAGAGGGAAACATACATATATACATACATGGTGGCTGCCAACTCGTTTTCGAGTACGGCCACTACTTTATATCCATGTAGGAGAACCCCTACCGATGCGCTGAACGAGTGTGACTTTTTAGTTCAGCCAGCGACTTGAAAACCCTGGTACAAACACTACACTTGTGACAATTATTGACACATAGTGCTGGGCCCATGGTACCATGTGACGACAAGTGCAGAGACATCTCCAGATATAAAGCAATGCCTGTGCCGTGAAGCTTTTATAGTGAGCAAAGGTACTGCACAAAGCCAGTCCCACTTTCTTAACCAAGATGATATTTACCAAAAAGAAGATCAACTCACATCATTGGATACCCATCAGGGTTGCAGGTGGTATATCAGAGTTTTCCTTCTAGAATTCTGCCTTGACAAAAGCTAAGGGGTCATCTCTCCCGGTGATTTTGGATGGCCATTGACTCTGAAGAGCTCCTTTGCTCTTTGACGTGTTTTGTTTTTAGTCCTGCAGGATGTCCAAGAAACCTTGGTGAGGTTGCCAGTTTAGTCACCAACGACCCGACCATGAGACAGGTTGTACTGGGATACATGTTACCAGTAGCACCAACTGGTGACCTGACATACATACATACATACATACATACTCATCTTAGCTTTGGTATTGTAAATCCAAGTATTAATGCTTTGATCTGTGTCAGAGTGATGGAGATGGGGAAGGGATGGAGAGAAGAGAGGAGGGAAAGACAGAGGAAATAATTGATATTTTCCCTCCTGGAGATCTGTTTCATTCTACCATATTTTCCTCATCTGCATACTTCATTTTCTCCTTACCTCATCCTTCCCCTCTCTACTAACATCAGTGCTACCTTCTTACAGTCATCCATGACACCATAAACATCATCATCTTCAACACTAAGATCATCATCATCATCTATACTAGCATCATCATCATCACCACTAAGATCAGCATCATCATCATCATCATCTAACATCAACATCATCATCACTAACATCACAATATTAATAACATAATATCAAAAGCAACATTGAACCAGCTACACTACCACCACCACCTATTACACTATCACCACCACAAACATCTATACACTACCACCACCACCTATACACTACCACCACCACCACCACAAACATCTATACACCACCACATCTATACACTATCACCACCACAAACATCTATACACTACCACCACCACCTATACACCACCACCACCTATACACTACCACCACCTATACACTATCATCACCAACTATACACTACCATCACCACAAACATCTATACACCACCACCACAAACATCTATACACTACCACCACCTATACACTATCACCACCACAAACATCTATACACTACCACCCCACCACAAACATCTATACACCACCATCTATACACTATCACCACCACAAACATCTATACACCACCACCAATCTATTACATGCTCTCTCTCTCTCACACACACACACACACGTACTTCTCTTAACATTTCTCATCTGATCTAATCTTATTCAACATGGAATCAATGCCACATCTTTCTCCATCTACCACCTCCTTAGTATGATGTCCACCAGGCGACAGCTGGCCGTAATACGGCCGCTACCGACCATTTATTGATACTCAAATATATTTGAACACTGAGGAAATAAAACGCAGAGAGAGAGGAGAGGAGAGAGAGAGAGAGAGTGAGAGGAGAGAGAGAGAGAGATGAGAGAAGAGAGAGAGAGAGAGGAGAGAGAGAGAGAGAGAGAGAGAGAGAGAGAGAGAGAGAGAGAGTGTGTGTGTGTGTGTGTGTGTGTGTGTGTGTGTATGTATGAGCGCGCGCATGCGTGATATAATGGGCATTTACGTCTGTGTAAATTTAAGCAAGCATGTCTTTATCTCTGGATTTCCTTAAGTTGCTCGCACATTGCTCAGTTTGTTGTTGTTTTTTTCGGTTTTTTTTTTCACTGTTTTCTCTTTTCTCCCTTTTGCTTCCCTTCCCTCCTTCCCTCCGTTTTCCCAATAACTTATCCAGTTATTGGCATCCTAGGGCGAGATATATTGTCTTTAAAGCGTAGAAATATCCGGGGGCCACCAGTTGACAACTGATGAGGAAAACTCCCCCCCCCCCCCGTTCTTGCTTTCTTCGTATTCCCACTGCATTTTAAGTTACCTTAAATACCAACTACACAGCCATTTCTATCTCTATATATATATATATAGAGAGAGAGAGAGATATATATATAATATGGATGAGGTGTCAAATTTTCATCACGTTTATTGAGCTGTAACACGCGTTTCGCGATTGATCAGCTCAAGGTTAGATCTGTAGTTTAAACGCAGATTCTGTTCAAGGTTTATATTAAGAGTACACAGCTTTGTAGAATACTCTTTGAGTGTAACACTTTTGACGATTTTTCCGTGGGCGCGGCTGAGGCACCGCTTAGACTGGGGTGTAGTGTCTGTCCCTCCCTCTCCCATTTCTTTCGTTGTTTGAACCTTCTTTTCTCTTCTTTTCCCCCTGCCTTTAATATCAAGTTTTGTTTTTATTAGACTCGGCTCAATTATTTTTATATAATGTCAATGGCTTTTCATGACATTGTCAAATTCTGTATATTGAATAACTAAATCTAGAAATGTGGATAGAAAAGGAAAACTTTTTGAATTATAATTGTTTCTACTTTAGGCACAAGGCTAGCAATTACCCAGTACATTACTGGTACTTTATTTTATCGACCCCGTAAGGATGAAAGGCAAAGTTAACCTCAGCGGGATTTGAACTCAAACCGTAAAGGGACGTAACTATGCTAGAAAGCATGGCGTCCAACCCTCTACCGATACTGTCAATTCACTATAATGAAATTCAGTCTTTATTTCAATGAGTCGGCGGAAACTCGACAGAATTGTCGGTGCTATTAAGTTAGACATGTCCTGGGGCAATACTGGCCGAAAGTTATCAAAGTACCAGATAGAGTACTGAGACGTATTTCTTCCGACTCTTTATTGTCTCACTTCAAATTCTACCGAGATCGTTAAATAAAGTACCAATTCAATACTAGGATTAATTCGTCCTTTCTATCTTTCTGGAAGACTGTGTTCCGATCTAGAAAAGGATAGGCTCTACCAGATATATAAGTCCAAGATATGCCGTATATAACGACGGTGCCTCTACAATTACATCGGGAGTTAAATCCCTATGACAGGCTTCGTTCGATGTTTGATTTATTTCACGTTGCTCCGGTTTACTCAGCTGTAGAAATAAGATGATAGGACTGGGGTTCCTATCATTAAATCACCCAAGACACCTCCAACGAGATATACCTTGGAGGAGGCCAGCTAAACCTGCATAGGTGGGAGCTGTCACACACACACACACACACTTTATGATTGTATTTTCACAGTAAACACTTTATTTCACATAATTATCTCACATAATATTGAACCTACGAGATTTTGATATTATTTATTTTGAGAATAATACCTTAACATAAGTATGAACAGCTGGTTGTGGCCGTTTGAACCGAAACAAGTGAGGGAATTCTGGCCGGATATGGCCGGTTTAAATACTTGACTGGTACGTGATTTTATAGATTTCAGAAGGATGAAAGGCAAAGATGTTCTCGGCGAGATTTGGTCTCATAACGTAAAAAGTCGTAACTAAATAGCGCAAAACATTTTGTCCTACGCTCTACCGATTCTGCTAACCCACTGCCCTAAGCCGTGAAGCCATTGATTGGTAGCTATCTATGGTTCCATCATGTAAAAGTTCAGGGATTCGATGCGCAACATGTATGGGGCTTATGGGGTCCGCTGAAAAGTTCATTGGCTGATTGTGAAGGAGTGATGCTAGAGCTGTTAAATCTTGCATGCATTAATTTCACCCCTTTCTTATTAGTAACTGCATTGTTTTTTTTTTTCCAGGGACTATATTGAAAAATAAACTTTATTTGGTCATTCCATGAGAGTATCTTGGTCAGTCTATGAACTTTTTCAGCCGACCCTCGTAATTTTAAAACCACATCTAGAATTTTCTCCCAATCGAAATATTAAGAGATCGATCATTCGACAATTAAAATCTTTATTCAATAAAATAGGTTTTTGAAGGCGATCGGTTCCAGAAAGGGCTTCTTTCATCAATATTTATAAGTTGTGTGTCATAACACAGCTTCACCGACGCATACGATCATTTATTTGTGAACGATTGGCGTCCATTACTTTTCATGAAATATGGGTCAGTGAGGCAGCAGCAGCAGCCAACGGTAAAACCTAGCAGAATATATAAATTTGAGCGACTTCCGTCCGTCACACAATGTGTATGTGTGTGCGCTTGAGTGAATGTATTTGTGTGTTTATGTGAATATATTTGTGTGAATGTATTTATGTGAATGTATTTATTTGTGTGTGTGTGTGTGCGTGCGTGCGTGCGCGCGCGCTTGAGTGAATGTATATGTCTGTTTTCGTGAATGTATGTGTGTGTGTTTGAGTGAATGTATTTGCGTGTTTGTGTGAATGTATGTGTGCGTGTGTAAAACGGAAGGAAGGGGGTGGTAAAAACAGCTATAGCAAAACAGTGGCTGGCGTTCCATTTGCTACATTGTGTGCGAGTGAGTGTTTGCGTGAATGTATGTGTGTGTTTGCGTGAATGTATGTGTGTGTTTGCGTGAATGTATGTGTGTGTTTGCGTGAATGTATGTGCGTGTTTGCGTGAGTGAGTGAGTGAGTGAGTGAGTGAGTGAGTGAGTGAGTGAGTGAGTGAGT
>OZ024754.1:35503636-35531136 GCA_964016885.1 Eledone cirrhosa
AAATATCTGACGCCATTTTCCATAGTGTCTATGCATGGACGCCCTATTATATACGTGTTTGCATATGTGTGTTTTTCCCCCAATCGATTTCTACTGTCGGTTATTAGTTTCCTAACAGTATTTTTTATTGAATACTCCACACAAAAGTCATTATTCCCTTTCCTTCTGCCGATGCCATACTTCCATATTGCCAATATAATTTCATGTCGGCGGCTTCGTCCTGAAAAACTTCCTTTACAGGGTGGGCCAGAATTCAGGACTCACTTGATTATTTATAGATTATTTATTTAAAAAAAAATAAATAAATAAACCTGTGAGGCATATTAAGAAATAAAAATATAAATTAAGAAACCTGCTAAGCATATTAAGAAATAAAATAATAAATTAAAACAATACAGTAACAATAAAATAAGCATGTTAAGAAATATAACTAACAAGCGAGTCATGAATTCTGGCTCGCCATTTTAACATTTTCAATTCGTCGCTTTGATGTGAATGAGGTGAGTCGTTAGAACGTTGGATGAAATGTTTTAAGATATTCTCTCCGGCCCTCTCTACGCTGAGGCCACATTTGCCTTTCATTCTTTAAATGACAAGAAAATATCAGTCGTTCAGGACTGAGATCGGTTCTTTTATATTATTTCTCATAAAAAATAATAAAAAAATGTAATAAATAAAAATGTAAAAAAAAAATAAAAAAAAAAATGTAAAAAAAAAAAATGTAAAAAAAAAAAAAAATGTAAAAAAAAAATGTAAAAAAAAAAAATGTAAAAAAAAAAAAATTGGCTGCGTTCAAACCTAGAGATGGATGGGCACCGTCAAGCATTAATGTCCAAGACACCGACACGAACACAGACGAAGAGGCTTATTTTACACGCATATATATACCGGACTGCTAACATCGTGTTCCAAACTATGGCGAGCATATCAAAAACGAAAGAAAAAAAAATCATTAAATCTTAATACCTGTCTGATGACACCATATCAGATGATTATTATGAAACATTTCAATGTTTTCGAAATGCGCATAACAGGATTATATGATATACAGAGAATGTATACATAAAACCATCTCTCTCATTCATACATACATACATAGTTAGGAAATTACAAGTACAATCCATTAATGGAACAGTAAAAATATGAAAGACATTCCAAAAATGTTGCATCTAATAACTGTATATACATTTGTACAAATACAAAGCATATACACATGCACACATACAACTCAAAACATATACATCCAATACCACACATACAATAACATCCATATCTACACACACATGCATGCAGGCATATCTACCTAGTTGATGTTCTGTAAATTCCAATGATTGTGTCTATGTTAGAAACCAACTCTCTCTATTGGCAAAAATTTGTGAAATTATAAAACCAGAAGAACATACATACATACATAATGGCTGTCCCCTCGTTATCGACTATGGCCATTGCATGATATACCATTATTAATAATTATTAATAATTATTAATAATTATTAATTAATTCTATCGTGCAATGCCTGTGCTTGAAAATATTTTTTAAAGTGAGGAAAGACTGTGCACTGAGCCAATCCCACTATCTTAGCAACAGTAGCTACATACATACATACATACATACATGCATACATACATACATGTATGTATGTATGTACAAACACAGGCGCTTAGTATAGGTTATAGTCAGGAGATTGCATCAATGCTATGGTACCGTCGTAAGGAGCCTTAGTCGGAAATATCATAACCCAAGTATATATTTTACTATGCATATTTCAAAGGTACAATGATGTTTCAGTACGTTTTCATCAGATAAAATATATAAGATATATATATATATATATATATATCCCCGCTCCACATATGACGTATTTTCTTCGTTTTTTCCGTTCATTGCCAGAGAACGTCTCTATGAACCACCTAATAGAATATTAGTCTACGACTTCTTTTATACCATAAACGTGGTTATGTCTTTGCGTGTAATTGTTTTTCACTGCTCCAAATAATGACGTATTATATTCGTTTTTCCCGTTCTTTGCCAGGGAACGTTTCCACGAACCAAAGTATCGTCTTCCTGTCTTCCTCCGGTTGCAACGTTTTTTTGAAATATTCACTTCTGCGTTCACAGATTGACTTTGTTAGTTTCAGAAGATCCCGTTAAGGGTGAAAGCAGCGATTCTTTGCTTAAACTTTAATCTGTTATTTTAATATATATATATATATATATAGTTTTAATATAGATGAGATTCTACAGGACTAGAACTGTTTCATTCATTTGAAATCATCAGGAATCATTCATTCATTCATTTGAAATCATCAGCGATTCCTGATGATTTCAAATGAATGAAACAGTTCTAGTCCTGTAGAATCTCATCTATATTAAAACTGTTATACTCTGCTAGCTATGTATTGAGTACCTTACTTACTGTGGTTACCTCCGATTCAACCCGGAATAACGTATATATATATATATATATATATATATATATATCTTATATATTTTATCTTTTTCCTTTTTCTCTTCTTTCCTTTTCTTCTATTTTCCTACCTATTTCTTACTATAGTATTAACACATATTTCTGTCATATGTAGACTTACCACTTTCCTATAAACAAGTGCTCTTATGCCTCATATCATTGTACCTTATTTTTGATCTGAAGAGAACACGTCTGTCCCAGGATGATTTTGTATTCGAAATACGTATAATAAAATATATGGGACTCTTATAACCATCTTTTATTTCATCTTTATTATATATATATATATGTATATATACATGCATATACACATATCTGTATGTATATACACACACACGTATATATATATATATATATATATATATGCACACACATATGTATACATGTATGCATGTTTGTATGTATACACACACACTTATGTATACATGTATGCATATGTTTGTATGTATACACACACATGTGTACATGCATGAATATGTTTTTATGAATATGTATACATGTATGCCTGTTTGTATGTATACACACCACACACACTTATGTATACATGTATGCATATGTTTGTATGTATACACACACATATGTGTACATGCATGAATATATATATATATATATATATATATACATATATATGTGTGTGTACACACACATATATATACATATATATGTGTGTGTACACACGCGCGCGCGTGCGCACACATGTCTATGGTGTGTCTACGGTGCTAAGACTGAAAAGAAAACTAATCAAAGTAGTACTCTACCTTAACAATCATTATCATCCCCATCACCAACACAACCTACAGCATCCCTATCACCAGCGTCACCATATTATGATCATCAACACTGCCACCATCTTCCACGTCATCGATCGATCGATTCTCACCAAAAACGAGACCTAAGCGACAATTAGTCTAAACTATATTCAGAACAAAACTGCTTAGAAGCTACTCAAATAATCACGGTCCCTTCATCACCTCATCATTATCATCACCATCATGCAGACGATGATGATGATGGCGATGGTCGTGATAGGGGTGGAGGTGATGGTGATGATGATGATGATGACCATTATAATCTTCGTTGTCTTCATCATCTTTGCCTAATTGTAAAATATCAATGGGCACTAATTATCTTTGTTCTTATTGTCCACTACATTTTTCTAGAGATCTTGAAAAGTTATATGAAAATATGCATACATATGGATGCATATATACTGCATACATATGTACATATGTTGCACCTCTCGTTTCTGATGACGTATGTATATGTGCGTGTGTTTGTGTGTTTGTGTGTGAGAGCAAGAGTAAAGGGAGGTTATAGGTACTGTGTGTGTGTTTCTCTGTGTGTGTGTGTGTGTGTGTGTGTGTGTGTGTGTGTGTGTGTGTGTGTGTGTGTGTGTGTGTGTGTGTGTGTGTGTGTGTGTGTGTGTGTGTGTGTGTGTTGTTTGTTTTTTTGGAGGGTAATTGAGTCCATTCGGAAAAGTGGTTCCAAGGCGGAAAATTAAGTTCTGCTCAGTCCTGGTGCTAGTTGCTGTTGTTCCATGGTGTAAAAGGAGGACTGAGACAGTGAGATGTTGAGTAGAATGGTTGAAGGAACGGGAGTAACGAGCGACTGTTGTGTCTTTACCTAGTCGTTCGGCGAATCGGTCCGCCAAGCGGCGGCCTGTCTGTCCGATGTAAATGGATCCACAAATGGAACATCGGAGTGCTAAGACGACTTTAGTGGAGGTGCAAGTGAAGGAGTGGCGAATGCAAAAGAAATGGTTCGTACCTATGATATGATAGTGGTGAGTTTTGTTATGTAGGGACAGGTTTTACAGCGGGGCGAGGAGGGGTCCTAAGAGAGGGGGAAGAGGAACTGTGCACAAGAAGGTCACGGAGATTGCGGGCGCGCTTAAAGACAGTGATGGGTGGGTTGCGAAAAAAGCGTGACGGGGTCAGAAACAAGGGTTTGGAAACAATGAAGGCGGGTGTTGGGGGCGATTAGTGGGTAAGAGGGCTGTGGTGCGGTCAGTATCACGGGCGCGGGTAAGGGAAGCTTGAATAACGGAGGGAATATATCCTCGCTGGATGAAGCGAGAAGCCATGTGTTGAAACTAGATCTCGAAATGATGGTCCTAGTTGGTGAGCTGACGATGATGGAGTATTTGGGAGTAGGGAGGATGTGAAATTGAGGTAGGAGTAGGAGTCAGTGAGTTTATTGAAGATGGAAGTTGAAGGGGTGTGATGAGGGAGAGAGAGAGAGAGAGAGAGAGGTGTCGAGAAATTGGACGGAAGAATCGGAGATGGAGATGGTGAGGGCGAGAGCGGGATGAAAAGACTGGATAAAGGAGAGAAAGTAGTCGAGCTGTTCACGGGAGAGAGAGGTGCGGCCGATACAGTCCTCGATGAACGATCATATAGCTCTGGAGTAGATCCCGTGTACTCGGTCTCGTCGTAGCCAACAAACAAGTTTGCATAGTTCGGACCCATTCTGTTTCCCATGGCTACCTCCAGATTCCTGCTGCTAAAACTCCAGAAATAGAAAACCCATTGAGGGTCAGAACAATCTCAGAAGGGCGTAAGTCCAAATATTGTCGGAGAGCGCAGGGGCCGTCATCGTGAGGGATGACGGTATAGAGAGAGGTGATGTGCAGGGTGAAAAAGAAGGTGAGAGGGGCTAGGAGAGAGGGGGAGATGAGCCAGAGGTGGGGTCAATTGGTAGAGGGCGGTAAAAATGGCTGTCGTGAAGTTAGCAGAGGGTCTCAATCCCGTAGAGGTCCGTGCGCCATATTACCACGCCGCCGCCGCCTTTTCGGTGGGTCACACACACACACACACATGTGAGTCTGTGAGTGTATGTGTGTGAGTGTCTGCTTGTAAGTGTATGTGTGTGAGTGTGTGAGTGTGTGAGTGAGTGTGTGAGTGAGTGTGTGAGTGAGTGTGTGAGTGAGTGTGTGAGTGAGTGTGTGAGTGAGTGTGTGAGTGAGTGTGTGAGTGAGTGAGAGTGTGAGTGTGTGAGTGAGTGAGAGTGTGAGAGTGTGAGTGAGTGAGTGAGTGAGTGTGAGTGAGAGAGTGAGCGAGTGTATGCGTGTGAGTATGTGTGTGAGTGAGTGTGTGTGTGTACGTGTGTAAGAGCTCCCACACACGTGTATGAATGTATTTGAGTGTATATATGTGTATATATATGTACAAGAAAGTAGGTGTGTATGTATGTGTGTCCATGAAAGTATGTATGTGTATGTATGTGTGTTCATAAAAGTATGTATGTGTGTTCATGAAAGTATGTATGTGTATGTATGTGTGTTCATGAAAGTATGTATGTGTATGTATGTGTGTTCATGAAAGTATGTATATGTATGTGTGTTCATAAAAGTATGTATGTGTATCCATAAAAGTATGTATGTGTGTCCATAAAAGTATGTATGTGTATGTATGTGTGTTCATGAAAGTATGTATGTGTATGTATGTGTGTCCATAAAAGTATGTATGTGTATGTATGTGTGTCCATAAAAGTATGTATGTGTATGTATGTGTGTTCATGAAAGTATGTATGTGTATGTATGTGTGTTCATGAAAGTATGTATGTGTATGTATGTGTGTTCATGAAAGTATGTATATGTATGTGTGTTCATAAAAGTATGTATGTGTATGTATGTGTGTCCATAAAAGTATGTATGTGTATGTATGTGTGTCCATAAAAGTATTTATGTGTATGTATGTGTGTCCATAAAAGTATGTATGTGTGTCCATAAAAGTATGTATGTGTATGTATGTGTGTTCATGAAAGTATGTATGTGTATGTATGTGTGTCCATAAAAGTATGTATGTGTATGTATGTGTGTCCATAAAAGTATTTATGTGTATGTATGTGTGTCCATAAAAGTATGTATGTGTGTCCATAAAAGTATGTATGTGTATGTATGTGTGTTCATGAAAGTATGTATGTGTATGTATGTGTGTCCATAAAAGTATGTATGTGTATGTATGTGTGTCCATAAAAGTATGTATGTGTATGTATCTGTGTTCATGAAAGTATGTATGTGTATGTATGTGTGTCCATAAAAGTATGTATGTGTATGTATGTGTGTCCATAAAAGTATTTATGTGTATGTATGTGTGTCCATAAAAGTATGTATGTGTGTCCATAAAAGTATGTATGTGTATGTATGTGTGTTCATGAAAGTATGTATGTGTATGTATGTGTGTCCATAAAAGTATGTATGTGTATGTATGTGTGTTCATGAAAGTATGTATGTGTATGTATGTGTGTTCATGAAAGTATGTATGTGTATGTATGTGTGTTCTTGAAAGTATGTATGTGTGTCCATAAAAGTATGTATGCGTATGTATGTGTGTCCATAAAAGTATGTATGTGTATGTATGTGTGTTCATGAAAGTATGTATGTGTATGTATGTGTGTTCATGAAAGTATGTATGTGTGTTCATGAAAGTATGTATGTGTGTTCATGAAAGTATGTATGTGTATGTATGTGTGTTCGTGAAAGTATGTATGTGTATGTATGTGTGTCCATAAAAGTATGTGTGTGTATGCATGTGTGTTCATCAAAGTATGTATGTGTATGTATGTGTGTCCATAAAAGTATGTGTGTGTGTTCATGAAAGTATGTATGTGTGTTCATAAAAGTATGTATGTGTATGTATGTTCATGAAAGTATGTATGTGTATGCGCGTGGAATATTTCCAGAACGAGGCTATAAATAAGAACAGGTGTATTAAACAGACGACCACAATGAACTTCAGCCTCCCACTACACCTCATCCAAACAGATGGTTCACAAAATAGACCTCACACCCCTCTCTCTCTCCCTCCCCATCTTTCTATGTATCACCACTTGTATATATTCATATATATACTTATAAATATATTATATGTGTGTCTGTCTGTGTGTTTGTGTGTATATACATGTATATATACATATATATATATATGCATATGTATATATACATATATATATGTATGTATGTATAAGCATATGTATATATATGCATACATATATATATATATACATATATGTATATATGTATATATATGCAAATGTATATATACATATATATATATATATACATATATATATATATGTATATATATGCAAATGTATATATACATATATATATATATATATACATATATATATATATATGTGTATATATATATATGCATATGTATATATATGTAGATATATATATACATATGTATATATACAAATATATATGTATATATATATATACAAATATATATGTATATATATATATATACAAATATATATATATACAAATATATATGTATATATATACATATGTATATATACAAAAAATATATGTATATATATATATATACATACATATGTATATATACAAAATGTATATATATATACATATGTATATATACAAAAAATATATGTATATATATATATACATACATGTATATGTATATATATATACATGTATATATACATAAATATATATGTATATATATATATATACATGTATATGTATATATACATATATACATAAATATATATGTATATATATGTATACATACATGTATATATACATACATATATATAAATATATATGTATATATATGTATACATACATGTATATATACATACATATATATAAATATATATGTATATATATGTATACATACATGTATATATACATACATATATATAAATATATATGTATATATATGTATACATACATGTATATATACATACATATATATATATATATATATATATATATATGTATACATACATGTATATATACATACATATATATATATATATATATATATATATATATATGTATACATACATGTATATATACATACATATATATATATATATATATATATATGTATACATACATGTATATATACATATATATATATATATATATATATACATACATAACATCTAGTCATATTTCTCTTTCTGTCAGTATTTGTATTCTTTTCACTTCCCCTGTCTCTATCGCAGTATTCCCCCTCCCCCTCTCCCTCCTCTACTCAACCGACCTTCTCACACCTCTATCTCTCTCCACCCCCCTCTCTCTATTCAACACTCCCCTCTACTTCTTCCTCTCCTCTCTACTTTCACTTTCCATCCCACTATGTATGTCCGACTATATTTTACTCACCTGGTCAGGAGCCAACTGTGGATTTATTTTTGAACAGAGTTCCAAATTCTCCCTAACTAAGTCGTATATTAAAGGGCTTTGGTATTAACACACACACACACACACACACACACACACACACACACACACACACATATTATAGCCCTATATATATATACTAATGTTATATATAACGCTATATATGGCTATATAACACCAAACCAGACTGGTCATAGTTCCATGGCTAAAGGCACGCACTCACACATTACTTCTCTGGAAATAAAGTTCATGAGTACACGTGTCCGCCTATTCAAAATATATATATTTCTGGTTGTAATCCTGCCTGTTATATATTATATATTATATGTAAACTCTCATATCTGAAGAAGTGTTGATTAATTGTCCGGATCCGATCGCCTGATCAAACCCTAGCTGATCGATATAGAAACAATTGTAATATGAAATAATTGTTTCTACTTTTGGCACAAGACCAGCAAATTACCCCCAGTGCATTGTGCATTACTGGTACTTTATTTTATCAACCCCGTAAGGATGAAAGGCAAAGTTAACCTCGGCAGGATTTGAACTCAGAATGGCAAGGGCCGTAACTCTATGCGTCCGACCCTCTACCGATACTGCCAATTCACCGCGCAATATATATTATCTATATATATAAAACTGTGGTTGTCTGTCTGTCTATCGATTTTTGGCACACATCTCCTCTTAGAATCTCTCACGGAATTGCACCGAAATTGCTAGACTTGTACATTGAGCCCTAGCGAAGACATCGGAAAAAAAAATTTCAAATTGACCCACCCTATGTGACGAAATCGAATATAATGTATCGATTTTTGAGCGTAAGTTATCAGTTATTTCCCTTTGTTCTGTTTACATTGAGCGTCTTACGTAAAAAATTACGCTGGCTTTCTCAGCGTTTAAAATGACATTAACACAATACACGAACAGACAGTTGTCGAGCCAGCAAAATATTGACCTGCAAAATTCATCAGTTCGAACACTAAGCTTCCGTTTTGCTTCATTTCCATTTAAAAGCATTTTAAAACAATATTTTTACTTGAAAACAAGTCTATTTAAAGACTACGTAAAACAAGCAAATATTTCGTCGTTAGGCGTGCAGACAGACAGTCGTGCAGACAGACAGTCGTGCAGAGAGGTGATATACGCGTGCAGACAGACAGTCGTGCAGAGAGGTGATATAGGCGTGCAGACAGACAGTCGTGCAGAGAGGTGATATAGGCGGGCAGACAGACATAACTGATAATTTGGTTACGCTAATGTTTTTCTCTGCGTTGCAGTGTTTACATTTTCGATCTTTGTTAATAAATAACCAGTGCAGTTTCTATCCCCAGCATCCTCTTTTGTTATGACATTGGGGTTATCGTTATGTTTTCTTAACTTCATAAGGCATATTGTTGGTTGAGGGAATATTAATCAAAAACACCACATGCAAGTCTGCACAGTAGACACTACAGTTTTTAAGCCAAGAAAGAAACTTAACATTGTAACTTTAACACAGCTACTGAGCGACCCCGAGCAACGCCGGGCTTTACTGCTAGTATATAATATAATTGTTTCTACTTTAGGCACAAGGCCAGCAATTACCCAGTGCATTACTGGTACTTTATTTTATCGACCCCGTAAGGATGAAAGGCAAAGTCAACCTCGGCGGGATTTGAACTCAGATCGTAAAGGGACGTAACTACGCTGGAAAGCATGGCGTCCGACCCTCTACCGATACTGCCAATCCACTGCCATTTTCCTCTAAGCCCAACACACAATCACCCTTCCCTTCAACCCTTCCCTCTCTTATATTACATATAATATATATATATATATATATATTATATGTAATATAATATATATATATATTATTATATATGATATATATATTATATTATATATGATATATATATTATATATGATATATATATTATATTATATATGATATATATATTATATATGATATATATATTATATTATATATGATATATATATTATATATGATATATATATTATATTATATATATATTATATATGATATATATATTATATTATATATGATATATATATATATATAATATTATAGGTGGATTGGCTGTATCGGTAGAGGGTCGGACGCCATTCTTTGACGCATAGAGTTACGGCCCTTGCCATCCTGAGTTCAAATCCCGCCGAGGTTGCCTTTGCCTTTCATCCTTACGGGGTCGATAAAATAAAGTACCAGTAATGCACTGGTGAATTGCTGGTCTTGTCCCAAAAGTAGAAAATTATATAATATATTATATATATAATATATATATATTATATTATATATATAATATATATATATTATATTATATATATAATATATATATATTATATTATATATATAATATATATATATTATATTATATATATAATATATATATATTATATTATATATATAATATATATATATTATATTATATATATAATATATATATATTATATTATATATATAATATATATATATTATATTATATATATAATATATATATATTATATTATATATATAATATATATATATTATATTATATATATAATATATATATATTATATTATATATATAATATATATATATTATATTATATATATAATATATATATATTATATTATATATATAATATATATATATTATATTATATAATATATATATATTATATTATATATATAATATATATATATTATATCATATAATATATATATATTATATTATATATAATATATATATATTATATTATATATATAATATATATATATTATATTATATAATATATATATATTATATATATATAATATATATATATTATATTATATAATATAATATATATATATTATATTATATAATATAATATATATATATTATATTATATAATATAATATATATATATTATATTATATAATATAATATATATATATTATATTATATATATAATATATATAGACCCCTAGCAATTTAATCTAAAAATAAAAAAGGGAAACAAAAGGAAAGAAAGAATAGGGAAATATAGAGAAAGAAAAGATCGGGGTGGGGGGGGGAGAAGAGAGGGAAGGGTTGAAGTGTGGGGGGGGGGTGGCCCTAAAGCAAAAGGGGTTGAAGTGCTGCGCCTCGCGAACGAGACGGCAAAAATATTCCCGCAGACGATAGCCAGTGACACCCGCTACAATAGCCACCCAACCTTTCGGACGTCCGCCTCAGACGAGATTCAGTTTATAAGTGATTGAATTATTCAGTTATCGAATTGTACAAGCAACTAAATAAATAAACTCTATATCAACCCTGCGGAAAGGAAAAAACAAAATCGATTACAACCGGTTTGGAATTTGAAACAGTAAAGTATGTATTATGTTAAACAGTTTAAACACATTCTACAGGATGAATTGAGTTGAAATACTTCGAGGGGGTCGTTACGTCTGCAAACCACCGTTATACTGTATAGCTGATACTTTTATCGATTCCAAAAGAATGAAGGCCAAAGTCGACCTCGCTGAGATTTGAACTCAGAGCGTGGGGATCCAGAACAATACCGCAAGGCATTCTATCCCCGACAATGTCAGCTTGCTTCATTATAGATGCAATAGATATTGTTTGATATTTAGTCAAGTATATTTTATTTATTCGTGAGTGATTAATAATAATATTATTATAACAATTGTTTCTAATTTTGGCTCAAGGCCAGCAAATTATCCCAGTGCATTACTGGTACTTTATTTTATCGACCCCGTAACGATGAAAGGCAAAGTTAACCTCGGGAGGATTTAAACTCAGTCCGTAAAGGGCCGTAACTATGCTGCAGTGCATGGCGTCCGACCCTCTACCCATACTGCCAATCCACCGCCCTTTATATAATATTATAATAATTGTTTCGATTTTTGGCACTAGGCCAGCAAATACCCAGTGCATTACTGGTACTTTATTTTATCGACCCCGTAAGGATTAAAGCCTAAGTCAACCTCGGCAGGATTTGAACTCAGACCGCAAAGGGACATAACTCTATGTTGCAAAGCATGGCCGCCGACCCTCTACCGATACTACCAATCCATCTAATATAATAATATCGTTATATGTGGGGAGGGTCATGTTAAAATAATCGTTTCTACTTTTGGCACAAGGCCAGCAATTACCTCAGTGCATTACTGGTACTTTATTTTATCGACCCCGTAAGGATGAAAGGCAAAGTTAACCTCGGCGGGATTTGAACTCAGACCTTTGTTATAATAATTGTTTCTAGTTTAGGCACAAGGCCAGCAATTACCCAGTTCATTACTGGTACTTTGTTATAATAATATCATATTATTACAAGTAAACAGCCTCATAAATTTGGGGATTTAAGTTTAAATACATTCTATAACGTATAGAGGTCCCGAGTTCGACCCTACAGCACAGTATTTTGGGCAAATATCTTTACCATACCTTCATGCCGACTACAGCTTTGCTTTAGCGAAATTGGTAGACAGAAACTGTATAGAACCCCATCGGATGGACTGTACGTGTAATTCAAATGTCCTGCTTTGTTACTGTTACGTTGAGTCTGATCGGGAATTACTTTAAAAGTACACGTGTCTGTAGAATACTCATCCCCTTACACGTAAATTCACGAGTTGAGGACGTTAAGTTAAACCAGAGGTTCTCAAAATTTCGGGTCCACCGCCCCCCCCCCCCCTTCTCGAGTACGTAATACCCTTACCGCCCCAACACTATTTCTAAAGAGACCTGCCTAGACGCAAATTGTAAATAATATATCAAATAAAATCGTTAATTTATATATAATAAATAATTTAATATATACACTCTCTGTGTGTGTGTGTGTGTGTGTGTGTGTGTGTGTGTGTGTGTGTGTCTGTCTGTCTGTGTGTGTATATATATATATATATATATATATATATATATATATATGTATATATATATATATGTGTGTGTATATATATATGTATATATATATATATATATATATATTTATATATATATATATATATATATACATTCTAGGAGAAGGAAAACTGTTATAACACCTGCAACCCTGATGGTATCCAATGATGTTGACTTGTTCTTCTTTTCGGTAAATATCATCTTGGTTAAGAGAGTGGGACTGGCTTTGTGCAGTGCCTTTGCTCACTATAAAAGCTTCACGGCACAGGCATTGCTTTATATCTGGAGATCTCTCTGCACTTGTCATCACATGGTACCATGGGCCCAGCACTATGTGTCAATAATTGTCACAAGTGTAGTGTTTGTACCAGAGTTTTCAAGTCGCTGGCTGGACTAAAAAGTCACACTCGTTCAGCGCATCCGTAGGGGTTCTCCTACATGGATAGAAAGTAGTGGCCGTACTCGAAAACGAGTTGGCAGCCACCATATATATATATATATATATTCAAAGGTTAAACAAGGTTCAATGAATAAATCAAAGAATGAGTTTTACAATAGATTGGAAGCACTCAACAAATTTGGTTTTCCGGAGTTATTAATATTAATTCAAAATATTAACAAAAATAGACATTCGTGTGATCAAGTATATTTTATTATACATATTTCAGAGGTACTGAGCTATCTTCAACAGTACGTCCTCATCAGAAGTAATGACTGAATCTTAACCATCTACTATGTCAGGGTATGTCATGCATCATCTTATTTTATCTGATGAGGACGTACTGTTGAAGATAGCTCAGTACCTCTGAAATATGTATAATAAAATATACTTGATCACACGAATGTCTATTTTTGTTAATATTTTTAATTAATATTATCTATTTACGGTCTGAGTTCAAATCCCGCCGAGGTTGACTTTGCCTTTCATAGTTACGGGGTCGATAAAATAAAGTACCAGTAATGCACTGGGCAATTGCTGGCCTTGTGCCTAAAGTAGAAACAATTATATATATATATATATGTATGTATATATCATTTGATATTTTATATACTATTATATCATCTCTACCGTCCCCTTAGGCCGCAGAGCTCTCCGGACCTTCTTAACGACTCCCGGGAGTGGGGGGGGGGGGGGTCAGCGCCTACATTGAGGACCTCTGAGTTAATCAAACAACTGGATGTCCGTCGTCGAAACCGACGGAGTACCCGTCTCGCGCCCCCCCCCCCCCTTTTTTTTTTTTTTCTATACCGAGCCAAGTACCCGTAAACCTAGTTTGTTCGATTTTATGTATATTGTATATTAAACGGCTCAGCTTTCTATCTATGTTGTCATGGAGTTTAGGTGGTTTAAATGCGATTAATACCACCATATTAACCAAGTACTCACGAACCGGGATATATTGATGACAGAAGAAACTGTTACATTGTTGTTATGATTGTTGTTGTTGTTGTTGTACTGACTGCTACTATTGATAATGCTGTAGATAATTGTTTTCACTGCGGTTGTTGTTGTTGTGATTGTTATGGTCCTACGCTATTTCTATCACTGTCTTTTCCCTTTTCTCTTTATCTCTCACTTGACCCCCCCCCCTCTTTCTCTCACTCTCTCTCATGCTCTCTACTCCACTAAATATAACTTTATGTCATGCTCTCCCTCACACCCTCTCTCTCTCTCTCTCTCTATCTATCTATCTTTCTCTACTCCGCTCAGTATCACTCTTTCTCTATGTCATGCTCTCTCTATCTATATATATATATATCTTTCTCTCTCTCTCTACTCTACTCAATATCACTCTTTCTCTACGTCATGCGCTCTCTCTCTTACCCCTTCACTCTCTCTCCTCTGCTCAATATCACTCTTTCTCTATGACATGCTCTTCCTTACACCCTATCAAACTATGTCTCTCTCACCCTATCTCTCTGCCCCACTCTCTGTCTCTCACCCTCTCTGTCACTCTCCCACTCAGTCTCTCTCTCACTCTCTGTCTCTGTCTCTCCCACTCTCAATCTCTCTCTCACTCTCTGTCCCTCAGTCTCTCCCACTCTCCCCCTCAGTCTCTCCCACTCTCTCCCCCTCAGTCTCTCCCACTGTCTCTCCCTCTGTCTCTCCCACTCTGTCTCTCCCACTCTGTCTCTCCCCCTCTCTGCCTCTCCCACTCTCTCTCATGACATTACTGGTCTGTTCCAGGAGGTTAACACAATACCAGGTCAGCATCATTTTCAATGAAGCCTTTACATCAATATATTCTTAATTAGTTGTTCATATGTGAGGACACGTGGTTTAGTGCTGACGGTGTTTGGTTCATAATCATAAGGTCGTAAGTTCGATTCCTAGTGGATAAGGTCCGACCTTATCACACATTGTGTGTGTGTGTATATATATATATATAATACAAATAGTGAAAACAATGAAATTAAACAAAATACGGGTAATTCATAGTAAAACACATTATTTTACGATCGTTTCTGGGGGGGGGGGGTAGTTCTCCGTATGTCCATTCTATTAGTGATCTATGTAAAATATATTACAAATTATCAAAGTAAGAAAATATACATACGTCTTCCCTACCCACCGTCTTCAGAATGTATATATATATATATATATATATATATATGATAATAATGGAGCTGCGGCGCTGCAAATGGGTTACATATGAAAAAGTTTGTCCTCATCAGTGGCCTTCCAACCGTCGTAGGCATTTCGTCGCATGTATGTAAAAGGTAAACAGAAATAACAACACAATCGGTACAGTATATGGAAGGGATATATTAGGTTAACACTTGATATAGCAGGAAGAGGGTCTTAACGTTTCGGACGCTAGTCCTTCAACAGAAGAAAGAATGAGAAATAAGATAGATTGAGGGGGTGCGTGCGTGCGTGCGAAAAGTCAAACATAGGAAGAACAACACAGTGGAACTATACATAAATTTTTATATATATATATATAACTAATATATATGTATATCTATAATTATACATATATATATATATATAAATTTAACTAATATATATTTGTAACTATAATTATATATATATATATTATATATATGTTAAGTATTTCCATGGAAAAGGTAAAGGAAAGACGAGTGCTCTATGTTTATTACAGAGCTATTTAATTATATAATAAACAACACAATATAATTATACACACACACACACACACACACACACACACACACATGTATGTAAACGGAACAATGAAAAAAACACACAAGACAATGAAGAAATATATAAGTTAGTTTAACGCTTGATATGCTAGGAAAAATGTCTTTACGTTTCGGACATTAGTCCTTCATCAGAAGATAGAATAAGAAATAAAAGACGAGATAGAAAGAGGCAGTATCGGTAGGGCGTCAGACACAATGCTTTGCAGCATAGAGTTATGGCCCTTTGTGTTCTGAGTTCAAATCCGCCGAGGTTAACTTTGCTTTTCATCCTTCCAAGGTCGATAAATTAAAGCACCAGTAATGTACTGGGGTAATTGCTGGCCTTGTGCCCATAGTAGAAACATTGTTATCATCATTATACTTAGGAAGTGTCATGCTGCCAATAAAAACACACGCACTGTTGGTTTTCACATAAATTTATCATAAAATTTCCCGTTGGTTGGTTCAATAACCGGTTGGCTGTTTATATATTGTCAAAGCCCTTTTGTCACACATTCTGTGACCTCCTCAGTGACTGAGTTTTTATTTTGTCTCTCCTTTGTTCTGTCGTACACCATTGGAGTGTTTTTATTAGCAGCATGTCCCTCCCAAATTATAACAATATCTGTTTCAACACACGTTTTCAGATAAGAAATCTTGCAAAACAAATACAAAAGTAAAGTGTGTGAGGTGTGGGTGTATATATATATATATATATATATATATATATATATATATATATTATAAATAAACACAAATTCACGAATTCATAGATACGATAGTATTTTATTTCTCGCCATCGCCCTCCAATTTATGCTTGTAGAATTCGTCTGTCAACTGTAAAGTCGTGTGAGATAGATCTCATACCAGCATCTCCATATTTTTTTGTTAAGAGATACTACAACAAGATATGCTACATTTATGGAATACGATTTGATATCCTCCACACTTTACGTTAATTATTTCTAAGCTCTGAACACAACTAATGATAAATGTTCACTTACAGCAGGGCTGCCCAACCTTTTTTTGCATCATCACCCTCTTTCATGTGTAAATATTTTCCACAGCCTACTTTATAAATTCAAAAGCATAGCAAAAATGTTTGGTAATAGTTTGTTACTGGTTTATTATTCCCAACTAGTCTCCTGTTTTGTTTATTTTTATAGGTTCTAGCATATTCCTTGTATCAATATAGCTACTGTATTACTGTCAGATTGTGTCGATATAGCTACTGTATTACTGTCACATTGTGTCAATATAGCTACTGTATTACTGTCACATTGTGTCAATATAGCTACTGTATTACTGTCACATTGTGTCAATATAGCTACTGTATTACTGTCACATTGTGTCAATATAGCTACTGTATTACTGTCATATTGTGTCAATATAGCTACTGTATTACTGTCATATTGTGTCAATATAGCTACTGTATTACTGTCACATTGTGTCAATATAGCTACTGTAATACTGTCACATTGTGTCAATATAGCTACTGTATTACTGTCACATTGTGTCAATATAGCTACTGTATTACTGTCACATTGTGTCAATATAGCTACTGTATTACTGTCATATTGTGTCAATATAGCTACTGTATTACTGTCACATTGTGTCAATATAGCTACTGTAATACTGTCACATTGTATCAATATAGCTACTGTATTACTGTCACATTGTGTCAATATAGCTACTGTATTACTGTCACATTGTGTCAATATAGCTACTGTATTACTGTCACATTGTGTCAATATAGCTACTGTATTACTGTCATATTGTGTCAATATAGCTACTGTATTACTGTCACATTGTGTCAATATAGCTACTGTATTACCGTCACATTGTGTCAATATAGCTACTGTATTACCGTCACATTGTGTCAATATAGCTACTGTAATACTGTCACATTGTGTCAATATAGCTACTGTAATACTGTCACATTGTATCAATATAGCTACTGTATTACTGTCACATTGTGTCAATATAGCTACTGTATTACTGTCACATTGTGTCAATATAGCTACTGTATTACTGTCACATTGTGTCAATATAGCTACTGTATTACTGTCACATTGTGTCAATATAGCTACTGTATTACTGTCATATTGTGTCAATATAGCTACTGTATTACTGTCATATTGTGTCAATATAGCTACTGTATTACTGTCATATTGTATCGATATAGCTACTGTATTACTGTCACATTGTGTCAATATAGCTACTGTATTACTGTCATATTGTGTCAATATAGCTACTGTATTACTGTCACATTGTGTCGATATAGCTACTGTATTACTGTCATATTGTGTCAATATAGCTACTGTATTACTGTTACATTGTGTCAATATAGCTACTGTATTAGTCACATTGTGTCAATATAGCTACTGTATTACTGTCACATTGTGTCGATATAGCTACTGTATTACTGTCACATTATGTCAATATAGCTACTGTATTACTGTCACATTGTGTCAATATAGCTACTGTATTACTGTCACATTGTGTCAATATAGCTAATGTATTACTGTCACATTGTGTCAATATAGCTACTATATTACTGTCATATTGTGTCAATATAGCTACTATATTACTGTCACATTGTGTCAATATAGCTACTGTATTACTGTCACATTGTGTCAATATAGCTACTATATTACTGTCATATTGTGTCAATATAGCTACTATATTACTGTCATATTGTGTCAATATAGCTACTATATTACTGTCACATTGTGTCAATATAGCTACTGTATTACTGTCACATTGTGTCAATATAGCTACTATATTACTGTCATATTGTGTCAATATAGCTACTATATTACTGTCACATTGTGTCAATATAGCTACTATATTACTGTCATATTGTGTCAATATAGCTACTATATTACTGTCATATTGTGTCAATATAGCTACTGTATTACTGTCACATTGTGTCAACTTGATATCACTGTCATATATTGTATAAGTATGTAATAACGGCGACACGTAAAATATTTGAAAATATGTTTGGTCAACAACACATTGAGTTCAAACTGATTTCCTACTCCAGTAAAATATCATCGATATAACAATGTTTATCTGCTTATTTATTTTATCTATCTCGTTGTCAATGGCAATATCGATTTTGTTACCCTTTGCACTACTGTATCATCTGCTATCATTGTCCCTAGGGACTCTTTACTGCTGACCTTTAAATTTTGCCTTCCAATTATCTATGCTCACTACCTATGTTGATAATGACCGCTATTATTATTAGTATTATTATTACTACTACTACTAGTGCATCCGTGTTGTCAATAATGACGGCAATAGTGATGAACGTGTTTCATCGGAGGAGGTCAATGTCTAACTTAATAGCACACACACACACACACACACACACATATATATATTATATTCATTTATTAAGGCTAAATGCTGAGTCTTGTCCGTCTGTATGTCGCAGGTTTATTCACATACACATATATAACGGATCTAGCTGTCGGAACGGCCAGAACTCAGCCGTCGGGGTTCTCTCTTACACTCTCGCATATATATATATATATATATATATATATATATATAGGAAAAAGTTTATCCCCGACGGCAGAGCTCAAGCCGTTTCGACGGCTATTTCTGGAGTTCAAAAATAGCCGCCGAAACGGCTTGAGCTCTGCCGTCGGGCTTAAACTTTTTCCTATTACCCACTCTACTACCCTAAGTACTGAGTACTCTGGTGCGTTATGGTCCATCTGGTTCCTCACCACACCTCCTTCGTTACACACACACACACACAGATCGAACCTTCAGCTGATCAATAGCGAAACACGCGTCACCAATCAATAAACGTAATAAAGGCATCACGATTCGTCCTTATATATAAATGGTAGCGGTTGATGATGACTAAATGATATACTATCACTACCACTATTACGTCTACTACCACCAGCATTACCACTATCACCACTACTAACATTACTATCACTACCAACGCCAACATCACTATCGTTAGCAACACCACTACCAACATCACTATCGTTAGCAACACCACTACCAACATCACTATCGTTAGCAACACCACTACCAACATCACTATCGTTAGCAACACCACTACCAACATCACTATCGTTAGCAACACCACTATCAACATCACTATCGTTAGCAACACCACTACCAACGCCAACATTACTATCGTTAGCAACACCCCTACCAACGCCAACATTACTATCGTTAGCAACACCCCTACCAACGCCAACATTACTATCGTTAGCAACAATCCTACCAACGCCAACATTACTATCGTTAGCAACACCCCTACCAACGCCAACATTACTATCGTTAGCAACACCCCTACCAACGCCAACATTACTATCGTTAGCAACACCACTACCAACGCCAACATTACTATCGTTAGCAACACCACTACCAACGCCAACATTACTATCGTTAGCAACACCTCTACCAACGCCAACATTACTATCGTTAGCAACACCTCTACCAACGCCAACATCACTATCGTTAGCAACACCTCTACCAACGCCAACATTACTATCGTTAGCAACACCGCTACCAGCGCCAACATTACTATCGTTAGCAACACCACTACCACCGCCAACATTACTATCGTTAGCAACACCTCTACCAACGCCAACATCACTATCGTTAGCAACACCACTACCAACGCCAACATTACTATCGTTAGCAACACCTCTACCAACATCACTATCGTTAGCAACACCACTACCAACGCCAACATCACTATCGTTAGCAACACCACTACCAACGCCAACATTACTATCGTTAGCAACACCACTAGCAACGCCAACATCACTATCATTAGCAACACCACTAACACCACCAACACACCAAACACCATTATCACCAACAACAACATTATCATTATTACCGCAGTTATCACCACAAACACCAACATTATCGTTAATACGATTACCACCACTACCATTATCACAATTACCTCTGGTATCACAACCACCACTACCATTATCACAATTACCTCTGGTATCACAACCACCACTACCATTATCACAATTACCTCTGGTATCACAACCACCACTACCATTATCACAATTACCTCTGGTATCATCACAACCACCACTACCATTATCACAATTACCTCTGGTATCATCACAACCACCACTACCATTATCACAATTACCTCTGGTATCACAACCACCACTACCATTATCACAATTACCTCTGGTATCACAACCACCACTACCATTATCACAATTACCTCTGGTATCACAACCACCACTACCATTATCACAATTACCTCTGGTATCACAACCACCACTACCAGGTATCACAACCACCCACTACCATTACACATCCACCTCTGGTATCCATCAACACCACTACCACTTTACACAACCACCACTACCATGTATCACAACCCTTACCCACTACCACCACAACTACCATTACCTCTGTATCATCACAACCCACACCACTACCATTATCACAATTACCTGTGGTATCATCACAACCACCACTACCATTATCACAATTACCTCTGGTATCACAACCACCACTACCATTATCACAATTACCTCTGGTTTCACCACAACCACCACTACCATTATCACAATTACCTCTGGTATCATCACAACCACCACTACCATTATCACAATTACCTCTGGTATCACAACCACCACTACCATTATCACAATTACCTCTGGTATCATCACAACCACCACTACCATTATCACAATTACCTCTGGTATCACAACCACCACTACCATTATCACAATTACCTCTGGTATCATCACAACCACCACTACCATTATCACAATTACCTCTGGTATCATCACAACCACCACTACCATTATCAAAATTACCTCTGGTATCATCACAACCACCACTACCATTATCACAATTACCTCTGGTATCATCACAACCACCACTACCATTATCACAATTACCTGTGGTATCATCACAACCACCACTACCATTATCACAATTACCTCTGGTATCACAACCACCACTACCATTATCACAATTACCTCTTATCACAACCACCACTACCATTATCACAATTACCTCTGGTATCATCACAACCACCACTACCATTATCACAATTACCTCTGGTATCATCACAACCACCACTACCATTATCACAATTACCTCTGGTTTCACCACAACCACCACTACCATTATCACAATTACCTCTGGTATCACAACCACCACTACCATTATCACAATTACCTCTGGTATCACAATCACCACTACCATTATCACAATTACCTCTTATCACAACCACCACTACCATTATCACAATTACCTCTGGTATCATCACAACCACCACTACCATTATCACAATTACCTCTGGTATCATCACAACCACCACTACCATTATCACAATTACCTCTGGTTTCACCACAACCACCACTACCATTATCACAATTACCTCTGGTATCACAACCACCACTACCATTATCACAATTACCTCTGGTATCACAACCACCACTACCATTATCACAATTACCTCTGGTATCATCACAACCACCACTACCATTATCACAATTTCCTCTGGTATCATCACAACCACCACTACCATTATCACAATTACCTCTGGTATCACAACCACCACTACCATTATCACAATTACCTCTGGTTTCACCACAACCACCACTACCATTATCACAATTACCTCTGGTATCACAACCACCACAATCACTGCTATCCCCAATATTTTCACCACAAATTATCACCGATAATGATGGCTCTCCATCGGTTTCCACGATGAACATTCAGTTTTCGACCAGCAGAAATATCCATTATCTTTTCCTTATAGCGTAACAACAGATATATTTTATTGAATCAAACGTATCACGAGTGATGGAAGGAAGGAAGCTGAATTAAGTGCAAGAAATGCCGGAGCTGGTGCAGCAGTAATGCACCAGATTTCAGCATTCGATGATCAGAAGAAGTGAAGTAGGTAGAAAATCCAAACACGCTATCCTTAGTTCGATATTCAGACAACACTTACCTATAGTTATAAATCTTGGATAATGACCGAAAGAATACAATCACGAATACAAGCGGCCCAAATGGGATTCCTCCGAAGGGTCTTTGGAGTAACATTACTTGATAAAATGTCTAGCTCGAAGATCAGTTATAGTCGCTCCAGTTATAGCCATTACTTCTCTGAATCGAGAGATTGCAGCTCCGATACTACGAACATGTGGTCAGGAAAGAATCACTGGATTGATTTTATGGGCAAAACAAATCGTCAGAGGGCCCAGAAGTAGACCCAAAGGAAGATGGTTGGATAACATCCATGCAATCGGCTGGTCCCGCTTGGGGATACAGCCACCAATTAATACCACCATCATCTTAATACTTTCATTATCATCGTCTCCACCACCGCCACCACCACCACCTTAATACTTTCATTACTATCATCTTCACCACCAATATCACCACCACCATCACCAATATCACCACCACCAATATCACCACCACCATCACCACCATCAATATCACCACCACCATCACCAATATCACCACCACCAATATCACCACCACCATCACCAATATCACCACCACCATCAATATCACCACCACCATCACCTTAATACTTTCATTACCATCGTCTCCACCACCAATATCACCACCACCATCACCAATATCACCACCATCACAACCATCAATATCACCACCACCATCACCACCAATATCACCACCATCACCAATACCACCACCATCGTCTCCACCACCATCTTAACACTGTCATCACTAATATCGTCATCATCACCACCACCACCATCACTATTAGTGTTACCACCACCACTCTAATAGTGTTCCCATCACCACCACCCTAATAGTATTAACACCACCACCACCATAAAAGTGTTACCACCACCACCACCCTAATACTGTTACCACCACCACCACCACCCTAAAAGTGTTACCACCACCATCACCCTAATACTGTTATCACCACCACCATCACCCTAATACTGTTATCACCACCACCATCACCCTAATACTGTTATCACCACCACCACCACCACCACCATAAAAGTGTTACCACCACCACCACCATAAAAGTTACCACCACCACCACCATAAAAGTGTTACCACCACCACCACCATAAAAGTGTTACCACCACCACCACCATAAAAGCGTTACCACCACCACCACCACCATAAAAGTGTTACCACCACCACCATAAAAGTGTTACCACCACCACCATAAAAGTGTTACCACCACCACCATAAAAGTGTTACCACCACCACCACCCTAATATTGTTATCACCACCACCACCATATTATCACCACCACTACCATCATCGACACCACCACCATCGACACCACCATTCCCCATCTAGTCAAGTAAAATTGCCAGACCAAATAGTGGTCATATATTATTCATGTAACTGCCTTGGCCGTCTAATGTCACACTTGCCTGGCTGTTACATCTTATTGCCGTTACTCCCTCCTTACATGGTCACTTCCTGCCCTCAACAATATATCAACCATAGACATTTAGAGTCTTTAGTTTTCTTACATTTTTGTTTTCGTTGTTTTTCTTACTCCCTCCCGCTATTTCATCTACTGTCTCTCACTCCCTCCCTCATATTTTCTCTGTCTTTCGCACCTTCCCTCATATATTCTGCCTCTCTCTTTCACTCCTCTCCCTCTATTTACTATCACATTCACTCCTACCTACCCTCCCTTTATTCACCGACTCCCCTACCCTTTCTCTCTCTCTCTCCTAATTCACTATGTCTCTTTTCCCCTCCCATCCTCACTCATTTACTCCATGATTGTCTTTCATTTGACTACCTCCTCCCCCACCACCCCTTCTCTCTCTATCTCTATCTATCTATCTCCACTTCTCTGTATATCTCTGTCTCTGACCGCCTGTCTGTCTCTCCCCTCACAGCCTATCTCTCTGTCTCTGACCGCCTGTCTGTCTCCCCCACAGCCTATCTCTCTCTCTCCCTCTCTGTCTCTCCACTTCTCTGTATATCTCTGTCTCTGACCGCCTGTCTGTCTCTCCCCCCACAGCCTATCTCTCTGTCTCTGACCGCCTGTCTGTCTCCCCCCACAGCCTATCTCTCTCCCCCTCTCCACTTCTCTGTATATCTCTGTCTCCCCCCCCCCCCCCCACAGCCTATTTCTCTCTCTCCCTCTCTGTCTCTCTCCACTTCTCTGTATATCTCTGTCTCTGACCGCCTGTCTGCCCCCCCCCCCCCCCCCACGGCCTATCTCTCTCTCTCCCTATCTATCTATCTCCACTTCTCTGTATATCTCTCTGTCTCTGACCGCCTGTCTGTCTCTCCCCCCCACAGCCTATCTCTCTCTCTCTCCCTCCGTCTCTCTCTCTCTCTCCACACACATTTGCTAACACAATCCATTTATAGTCCAATGTAAAAGAAAGCACAAACACGAAGAGTGCTGAAAACACAAATTTAAATGAGACAAATATTACAAGAATATTAACGAGAGCGAGAACAAAATAACTTATATTTTGCTAACGTCGTAACAGAGGCAGCGAAATGGCAGTCATTAGAATGTCGGATAGAATGCTTTGTGGTATTCGTTTCTGCTCTCTGAGTACAAATCCTGTCGAGGTCAATTTTGCCTTTCATCCATTCGAGGTCGATACAATAAGTACCAGTTTAGTACTGGGGTTGATTCTTCCCCTCCATCTTTTTATCACTTTCATTCTCTCGGGCTCAATCCTTCGTTGGAAAAAAAATCTGCTGTTTTCAGACTTGTAGAGGTGATGGGTTTCGCCAGGTTTAAAATGCTTAAGTAATGTTGTATGTCAATACTGCGCCCCTATGACTCCCTCGGGAGTTACGGGGCCA
The DNA here is from genome assembly GCA_964016885.1 of Eledone cirrhosa. Taxonomy (NCBI): domain Eukaryota; kingdom Metazoa; phylum Mollusca; class Cephalopoda; order Octopoda; family Eledonidae; genus Eledone; species Eledone cirrhosa. The sequence goes on from OZ024754.1 coordinate 35,530,104, forward strand.
TACATGCATATGGGCAAGAGATAGTTGAAGAAGCGAAAGAAAATATGGATGAGGTATATCAAGAAAGAGAGAAGAGTGTCAACATGTTGTTGTTGAGGGGTGTCTATGTATATCCAGGCACTGGTGATCCAAGACGACAAGGGTAATCCAGAGTTATACACAAACTGTTTGAGGAGGGGTGCGGAGAGTAAGTGAACAGGATATGTGGTGCTCAATTGTCACAAATATCGTAGTAAAAATTAATTGGGAGCCTAAAAAGGTTTGTGTATTTTGTATCATATAAAAGTCATAGAGAAATACCTGGGCCCTTCTGTTCAGAACAAAGACAAACGAGAGCGTGATATTCAGCAACATAGACAGTGATAACAGCAAATCTATAGCGGTAGCTGATGCTGCCTGCTCATCCTTCAGACACGCCAGTTGCAGTTCTGGGTATAGCCATAGTGTCATGGAGAAAACAGAGACAAAGGATTCTTTATATTCTGTGTCACTAGCAATAGAAACTTACGTGATAGTGAACCTAGAAAAAGGGACAACAATGAGACAGAGTAGACTGAATGAAAATGTGAGGGGGTGCTGGACTTTACAGTAATTTCTATAATTATCTATAGCATACTTGATTCGGTGAGGGTAAAGCAAACGCTGTGAAGACAAGAGAAGGACTGGACACTAGATGGACTTATGTGAAGATGAGATAGGAGCTGGACACCAGATGGACTTATTGAATACCACAACTACGTGGTCTACTCAAAGAAGGCCGGAATGTTCATCACTAAGGCTAATGCTGAAAATGTTCACGGAGAAATTCGTAGGACTCGGTATTGTCAGAGCCGTGGGTGATGGAGGTCTTTGATACTATGTGTAGTCAGAGTCGTGGAGGTGGGGATCTCTGATACTATGTATGGCCCTTGTGGCAGATAAAGAAATTATTATCAAATGGATTGGCAGAAGTGAATGGATGAGAAGAATCGTTAGAGCGTCACACTAAATAATTTCCGCTAACTTATTCAAATTCTGAGGTCATCTTTTCCTA
>OZ024754.1:35536136-35538636 GCA_964016885.1 Eledone cirrhosa
ATCACCGCCATCACCATCGCACCAGCACCATCGCACCACCACCGCAGCACCATCACCGCCACTACCACCACCACCATCACCGCCACAACTACCACTACCACTACCATCGTCACCACCGCCACCACCGCCACACCATAAATAAACCTTTCTAACTTTGGCACAAGGTCAGCAATTTTTTTTTGTAGGGTTGGGCTGGGGGTGGGTGGGTGGGGTGTCGATCATATCGAGCCATCACGTGATTTTATCGATCCCTGTATTAAGGGGGACGGGCAAAGTTGACCTCGGCCGCATTAGAACTCAGAATGTGAAGAGCCAGAAGAAATGCTGCTCGAACGGTGCATCTCACCTACCACCATACTACTACTACCACTACCACCATACTACTACTACTACCACTACCACCATACTACTACTACCGCTACCACCATACTACTACTACCACTACCACCATACTACTACTACTACTACCACCACTACCACCATACTACTACTACCACTACCACCATACTACTACTACCACTACCACCATACTACTACTACCACTACCACCATACTACTACTACCACTACCACCATACTACTACTACCACTAGCACCATACTACTACTAACGCTACCACCACTACCACTACTACTACCACTACCACCATACTACTACTACCGCTACCACCATACTACTACTACCACTACCACCATACTACTACTACCACCATACTACCACCATACTACTACTACCACTACCACCATACTACTACTACCGCTACCACTACTACCACTACCACCATACTACTACTACCACTACCACCATACTACTACTACCACTACCACCATACTACTACTACCACTACCACCATACTACTACTACCACTACCACCATACTACTACTACCACTACCACCATACTACTACTACCACTACCACCATACTACTACTACTACTACCACCACTACCACCATACTACTACTACCACTACCACCATACTACTACTACCACTACCACCATACTACTACTACCACTACCACCATACTACTACTACCACTACCACCATACTACTACTACCACTACCACCACTACCACTACTACTACCACTACCACCATACTACTACTACCACTACCACCATACTACTACTACCACTACCACCATACTACTACTACCACTACCACCACTACCACTACTACTACCACTACCACCATACTACTACTACTACTACCACCACTACCACCATACTACTACTACCACTACCACCATACTACTACTACCACTACCACCATACTACTACTACCACTACCACCATACTACTACTACCACTAGCACCATACTACTACTACCACTACCACCACTACCACTACTACTACCACTACCACCATACTACTACTACCACTACCACCATACTACTACTACCACTACCACCACTACCACTACTACTACCACTACCACCATACTACTACTACCACTACCACCATACTACCGCTACCACTACTACCACTACTACTACCACTACCACCATACTACTACTACCACTACCACCATACTACTACTACCACTACCACCATACTACTACTACCACTACCACCATACTACTACTACCACTACCACCATACTACTACTACTACTACCACCACTACCACCATACTACTACTACCACTACCACCATACTACTACTACCACTACCACCATACTACTACTACCACTACCACCATACTACTACTACCACTACCACCATACTACTACTACCACTACCACCATACTACTACTACCACTACCACCATACTACTACTACTACTACCACCACTACCACCATACTACTACTACCACTACCACCATACTACTACTACCACTACCACCATACTACTACTACCACTACCACCATACTACTACTACCACTACCACCACTACCACTACTACTACCACTACCACCATACTACTACTACCACTAGCACCATACTACTACTACCACTACCACCACTACCACTACTACTACCACTACCACCATACTACTACTACCACTACCACCATACTACTACTACCACTACCACCACTACCACTACTACTACCACTACCACCATACTACTACTACCACTACCACCATACTACCGCTACCACTACTACCACTACTACTACCTCTACTACCGCTACTACCACTACCACCATACTACTACTACCACTACCACCATACTACTACTACCACTAGCACCATACTACTACTACCACTACCACCATACTACTACTACCACTACCACCATACTACTACTACCGCTACCACCACTACCACTACTACTACCACTACCACCATACTACTACTACCACTACCACCATACTACTACTACCACTACCACCATACTACCGCTACCACTACTACCACTACTACTACCTCTACTACCGCTACTACTACCGCTACTACTACTACCACTACCACCATACTACTACTACCACTACCACTACTACCGCTACTACTACTACCACCACTACTACTACCACCACTACTACTACCGCTACTACCGC
>OZ024754.1:35546136-35551136 GCA_964016885.1 Eledone cirrhosa
GGGGATAGAGAGAGACTAGTTTCAGTAAAGTGCACGCAATGTATTGTATATTTTAAAATAGAGAAACTAAATATTTCTATTTTAATTGTAGAATCTTCTAACAATAGGTAGAAAAATAGATTCTACTACCACTGCCACCAACATCACTACTAGTATTACTACTACGGCAATGTGTGTGTGTATGCACACACACACACACACACACACACACACACACACACACACACACACACACACACACACACACACACACACACACACACACACACACACATTATATATATCCAGGGAGTGTAAGCTGAAGTTATAGTTATATGTTCATTCTGGCATTGCAACAGTATAGGCCCGACGAGCTTTTGATTCCAGAGTCGAGCTAGATTGATACAGATCGAACCTTGAGCTGATCAATAGCGAAACGCGTGTCACAAATCAATAAACGTAATGAAGGCTTAACAAACCGTCCTTGTATTATTATTATTATATATATATATATATAAAGATGGCGTAGGACAGAACAAAGGAGAGGCACAAAAAAAACAAAGAAAAGAATCCCAGTCACTGAAGAGGTCACAGAATGTGTGACGAAAGAACTTTGACAATATATAAACAACTATCTGGTTGTGGAACCAACCAACCAACCAACCGGAAATTTATAAATTCCTAAATTTATAAATTTATTATAATAAATTGAAGTGAAAGCAACTGGTGCGTGTGTTTCTTATTGGCAACATGACCCTCCCAAAGTATAACAATATATATATATATATATATATAGTAATAATAATAAATTTGAAGACTAAAATCCAAAGAGGGCTCGATAAGGATAAATATATATCAGATATATAAGAACCGTAGAGCAAATATTATATTCGTTTTTTCCTGTTCTTTGCCAGGGAACGTTTCCACGAACCAAAGTATCGTCTTCCTCCGGTTGCAACGTTTTTTTGAAATATTCACTTCTGCCTTCACAGATTGACTTTGTTAGTTTCTGAAGATCCCGTTAAGGGTGAAAGCAGCGATTCTTTGCTTAAACTTTAATCTGTTATTTAAAATATATATATATATATATATAAAGAATTAATATATCTAGTAACATATATATTTGTATATATATGTTACTAGATATATTAATTCTTTATAATTATCTCCAAATTATTTTGTCGAGCAAAAATTGGCCAAAACTGCTACTATAGTAACAGTCCGGCTGCTGTCTTCTTAACAAACCACTCTTCACTGATTGACGTCGATGTCACGAGACTGATTCTTTTGAATTTGCCACCGACGCAGTCGGCAGTGATTTTTTCAATGGCTTGGAATTTAGTCCACGCTTTGCTTTTTTCCATCCACTGAATTATTTTTGTATAAGTTCCGTGTGTCCACGTATTGCCTGGAAACTTAGCTGAGAATAGACTTCCCTGATGACGAAAGGCTTCTCCGTACGTTTCTTCGAAAACTATGTTTATTCCCTTTCAGAAACTAATTAGTTGGAGTGAAATTTTAGTAAGTAAGTTAATTTTATAATTTTCTTATTTTACGTCTCTCATATATATATATATATATATATATATATATATATATAGTAAGGGTGTAATTCGAGTGTCTAACAACCCAGCAACATTTGGACACGAGTCTACATGTGAAAGCTAATACCCGAGGAGCTTTCGATTCTAGCGTCAGGATCGAACATAATCGATCGTTCCTTGAGTTGATCGGCATTGAAACATATGTAATTAGATATGTATATGATTCAACAATGATTCTTTCTTCCCTAATTATATATATATATATATATATATATATATATATAAAAATTTTAGTACAGCATAGACGAAGGTCTAGTACACGGCCAAGCTAGCGTGTATGCTTATTCGGTTTGTAGCTTTAGCACTCAGATGAGGTAAGACCCCAGAGTATAACATTATGTTCAGACAGCTTAGCAAATTTATTATAGCAGTCGGCAGTCCGACCGCATTACCAGAGCAACGAAAATACAGGACCCAGGAAAAGATTTTTTACTGATATATATATATATATATATATATATATATATATATAACTGGCTTTTCACATAATACATATAGTTAGCACCCCAAATACTTAAATTAGGTTTATACTAACATATAACCTAATGTTTGTTGAGTGAGATGGGTACCAGTCAGAGTTTAGCTTTAAGCTATCTCTGTTATTGTATTAAATATATATATATATATATATATATATATATATATATATAATAAAGAAGAATTAAAAGATGGTTAAAAGAGTTCCATATATTTTATTATGCGCATTTGAATACCTTCTATAATATTCCCACATACACCTCATCAATTTACTTTTTAACCGTTATTTACACCTGTTTTCATTTTGACAGCGTTCCTGATCAAAAGTCTGTCTCTTCTTTTTTTTCCTTTCTTCACTTTCTTTTTCCTCCTCTTTCCTTTTCTTCTATTTTCCTATCTATTTCTTACTATAGTTTTAACACATATTTCTGTCATATGCAGACTTAGCACTTTCCTGTAAACAAGTGCTATTATGCCTCATATCATGTTACCTTATTTTATCTGATGAGAACACAATTTTTTGTCCCGGGGTGATTTTGTATTCGAAATGCGCATAATAAAATTTATGGAACTCTTAACCATCTTTTAATTTCTTCTTTATTATATATATTCCAGTTCTAGCAACTGTTGAGTGCTACTTATCTGATATATACATAGTTTTATTGTTCTACAATATTACTCACCGCGCGCGCGCGTGCGTGTGTGCGTGTGTGCGTGTGTGCGTGTGTGCGTGTGCGTGTGCGTGTGTGCGTGTGTGCGCGCGTGCGTGTGCGTGTAAAACAGATAAACATTGATTGACAGATAAATTAACTATGGAGATATAAAAGATACCGAAGCGAAAACCAATCCAAACCAAACAGCGAGTGTGTTAATATTATTTCTGGTAATATTATAACAATATGACCCTCCCCAAATATAATAATAATATATATATATATATATATATATATATATATATATATATCACTTAAGAAACGGAGAATCACTGGTGCAACGAATAAAATTGATTAGACATATTACAATCGTTTCTCTGGCGTCTAGCTCGAGACACGATCGATGCAATGATCGAACCCGACTGAAATCGCAAGATCCTCAAATATGTGTCTAGATTCTACGAAGCAGAGTTTCCAAATGTTTATTCGTCGCAACACTGATTCTCTGTTTCTTATGTGGTAAGAGCATCGAGTGCTCAAACGGCCTACCGCTTACGGACGCTTTAAGCATCCCACACCAATTATATACATACATACATACATACATACATACATATTAAAATTATTAATAAATGAAGACGTTCACATAATCAAGATATGTTTTATTATATATATTTCGGAGGTACTGTGCTGACTGCCAATACTGGAATTAAACCATCAAGACCGTTGAGGTATGTCATACATCAATTCATGTATTTTATCTGATGAGGACGTAATGAAAAAACAGCACAGTACCTTCGAAATATATATAATAAAACATATATTTTGATTATGTGAACGTTTTCATTTCTTAATATTTTGAATAATATTAATAATGAGTAATCAATAAACTATATTAATCTGTAGTCATATATATATATATATATATATATATATAGTATATATATATATAGTATATGAGAGAAAGAAATATGTAAATTCCCGAATTGTGTCGGGTGTAACCACAGTTAAAAAAGGTTCTCAATACATTGGTAGAGAATGTGTGTGCGTGTGTGCGTGCGTGCGTGCTATTTCGGTCAGTGATGGTGATGATGAATCCTTCCTAAGTTTTGAAGAGAAACATTCAATTTTAACATGCGACTGAGTATGACACAGACACGTGAACTGTTATCGTCATTCCTAATCCTAACCACCGTGAAATATTACACGAATTACGGGTACAGTCCATCTGAAAGGCTTCCACACAGTTTCTGTCTACCCATTTCCAATCTCAATCCCTCGGTCACTTTTCTATTATGGCCGAGATCGGAATATATTTCATTATATGACTGTTCAACCATCAATATATCCTTCTTATTTTTACTCCAATATATTTATCGATCATATTTTCTGATAAACAGGCTTTCATATTTCTGAAAAATTCGGTCAGTACAGATGTGTTGTTGTTTTTCGTGGTGAATTTTGAACTGTTAAAGGTCAAACTTTGCTAGATTCTGGAAATGTACTCTCTTAAGTATTTTCTCGTTATATTATTAAGCCTTGTTTACTCTGCCGGGAGTTGTGACCGGTAGGTCGTATTGGTCCTATTTGACCAGTTCCATCACACTCGGTAAGTGATTGACGTCTGGAATTTTATCGATACTCTACACAGTGATGTAGCAAGAGTGCGGTCCGCTCAGGGCAGCCCTTTAGTTTGCCGCCTCTAGACCCCCCACGAAAAATACATATTGCTCAGTGACTCACTTTTAAAGTTTTATATATATATATATATATATATATATATATATATATATATATATAGTAATAAATGTGAAGACTAAAATCCGAAGAGGGCTCGATAAGGCTTATATATATATATATATATAAATACTTAGGTTAATAGGAGTTAGGTATTGTATACCCGTGTCCCATTAAGGTATTGGCAGTATAATAATTAGCTCAATGCTTTGGAGCAGAGCCGTATATATGATAAAGAACACAAGAGCGTCTACAACATCAAACATTTTTTATTGGCTTACAATGTTTCTTCCTTACGTAACGAAGAAACATTGTAAGCCAATAAAAAATTGTTGATGTTGTAGACGCTCTTGTGTTCTTTATCATATATATATATAAACTCGTAGAGCAAATATTTATTATAAGAACAGATTAAAATTTAAGCAAAGAATGGCTGCTCTCAGCCTTAACAGGATCTTCTGCTATTCTTTGCTTAAACTTTAATCCGTTCTTATGATATATATATATATATATATATATATATATATATATATACCAGCATCGCCGCAGC
>OZ024754.1:35558636-35563636 GCA_964016885.1 Eledone cirrhosa
AGTATCTAGATCAAGTGTAGGCGATCAATGGGCCTGCTAGAAAGAGCAGTCATATTTCCTTTCCTATCTTTAAAAAAGGAAGGACTCATCGGATAATGTAATATTAGATATACAAACATAGACGGAGAACTGGCAAAATCGTTCGAGTGCCGGATTAAAATAGTTGGCTAAAAACTAGAGACATGGGGGAGGAAAGAATACAAATTTGATGCTTACGAAGCTGTCACCTTTAATTATTAAATAACTTTTTATACAAAATAAAAATAAATTCCAAATTTAGTGTTTAATTTATCACTTTTAAAGTGAATCAGGGAGGGGGTGAACTATATTCTCTAAAAGGAATCAATAGTTATAAAATGTTTGGTAAATTCTACTCTATGTTCAGCATACCGTGTAATATGTGATCTTCCTCTCGTCTCATATATTCAATAACCACACCATGTACGCTCAATAACTACACCATGTACGCTCAATAACTACACCATGTACGCTCAATAACTACACCATGTACGCTCAATAACTAGAGGAATACAACTCAAGCTGAGCATTTCATCCATTATATTTCTTACGTACTTACACAATAGAGCGTACACGCTCGCCCCTTATCTCCCTTTGTTGTGGAACTCTTCTTCGTTAAACGTCAAAGCTCTTTCATCACTTTGCAAATGGCGCACCCGTCAAGTCAGACGTGCTGAGAGCTTCTTTTGTCATTGCTTCTGTATAAAGTTCTGAGAAAAGCAAAGAGTGTTCGAGACTCATTTAATAACCACACCATGTCGGCTAAATGCATAGGCCTTGACCTCAATCATTGAAACAGCCTCCTTTAGTACGTACTATCTCTCTGCAGCTATGTTCTCCATATGTAGCCTTACCAACGATCTGAAAGGGTGAATTTACTCGGTTACACTATATACAATAAATAACTACCAAATCTCCCCCCTAGATTTTACTTTTTGAAAAAAAAAAGGATGGATATATTATTGGACAACATATTCTTAGATACATTATATCTGAAAAAGACGGGATGGTCGAATTAAAAGCGCCTTTGATAATAAATCTGCTTGAATAGGTCTCAATCGTTGCTCAAATAACAAGAATATTAATGATTTAAAAGATGAAGAGGGAAAGGAAGAAGAGCAGAAAGAACCCATCGGATAGACGAAGAGGCGATAAAGGAGAATTGAAAAAGAAACAGATAAATATAGAGAGAAAGGAAAAAATAGAAAAAGAAAAAAAAAAAGAAATAATAGCTAATATTATTGAAACAATGGCGCTTTGCAAGCAACTAAATTATTGATCATATTTTTGTTAGACGCAATAACATCTCACGAACATTGTTATAGTGATAGTCGTAAGCTTGCTTAGATTTCTAACTCGATCGTTTCACCGGACGTTGTAACATCGCCTGCTGTATAGCTTTCCCAATTATTAATACATTTATGAACATTAACACCCAAACAAATTACTCACAACGGTTGTACTATTACTTTGCATTGCAGTATATAGAAATACATACAGCAAACTGTCTACTTACAGATATGAACCAACTCACCAACTATGAGCTGGTGAAACTCTCAGTTTGTCAATTTGTCGCCCATTGCTCATTTACGATATTTATCAATGTTGACATATAGGACGTCGTCTAAATTTTGGATGCAATAGTATCTGCATACCTGGTCCTGACTTCCTTATCCACTAATGCTTCCCACTTGATCGTGTATGTCACCCTGGCAATGGTAACGGCGTCTTCTCTGGTGGGTCGGGCAGGCGTAAGGCGGGCGGGTGGTCTGGAAAGGCAATTTCGTCGATGGCGGATACGGGCTGTAACGTGCAGGCGGGGCGGGCGATGACGACTACGCATATAGGGTACCCGAGCACGTCTACCCGTAACCTAAAGATACAATGGTTATGTCCCAATTATTAATACATTTATGAACACTAACACCCAACCAAATTACTCACAACGGTTGTACTATTACTTTGCATTACAGTATATAGCAATACATACAGCAAAGTGTCTACTTCTTACAGATATGAACCAACTCATCAACTATGAGCTGGTGATATTCCCAGTTTGTCGCCCATTGCTCGTTTACGATATTTATCAATGTTGACATATAGGACAGAAAACAAACAAACAAAGAGTGACTAGATAAATAATCTACAGAGCTATATTGGGTGCTTATATATTCCTGGTGCAAATTTATACGTTTGGTGTTGTTGTTGTTGTTGTTGGTGGTGGTGTTACTGTTGTTGGTGGTGATGGTGCTGATGTTGGTGGTGATGGTGTTGTTACTGTTATTGTTGGTGGTGATGGTGGTGTTACTGTTATTGTTGGTGGTGATGGTGGTGTTACTGTTATTGTTGGTGGTGATGGTGGTGTTACTGTTATTGTTGGTGGTGATGGTGGTGTTACTGTTATTGTTGGTGGTGATGGTGGTGTTACTGTTATTGTTGGTGGTGATGGTGGTGTTACTGTTATTGTTGGTGGTGATGGTGGTGTTACTGTTATTGTTGGTGGTGATGGTGTTACTGTTGTTGGTGATGGTGGTGTTGTTACTGTTGTTGGTGGTGGTAATGGTGGTGTTACTGTTGTCGGTGGTGGTGGTGGTGGTGGTGGTGGTGGTGGTGGTGTTACTGTTGTCGGTGGTAGTGGTGGTGGTGTTGGTGGTGGTGGTGGTAATGGTGGTGTTACTGTTGGTGGTGGTGGTGGTGGTGTTACTGTTGGTGATGGTGTTGTTGTTGTTGGTGGTGGTGGTGGTGTTGTTGTTGGTGGTGTTGGTCCTAGTCGTTGACTAGATAAATAATCTATAGAACTCTATTAGGTGCTTATATATTCCTTGTGCAAATTTAAACGTTAATATTCAATGTACACATGATAGATGTGTACTGTCAACAGCATAACAGCTTTATTTTATATATACACTACACTGTATGTAGTCTATATACTACATTGTGTATAATTTATATACTATACTATATATATATTTATGTACTATCCTATATATATAAATATATATATAAACTACTCTCTCTCTCTCTATATATATATATATAAACTACAGACTCTATATATAAACTAAACTCTATATATATATAAACTACACCCTCTCTCTCTATATATATATATAAACTACACACTCTCTCTCTCTCTATATATATATATAAAAACTAGACTCTCTCTCTCCATATATATATATATATATATATATATATAAAAACTACACTATATATATATATTTTATAACACTATATATTTCATGAACTATACTATACTAGCTGAGTAGCCCGTCGTTGTCAGGCAATAATCATAATAATATGCCTTTATTTCAATTTTTTTTAAATTCAATATCAGACCATGTCTCCCCTGAATGATAGTCCCCTTGATGAGGACATCCAGCGTAAAGCTGACCATGGGTGAAGCTGGGCTCTTCAAGGTGTAAACCGGCAACCGAAAATGTTTGTCCTTGTGATTTGTTGATGGTCATGGCAAAACTAAGACTCAGTGGAAATTGAAGTCGTTTGAGTCCAAGAGGATGTCTTCGACTCCCAGTCCCTCTACGTCACGGAAACCGAGATAAGCACCAGCCTCGGGGCTCGAGACAAACGTTAGATTAATTTGTTTCTGTACTGACCAGTTTCCATTTGTGCTTGGTGTTGTATATTTTTTTGTCGTTATTCGCCGCTGACATCTCTTGTCTCAGAAAAACGAAAGCGCTATATAACGCGTTAATGGACTTTAGCGCTACTTAATGACGCGTTAATGGACGTTAGCGCTACATAACGACGCGTTAATGGACGTTAGCGCTACATAACGACGCGTTAATGGACGCTAGCGCTACATAACGACGCGTTAATGGACGCTAGCGCTACATAACGACGCGTTAATGGACGCTAGCGCTACATAACGACACGTTAATGGACGTTAGCGCTACATAACGACACGTTAATGGACGTTAGCGCTACATAACACGTTAATGGACGTTAGCGCTACATAACGACACGTTAATGGACGTTAGCGCTACATAACGACACGTTAATGGATGTTAGCGCTACATAACGACGCGTTAATACTATACAACACTAGGACAAATCTAAACCGCTTAGTAAAAAAACCATTTCGATAACCATGATATTTCTGCACCCAAACTTAAAACAAAAATATCTTATATAAATTAATTCCTCTTCATTGTCTACTGTAAATTTGCATGTATATAAAACAAAAAAATTAAGTGTATCTTCAACTCATTTTTTTCTATACATACATACATATATAATGTTGAATTCACTGGCCAAAATAGGGGTTTTCTCCCCTTCGAATCTCACATGTGCTTTCATAACCTGCGAGATTCTGGCGCAAGAAGAACCAAAACCTGTTGAGAAAGCGATGCCTTGTTCGACCAAAAGCTTATTTTTATAAGCAGACAGTATTATTGATTTAGGTGTTGCAGAAACCCAATTTCGGAGTATTCCATCTTCCCCGTGGGTCCGGGTAAATATTTCAATCATATCTCATTTTGTTTGACCCGTTTAGCTTGTTCGCTTTTTTGGCTATGGTGGTTAATGGCTTCTTAACCATCGTCTCAGCGTGTATGACCATTTTAACTTATGTTTATAGCTCTGGTATCTTCTTTATATCCATGGAGCGCTTGTCTGCACAATATGGAAGTTGCGTTTCGCTAATTTCTACCCGCCGAAATGCGATCCTCGTTAAATTTATATATATATATATATATATATATATATATATATATATATTAAGACAGGGGGGAAGAAAAAAATGGCTTTACTTGTGCTTTCAACAAATTTATTTTCTTCACAAAATCCCAAAAGAATTTTTTTCCGGATTAGAAAAAAAAATTTCTAATCCGGGAAAAAATTCTTTTTGGATTTTGTGAAGAAAATAAATTTGTTGAAAGCACAAGTGAAGCCATTTTTTTCTTCCCCCCTGTCTTAATATACCTAACTGTACCAAGGATTACACACATTTTCCAATATAT
>OZ024754.1:35571136-35573636 GCA_964016885.1 Eledone cirrhosa
TTATTTACAGGGTAGGTAGAAAGAAACTCCCTATTGAAAATTACTTATAACTTTTGGCTTACTGTGACAACTTAGGACAACCTCAATAAACTCATATTGATGCAACATGTGAGCCTCTCCTAACTTTGCAAGTTCTGTCCGTGAGTGGCTTTATGTTCAATTTCTAAGACGTTAATTGTGCCGTCCAGGTCGATATGAATGGTCAGCAATTTTTCCTATGGGGGTGGGCGAAGAAAAACTCAAAGCTCTGACTCTATTGGAGGAATTCAGTCATCATGTACTAACTAAGATGAAGTCAGTCGAGGATATACCCTGACGATTACAAACACTACTACGATGAGTGTTCCAGTGGCTCCAACACCTAAACAGTCGGCCCAGGAAATTAACGTACAGATTTTGCTGAGCATTCCACAGACACGTGCATCTTTAACCTATTTCTCAGAGAGATTCAACGTCACACAGTGCATCCCTATGTTGACGCTTTGAATTATAGGTACAAATCATTTTTTCCAGCTGTATGTACTGGGGCAACATGAAGGAATGTATTTTTGCTCAAGGACACAACGCACCATCAGGAATCGAACTCATGATTTTCCGATGATCAGCCGGTCCCACTAACCACTAAGCCACGGCATTCATTTTGGCCCTTTATGCTCTGAGTTCAAATCCCGCCGAGGTTAACTTTACCTTTCATCCTTACGGGGTCGATAAAATAAAGTACCAGTCACGCACTGGGGTCGGTTTAATCGACTTTCCCCTCCCCCGAAAATTGCTGGCCTTGTGCCTATACAAGAAACCATTCATATACATAATCATAGGTCTCACATGATATTCGAATGAATTCTAATTCCCACTAAAAGAAACCTTTATTATACATTAAGATAGACATGGGAACTATAGAAATATGTATTTCTCTTAAACCATATAACGTCACATATGCATAACTACATTAATTCTTAAGAAATATTATGGTGAAATAAAGACGCCATAAGTTTTGCTAGAAGCCGCAGGCAATTATTTTATCTTTACAACAGCAAAGAGAAATGTTTCCACTGACTTCGCGTTTGTTTTTTCTGTCGTTCTGATGATAAAAAAAAAATGGGGATAGGAACAATTTCACAAAAAAATTGGCATAGGAACAATTACAATTTAGCTTCAGGCATAGTTGTATACAGATATGCATTGGAATTTCGTTACCCTGAATATTTAGTTCAATGACGACATTCACCAGGAAGATCCATAAAGAAACCAATACTCAGATCGGAACAAAGAAATAATACTTCTATTGGTTTTCTACCATTGCTGGTATTATGTTCTGTTCGCAGTACCTGATAGAAGGAAGAACATGATATAAAATATTTTATGTAAAAACACAATGCAACAGTCGATCTAGGAAGCGAACCCACGACCTTCTGATCATGATTCTAACACCTTAACCAGTAGACCAGGCACCTTTAAGAAGAAGAGGAAATGCTTGTTCATGGAAGATTTTATCGCGTGAAGTAGTAGAATTAGAAGCAAGACTTATCTCGTACAAACAAGATCAGGCAAGATATTTCTTTTCATTGAGGAACGGCTCAGTTTTAAACATTCTACACTGCAACAAGTTGACCAATCAGTGTAGAGAAAACTCTGCTTTGGATCAGTTGCCATAGAGAATTTCAGAGTCCTCGTTCCCTGTTTTCTTCTGCCAAAGGATCCGAAGGCATATTTAAATTTATAATAATGGTTTATTTTATTATAGGGCGGTGGATTGGCAGTATCGGTAGAGGGTCAGACGCTATGCTTTGCAGCAAAAAGTTTTGGCCTTTTATGGTCTGAGTTCAAATCCCGCCGAGGTTAACTTTGCCTTTCATCATTACGGGGTCGATAAAATAAAGTACCAGTTATACAGTGGGATAATTGCTGGCCTTGTGCCCAAAGGAGAAATAATAATAATGGTTTATTTTCTTTAAAACAGATTAACACATAGTTTTATCGTGAAGTAGGCTGCATAAAAAATCAGTAATGAGTTATATAGTCCTCTCAGGATAAAACCTGGAACGCAAGTCCGGTGAATAGATGTTTAGGCGCGAATTCTGCTGCTGGGCGGAAATCACTCTTAGTATTCTTACGTCTCCAATCTAAGGGACTGGCGACTGACCAAGTTCGACCCAATTATTCCGCCGCGATAAGGTAGTGCCATTGTTTGCTACAAGAGCATCTCACCTGAGGAACGAAGTTGACTTCGACATTTAGATTCGGAGATATTTATTGGGTCATCAAGTATGAAATTTGTAGAAACTTGTAGAAAAAAAAAAGCAATTTCTACAAATTTCATACTTGACGGACCAATAGAATGGTAGATATTTATAGTGATAAACATATAGAGACGTAGTCCAACGAAGTTCGGCTGAAATGTTCGTAGGCCGACTATGAAGGAGTGATGCTAGCGCTGTGAAATCTTGCATGCAATAATTTCAACTCTTCTTATTAATAACTGCATTGTTTCTTTCTACGG
>OZ024754.1:35581136-35593636 GCA_964016885.1 Eledone cirrhosa
GCTTGATAATGTCAACCTATGGACTGGACTTGATCTTTGCTCCTTAAACTCCGCTGTTGGTGATCGAAAGGTATATATTCCTGGAAGGGAGGTTGGCTGGTGAGAGAAGCAGAGGTCGGCAGCCAAAACGATGGCTTGATAATGTCAACTAATGGACTGGACTTGATCTTTGCCCTTTGAACTCTGCTGCTGGTGATCGAACTTTGTGGACAGAGAGATATCACATGTTAATGCGCAGTCTGCAACTGGCGGAGTTTAGCGTCACAAGAAGAAGAGGTCTGCTGCTGTGGGTACTCAATCATGGCCCATCTTACAATCCAATAGAACCGATAACGAGAGAATCGGAAGAGGGGAAGATGGTGGACGTAAGATCTTAGTCCTTAGAACGGTGTTTCTCAACCGTTTTACCCTTGTGGAGCCCTTGAAATAGCTTTCATGTCTTAGGGAATCCCAGCATAAAAATTATCATATACCAATATTAATATCTAAATGTATTAGTTTATTTATCATTGCTTTTGCAGAACCCCTAGCGACCTCATGCGGGATATATACGCGGAAAACAATTATGATAATAATAGTTTCAGGTTCAGTTCAGAAAATTAACGATAGGAATTAAAAGGAAATATTTTATAGAAAATTTCAGACGAAAACTATGTGCTTGGAATTAAAATAGTATTTTTGTTTGGAAGTGGCTAATGATAACCGAATTAAAAACTTTATTATTTCTTGGTAGGGGTGTGGTAGGGGTGGGGGTGGGGTAGCAGATATTGTGCTGGCTAACGACCAATACTTATTTTTAAATATGCTGAAAGTACAATCAAGACGTGACCATCCAACCTATCTAGTCTCAGAACTTTTAATGACTCTTCCAACACAAACCTAACGTGGAAGTTGGATATAATCTTTATGTTGAAGATGCCTCTGACTTTGACTATTTCTATCTTATTCTAATAATTGTTTCTACTTTAGGCACAAGGCCAGCAATTACCCAGTGCATTACTGGTACTTTATTTTATCGACCCCGTAAGGATGAAAGGCAAAGTCAACCTCGGCGGGATTTGAACTCAGATCGAAAAGGGACGTAACTATGCTGGAAAGCATGGCGTCCGACCCTATACTTACTATGGCGGTATCGGTAGAGCGTCGGACGCCCTGCTTTTCAGGATAGAGTTACGGTCCTTTATGTTCTGAGTTCAAATCCCGCCGAGGTTAACTTTGCCTTTCATCCTTACGGAGTCAATAAAATAAACTACCAGTAATGCACTGGGGTCGATTTAATCGACTTTCCCCTCCCCAAAATTGCTGGCCTTGTACTTATATAAGAAACCATTATTTGTTTTAGTGCGGGTGATTTGCAGTATCGGTAGAGCGTCGGGCACCGTGCTTCGTAGCACAGAGTTATGACCCTTTACGTACTGATTTCAAATCCCACCGAGGTTAGCTTTGCCTTTCATCCTTACGTAGTCAATAAAATAAAGTACCAGTCACACATTGGGGTTGATTTAATCGACTTTCCCTCCCCTTCAAATTGCTGACCTGTACCTAAATCAGAAACAATTATTATCATCGACTTGGCAGCATTAGTAGAGCATTGGACATGTTTTGTGGCATAGAGTTACGTCCCTTTGAGTTCTCATTTCAAACCCCACTGAGGTTAGCTTTGCCTTTTATCCTTAAATATCGATAAAAATAAAGTATCAGTAATGCACTGGGGTAATCGCTGGCCTTCTGCCTAAAGCAGAAATCTATATTTCACACGAAACATTACAATCGTAATCAATGTCAATTAAATTCAGTTTAAGACAGGTTCGATAAAATATAACAAAATTCAAAGACATAAAAGCATAATATTATATACACACATTATATAGATATATATGTGTATATATATATTATATATGTATGTATATATATATATGTGTGTGTATGTATATATATATATATATATGTATCTTTATATATATATATATATTATAATGTGTGTATGTATGTTTGTATTTATGTATGCAAAAAGTAGACAGAAATAATAAAGCAAACGACACAGTAATATATATATATATATATAAACACACACATAAACACTCTTGACAAATTTTGGTAAATTTTCAAGAATAGTGTTTAGGCATACACACACAGCACATAGACTTACACACACGCACACACACACGCACACACAGACACACACACATAAACACACATCACATAGACTTACACACGCACGTACGCACACACACACACACTCAAAATTGTAGACTCATGTTCACGTAATCTTACGCACGTATAACTATATGCATAATTAAATAATTAAATAAATAATTAAATAAATAATTAAATAAATAAATATATAATATTAAAATGATGATTTATGATTAGCAGAGTTTCTTATCAAATAATTCTTTTTTAAATTTCTCTTCAAAATTATCGATTTTACTGTGTATTACAAGGTTCACATGAGGTAACTACCTCAAATTCAACGTTTTATCCAATGTTTCAATATTGTACGTTTCTATGTCTAGATCATTGGTTCCCAACCAGGGGGCCATGGCCCACCAGTGGGCCATAGCTAGTTACTGGGGGAGCCACGGGAATTAACTAAAAATCACAAAATTTCATACATAAAAAAGAAGAGTAGTTTCCTAACATAATTTTTTTCTTTTTCTTGCTTCAAATTTTTATATTCAACTTTTTATCAACTTTCTACCTTTTCTAATTATGGTTTCACTTCACTTGATAATTATATAAATCTGGATATAACAATTTATGTTTTAGTAAATAAACTTAGTAAAGAAACTTATTTTTATAACAGGATATATATTATTTATTTTAGTAAATTTTAGTAAAGTTTATAATAAATT
Source organism: Eledone cirrhosa (assembly GCA_964016885.1). Taxonomy (NCBI): domain Eukaryota; kingdom Metazoa; phylum Mollusca; class Cephalopoda; order Octopoda; family Eledonidae; genus Eledone; species Eledone cirrhosa. The sequence goes on from OZ024754.1 coordinate 35,583,992, forward strand.
TAAAATGATTTGATTGAAATAAAAAGACATGGCGAAATTATTTCTACATAAAGAAAGTGTGGGGGGGGGGGATACTGTTTTGCTATATCATTAAGGTGGAATTTATTATAAAAGGTTGGGAACCGCTGGTCTAGATTGTGTAAGCATGTGGCTTGGTAGAAGAAACAACAACAAAACCAACACATCACGGGAAAAGTTGGTAGAGGCGGCAGGCAGAATCACTGGTGGACAACGCAGAAGTGACATTACAGGTGAAATGTGTCCAAACACGGAAGAGCCGAACTTCCACCGTCACCGTCCCCATCTCTCTCGCCTTTCCCATCTCGCTGTATTATGAGCAAATGGGGTCCCACGTGCCGGCCGCCCCACAGCCCCGGCGGACAGAATGGAGAAGGCGTTTCCTCGGAGGATGGTAAGAAAGATGCGCTGGAAGAGCCATTCCATCTCGCGAGGCTCACACCTGCGGCTGGCCAGCTCATCGCCTATGGTGGTGAGTAGGGAGGTAGCCCTAGGGCCAAGGACACCAGAAGTCTCCACTGCCAAAGGCAAGACCACGAACCTGTCGGAGAGCGACCGGTACTTGGAGAGTTTGCCCTCCTCAGCCCGAAGTGCAGCAGAACCTGGGTTAGTCGTCGCAGACTGCACCAGGATGCGGCTGGAGAAAGTGTCGCTGCAAGTGGCATCCGAGACGAGGAGTTTTCCACCGCGGAACGGGAAGATGGTCACACCGTTTGGCTTGGTGATCAGGGTGTTTACTTTCGATGGCAGGGGTCATGTGTGTGATTCCCGTCAGCGGCGGAGCGTTGTGTCCTTGAGCAAGACACTTCATTCCACGGCCTGTAAATGAAAGTAGCATCCTTTGTCATACACAATGTTTCATGCTAAATCTCCCTAAGAATTACGTTAATAATACACTATTTGGCTTGTGTCAGACCCTGTGACACCGGATGAACCGGCAGTACCCTTGATAGGGGTCGAAGCTACCAGTCCATTTCAACGGCCGATACCAACCCCAAATATTACTGAAAGACGCAAAACTCGTTAAACTTTATATTTCATGGTATGGCCCCTAAATATTGCCGAGACACATATAAAGAACCTTTAAACTATAATTCAGGATATGAAACCTAAATATTACTTAACCACTTGATCCTTAAACTTTATAATAAAAAGTAAATACCAATATATGTCTCCATTTTCCCTCCTTTATTATACCGAATTATAAGGACGGTCGATTGGCAGTATCGGTAGAGCGTCGGACGCCGCGCTTTGCAGCATAAAGTTACGGCCCTTTAAGATCTCAGCTCAAATCCCACCGAGGTTAACTTTGCCTTTCATCCTTACGGGGTCGATAAAATAAAGTACCAGTAACACACTAGGATAATTGCTGGTCTTGTACCAAAAGTAGAAACAATTTAGAAGCTTTAGAATATCATAAAGAATGTCATAAAGAAGTTAAAATGTATTGACAAACCCTGGAGGAGACCGTTGTTTTGTTTTTAAAAAAATATTTTGGTAAACCTTTTTTGTTGTTGTTGTTACAGCTCACACCTATGCAAGTTTAGCTGGCCTCCCCCAAGGTATATCTTACTGGAGGTGTCTTGGGTGATTTAATGATAGGGATCCCAGTTCTATCATCTCATTTCTACAGCTGAGTAAACTGGAGCAACGTGAAATAAAGTGTCTTGCTCAAAGAAACAACACACCACCCGGTCCGAGAATTGAACTCACAACCTTTCGATTTCAAGCCCAATGCTCTAACCACTAAGCCATGCGCCTTCACTGGTAAACCTTTTGGGTTCGTATGAAGCTGAGCTGGAGACCAGAGGGTGAGAACTGCATCGTATTTGGCGATATGGACTGAAAACTAGAAACTGAGGAAAACATTCGTTAATTATTCAGTGCTCCTGCTAATTGCAGTGGTACATGTTTACAGCTAAGTTGATTGAGCCAGTAGGAGTTTAGTATGCTGAGGATGAGCGCAATGCGTCATCTGTGTCACCACGTTGATATATAATCGATATTCACCTGATTGCTTCATGTCCTATTGACTCAGCCACCTATGGTTCTTTCCCATTTATTACATACACTATATCAGACGTTTCTACTACAACTGCTGCTACTGCTGCTGCTGCTGCTGCTGCTGCTGCTACTACTGCTACTAATACTGTTAGTGTTACTACTGCTACTGTTATGCATATATATGTGTGTGTGTGCATGTATGTATATATGTATGTGTGTGTATGTGTATGTATATGTATATATATATATACATGTATATGCAAATATATATATGTATCTATGTATGTGTGGATGTATATATATATACGTATAAATATGTGTGTGTGTGTGTGTGTGTGTGTGTGTGTATTTGTATTTATGAGTATATATAATTATATATATATATATATATATATATATATATATATATATATATATATATATATATATATATACATTCACATATATGAACAGGATTGACATGCGCAGCCATGCCGGAAGTGATATCATGACTGGTGGGTGTAGAATCAGTTGGCTGAAATTTGCAGACGACATGATGTTAAATAATTGTTTCTACTTTAGGCACAAGGCCAGCAATTACCCAGTGTATTATTGGTACTTTATTTTATCGACCCCGTAAGGATGAAAGGCAAAGTCAACCTCGGCGGGATTTGAACTCAGATCGTAAAGGGACGTAACTATGCTGGAAAGCATGGCGTCCGACCCTCTACCGATACTGCCAATCCACATGTTAAATAATTCGACAGAAGGTGATCTCCAGCTTGCACTCGATAGTTTTGATGTTGAGTGCTGCATGGCTGGAATGAAAAACAGTGCTGCAAAAAATGAGACACTTGTCCTCACACGGAAGCCTGCGGAGTGCACTCTATATGTAAATGGAGTTCCACTGAAGCAAGTATCTCTGGGCCGTGTTCACTAGTGATGGAAGGCAAGCGGCTGAATTAAGTGTAAGAATTGCAGGAGCTGGTGCAGTAATGTGCCAACTTCAGCATTCAGTAATCAGAAGAAGGGAGGTAGGCGTAAAAGCCAAACTCGCTATCTTCAATTCGTTATAATTCGTTATTCGAGTCAACCCTTACCTATAGTCATGAATCTTGGGTAATGTTGTTTTGTATGAAGCATTCACTCTTCATTGTCCAGCTGGCAAAATGTTGGAAGTATGGTTTTGTTATATGCCGGACGCTTAGCATCCATGTTTGGTCTTCATTTAATCTATGACCTAGATGATCCAGGCTTCAATTTTCCTAAGTTCATGTCCGAGGGATTTGACCTCAGCTGCTAACGAACCAAAACAAATACTGTAAAGTATTTTTCCGAAGCTCTACTGATTATTCTAATTTATAACAATATAAACCTCATCCCGTTTAGTTGCATATCATTCTCGATCAGTTTAAGCCTGTCATGAGCAACCTGCGGCCCGCGAAGCTTTCTGACTGGCTCGCCTAAGTCACCTAAGTGAAATCTTTCTGAGTTTTTTTACCCCAACTTTTCAGTCGTAATTTATCTTTCTATCATTTTTACGATCGAGGAAAACAACGTGTACGAATTCTGAAGAAACAAATCAAAACAACCTGAGTTACAGCCATTTTTTTAAAAATGTGGACACGAATGTAAATTAGCGCTTGCGGCTCGCCTGATGATGAGTCATATCTCATGCGGCCCGCCTGATGATAAGCCATATCTCATGCGGCCCGCCTGATGATAAGCCATATCTCATGCGGACCGCCTGATGATAAGCCATATCTCATGCGGACCGCCTGATGATAAGCCATATCTCATGCGGCCCGCCTGATGATGAGTCATATCTCATGCGGCCCGCCTGATGATGAGTCATATCTCATGCGGCCCGCCTGGTAATGAGTCATATCTCATGCGGCCCGCTTCTCGAAAAAGGTTGCCCCATGCTTGGTTTAAGCTTATCCAAAAACCCAACTTCCATCTGTTATTTATGATAACTTCTGTCAAATCCCACGTAGTCATGGCTAATTGGTTAGAACGTTTGTCGTGTAACCAGCAGCTCGCGGGTTCGAATTCACTGCGTCAGATCTTGAGCAAGTGTCTTTATCATAGATTTTGGTCAGCCTAAGACTTGCAATGAAATTGTGTAAAAGTCCATCAGATAGATTTTAGATTTAATTCAAAGGTCTATCCTTGTTACATACTGTGTCACACTAACTCATATTAGGAATCACGTTAACACTTTCGTTACCATATTTCTAATAAAAGACACCACCTATGAGTTTCTGTCAGGAGTTGCGACCGGTAGATAGTAACAGCAATGGAAAAACCATTGGAAACTTTGTTTCCTTGGACCGATTTGACGAATTCCACACCATTCGGTAAGTGAATGATGTCTGGGATCTTGTCAATCGTCCGTATTATGATATATTCAAAATGTTCAACTAATTTGGAGACTGATTGAGAATTTGGAAAGACTTCGTAATATAACTTTCGATATAGAGTTACGGTCCTTTATATTTTGAGTTCAAATTCCGCTGAGGTTTTTACAGGGTTGATAAAATAAAGTACCAGTAACGCACTGGGATCCTTTTAATCGACTTTCTCTTCTTCCAAATTGTTGGCCTTGTGTCTAGACCAGAAACCATTATTAAACTTGTGTTTCGGACATAACTTAAAAAAAGTTCTTGCATCAAAATACGAGGGAAAAGGTTTTAGGTCAATATAAACTCTTTAAAACAAGCCCATCATTTTATCGTAGAACAAGGGTCGGCTTCGGGCGATTTCATATCAAAATGGTTAAGGGTACACGTGTCATTAGAATACTCAACCGTTTACGCATTTATACACGAGTTATATGAGGGTCGGCTGAAAAGTTTATTGGCTGATTATGAAGGAGTGATGCTAGAGCTGTAAAATCTTGCATTCATGGGACCATACCATCCCAATATTTGAATGTCGTATCGTGAAAAAATGCTGGAAGCCACTGTTTTAATCCATACCAGACGTTCCATAAAGTTTGCAGACTTGAACAAAGGAAGGGAGCAGAGGTGGGCTAGTTAGCATAGATCTGTGATGGGAGCCTCTTTCTCCAAAGTTTTAGTTCCTTTATTCTGTTCTGTTAATTGCACGTACGAGGGTAGGCTGAACAATCCCTAGGCTGACTATGAAGCTGTCTATGACTTTACCGCTATGAAATCTTGCATGCATTAATTTCAACTCTTCTTATTAATAATTGTTTCTACTTTTGGCACAAGGCCAGCAATTACCCAGTGTATTACTGGTACTTTATTTTATCAACCCCATAAGGATGAAAGGCAAAGTTAACCTCGGCGGGATTTGAACTCAGAATGGCAAGGGCCGTAACTCTATACGTCAAAGCATGGCGTCCGACCCTCTACCGATACTGCCAATCCACTCTTCTTATTAATAATTGCATTGTTTCTTTCTTTCCAGAGATTATGTTGAAAAATAAACCACATTTAATCATTCCCTGTGAGTATTGTCGTCGGCCTATGAACCATTCATCAAACCCTATTATATACAATTGATCTAACTACAGGATGCTTGTCGTTGAAACCGACAAAGTTGTTATCTTTGTAACTCCAATGTTGTTCCAGGTATTAGTTAACATAATAAATACTCCATGTAATTAAAACATAGATGATAATTTAAAAAAAAAACGTTAATTGGAAAGCTTAAAGTACCCAAATAATGAGATTGTGTTTATTTAGCCTAATTTATCTAATCGTTTATTGACGGACACGAAGTGAATTAATATTTGGTTTTTATGTTGATTCGAGTCATTAGGACGTGATATAGAAATATTTGCAGCATTCTTTCCGGTCTGGTTTTCTGCGTTCCGAGTTCAAGTCCCACAGCAATCAGCTTTGCCGTTCATCTTTTCGAGGTCGATAAAAGAAGTACCAGTTTAGTACTAGAGTTGATTCTTGCTCTATATCTCTTTTTCGCTGCGATGCCCTTTCCTTATTCTATAAGAAATTGGAAGTGTTAAGATCTGGAAAGGGGATAGGCTAGCTACCATCTGTTATTTATGATAACCTCTGTCAACTCACACGTAGTCATAGCTGCACAACCAGTAATTCACGGGGAAAATTTCACTACGGTAGATCTCGGGCATGAGACGCCGTATATCACTGCAGCGCCCTTACGACTCTACTAGGAGTTACGGGTCGATGCATACATATATACATGGTGGCTGCCAACTCGTTTTCGAGTACGGCCACTACTTTATATCCATGTAGGAGAACCCCGACCGATGCGCTGAACAAGTGTGACTTTTTAGTTCAACTAGTGACTTGAAAACCCTGGTACAAACACTACACTTGTGACAATTATTGACACATAGTGCTGGACCCATGGTACCATGTGACGACAAGTTCAGAGAGATCTCCAGATATAAAGCAATGCCTGTGCCGTGAAGCTTTTATAGTGAGCAAAGGCACTGCACAAAGCCAGTCCCACTTTCTTAACCAAGATGATATTTACCAAAAAGAAGAACAAGTCAACATCATTGGATACCATCAGGGTTGCAGGTGTTATATCAGAGTTTTTCTTCTCCTAGAATTCTGCCTTGACAAAGGCTAAGGGGTCATCTCTCCTGGTGATTTTGGATGGCCATTGACTCTTAAGAGCTCCTTTGCCCTTTGACAGGTTTTGTTTTTAGTCCTGCAGGATGTCCAAAGTCACCCTCCTCACCAAGAAACCTTGGTGGGGTTGCCAGTTTAGTCGCCAACGACCCGACCATGAGACAGGTTGTACTGGGATACATGTTACCAGTAGCATCAACTGGTGACCTGACCATAATATATACATACATACATATATACACACACATACATACACATACATATACACACACATACATACACACATACAAACACACACATACACACATACATAAACGCGCACACACACATACATATATACATACGTACATAAATACATATACATACACACATACGTACATATATATGCACACACATACATACAATCATCCATACATACACACATAGATACACACACACACAGGCATATATACACACACACATTTCTACATACACACATACACGCATACATGCATACATACATACATACATACACACATACATGCATTCATCCATCCATCCATATGTACATACAGGCACATGCATCAATCCATCCATACATACATACATACACATACAAACATACATACATACATACACATACAAACATACATACATACATACACATACATACACATACATACACATACATACATACATACATACATACATACATACATACATACATACATACATATATAGATCCATCCATACATACATACATACATACATATATACATCCATCCATCCATACATACATACATACATACATACATACATACATACATACACATACAAACATACATACATACACATACATACACATACATACACATACATACACATACGGACAAACATACATACATACATACATACATACATACATACATACACACATATATACATCCATCCATCCATACATACATACACACATACATACATACATATATACATCCATCCATCCATCCATACATACATACATACATCCATCCATACATACATTATCATAAAATCGATGTAACTCATCTATATTCGTAGTTCGAACATAAAACTGCTTGGCTGGGACGCTGGATCGTTGAATAGTTTATTTCTTTCCCTTTAAGTCTGATCTTTATAATTCCACCATTAACTGGTTTATATCCACACAAGAACTCTGGTTCTATTCAACCACCATTTGGATATAAAACCCATCAATAAGCAAAAAGACCAACATTGAAATTGCTGCACACCGATATTTCAAATAGCGAAATGTTTCGTTTTTTATTTCGTTTCTTTTCGCTTTTCAAAATGGATGACAAAAAAACAAAAAAACTGCAAGTACTTTCTCCCCTATAAATGACATTTTTTTCCACCATTTTATATTTTACTCTTATCTGTTTTCCTGTTTCTTCTCTCTCCCAAACAACCTCTTTTATTTCATCATCTTCTAATGAGAGACTAGCGTCCGAAACGTTAAGACTCTTTTCCAATTATATCACACGTTAGACTAATATGACATAAATTGCCTTGTATTTTACTCCTGTGTAAGTTGTCCTTGTTGCATCTTTTCACATGCGGTTCTGTGATTGTGGTTTGCAGTATTTTTTCTAATGATTTCGGCTGTTAATAAATCTTAATAAAGAATATTTTACAATAGGGTTTTTTAATACCCCGTAGATAGAACAACCCTCAACTTCAGGAGCGTGTTGTGCAAGTGCTCCTTTCCTCCTTTTGTTCTCATCTTCAACCTGCAGGTTTATATACAGAGAAGACCCAATCACTCGGACCATTTTTGCTACATTCACCCACCTTTCAGTAAATTTAGTGGGGTGCAGTGCCTCTCTCTCCACTCTGATTCTCCTTCTAAAGTGGTATCTAAAGAAGGGAATGAGTTGTTGTCCGGAGAGAAAGGCATCTGTCCTCAGTCCTCTCAATCTCGTCCACCATATAATTTCTTTCACCATAGTCACTATACAGAGGAAAACCGCCTCTCTTTCGTTTTTGAAAGAAGTTGGCGGTTTGATCCTTATTTATAAGAGACTTTTCATTGTTTTATCTTTTTGTAGTATAGGTACGTTTAGTTGTATGTGTGTACAGATTTCTGTGTTTTGGGGCATGAAGGTTGAGATGTATGGAATGACGGTTTTTTTTTGGGGGGGGGGGGGTCTCAGAGGACTTGAATATTAATATTTTTTTGTTTGTTTTTTGAATGCTATCATTGATTAAATGAGAGGGTATTTTCTCTTGATGTATATATCATTCATCTCCTCCAGTCTGTGGTCCCTTGTGTTTGAAACTATTGTGCAGATTCGTTGACCTTTGCCTTTCCTTTGGACAAAATTGGTACCGTGAAAAGTTGGACTGACCTGCATGGACGACTGTTGCCTTTCTACAAAACACCTTACCCAGGTTTTTGCCTTGGAGAGGAACTTAGCAGATGTAAACTCCTGGCCAGTCATGACGTAGCCCATAAAATAGTGATTATATATCGAGATATAATCACTATCTTATATGTAAACATTCATTTAAGACTCTACTTCATGAAATGAAAGGTAAGGAAGGATTACATTTGTGTGAGCGAGTTTGATGTTTGAGATATAAACAGTATCTTATCATGTGACACCATTCTTGAGATTTACTTTCGAATTAGTTCTTCATCAAACGTTATTGGTTTGCTTGAATCCAAAAACTAATATTGGTCCTTTGAATATTTCTGTAGACTTTAGGATCCACAAGTCAGACGTAGCTCTGTATATCGATTTATAATCAATATTTTATTTTGTATTTTCATTTCTAAGAAGATTGTCGTTATAATTACACGATTCCCACACCTCTTTCTTTCTTTCTCTCTCTCTCTCTCTCCCCCCCTCTCTATCTCTCTCTCTCCCCCTCCCCCCCCTCTCTCTCTCTCTCTCCCTCTCTCTCTCTTCAGTTATCAGCTGATGAGATTTCTCAGGAAAATTTATTCAATGGCTGATATATATTTTTTGTTTGTTTTTTGTGCTATTTCTCTCTTTGAAATTTTGCTCGTTCTTTAATTATCTCTGTAATTCTTCAT
>OZ024754.1:35598636-35608636 GCA_964016885.1 Eledone cirrhosa
CGATTTTTTTCAAGTTCAACTTGTAAAGGAAGATGAGTGGGAGATGGAAGTGCTGCCGCGCCAACGTATATTTATTAAACGGTGGTTGAATGTAGCGAGAATGGCTCTAAATACGCGCCTGTCGGCTGGAGAGATCAGAGAGGAGAAAGGTATTTTCCTATGGAACTAAATCTTTGGAGAATGAGGCTCCCATCACAGATCTATGCCAACTGGCCCACTTCTGCTCCCTTCCTTTGTTCTAGTCTGCAGACTTTATGGAACTTCTGGTAAGGATTAAAACTTTGGGATATGTAGGATTCCTAAATTACTCTTGGATGGTCCTCGTGAAAAGATTTTGGGCGGCACAACCATTTCATCCAGACACACTGCGTTTCTTTCCTGCAAGAGTTGACTTGCATTAATTTAGGTGGATTGGCAGTATCGGTAGAGGATCGGACGCCATGCTTTGCAGCAAAGAGTTACGGCCCTTTATGGTCTGAGTTCAAATCCCACCGATGTTAACCTTGTCTTTCATCCTTACGGGGGTCGATAAAATAAAGTACCAGTAATACACTGGGATAATTGCTGGCCTTGTGCCAAAAGCGGAAACAATTAATTTAAACTGAACATCAATTGCAACAATCTCGTTGGTCTCAGAAGTCCTGTAAAGGTCAAGGGTAGCAACAATTTCTGCATTAGTCGACAGATAATAATCTAAACTGAACACATCGACTGCATCTAATCGATCTCGGAAGTCCTTCAAAGGGATACAGGTACAGACCTTTTTCCTACAAATGTAGCCCCCCCCCCAAAAAAAAAAAAAACAACAACACCAGTTTGACCAAAGGCTGAATGCTTGGATGAGTACAACACAAAGGATATCGCGGGTACTTCATGTTGAAATACAACAAATACAATCCCAATTTTTTTAACAGGGTGGATGTGTCTGTGAAACACATACATATACAGCAGGTCCGAACACAAAGGAGCCAAACTCCCACAGTCAATACCAACACTTTGACATAGTAAACCAAGCAAGTAATGTCAAAGTGGACAACAACAACAACAACAACAGCAACAACAACAACAGCAACAACAACCATCTTACTACAAGTTAAAAGAGATTATGATCCCCTCTCCCTCCTACTATAGACATACTGAAAGTGATTCTTTCAAAGAGATTCCGCATCACCTCTCTTCTCTTCTGTCTAGCTATGGTCCTCCCCCCTGCACCTCCACCTTCTCCCCCTCCACCTCCTCCTCCTCATCATCATCATCATCATCAATGGAAGTGCTGCAACAACAATAACGGATTATAGTGAGTCATTAAATGCATTAAAGTAATAATAATAATAATAATAATAATAATAATATGAAATATAGTAAAACGTGTTTGGCTAGTTGATTCCTGGGAGGAGCGGTGTGAGGTGGTGGTGTGGTGAAGATGGGGGTGGCGGTGGTGGTAGTTGGGGGAGCGGTGTGAGGTGGTGGTGGTGTGGTGAAGATGGGGGTGGCGGTGGTGGTAGTTGGGGGGGGGGTGAAGTGGTGGTGGTGGTGGTGGTGGTAGTTGGGGGACTGGTGTGAGGTGGTGGTGTGATGGTGGCGGTGGCGGCGGTGAGGTGTGGAAGGAGTGGTGTGAGGTGGTGGTGTGGTGGTGGCGGTGGTGATGGTAGTTGGGGGAGTGGTGGTGTGAGGTGGTGGTGGTGGTGATGGTGGCGGTGGCGGTGGTGAGGTGTGGGGGTAATGTGAGGTGGTTGCGTGGTGAAGATGGGGGTGGCGGAGGTGGGGTGTGGGAGGCAGGGGTGTGTGTATGGGGGATGCGTGGTGTGGCGTGGTGAAGATGGTGAAGGCGATAGTGAGGTGGTGGGTGTCGGGTGTGGGAAGAGGGTGGGATTAGGGGAAAAAGAATATGACGAGTGCTGGACATTGGTAGGTCTGGATGTTAGAGAGAGGGGGGAAAGAGAGAGAGGTGGAGAGACAGGGAGAGATAGAGAGAGGGAACGAGAGGAGGAGAGGGAGAGAGAGGGGTGGAGAGACAGGGAGAGGTAGAGAGAGGGAAAGAGAGAGTGAGGGGGAGTAAGGTGGAGAGACAGGAAGAGATAGAGAGAGGGAAAGAGAGGGAGAGGGGGGAGAGAGGGGGGAGAGAGGGGGGAGAGACAGGGAGAGATAGAGAGAGGGAGAGGGGGAGAGAGGGGGGAGACAGGGAGAGTTAGAGAGAGAGAAAGAGAGGGGGGGAGACAGGGAGAGTTAGAGAGAGGGAAAGAGAGGGGAGAGAGGTGGAGAGAGAGGTGGAGAGACAGAGGTCTAGATAGACAGAGAGAGAGAGGGGGAAAGAGGTATAGATAGATAGAGGTATAGATAGATAGATAGATAGATAGAGAGAGAGAGAGAGAGAGAGGGAAAGCGGTAGGGAGAGAAAGAGGTATAGATAAAGAGAGAAAGAGGGGGAGGGGAAAGAGGTATGGATAAAGAGAGAGAGAGAGATAGAGAGGTAGAGATAGAGAGAGGGCGGGAGGAAAAGTGGTAGAGAGAGAAAGAAAAGAGGTAGAGATAAAGAGAGAGCGAGAGTGGGAGAGAGAGATAGAGAGAGAGAGACGGAAAGGGGTAGCTATGTCTGTCTGTGTGTGTGTGTCTGTGTGTGTGTGTGTGTCTGTGTGTGTGTGTGTGTGTGTGTGTCTGTGTGTGTGTGTCTGTGTGTGTGTGACTGCGTGTGTGTGAATGTGTATGTAGTAAGGATGTCATTCGGTGTGTATGTGTCTGTGTGACTGTGTGTGTGTGTGAATGTGTGTAGTAAGGATGTCATTTGGTGTGTATGTGTCTGTGTGACTGTGTGTGTGTGTGAATGTGTGTAGTAAGGATGTCATTTGGTGTGTATGTGTTTGTGTGTGTCTGTGTGTGTGTGACTGTGTGTGTGTGTGCGTGTGACTGTGTGTGTGTGTGTGACTGTGTGTGTGAATGTGTGTGTAGTAAGGATGTCATTCGGTGTATATGTTTATGTGTGGCTGTTCCTGTGTGTGTGTGTGTGTGTGTAGCTATGTATCTGTGCATGTGTGTGTTATTGTTGCTATGTTTGTCTATTTTTATGTGTATGCACGTGTGGTTATGCGTACGGAGTGCCTGTCTCCCAATGTGTGTGTGTCTGTATTCCAATGTGTGAGTGTCTGTCTCCCAAAGTGTGTGTGTCTGTATTCCAATGTGTGAGTGTCTGTCTCCCAAAGTGTGTGTGTCTGTATTCCAATGTGTGAGTGTCTGTCTCCCAAAGTGTGTGTGTCTGTATTCCAATGTGTGAGTGTCTGTCTCCCAAAGTGTGTGTGTCTGTATTCCAATGTGTGAGTGTCTGTCTCCCAAAGTGTGTGTGTCTGTATTCCAATGTGTGAGTGTCTGTCTCCCAAAGTGTGTGTGTCTGTATTCCAATGTGTGAGTGTCTGTCTCCCAAAGTGTGTGTGTCTGTATTCCAATGTGTGAGTGTCTGTCTCCCAAAGTGTGTGTGTCTGTATTCCAATGTGTGAGTGTCTGTCTCCCAAAGTGTGTGTGTCTGTATTCCAATGTGTGAGTGTCTGTCTCCCAAAGTGTGTGTGTCTGTATTCCAATGTGTGAGTGTCTGTCTCCCAAAGTGTGTGTGTCTGTATTCCAATGTGTGAGTGTCTGTCTCCCAAAGTGTGTGTGTCTGTATTCCAATGTGTGAGTGTCTGTCTCCCAAAGTGTGTGTGTCTGTATTCCAATGTGTGAGTGTCTGTCTCCCAAAGTGTGTGTGTCTGTATTCCAATGTGTGTGTGTGTTTTTGTGTGTGAGTTTAGAGTGTTGGTGGTGTTGGAGGAAAGAGATAGTTACATAGACAGAGGAAAATATAGAGATGGAGAAAGAGAGAGAGGAGGGAGAGAGAGACAAAGAGAGAGAGAAAGAGAGATAGAGAGAGAGAGAGGGGGCAGGAGAGAGGAAGACAGACAAACAGAGATAGACAGAGAGAGATAGAGAGAGGGAGAGGGGAGAAAGACAGACAGACAGACAGAGAGAGACAGAGAGAGATAAAGAGAGAGAGAGAGGGGGGGGAGATAAAGACAGAGAGAGAGAGATAGAGAGAAATTGAGAAGGAGAATGCGTGTGGGGAAGTGATAGAGAGGTATAAGGAGATAGATAGACAGAGTGAGAGAGAGAGATGGAGAGAGAGAGGGAGAGAGGGAGAGAGAGATGTTAAAGTTATGACATGCATATTTTGCAGTAAATATTGATTATTACGCAACAACGATCAATATCCATATTTTCACACACACACACACACATACATATATATACACACACACACATATATATATATACATATATATATATATATATGTGTGTGTGTGTGTGTGTGTGTATGTAACAACAAATGCAGACACACAAATTGTGCAGATATATAAATGTTTAAGAAATCCAAAAACCACACACACACACACACGCGCACACACAAACACACGCGCGCACACACACATACACTCACACACGCACACATACGCACACACACAAACACACGCGCGCCCACACACATACACTCACACACACACATACGCACACGAATATTTATATATCTGTATGTATATGAACATACAAATATACATATCCTTACACAAATATATATAAAATTATAATATATATGTAGGTGTATATATATATATATATAGATATAGATATGAAAAGTTCATAGGCTGACTATGAAGGAGTGATGATAGGGCTGTGAAATCTTGCATGCATTAATAACAACTCTTATTAATAACTGTATTATTTCTTTTTAGGAACTATGTTGAAAAACAAACCACATTTGGACAGCTGAACTTTTCCTCCGACGCTTGTATATATATATATATATATATATATATATATATATATATATATATATATTGTATATATATATATATATATATATATATATATATATATAAGTAAGATGTATGGAAGGACGTATGTGAATCGCGATGATCACGTCTGACTTACCAAATATGTGACGGTAGCTAGTTAAGCTCTATGCGTATACGCAGAGCAGAAATATTAGGGGGAAGAAGGTTTTTTTCCTTTCGGAAAACATTTTTTTCTCTAGAAGAAATTTCATAGGAACTCTATATATTTTTTAGGGAAACTTTATATTTTTATTTTCTTATTTAATTAGCCTCTTAATTTTCTTCTAGACTAATAGGTGTATTGGAGCCTGTAAGCTTTATGCACTCATTGAGGGATTTTCTGAGCTACTTCTGCGGGACCCCAAGTCTCTTGGTTTAATTTTGATGCGTGAATTATATATTTTTGTCTAATTTTTAAACTTCAATCCCTGACCCCGACAACTAATATAAAAGAGCCCCCCTTAAAGCGGAGTTGCTGATGTATACAACAATTTCAAACTGCTAGCCGTGAGTGATACGTTGATGTAAACAATGATCTTGCAATCACATGTTATATGCCTTGATAAGTCCCACTATGGGGTCGGACGAAACGGCTGTCGGCAATAAACTTGTTATAATGTCATAATAGTTCCTTTGTTCTTTTTCACTAATATATATATATATATATATATGTGTGTGTGTGTATGTGTGATAAAAGGACGATTTGTTGTCTTCATTACGTTTATTGAGTAGTGGCGCACGTTTCGCTATTGATCAGCTCAAGGTTCGACCTCCACTGTGGTAATGATATATATATATATATCTAGGGCGGGTAAAATTCCCGAGATCCATGGACGAGTTCTCTCCAGCGGTCTCTGTCCCTCACTATCGCTGCCATGTCCTGCGTCTCCCAGAGACCAGCATCTGTCCTTAAGGCATCAACATATGTTAACCTTGGACTTCCTCTTCCACAGTGTGTCCATGTAGGGGCTCCCACAGGAGCACTGAGTGCAGTGTCAACTCTGGATGTCGGTGAGCATGTCCAGCTAACCTAGTGTGGCCATGTAGGGGCTCCCACAGGAGCACTGAGTGCAGTGTCAACTCTGGATGTCGGTGAGCATGTCCAGCTAACCTAGTGTGGCCATGTAGGGGCTCCCACAGGAGCACTGAGTGCAGTGTCAACTCTGGATGTCGGTGAGCATGTCCAGCTAACCTAGTGTGGCCATGTAGGGGCTCCCACAGGAGCACTGAGTGCAGTGTCAACTCTGGATGTCGGTGAGCATGTCCAGCTAACCTAGTGTGGCCATGTAGGGGCTCCCACAGGAGCACTGAGTGCAGTGTCAACTCTGGATGTCGGTGAGCATGTCCAGCTAACCTAGTGTGGCCATGTAGGGGCTCCCACAGGAGCACTGAGAGCAATGTCAACTCTGGATGTCGGTGAGCATGTCCAGCTAACCTAGTGTGGCCATGTAGGGGATCCCACAGGAGCACTGAGTGCAGTGTCAACTCTGGATGTCGGTGAGCATGTCCAGCTAACCTAGTGTGGCCATGTAGGGGCTCCCACAGGAGCACTGAGTGCAATGTCAACTCTGGATGTCGGTGAGCATGTCCAGCTAACCTAGTGTGGCCATGTAGGGGCTCCCACAGGAGCACTGAGAGCAGTGTCAACTCTGGATGTCGGTGAGCATGTCCAGCTAACCTAGTGTGGCCATGTAGGGGCTCCCACAGGAGCACTGAGAGCAATGTCAACTCTGGATGTCGGTGAGCATGTCCAGCTAACCTAGTGTGGCCATGTAGGGGCTCCCACAGGAGCACTGAGAGCAATGTCAACTCTGGATGTCGGTGAGCATGTCCAGCTAACCTAGTGTGGCCATGTAGGGGCTCCCACAGGAGCACTGAGAGCAATGTCAACTCTGGATGTCGGTGAGCATGTCCAGCTAACCCAGTGTGTCCATGTAGGGGCTCCCACAGGAGCACTGAGTGCAGTGTCAACTCTGGATGTCGGTGAGCATGTCCAGCTAACCTAGTGTGGCCATGTAGGGGCTCCCACAGGAGCACTGAGTGCAGTGTCAACTCTGGATGTCGGTGAGCATGTCCAGCTAACCTAGTGTGGCCATGTAGGGGCTCCCACAGGAGCACTGAGAGCAGTGTCAACTCTGGATGTCGGTGAGCATGTCCAGCTAACCTAGTGTGGCCATGTAGGGGCTCCCACAGGAGCACTGAGTGCAGTGTCAACTCTGGATGTCGGTGAGCATGTCCAGCTAACCTCAATCTCCTCTGTGCTACTCTCGAGCTAACCTTTGGGAGGCTTCCGTACAGCCCTGATATATATATATATATATATATATATATATATATATATATATATATATATATATATATATATATATATATATATATATATATATATATATACGTAGGTCCCGGGTTGAGTCGGGGATAACCACAGTAAGTAAGGTACTCAATACATGGCAGAGTAAAATTTTTTTATTTTATAGAAGGAGCTTCTACAGGACTAGTACTGTTTCATTCAGATGAAATCTTCAGGAAGACTGAAGATTTCATCTGAATGAAACAGTACTAGTCCTGTAGAAGCTCCTTCTATAAAAGAAAAAAAAAATATATATATATATATATATATATATATATATACTTTTTTACTTTTTTACCTGTTTCACCCATCCGGCTGAGGCCATGCTGGGGCACCGCCCTTGTATATATATTTATATATATATAGTAATAATAATAATAATAATAATAATAATAATAATAATAATAATAATAATAAATTTGAAGACTAAAATCCAAAGAGGGCTCGATAAGGATAAATATATATCAAATATATAAGAACCGTAGAGCAAATATTTCAGAAGATCCCGTTAAGGGTGAAAGCAGAGATTCTTTGCTTAAAATTTAATCTGTTATTTTAATAAATATATATATATATATATATTTCATTTAGGTTTGTTGGTTCACCACTGGATAGAACTGGTCATTCCGTATGGTCAACCTTGGTGTAATATTAGGGAGAGCACTCGACGTAATGCAACTCACCCGTCTTCGTTTGTGTTGTTCGTGGTACGAGTACGGAGTTAATTATTATAAAATAACAGGAAACTGGACTGGTGTAATTCCTTAAAGGTTTATGATGAACATTTCAATGATCGGGTGTAATTCCTTAAAGGTTTACTATGAACATTTCAATGATCGGGTTCAGTATGAATCCGGTGACATCATCAGGTATTCGAAATTTAACAAAGGAATATCATAGACACAATCCATGGGGCTGAAAAGGTAAGAGAGACAAAAAGACGGCCAAACCTTTAGCAGTTTCTAGTCTGGTTGGCCGCCCTCAAGATATATATATATATATATTTATTAAAATAACAGATTAAAGTTTAAGCAAAGAATCGCTGCTTTCACCCTTAACGGGATCTCCTGAAACTAACAAAGTCAATCTGTAAACGCAGAAGTGGATATTTCAAAAAACGTTGCAACCGGAGGAAGACAGGAAGACGACACTTTGGTTCGTGGAAACGTTCGCTATGCAAATAAGTAATGGTATAAAGAAAACATATACTTAGCTCCCACATCAAGACGTAAAATATCCACGTATAGATCGTACTATCCGTTAGGGTATAACGTGGGGCTGTAATAAAGTATCGTCTTCCTGTCTTCCTCCGGTTGCAACGTTTTTTGAAATATCCACTTCTGCGTTTACAGATTGACTTTGTTAGTTTCAGAAGATCCCGTTAATGGTGAAAGCACTGATTCTTTGCTTAAACTTTAATCTGTTATTTTAATAAATATTTGCTCTACGGTTCTCATATATTTGATATATATTTATCCTTATCGAGCCCTCTTTGGATTTTAGTCTTCAAATTTATTATTATTACTATATAATATATATATATATATATATATATATATATATATATATATATATATATATATATATGCAGTAAATCCCCTACTTACGAACGGGTTACGTTTCAAGAAGCCGTGTTCGTTAGCTGGGTTTGTTAGCTGAACGTCTAACACAGAACGTACCAGTAAGCCTATATATGTCACATTGACACTGCAGGTTTCCATATGAATAATATATACACAGTATATAGAGGTATATATAGATTATATAGAGCTATATATATATACATTATATAGAGGTATATATAGATTATATAGAGGTATATATATACAGTATATAGAGGTATATATAGATTATATAGACTATATATATATATATATACAGTATATAGAGGTATATATATATATACAGTATATAGAGGTATATATATATATACAGTATATAGAGGTATATAGATTATATAGAGGTATATATATACAGTATATAGAGGTATATATATATATACAGTATATAGAGGTATATATAGATTATATAGAGCTATATATATACAGTATATAGAGGTATATATATATATATACAGTATATAGAGGTATATAGATTATATAGAGGTATATATATACAGTATATAGAGGTATATATATATATACAGTATATAGAGGTATATATAGATTATATAGAGCTATATATATACAGTATATAGAGGTATATATATATATACAGTATATAGAGGTATATATAGATTATATAGAGGTATATATATACAGTATATAGAGGTATATATATATATACAGTATATAGAGGTATATATAGATTATATAGAGCTATATATATACAGTATATAGAGGTATATATAGATTATATAGAGCTATATATATATACATTATATAGAGGTATATATAGATTATATAGAGGTATATATATACAGTATATAGAGGTATATATAGATTATATAGACTATATATATATATATATACAGTATATAGAGGTATATATATATATACAGTATATAGAGGTATATATATATATACAGTATATAGAGGTATATAGATTATATAGAGGTATATATATACAGTATATAGAGGTATATATATATATACAGTATATAGAGGTATATATAGATTATATAGAGCTATATATATACAGTATATAGAGGTATATATATATATATACAGTATATAGAGGTATATAGATTATATAGAGGTATATATATACAGTATATAGAGGTATATATATATATACAGTATATAGAGGTATATATAGATTATATAGAGCTATATATATACAGTATATAGAGGTATAT
>OZ024754.1:35616136-35626136 GCA_964016885.1 Eledone cirrhosa
AGTAAGAAAAAATTTTTTTTTAAATTTTTTTAAAAAAATATTTTCTTATTTTACGTCCTTTATATTATTGTTCTGCATTCTCCTGCATTGAACCACCTAGGTACTATGACATAACCTGTGTATTTGCTGGCATGGGCGTGCATCTGTGCGCTTATGTTAGTTGATATATTAAATTATCTATATTTATCTCCAAATCACTGATTTGTCGAGCAAACTTGTCAAAACCACTTCTAAAAAAATTTTTTTTTGGGGTGTTAGTAGGCGTCAGTCATCTTACCATCCCATTCCTTCTAACTAGCCTCTGTGTCACGTGATTGATTCTTTAGAATCGGCCATTTGACTTGAAGCAGTGAGAATTTCGGTACATTGAATTCAGTCCTCGCAAGCTGTTCGATCTACCGAATTATTATTATTTTTATATGAGCCGCCAGTGTCCGCGCATTGCCTGGAGACTTAACTGAGAATAGACTTCCTGATGACGCAATGAATTCTCGACAGTTGGATTACATAACTGTCTTTATCCCATTGCAGAAACTAATTAGTTGGAGTGAAAATTTAAGTAAGAAAAAAATTTTTTTTAAATTTTTTTAAAAAAATATTTTCTTATTTTACGTCCTTTATATTATTGTTCTGCATTCTCCTGCATTGAACCACCTAGGTAC
Organism: Eledone cirrhosa; assembly: GCA_964016885.1. Taxonomy (NCBI): domain Eukaryota; kingdom Metazoa; phylum Mollusca; class Cephalopoda; order Octopoda; family Eledonidae; genus Eledone; species Eledone cirrhosa. The sequence goes on from OZ024754.1 coordinate 35,616,799, forward strand.
TATGACATAACCTGTGTATTTGCTGGCATGGGCGTGCATCTGTGCGCTTATGTTAGTTGATATATTAAATTATCTATATTTATCTCCAAATCACTGATTTGTCGAGCAAACTTGTCAAAACCACTTCTAAAAAAATTTTTTTTTGGGGTGTTAGTAGGCGTCAGTCATCTTACCATCCCATTCCTTCTAACTAGCCTCTGTGTCACGTGATTGATTCTTTAGAATCGGCCATTTAACTTGAAGCAGTGAGAATTTCGGTACATTGAATTCAGTCCTCGCAAGCTGTTCGATCTACCGAATTATTATTATTTTTATATGAGCCGCCAGTGTCCGCGCATTGCCTGGAGACTTAACTGAGAATAGACTTCCTGATGACGCAATGAATTCTCGACAGTTGGATTACATAACTGTCTTTATCCCATTGCAGAAACTAATTAGTTGGAGTGAAAATTTAAGTAAGAAAAAAATTTTTTTTAAATTTTTTTAAAAAAATATTTTCTTATTTTACGTCCTTTATATATATATATATATATATATATATATATGTACATATATATATATATGTATGTATATATATATATATATATATATATATATATATATATATATATATATATGTATATATATATATATATACAAATAACGACACAATGGGTACAATATATGGAAGGAATAAGGTTAACACTTGAAATAGCAGGAAGAGAGGTTCCGAACGTCTCGGGCGCTAATCCTTCATCAGAACAAAGAATGAGAAATTAGAAAGATTGAAGGGACGGCCGGCGTATATATATATATATATATATATATATATATATATATATATATATATATATATATATATATATAAGTAAAATAAAGTTAAATAAAAGTCAAATGATTAAAATTTAGCTTCGTTTATTACTGCTATATATATTTCAGTGACAGCCATCTTTGGCTGTGACCTCTTCAGGCAGTTTGAATTAGTATATATATATAAGTATGTATGTATGTATACGTACATACATATATGTATACAGACGTACAGTAGTATGTATATATATACATACATGGACACATATATATATATATGCACGTATCGGTTTACCGAACATTTATTATAATGCTCGGTTTGTTTGTAAACAAACAAACAGCCCGAATTACGCCGTACAGTGTTTAGGCAACCACGTCACCTTTTTGTTCAACACTGACACAGGAACGATGTACTAGTTTCAAGTTTATTAGCTATCGTCAGCATTTTATACCTTCCTGCCAGATAGATGGTTGAACGTCTGAAAGTATATATTAACGGCTGAGCAGCCTAATTTGCATATCGAGTGAGTTTAGTCGGCTGGGCGCACCGAAAACGATAAATGGAATAGAATGAAACGAAATTTCATTTCTCACTCTTAGTACGGCAGTTAGTACGGCAGTGAGAAATGAAATTTCGTTTCATTCTATTCCATATATATATATATATATATATATATATATATATATATATATATTAAAATAACAGATTAAAGTTTAAGCAAAGCGATAAAGCGATTCTTTGCTTAAACTTTAATCTGTTATTTTAATAAATATTTGCTCTACGGTTCTTGTATATCTGATATATATTTATTCTTATCGAGCCCTCTTTGGATTTTAGTCTTCAAATTTATTATTATTACTATATATATATATATATATATTCTCTCACGCGCGCACCCACAACCTCTGTTAAGTATACATATTCGTAGAATAATAATTGTTTCTACTTTTGGCACAAGGCCAGCAATTATTTCAATACATTACTGGTACTATATGTTATCGACCCTGTGAGGATGAAAGGCAAAGTTAACCTCGGCGGGATTTGAACTCAGACCATAAAGGACCGTAACTCTTTGCTGCAAAGCATGGCATCAGACCCTCTACTGATACTGCCAATCCACCGCCCTCGTAGAATAATAATAAGAACTCAATGCAAGGAGAGAGAGAAAGAACGAAAGAAGGGAAAGACATAGCCAACGAACCTCCGGCCATTGTGCCCGTCGAAAATAGAAAGCCAGTATAGCTGTGATAGAAATATAAACAATATCTCGAAGATCGAGTTGAAGTGTGAGTGTATTAGAATTCATAGAATAAACGAAAAGAACTCAACGCAAGGGAGCTGTTATAACTGCAAAATACCGTCAATGACAGCGTCGGTTAAAATTTACCTCAAAGGACAGAAATCAGCGGCTAGAAGTGTGTTGACCCGCCGAAGTAATAGGAAAAAAGGAGAAAAGGAAAAAAATTTACGAGACAATATCACACAAGCATTTTTATACCTCCTCAGCTCTCAGACCGACTGTGGTTTCACACGATTTAACTTAAGAGTGCCACATAAAATTGTCGGCTCTTGCTACAGAAAAATAAGTATTTCTGTTTTTATGATGTTTGCGTGAAAAATGAACAAATCAGATACACAGACAGACAGATCAGAGAGAGAGAGAAGTAAAATGCATCCTCTCGGCACCAAATCGCCAATAAAAAGGACAACAAAAGCCCTGAATTTCGGGACAGTTAAGTTGGCCCAGGTTTGCTTTTGTTGAATGAACTTCTGGGCCTGGGCCAATTTTTTCGCTTTTTGTGTCATCTCCATGCTAAAGCATAGCGTTTTTTTGGCTGCTGCAACACCGAAAGAGTTTTTGGTGTTGTCCGTGTTGCTGTTACCGGTTCTGTTGCTGGTCACATTGTTGTTGTTGTTGTTGTTGCAGTTGGTGTTGTTCTTGGTACAGTTGTTGTTGCTATTTTCCTTGCTACAGTTGCTGTTGGTGTTGTTGCTGTTTTCGTTGTTGCAGTTGGTGTTGGTGTTGTTGCAGTTGCTGTTTTCGTTGTTGCAGTTGGTGTTGGTGTTGTTGCAGTTGGTGTTGTTCTTGGTACAGTTGTTGTTGTTATTTTCCTTGCTGCAGTTGCTGTTGGTGTTGTTGCTGTTTTCGTTGTTGCAGTTGATGTTGGTGTTGTTGCAGTTGGGGTTGTTCTTGGTACAGTTATTGTTGTTGTTTCGTTGTTGTAGTTGTTGTTGCCGTTGTTTTCTTCACTCGTTTCATTATTGTTGTTGTTACTGTCATTGTTCACAAGGCTGCATGTGTTTGTAATAATTGTTTCTACTTTAGGCACAAGGCCAGCAATTACCCAGTGCATTACTGGTACTTTATTTTATCGACCTCCGTAAGGATGAAAGGCAAAGTCAACCTCGGCGGGATTCGAACTCAGATCGTAAAGAGACGTAACTATGCTGGAAAGCATGGCGTCTGACCCTCTACCGATACTGCCAATCCACCGCCCTTCTATAATTGTTTCTACTTTAGGCACAAGGCCAGCAATTACCCAGTGCATTACTGGTACTTTATTTTATCGACCCCATAAGGATGAAAGGCAAAGTCAACCTCGGCGTGATTTGAACTCAGATCGTAAAGAGACGTAACTATGCTGGAAAGCATGGCGTCTGACCCTCTACCGATACTGCCAATCCACCGCCCTTCTATAATTGTTTCTACTTTAGGCACAAGGCCAGCAATTACCCAGTGCATTACTGGTACTTTATTTTATCGACCCCATAAGGATGAAAGGCAAAGTCAACCTCGGCGGGATTTGAACTCAGATCGTAAAGAGACGTAACTATGCTGGAAAGCATGGCGTCTGACCCTCTACCAATACTGCCAATTCACTTTGACAGCCAATAATAATAATAATAACAATAACAATGGAAATATCGATAAAACAACAGTATCCCTGAAAGCGTTCTCTACCGGAAGCTGGAGATTTTCTATATCACCAGCATTGCAAATGTCGGAAATTAGCCTGTGACATGTTCCTCATTCTGTCAAAATCATGTTAGCTATATCGTTTTTCAACGAATATATACACGCAAACAGACTCACACATACATATGCATTCGCTCACATACACACACAGATGCACGCGCACGCACACACACACACACATGACACACACAGATATACACACATACATATATATATATATATATATAAATATATATATATACATTTATATATATGTACATATGTATACATACACATATATAACATATATATATGCATTTATACACACACACACACACATATATATATATATATATGTATATATATATATATACATATGTATACAATTACCACATATATAACATATATTATGTAAGTGTCTATATATATATATATATTTATATATGATGGCTGCCCCCTCGTTATCGAGATATTTATACACTACACACATATATATATATATACATACACACATATAACATATATACATACACGGAATAAATTGATGGACAAACAAACGCACACACACACACACACACAGACAGACATATATATATATATACATATACACGCAATAAACTGATGGACACAAAGGCCCATGTTGTACAATTCATATAAGCCTGGTTCTAGCTGCTTTGTAGAGTTTCTGCGCAAAACATCCAAATTTTCTTGTTGATGGCCTCAAGCCAAAATATAAGGATGAAGAATAATATTAACACACTTGCACCCACACTCACGTGTGTGTACATATATATATATACGCATATACACACACAAACACACATACACCCACACTCACGTTTTTATATGTATATTTATATATATATATACGCATATACACACACACAAACACATATACACCCACACTCACGTGTGTATATGTATATTTATATATATATATACGCATATACACACACACACAAACACACATACACCCACACTCACGCGCACATATATATACATACGCGTATACACACACATACACCCATACTCACGTATATATATATATATATATATATGAGATATAAGAATCAAAGAACTGTTCAAAACATTATTGTGCTTACAGCTGTTTCCTCCAAACCGAGGTTTGGATTCTTCGGAGCAATTTATTAATGCATGGACAGTTATATGACCTCCTTTTCAGCCGAGAGACATACCAATACATATTCAAACATTGATACATATTCAAACATTGTGGGTCAACATTCATTACAGAATTTAGAGTGGCAGTACACACTTCGAGATTACATTTATATTAATAGGTACAATCAAAAATCAAAGATATAGGTTAAAGTACAACATGAAGATAAGTGGTTATATAGTGCAAATGTTATATGTGTGGCACGCATGTGCGTCTTGTTTATATAGTGTGGCAGAGAGATATGTGTGGTAGAGGCACTTAGGTAGGTAAATAAGAGTGTTAGGTTGGTAGATCTGGTGGCAAAGTCTTTATATGTAAGCACAATAATGTTTTGAACAGTTCTTTGATTCTTATATCTCATATAACTGCTCTGTAAATCATCTGATGTTTTTACATTGAGCTACTTAACTTACTGGTAATAAGGTAGTAATACATTACTGCCTACCACTATTTAGGGTGTGTGTAAAATACTTACAACTGCTTAAGGTTTTGTGTTTACATAACCATAAATAGTATAACTAATACTATATATATATATATATATACGCATATACATACATCTACTCACATAAACACACACACAAACACACATACACATACACTCACGTGCACATATATATATTCATACTCACATACACATACGTACACACATAAACACACGCAAACACACATACACCCACACTCACTTCTTCGGAGGGAAGTAATGGGGTTAATCCAGTGTTCTAATTAGCTTGCCAAGCTAATTAGAACACTGGATTAACCCCATTACTTCCCTCCGAAGAAGAGATATTATCTCGAAAATTAAGGATATTCAAATAGATTTAAGGTAAAAGACTAATTGTCAGCAATATCTTTTGCATTTGTATTTATATTCTATATCCATACATGCATTGTTCTGGCCTTCCAACTCCAAACGTTTATACCTCACTGCGCAATGCTTCAAGTAAACTACAATTTCCCCCTTATATATATATATATATATATATATATATATATATATATATATATAATATGTGTGTGTGTGTGTGTGTGTGTGTGTATGTATGTTAAAGGTAAACAGAAATAACAACACAATCGGTACAGTATATGGAAGGTATATATTAGGTTAACGCTTGATATAGCAGGAAGAGGGTCTTAACGTTTCGGACGCTATTCCTATATGGCGTATATAAAATGACGTAGACTTTACAATACAATGGAAGGAAACATAATAGTACAACCCATGGTGCCGCAGATGTGTGACTAAAGACCTTTGATAGACTATATATATATATATTTATACCTGTATTTTTAACCGTTGGTCAATCAATGATAAACATTGATTGCCAAATAAATTAACTATGGAGATATAAAAGATACAGAAGCGAAAACCAACCCCAACCAAACAGTGAGTGTGTTCTGTTATTATTTCTGGCAATATAATAATATGGCCCTCCCCAAGTATAACAATATATATATATGGATAAGAGAGTATTAAAGTTTGCTTGAAGCATTGTGGAATAATAAAAAATTTCTGTTGTCCGCCGTTGTGATACACAAATCGCGGCAAACAGAGGCCACGTACCGTTTCTCTCCGACAGATAACTTTCACCCTCGGAAAACCCCCCAGTTGATGGATTCGAAATCCGAAATATAGGGACAATTAAATCTCTCCCAAGGTAACTCTATCTCGTGTTATTATTTTAATTTTTTACGCTCTTTCCTACGTTCCTCTACACACTATACATCTCATTCTACATTTTCTCTTACATCTCTCTCTTCAGCACCGGATTCTGTTACCCGGAGATTTACCCATCTGCATTGTTGAGGCTTCCAACACGACCCCAAAAAATATATATATATGTTTTATATACATACATATATATATATATATATATATATATATATATATATATATATATAAAACACGCACCTGTTGGTTTTCACTTCAATTTATTATAAATGTTCCGGCTGGTTGGATAACCAACCGGAAATTTATAATGTTCGTGGTGCCACTGAGTTGGTACTTTCTCGATCGACCCCAAACAAAGGAAATACAAACTGGTCCTAGACAGGATTTGAATTCAGAATACAGAGATCCAGGACAAATATCCAATACTATCCACTCTACCAAATCAACGACCTAGACAAGGACATACAGGAATCCTGGCAGTAAACGCACAATAGAATGTTCAAAGTATACTGCCCTTTGATAGTTCACACCCAATTAAATAACAAAGGAGCCATCGGTGATTGGTCAGTCAACTATAGTCCTCAACTAGAAATAAATGGCCTCCGGTCAATATTGAGTTTTGTTTCTTGTTGAGTTTTTCTTTCTTATGGTTTAAATCAGAGAAAGGAGGGCAGCGTCCATTAACCCCACTTTGCAAAGCCTACGTAACCTGTGAGAGGAAAGAGGTTTTCCTCAAACTATACACCTGATCTAGATATTTGTGACAGAATAGCTTCAACTAGGAGGTGGAGTACAAACTAAATATATTTGAATTCAGTACCTTACGTCGTTAAACCGTTCCCCAAACCCCTGCCTTATTAAAATTAAAACGTCTCTTTTCAAATACCCTTACATAAAAATCTTGTGTACGTCGATGTTTTGGAGGAGACATAATGGTTGAGAAAACTCAGGATAAGCACGACAGTTGTTGGGGCTAGAATTTTCTCTTATATCGTGTGATGGGGTTTCGTGTGGAACAGAATTTTAAGAATTTTACACTATTCTCTTTTTATTTTTCATTAAAAAAAATTTTCCGACTACATATATACGAAACTGCATTATTTAAAACCATGGAAGATACGAACCCACGGTATATCGTTTCGGATATTTTAGCTGTAAGTTCAAATCCTTCTAGATTCGACTTTGATCGTTCATAAATTCTAAGATCAATAAACAATGATATACACTGGTTTCGATTCAGTGGAATACACTTTTCCACAACTTGTGGCCAAGAGCCAATGTAGGAGGAAATTATTGTGAAGACGCACACTATGGACAACATTGTGTCTCCATTGCTGATGATTTGGCAACCATGTATTTCGGCCTCTTGTCAATCAATACCAAATACCCTGTAGAGCTTCTCAGAATGCTCTATGTTAGGTTTTCCAAATCCTTCCCCATTTTCTATAAATCCCTTTGGTGATCGAAAGCCTTACTGAATTGCAATCCCGAAGCATTGATAGCAACACTGTACTCATATATCGCTATCTTAATGATTTAGCTTTCTGGTGGATTGTCCCCATTGTAACATAATGTAGCCTGTTAATCGTTAGAGAACAACAACACTGTACTCATATGTTGCTATCTTAATGATTTAGCTTTCTGGTGGAATGTCCCCATTGCTACAGAATGTAGCCTGTTAGTCCTTAGAGAACAACAACACTGTACTCATATGCTGCTATCTTAATGATTTAGCTTTCTGGTGGAATGTCCCCATTGCTACAGAATGTAGCCTGTTAGTCCTTAGAGAACAACAACACTGTACTCATATGCTGCTATCTTAATGATTTAGCTTTCTGGTGGAATGTCCCCATTGCTACAGAATGTAGCCTGTTAGTCCTTAGAGAACAACAACACTGTACTCATATGTTGCTATCTTAATAATTTGGCTTTCTGGTGGAATGTCCCCATTACTACAGAATGTAGCCTGTTAGTCCTTAGAGAACAACAACACTGTACTCATATGCTGCTATCTTAATGATCTAGCTTTATGGTGGAATGCCTCCATTGCTAATGTAATCACCACAAGTCAGTTCTGAATTAAAATTTCAATTTCTGTACCCTTCAAATGGCGTTGCTTTATGTTTTATAGATGCAGGTGTTCGTCAACAAGACGGTACTATATACTATATACGATATACTATAGCAGTATATAATATATATTATATACTATATACTATATTATACCATAAACAACACAATATTCCATTACCTAAGGTTTCATAAAATTAGACAATTCTGACAGAAACATCCAGTTTGTTCATCAGATGAAATATTTATGTTATGGATATAACATTTGAAATTAAAATCTATCCTAATTTCAAATGTTATATCCATAACATAAATATTTCATCTGATGAACGAGCTGGACGTTTCTGTTAGAATCATCTAATTTCATAAAACCTTAGGCAATGGAATAATTATATTGTGTTGTTTATTATATAATGAAATAGCTCTGTACTACACATAGAGCACTCTTCTTTCCTTTACCTTTTCTGCGGAAATACATAACAGATACTATATACTATATATAGGTGGCAAATTGGCAGAGTCGGAATATTTGAGAACATTTTGTTTTCGTTTCAGTTCTCTGCATTCTGAGTTCAAATCCAGCAGAGGTGCACTTTCCCTCTCACCTTTTCAAAGTCGATAAAAAGGTACCAGTCCAGTACTGAGGTTGATTCTGCTTCTGTATGACGCA
>OZ024754.1:35633636-35641136 GCA_964016885.1 Eledone cirrhosa
ACTACACTACATTACATTACACTACACTACACTACATTACACTATACTACACTACATTACATTACACTATACTACACTACATTACATTACACTACACTACACTACACTACATTACATTACACTACACTACACTACATTACACTATACTACACTACATTACATTACACTACACTACACTACATTACATTACATTACACTACACTACATTACATTACACTACACTACACTACATTACACTATACTACACTACATTACATTACACTACACTACACTACACTACATTACATTACACTACACTACACTACATTACATTACACTACACTACACTACACTACATTACATTACACTACACTACACTACATTACACTACACTACATTACACTACATTACACTACACTACACTACACTACACTATACTACACTACATTACATTACACTACACTACACTACACTACACTACACTACACTACACTACACTACACTACACTACACTACACTACACTACACTACACTACATTACATTACACTAAACTACACTACACTACACTGCACTACACTAGACTACACTACATTACACTATACTACACTACATTACATTGCACTACACTACACTACACTACACTACACTACACTACACTACACTACACTAGACTACACTACACTACATTACATTACACTACACTACATTACATTACACTACACTACACTACATTACGCTACACTACATTACATTACATTACACTACACTACATTACATTACGCTACACTACATTACACTACACTACACTACACTACACTACACTACACTACACTACACTACACTACACTACATTACATTACACTACACTACACTACATTACGCTACACTACATTACATTACACTACAATACTCTACACTACATTACATTACACTACACTACATTACATTACACTACACTACACTACATTACGCTACACTACATTACATTACACTACAATACTCTACACTACATTACATTACACTACACTACATTACATTACACTACACTACATTACACTACATTACATTACTCTACACTACACTACACTACACTACGCTACACTACACTACATTACATTACACTACACTACACTACACTACACTACATTACATTACACTACACTACACTACACTACATTACATTACGCTACACTCCACTCCACTCCAATACACTACACTACACTACACTACACTACACTACACTACACTACACTACACTACACTACACTACACTACATTACACTACACTACACTACACTACTCTACACTACATTACACTACACTACACTATATTACACTACACTACACTACACAACATTACACTACACAACACTACATTACATTACACTACACTACACTACACTACACTACACTACACTACACTACACTACACTACACTACACTACACTACATTACATTACACTACACTACACTACACTACATTACATTACACTACACTACACTACATTACATTACACTATACTACACTACATTACGCTACACTACACTACATTACATTACACTACACTATTCTACACTACACTACACTACACTACACTACATTACACTACACTACACTACACTACACTACACTATACTACACTACACTACATTACGCTACACTACACTACACTACACTACACTACATTTCATTAGTGTACACTACATTACATTACACTACACTACTCTTCACTACACTATACTACACTACACTACATTACGCTACACTACACTACACTACACTACACTATACTACACTACACTACATTACGCTACACTACACTACACTACACTACACTACACTACACTACACTACACTACACTACACTACACTACATTACATTACAGTACACTACATTACACTACACTCCACTCCACTCCACTACACTACACTACACTACACTACACTACACTACCCTACACTACACTACATTAAGCTACACTACACTACATACACTACATACACTACATTACACTATACTACACTACATTCCATTACACTACACTACACTACACTACACTACACTACACTACACTACACTACACTACACTACACTACACTACACTACATTTCATTACACTACACTACACTACACTACACTACACTACACTACACTATAAACCCAATTTTTATGGTAAACTAGCAGTGGTACCCGGCGTTGCACAAGATAAGGTATTTTGGAACGCGGACCGCCAACAGACCTAATCGTGGAAAAATTGCATGCCTGGACAATATGTAAAGAATATATACTGATGGCTGGATAATCTTTAAGATTTTCCTCGATGAAGCAGGAAAAATGCAGATTTTCACCTAATGCAGGCTCTAGGGGATCAAGAAAATGAATTTTTTTATGTGCATAATATGCCTTGAAATTTCGGGAAAATCGGCTAGACGTAACGCCTCCAAAAAGCCCTAACAAGCTGAAAAAAAATGAAGTTTTTGACCCAATGCGGGCCCTAGGCTCACGGTATGAAGAAGAGACTGACTAATACATAGTTACAATTTTAAGGAAATCGGTCTGACGTAACGCCTAAAAAAACAATAAAAAGCTTTAAAATGCAGTTTTTCACCTAATGCGGGGCCTAGGATATGAAAAAGTTAATTTTTTTATGTGCATAACACTCCCTGAAATATAAGTAATACACATGTAACTTTTGAAAAATATCGGTTGGATACTTCTCGAGTTTTAGGGATTCAAACTCAGACACACACACACACACGCGCGCGCGCGCGCGCGAACACAGACATCCTCAGGGAAGTGACGTTATGCAGGCAGCCAGACATACAGACAGATATTATAAGGGCGCGACGTTATATGTATGTATCTATCTAAAAAGAGAAAGACTAAGAATTATAGAGAGAGATCGCTAAATCGCTTAATGTGGTCCCTAGGGCATTGAAAACTTGAAATTCTTTTCTCTCAGAACACTCCCTGAAACATAAGTATTACATGTGTAAAGTTTGAAAACAGTCGGTTGGGTGGTTCTCGAGTTTTAGGGATTCAAACTCACACACACAGAGACAGACATCCTCAGTTTTATATATATATACTAGCAGAAAATCACCCATGGGCGGTTTTCTGCTAGTCTATATATCTAAAACAGAGAATGTCTGTCTGTCTGTCAGCTCACTAAAACTTGAGAACCATCCAACCGATTGTTTTCAAACTTTAGACATGTAATACTTATGGTCCTGTGAGTGTTTTGAGCAAAGATTATTTCAAATTTTCAATGCTCTAGGGACCGCATTAGGCGATTTAGCGTTCTCTCTATATCATTCTTAGTCTTTCTTTTTAGATAGATACATAGATATAATGTTGCGCCCTTATAATATCTGTATGTCTGGCTGTCTGCATTACGTCATTATGACACGCTCAGTGTGTGTGTGTATATATATATGTATCGTAATGCAGACAGCAAGACATAGCTTTCCTTCCCCTCTTTCCAGCGTCTCTCTCTCTCCCTCCCGCTATCCCCCTCTTGTAGTCTGTCTCTTTCCTTCACTCTCACTCTCTCTCTCTACGCGTCGGACAGACAGACAGAGAAATTGCTGGTTATATATTATAAGGAGATGACACTTGCCCAAGATACCAAGCAGGGGGATTGAATACGGAATCTCATGATTGCATGGCAAATTCCTTAACCATACCGCCATGTTACCATCATAATTGTCCGTTAAACCATTAATAAACTGTACAGTGATTCTATTGTAAATTCACTATTCTTACCAAACTAGATTTTTTGTTTAGTATAAATATATTTTATTGCGTCAAAAGTTCATATTATATATATTTAGCGGTGGTGGATTGGCAGTATTGGTAGAGGGTCGGACGCCATGCTTTCCAGCATAGTTACGTCCCTTTACGATCTGAGTTCAAATCCCGCCGAGGTTGACTTTGCCTTTCATCCTTACGATAAAATAAAGTACCAGTAATGCACTGGGTAATTGCTGGCCTTGTGCCTAAAGTAGAAACAATTATATATATTTACAAACAGGAAGAGGGAGAAAAATTTAAAAAAATGCTGTGGAGAAAATATGTGTATGTGTATACATACATATATATACATATGTGTGTGTGTGTGTGTGTGCGTGTAAGTATGTCTAATGTCTAAAGTCTGTATTAAGCCAGAAGCCAGAAGGTTCATTTGGCCGATGCATATTCCGGTTTCATGGCGTGAAGCGACTGAGAGGACAAGACTCCCCCCTGGACAGGACGCCAGTCCATCGCAGGGTTAAACCCCCAGCTATTGCTGGTACTCAGGTTCAGCTGAGTATACTGGAGTAACGTGAAAAGAAGTGTTTTTGCTCAAGAACACAACACGCAACCCAGGAATCGAACCCACGACATTATGATCGTAAGTCCAACACCCTTACCACTGGGCCACGTGCCTTCATGTATAAATATGTATTATGTATGTATGTATGTGTATATGTATGTTTTAAGAGAAATAGGGAAAGAGAGTGAATGAGTGGGAGTCTTTGTGTGTTTGGGATTGCCAGAGTTAAGCCTTTCATTTCACCCGACTCCACTTCTCTAATCTGGTAAAACGCAGACGCTGAATCATGCTGAATCTTCCTGAGAATTAGGTTAAGAGCGTGCCAGAGGAATGCTCAGTCATTTGCACGTTCATTTCATGAGTAAGCTCTTCCGATGATCAAACAACAGGCATGCTCGTCGGTGTAACCGGTGGAGGTCCAACACACCTGAAGGTGAGTGAAATGAGAGTCAGTGTGATGGAATGAGTGAATTGAGGGCTCTAATATTTGCCTTAAAGGCAGAGCATAGAGATTCAGAGATTGCTCGCTCCCTAAAAGTTACCTGGTCGTTTGCTGCCAAAGTTCGTAAAGAGATGGAAGCCGCTGACAGGGTTTCTGTAGCAGCTGTTAAACATCATCATCCGGCGGCCTCAGCTGAAATCGACTCAACAATTGATCTTCACGTGGGTCTGTCGTTCATTGCGGTTGCCAAATCCTGGATTTCAATACCAGAATCTCTGGAGATGACATCGTGATGGAGAGCTTGCGCCCCCTGTTATTAGCGACTGTTTGTGGTTTCCAAGGCACAAATGGGAACACAGCCTCAGAGGTGATATCAAACAAGTCGAGGTTTTCAAATATCTTGGGTCCTGCATCATGGACTCTGAGAAGGATTTTGCCACCAGAAAGGCCCAAGTATAGTCAGCTTGCAACAAGATGGATCGAATTTGGCGCTGTCAAATATAAAACGCATGTTAAGGGTGCTAATATACCAGAACACTTACATTTTTACGGAGAGTGAAGGAAATTATCAATAAGTACCCCAGAAAGTCAATTAGTACCATTACTTAGTAGCTCAGGTTATCGGGAAAATTGTGCTTGAGGACCTTTGATAAAAGTTATATATAATGCGCAGAGGCCAATTCATGTCGACAAAGACAAAAGATAACCGTATGATGCGCCTCAAACGCTCGTTGAACAAGTTGAAATATCAAGTGCCTTATGCATGTATGTATGTATGTATGTATGTATGTATGTATGTATGTATGTATGTATGTATGTATGTATGTATGTAGGTAGGTATGTATGTATGTATGTATGAATGTGTCTATGTATGTATGCAAGCATGCATGTATGTATATATATATATATATGTATTTATGTATACATACATATATATATATGTGAGAAAAACCACAGACCCTCCATCTCAACTCACCTTTTGAAAAGCAGAAGAACTGCGAAACCGGTAAAGGAACCAAATAAATATATATATATTTTTTTTAAAAATAAGACTTCAGTTGCATTTTCGATTTCATCTCTTTTTCTTATATATATATATATATATATATATATATATATATATATATATATATATATATATATATATATATATATATATATATATAACGAAGGAAATGTGGTAAGGAACCAGGTGGACCATAACGCACCAAAGTACTCAATACTTAGGGTAGTAGAGAGGGTAATAGGAACAAGTAAGACCCCGACGGCTGAGCTCAAGCCGTTTCGACGGCTAATTCTGGAATTAGCCGTCGAAACGGCTTGAGCTCAGCCGTCGGGGTCTTACTTGTTCCTATATATATATATATATATGTGTGTGTGTGTGTATGTATATAAATTTAATGCGATGAAATATCAATGATGGTTGGCAAATCACTGACGAGGGACTAATTTTATCATATGTAACCCATGTGCAGCCACGCAGTATTCTTCTTTCTTCTCATGTTTTTTATATATATATATATATATATATATATATATATATATATATATATATATATATATAATTCAGAATAATAATAAATGAAGTCATTCACATAATCAAAATATATGTTTTATTATATATATTTCGAAGGTACTGTGCTGTTTTTTTTCTGTACGTCCTCGTCAGATAAAATACATGAATTGATGTATGACATACCTCAACGGTCTTGAAAGTTCAATTCCAGTATTGGCAGTGATTTATTACAATAAATCTCAACATTTATATATATATATATATATATATATGTGTGTGTGTGTGTGTGTGTGTGTGTGTGTGTGTATGTGTGTGTGTGTGTGTGTATGTTTATATATATGTATATATAATCTGTGTTTGTGTGTAGTACGTATGCAGACACAGCAGATCGAAAGCCAAATTATATTTCTCGTTCAGCTGAAGAGAGTAAGTTATCTGTGTCTGACAGGAAGTGAGTATTTACAGAGATTGAGTGAGAGGAAGGGGGGGGATGGAGAAGGGGTGGAGGAGGGGATGGTGTGGATGGGGAGAGGGGTGGGCGGGGGGTGGAATAGAGAATATGAAGAAATGGAAAGGGAGAGAGACAGAGAAAGATGAAGGACAGTATATGAGGGAAAAGAATCAAAAGTATTGAATAGGATGATGGTGATGGTGATGATGGTGGTGATGGTGTTGGTGATGATGGTGGTGGTGATGATGGTGATGGTGGTGGTGATGATGGTGATGGTGATGGTGGTGATGGTGGTGATGGTGATAATGGTGGTGGTGATGGTGGTGGTGATGATGGTGATGGTGGTGGTGATGATGGTGATGGTGATGGTGATGATGATGATGATGGTTGTGATGATGATGATGATTATAATGATGGTGGTGATGGTGATGGCGATAATGATGGTGCTGATGATGATGATGATGATGGTGATGATGATGATGATGATGATGATGGTGATGGTGGTGATGATGATGATGATGATGGTGGTGGTGATGGTGGTGTTGGTTGTGATGATGATGATGACAGCACCACAAAACTAGTTTGATTAGTATTTTTGGCTATCGGCCTGTAGCTGTGTGAGAGGATTAATTGTAAGGGTTTCTTTTGTGTGTCTGTGTATGTATGTATGTGTATGTGTGTGTGTGTGTATGTGTGTGTATGTGTGTGTATGTGTGTGAGTGAGTTTATGTGTGTGTCTGTGTGTGTATGTATGTGTATGTGTGTGTGTGTGTCTGTGTGTGTGCATGTGGGAG
>OZ024754.1:35646136-35653636 GCA_964016885.1 Eledone cirrhosa
GGTGTACATACGCTACGCACACACACACACATACACACGCACATACACACACACCCACACACAGACCCCTTCCCACACACACACCCACATACCCACACACAGACACACACGCACACACAGACACACAAATGCACACACAAAACATTTTCTTGGCAATTCTTTTACTTCAGTTTGGCTCCAGTTACGTCAGCAGCGTCTTTATGTAACCAACACTATTTTTAACACGGCTTTCCTGCCTCGCTGCTTGTCACTGTTAGACTGAGAAACGTCGATCTATATCCGGGGAAACACACACACACACACACACACACACACACACACACACACACACACACACACACACATATATATATATATATACACACACATATGTGTATATATATATATATATGTGTGTGTATATATATAACTATATATATATATATATATTAGAAAGATCGAGTATCGAAAAATCGGCGCACGAGTTCACGATAAACAAAATTCGAAATGAGCGGCAGAGGGCTCAATAATTCAGATGAATCAGAGCTATAACTATCGTTAAAATACCGTCACATATAGAACAAGTCTACAATCAACCATACGATAAAAAATCGATAATAGAAGATTCGGGACAAACAGATAAAAAATATCAATAAAACAATACATCAATAATTTAAATGAATGTAAAATCATACCCGGACCCACTAGAAAGGTGTTAAATCTAGCTTCTTGGGTTTCTGTAAATCCTTAGAATATATACACACACATATATGTGTATATATATATATATGTATGTGTGTGTGTATATATATAGCTATATATATATATATATGTATATGTATACATGTGTGTGTGGGTGTGTGGGTGTGTGTTCTGCGTTGGAACAAGATGTCAAAATATTACCATTATATTTATATACGTACGATCTCTATCCAGAGTTTCTCATACGAGGGGTGTAAGGAGCTCTTGATATATATATATATATATATATATATATATATATATATATATATATAGTCACTTATATGTTTGAATTAATGTTGGCATTTTGGTTACATTAATTTCTCTATTTTCATTTATATATATATAACAATATATAACAATGAAACAATGAAATAAAAATTCAAATCATTAGAAATATACTTCACTGCTTTACGATCGTTTCTAGGTGATGATAATACATCGTAACCATACTTCATATATATATGTATATATATATATACGTATATATATATATATATATATATATATATATATATATATATATATATATATATATATAATGTAGGAGGTGAGTTTTATTGTAGTACAATAAAGCAATGCAGATATCGGATAAGAAGCACTCTTCCAACGGTTCCCAACCTCTCTATATTAAAACAATATATCTTTTTCTCAGTTATAAAAACTATCTCTTTCTCTCTATCACCCATCTCTCCCTCTCCACCTTCACTCTCATCTCCTCCCCCCTTTTTTTCATCCTTTCCACCCCCCCTCCCTAAATAAAATATTTTTTCCTCGCACATATCCTCCCTTCGTTAATTTTCAAAATTTTTAATTTATACAGTATCTTCCAACGGTTTTCAACCCCTCTATGTAAAAAAAAATATATCTCCTCTCAGTTATAAAAACTATCTCTTTCTCTCTATCACCCATCTCTCCCTCTCATCTCCTTCCCTTTTCATCCTTTCCCCCCCCCCCTCTCTAAATAAAATATTTTTCCCAATATCACACATCAATCTAAAACCACTTTTCATATGTTGATTTAAAACTGCACTATCAACAAGTGTTTTTTTTAGCCTTCATATCATGTTCTCCTGTTTTATCTGATGAAAACACAAATATTATTGCTTGATGATGTTTGTTTTTGAAATGCGCATAATAAAATATATGGAACTCCTTTAACCATCTTTTGATCTTATATTATATATATATATATATATATATATATATATATATATATATATATATATATATACGTATATATATATAATTGGATACTTAGTAAAATCGAATCTCTGGCGGTTTGCAAGCAAATTCGGCCTACTATATGAAATGATGAGTCAACAAAGCACTCGATAGGGTAGGTCCTTAGAGCAATAACATACGTTTAAATAGCTTGACAAATCGAACATTGTGGTAGGCAAAATCTAACACACAATATACCAAAGTAACGATAGAACTAACAGGTTGAGAAAAATACACCTGGACAAATCAAACGATTATACGTTTAAGGTGTTTATATATATATATATATATATATATATATATATATATATATATATATATATTTATATATATATATATATTTATATATATATATATATAGGTATATATATACAGTTGATATTAAATAAATAGAAACTATATTTATGAAAAAACCATATTAATTCTATTATATATATTTCAAGGGTACCAAACAATTTGGTACGCTATCATCAAATAAAATACAAAATGTTTTATAAATATTTGACATGACCAAGTACGATATACCTTAACGGAATACTTACTACAGAAACTTGTCGAGTGCTTTGAATCAGTTGTAAACATCTATATTTGTTGGATTGCCAACAAATTAAATATCTCTTATACATATATATATATATTTATACATGCATATATACATATATATGTATGTATGTATATATATATATATATATATATATATATATATATATATATATAACTAGGAATTGATCAACATATATATAAATAAATATAAACATGAAAAATCACAGGAGATAATTTTTACAAGCGTGTAACCACGCATGGCTAGTAGGTAACAAATAAATAAAGTTAACTAGAACTTCAAAAATATATACCTTTTAATGATTAATCTTCCCTGTATATATATATATATATATACTGTTATACTTGGGGAGGGTCATATTTGTGTAATATTGCCAGAATTAATAACAGAACACACTCACTGTTTGGTTGGTTTTCGCTTTTCGCTTCTGTGTCTTTTATATCAGTAATCTAATTTATTCGGTCCTCAATGTTGCCATTGACTGACCGACGGTCAAAAATAATACAGATACAATATAGACACAAACACATATATATAGTTTATCAAAGTTATTTCGTTGCACATCTGCAACATCGTCAGTGGTGCTATTGTTTCCTCCCGTTACATTGTATGTCTACGCCATTTTTATTTAGTCTGTCTATATATTTATTTATTTATTTGTTTGTTTGTTTATTTTATTTTGTCTTCTTTGCGCATGCGTTTGCGTGTGTATAGTGTTTTGTTTGATGTGTGTTCGTGATTGGGTGACTGTGTATCGGTTAATGTATTCTATCTTTACTAGTGTGTGTTTATATGTGTTTGTTGTTATTGTGCTTGTGTATGTATTTATTTATTTGTTTATCTATTTATTTATTTATTTATACTTCTCTTAGGTCAGTGTTGTTTGTTTGGGTGTTGTTGTTATTCCATTCATTCTTTCTGTTTAGTCTTGGCCTTCTAAGTTCTATTTCACTGGCCTCTCTGATTTGCCTATCTGCTGGGTCATTTCTATGTTTAGATATTATTCTAATTTCTAAGTTGTCTATGTTACCGTCGTGTTGTTGTCTGGCATGTTCGTATAGTACTGACCCATTTTTTCGTCCTTTTAGTTCCCCCCAGTGTTGGTCTATCCTTTCACCTATGCTACGAGCTGTCTCGCCTATGTATGTTTTTGTCATGTTTCTGTAAGTACCCTCTGTACATCTTATGCTATAGACTACGTTTCTAGTTTTACAGTTTATCCGAGGGTTTACCTTACATATGATACATTTCCTATTAGTACAGTGGGTTTTCTTAAAAGGGTAGGTTTTGCTGATCAGGGATTTTATGGTGGTTCCTGGCTTTTCTACCACCTTAATCTTTAAGTGGGTCTTTCTCATGGCCTTTCTACACTGGTTAGCTAATTTCCTTCCAGGGGTAGCGTCCACAAACATGACACTCTGGTATCTCTGGTTGTCGTACCATGAGGTGGCTTTCCCTATCTTATACTTTCCATTGTGCTACGTTCTAAATCAAACTTGTTAGTGCTCTCTAGTGGGGATGTTCTTATAACTATATTGATATCGTCTACGTAACGAGAGTACATGATTGGGTCTATGGAGTTCTCGTTAAGGAGATCTTTAAGTCTCCTTTCCCACCATACCATGAAAAGGTTGGCAACATCACCAGCTATGCTGACACCAATGGCTGCTCCCTCATTTTGGGTGTAGATCTTCTCGTTGAACTTGAATATGTGGCCCTTTAGGGTAGTTTTGATACTAGCCCTTATTGCATGTGCGACCGTTTTTCTTACCTGATCATTGTTTTGGGGGGTCCGTATAGCTTTGGTCCACCCAATCCACCTTCCCATGGGAGTCTTTTTTGCCATTGAGGTTATGGTGGGGGGTCTACCTCTTATGGGTCTACTAGGGCAGAAACGTCTAAGGTCATGGCTGTCTAGGTAGTCAGTGTCGTAGGTAAGTCTAAGTAGGAGGCCCAGTTCGTCTGTGTCGACGTCGCAGAACTCCACCTCACTCTCAATGATCATCTCCACACATTTTTCCACAGCAAAATCAATGTTAATGGATGGGTACAGTGATACCACATCCATGCTGCCTATTATGCAGTTGGATAGGTTCCTGTTTTTGTTGCACTCACTGATTCTGCTGAGGAGGTCCTCTGTACTGTCACATACATCTGGGGACATCTTGATTATGGGGCGTATAACCATTGAGAGGAAGTAGGAGATCCTGCAGTTGCTAGCTATATTAGCTCCGCATACGGGTCTTGTTGGTGGACCTGTTGTCGGGTCGTCGACTGTCTTGTGGTCTTTGCGGAGCCCATACAAGGGTGGTATGCCATTGTTAGACGCCTGGAAGTTGTTGGCAGTGCGTCTGCTTGGCTTTAGGATGTCAGTCCACATCATCATGTGAGCGTTGAGGATTTTCTCTCTCCCATCATGTGTTTGCTGTGAAATTTCGCTCGTGTTGGTGATGTGGGGTTGCATAGCCTTGATGTAGTTCAGCATGCTGTCTATTGACATCCTACCAGACTTATCCGTAGGTAGACATACTACCTCACCATTCCTTGTGCGCTGCTTGAGGCTAACCAAGCCTTCTACAGGTTTCCTTCCAAGTTGTTGGGCCTCTGGTCTGCTCTGTCTCTTAGTATACCGGTCTACTATTTGTCTAATCTTATTTCTAGCTATGGTGAACTGTGCCTCTGTCTCGTCATCTATTTGTTGTGGTATGCAAACCCTTTTATTAAAGGGTAACCTCGTAGGATAGATATTACCCATCTTATATGTTTTGTCAGCTGGGTTGAAAAATAGTTTCTCTAAGTGGTTGTCATTATCCCGCCGAGGTTGACTTTGCCTTTCATCCTTACGGGGTTGATAAAATAAAGTACCAGTAATGCACTGGGTAATTGCTGGCCTTGTGCCTAAAGTAGAAACAATTATATCTATCGTCATAGTTGTGTGTGTTGCTATTATTGTTATCATGGTTGTTGTTGTTGTTCCTATCATTAGCATTATTATTATTGTTATGATTGTTGTTACTGTTATTTCTACCATTGTGGTTGTTACTTTTATTATGTTTCTTGTTTTTGTTGTGTCTATCATTAATGTTGCTACATGTATTATTTCCATTATTACCACTGTGGTTATTGTTGTTGTTGTTCGTATTGTTACCGTTATTACTACTGTGGTCGCTGTTGCTGTGTCTGTGGTTAATGTTTCTATTATTATTATTATTGTGGTTGTTGTTGTTCTGTCTATCGTTAGTATTATTACTATTATTACTATTTCTCACTCTCCTGCTATTGTTATTGTTATGGCTGTTATTTCTATACTCTATATACAAATGTATATCACATCTGCAACAACACAGCACGCCATTTTTCATTCCTTTATATATATATACACACACATATACAAATGCATGTATACATATTCAGGAAGATAGGTGCTTTTGTTAATTTGTTCCACGTATTTCAATTTTTGTGTGTGCAACGATGCCACATACATGTGTGTATGTATGTGTGTGTGTGTGTGTGTGTGTGTGTGTGTGTGTGTGTGTGTGTGTGTGTGTGTGTGTGTGTGTAGATACCTGTGGAAGGGGAAGGTGAATAAAAGACAGGCTTCTTCATAACAGACACACTAACGCACTAACACACTAACACACTAACATATTCACGCACGCATACATACACGTACACATACACATACACATATGCACATGCATACAAAAAAAACAAAAAACAGACAGATGTTCGCAAATAAGATTTCAATCTTGATTCGATGTGAATACCAAAATCTATAGCAAGGATTATTAGATTAACCTTGAAAATCGAATCGATCGATCTCCATAATGGCTGGTCGTTCGGATAATCTGTGATTTTGTTTTTGTTATTTATTCCTATTTTCATAGCGCAATGTATTCCTTTCTTCATATTACATGTATGTATATATATATATATATACAAACATACATATATACAGTATATATATATTGATATATATATATATATATATATATATATATATATATATCTGAATTATTGAGCCCTCTGCCGCTCATATCGAATTTCGTTTTTCGTGAACTCGTGCGCCGATTTTTCGATACTCGATCTTTCTAATATATTTAGCTCTGGACATAGCTATCCACCAGTTAATTTTATTGCTCATTTTTTGTCGATTCTATTGAGTGATGAATAGCTTTTGTTTTATTTTAACATGTCTATTGAGCACTCTAATTCGATATGTGTATTTCCACATTCACTCGAATTATTTTCGCAGATATAGGGGTCATCTCCCTTGTCTAATGCCATGTGCGTTTTTCACCGCTAGTTGACTCCTTTGCCGCCAGGATAAAACTCGTTGACAACGTAAACTCCGTTCCACTTATTCTAGTAGGCTTTTATATTTATATGTGAGTTGATAGAGTACTGTCTAAGGATTTACAGAAACCCATGAAGCTAGATTTAACACCTTTCTAGTGGGTCCGGGTATGATTTTACATTCATTTAAATTATTGACGTATTGTTTTATTGATATTTTTTATCTGTTTGGCCCGAATCTTCCTTTATCGATTTTAAATCGTATGGTTGATTGTAGACTTGTTCTATATGTGACGGTATTTTAACGATAGTTATAGCTCTGATTCATCTGAATTATTGAGCCCTCTGCCGCTCATATCGAATTTCGTTTTTCGTGAACTCGTGCGCCGATTTTTCGATACTCGATCTTTCTAATATATTTAGCTCTGGACATAGCTATCCACCAGTTAATTTTATTGCTCATTTTTTGTCGATTCTATTGAGTGATGAATAGCTTTTGTTTTATTTTAACATGTCTATTGAGCACTCTAATTCGATATGTGTATTTCCACATTCACTCGAATTATTTTCGCGGATATAGGGGTCATCTCCCTTGTCTAATGCCATGTGCGTTTTTCACCGCTAGTTGACTCCTTTGCCGCCAGGATAAAACTCGTTGACAACGTAAACTCCGTTCCACTTATTCTAGTAGGCTTTTA
>OZ024754.1:35658636-35663636 GCA_964016885.1 Eledone cirrhosa
ATATGTCAAATATTTATATGTTAATATTTATATGTTAAATATTTATATGCTAATATTTATATGCTAATATTTATATGCTAATATTTATATGTCAAATATTTATATGCTAATATTTATATATCAAATATTTATATGCTAATATTTATATGCTAATATTTATATGCTAATATTTATATGTTAATATTTATATGTCAAATATTTATATGTTAATATTTATATGTCAAATATTTATATGCTAATATTTATATATCAAATATTTATATGTAATATTTATATGCTAATATTTATATGTTAATATTTATATGCTAATATTTATATGTCAAATATTTATATGCTAATATTTATATGCTAATATTTATGTCAAATATTTATATGTTAATATTTATGTCAAATATTTATATGCTAATATTTATGTTAAATATTTAAATGTTAATATGTATATGCTAATATTTATATGTCAAATATTTATATGTCAAATATTTATATGTCAAATATTTATATGTTAATTCTGTTTAAGTAGAAAAATGTTACTAAAATTAAACACAATATTCTGACTTTGTTAAATATTTTATCTTTTAAATGCATTTATTATTAAAAATGCATTTACTTGAGCAAATTAAACAAGAATTTGGTTGTTTCTCTCTAAAGGTTGGTATGAAAATGAAGCCATACAGAACCTGAGGTGAATGTTGCATTATATAAAGACTAGAGGGCGGTGGATTGGCAGAATCGGTAGAGTGTCGGAGAAGATGCTTTGCGGCATTTATTCCGGCTCTTTACGCCCTGAGTTCAAATCCCTCCAAAGTCTACTTTGCATTTCATCCTTTTCGGGGTCTATAAAATAAAGTACCAGTCACACACTAGTTCGATTTAATTGACTTTCCTCCTCCCCCGAAATGTCTGGCCTTGTGCCTAAATTAGAAACCATTACATACCGACTAGATAAAAAGTATTCATTAGGCAGAAATAACGATCATTTCTGAGCTCAGCATCAAATGCTTCATATGACATATATACCATATTTCCCGGCGCCGAAGCCGCTTCGTCCTCCAGGACGCACCCTAATTTTGACAAAAAATAATTGTTTCTACGTTAGGCACAAGGCCAGCAATTACCCAGTGCATTACTGGTACTTTATTTTATCGACCCAGTAAGGATGAAAGGCAAAGTCAACCTCGGCGGGATTTGAACTCAGATCGTAAAGGGACGTAACTATGCTGGAAAGCATGGCGTCCGACCCTCTACCGATACTGCCAATAAAATAATAAACAACCTTCGTCCTCTAGGACGCATGGTAGATTTTTAGACTTATTTTAGATTTACTTTAGACTTTTTTAGACTTATTTTAGGAAAAAAGTAGCGTCTTCGACGCCGGGAAATACGGTTAGTAAATTGACAAAATCGGTAGTGTGTCTGACAAAATTCCTTGCGTTATTTGTTCTTTCTCTTTAAGTTCTGAGTCTCAACCTCGTTGAGACCAACTTTTATTTTTCTGTGGTCTTTCATTTTTCTGTGATTGATAATATAAAGTACTAGTAAAACACTGCAGTCGATTCAATCGATCTTCCCCTCCTCCAAAATTGTTGGCCTTGTACCTAAATCAGAAACCATTAGAGTCGGACGCCATGCTTTCCAGCATAGTTACATCCCTTTACGGTCTGAGTTCAAATCCCGTCGAGGTTGACTTTGCCTTTCATCCTTACGGGGTCGATAAAATAAAGTACCAGTAATGTACTGGGTAATTGCTGGCCTTGTGCCAAAAGTAGAAACAATTATTATGATTGGATTGGCAGTATCAGTAGAGGGTCGGACGCCATGCTTTCATGCACAGAGTTACGTCCCTTTACGATCTGAGTTCAAATCCCGCCGAGGTTGACTTTGCCTTTCATCCTTACGTGGTCGATAAAATAAAGTATCAGTAATGTACTGGGTAATTGCTGGCCTTGTGCCAAAAGTAGAAACAATTATTATGATTGGTTTGGCAGTATCAGTAGAGGGTCGGACGCCATGCTTTCATGCACAGAGTTACGGCCTTTTATGATCTGAGTTCAAATCCCGCCGAGGTTAACTATGCCTTTCATCTTTACGGGGTCGATAAAATAAAGTACCAGTAATGTACTGGGTAAATGCTGGCCTTGTGCCAAAAATAGAAACAGTTATTATGCTTAAAGGGCGAAGGATTGATAGTATCGGTGAAATGTTGAACAACATGGTTTGCAGCATATAATTACCTCTTTTACGTTCTGAGTTCAAATCCCGCTGAGGTTAGCTTTGACTTTTACCCTTACAGGGTCGATAAAATAAAGCACCAGTTTAGCACTGGGATCGATATAATCGTATTTTCCCTTTCCCTTCAAATAGCTGGCCTTGAGCCAAATATAGAAACAATTATTATTATGCTTATCATTAGTGATCTAGAGAGATACATCAATATTTTCCTATCTTACATCAAATATAATTAGGCACCACATATTGGAAAAACATGTATAAAGATGTTGAAGACGAACAAATGCTCTTTGAGATTGTCCAAACAACATTTACATATTTACATATTCTAAGATTGTTGTTTCCTAGGAACGTGCCTACCTCTTATTCTCATGGATAATTCCTCAATCTCTTTACAGAAATAATTGTATATCATTCTTATTACACCAATTACAATTCGGTTTATGCCACTGTGGTTGGAATTCGTGTGCTAAATTCATACAAAGTCGGTCGGTGATTTAGCAGATTTTTACGACGTATGGTTAAATACTTCTGTATTAGGTCCAACACCATGCGCTCTAAGTTCAAATCCCATCCTTTCGAGGTCGATAAATAAAGTACCTATACAGTACTGGGGTTAACTTTTTTTCTTTTATATCTCTTTATCACACTTTTGCTCTCGCTCTCTCTCTCTCTCTCTCTCTCTCTCTCTCTCTCTCTCCCTCTCTCTCTCTCTCTCTCTCTCTCTCATATATATAAACAAAGCGAAGTTTGGTAAGATACCAGGTGGACCATAACGCACCAGAGTACTCCACTTCAGGTCTAGTTGTCGAAACGGCTGGAGCTCAGCCGTCGGGGTCCTGAATCTTTATATATATATATATATATTGTTATACTTGGGGAGGGTCATATTGTTGTAATACTTTTGCCAGAAATAATAACAGAACACACTCACTGTTTGGTTCGTTTTCGCTTCTGCATCTTTTATATCTCCATAGTTAATTCATTCGGCCATCAATGTTTATCATTGACTGACCAACACCTATATATATATATATATGTGTGTGTGTGTGTGTGTGTGTGTGTGTGTGTGTGTGTGTGTGTGTGTGTGTGTGTGTGTGTGTGTGTGTGTGTGTGTGGCCACTGTCGTCATTGAAATATGTATCACAGCATTATCATTAAAGGACTTTAACATCGGAAACTACTTCGCATTTTCTTATTTTATATATATATGTTTATGTGTGTACGCGTCGTGTGTGTGTTTGTGTGTATGTGTGTGTGTGTGTGTGGATATTATGGGATGTTTTACAAATTTAGATAGTGTGATAGACGTCATTTATCACACTACCATAGTGATATTATTGGACCGACTAACGTTTGATTACAAAATGTATTTCCATAGAAGAGTCTTGTAAGTGGTGTAGTGTTCTTTTTGGTGATGGTTATATTGTTGTAGGTGGTGGTATTGTTGGTGAGGATATTGTGGAAGGTGGTGGTGGTGGTGGTGGTCGTGGAGGAGGAGATAGCGGTGGGGTTGCTGTTGTTGTCGTCGTTGATGTGTGTGGAGAGAGAGAGAAGGGGCGAGAGAGAGAGAGATGAGAGGGGAAGAGACTGACGACAGGGAGAGGGCAAAGAGGAAGGAGGAAGAGGAGATAGAGGGAGAAAGAGAAGTAGAATGAGAGCATGGGGAGTGTGTGTGAGTTGTATCAGACGTGCTAGTATAAAGTCAATTATCTACATTAATCAAAGCACCTTCACCACTCACCTCTTACATATAAGTGTCCATTGATTGGTGGGAATACTTAAGTTCCTAGAAATCCTCTCTTGAGAAGAATTGCTCAAATAGAATGGCCAGAGTGGACATAGCAGAAAGCTACTTATTGGCCAGAAGTGGTGTGGGTCAACATAATCCGATGAACGAAGAATTGCAGCTATATCGATTGCCTGTTCAATTCTTTTACTTGTATCAGCTTCAATCATTATTTGCAATTAGGTTTATATGAAGTGAAAGGCAGACGTTTGGGGAAACTCGTGATGATGCTTGTAGCATCGACATCAATGAGTCCGTAATAGTTTTTGTAGAAATGTAACTGTGAGTCGTGTAGCATCTAGTTTCGGGTTTATTCCCTTCTTCAGAGAAAGTCAGAAGAAGAGCTAATGACAAGGGCCAAAGAATCTTCGCCTTATTTTTTTTCTTTTCCTTCCTAACAGGAAAATGTTGAGAGATAACATCCAGGGCATCAGTAAACCAGCCATCCGTCGTCTTGCTCGTCGTGGTGGTGTCAAATGTATCTCTGGTTTGATATATGAAGAGACCCGTGGTGTATTGAAGGTATTCCTGGAAAATGTTATTTGTGATGCCGTCACCTACACTGAGCATGCTAAGAGGAAGAGTGTCAACGCTATGGATGTCGTCTCTGCTATGAAGAGACAATGAAAAATTGTTTTTTTTTCAGATATATTCTGCGTCCATGACTTCGTAGATGACTTTGTAGGCCAGCTGTAGACACATGTGACAGAAAAGAGTTGTGCTTTCCAAAAGACCGGTGGGGGGCACCATGTGGGACACAATCTTTATGTACCACCATGTGTCTTTTTAGTCCGGAACTAGTTCTACACACTTTGTTGCATATCACGCACGTAGTTTCACCCGGGTGAGTACTCGATGTTTAGGTTCACGTCAGTAGCGAGATGTAGAGCTAGACAGAGTGTCATATAATAATTGTTTCTACTTTAGGCACAAGGCCAGCAATTAACCAGTGCATTACTGGTACTTTATTTTATCGACCCCGTAA
>OZ024754.1:35671136-35680122 GCA_964016885.1 Eledone cirrhosa
ATCTGTGTGGCGCTGTGTTAGTTTAAGCTCAAATGCTGGGACCGTCATCTGTGTGGCGCTGTGTTAGTTTAAGCTCAAATGCTTGGACCGTCATCTGTGTGGCGCTGTGTTAGCTTAAGCTCAAATGCTGGGACCGTCATCTGTGTGGCGCTGTGTTAGCTTAAGCTCAAATGCTGGGACCACCGCTTGTGTGTGGCGCTGTGTTAGCAAATCTATCAATCTGTCTGTACCCCCCCCCCTCTCTCTCTCACTCTCTGGCTGGCTGTCAATCGATAGCTATCTATTAATGTATTTATGTTTGAACGAGAACAATAACAACAAACCACAAATCTTTTCTGATACTAGATATGCAAGTAGAAAAAAAGTTATCGTAATTTAGTTCATATACATTTGATAATGATGGAAGAAAATATGGAAGACAATGATTATAAAGGATTTAAAAGCATGTAAAATGAAATATAGCGATAGCCAGGGTGACAAGAAGCAAAAGGTAACAGAAAATCGGGTATTTATGTATTAAACTAAATGTTTTTTTACTATAAACACCGTCGTTTTTGACAGGCACTATGGAAAAGGTCAATACGCATCCTTTTCCATTTTTGAGGGTTTTAAACTCCACTATCAGGCTAATTTCTTTAGTTAAAATACGGCAAAATCTTCTATTTCTACTACCTTAGAATGCTTCTAGTTTTACAGTTTAGAAAAGGAGCGAAGGATAACATCCATGACTGTTACCTTTCCTCAGATTGGTGCAAGGGAGAAAAGTATCCGCAGACTAGTCCCCTGGCCCGAATGTTTACATCAGAAGGGATGTTTGCATCTGCTAAAGGCGCCCAGCAACTCAGTGATTATGTTACACCGGACGAGGTATTATGTCTAACATTTACTGTAAACACGGTCACTACAGAAAAGTACTATTTTCCAAGTCCTAAACAGATGTCAATGTATCTATAGCAACAAAAAATATATAAAGAAATAATTTGATATAATTTCATTAGAATTTACACAGTATAAGGGGAAATAATGTAAACACTCCCCCCCCCCCCTCCTATCAAGAAACATTTTAATAAATCAGTTGTAAACGAGGAATTTAATGAAGAATCTCTAATAATATATCATTCCCGGTTGCAAATGTCGGCCATTGATTGTTCTATAGAGGTTATGACTAACTCGAACATATGCAACTACATTGCAAAAGTCAGCTAAAGGCAGTATGGGAAGCCTCCATTATTACTGCACAGGATCAATGGTTGGCTGCTAAATATGATCAAAGCTCAATAACAAGAGACTAATGTTAATTGCATATTGAGCATCGAACATCAAGGAACAATGGAACATATAATTTTTGGCTGGCCAGACCAAGAAGAGGAGAAAAAAAAGAAGCAGATTATGTTGATAGGCATGACCGAGTTGTTAGAACTATCCAGTAGGAAACATGCCAAGATACCCAACTCATAACATGAAATATGTGTTATAATCAGAGACTAAATATAAAAAAGAAGAAAAAACAAATCTATCTGGTAATATTAGAGCTAGAATACTCTTCGATATGTTTGTAGAAATAATAGATAATGAAATGAAGACAAAGTTTTCCTTGACATCATTATCAAGGACAAACAAAGGAACCTTTGCATTTTCATTCATATCCTGGTCCCATCCGCCAAAATATTGATCGTACAAAGAGAGTAAAATGATATAAGATCAAAGAAGAAGTCAATAAGTTGTGGATAATGAAACAAAATAAAAGACACAGCTCACAATACCAAATCTATAAACTTGATACTCTGGTGTTAATCAGTAATCATATATTATAGCCTACATATACTGGGAGCTTTAATATAATATGGTTATTGTATCTTGGCTAAAAGACTATCTATGTCGTTACGACATTCGCTTGTCAGTCAGGTAGTTCTGTAGTTCTGTAGTTCTGTAGTTCTGTAGTTCTACCCCCACTTACCTACATACACACACTGTGTGACACCTCCGGCAAATGTCTTTTACTGTAGCATTAGATCAAGTGAAGTTCTGTAGACACTGATTTCATTGAGGTACATCAATCGGATAAACTGTACAAGTTTTTCAGTGGCAGGCTTAATCAGTAGTCTAGTTTAATCTATTATTTAGTTTAACAGCAACACCTAAACCCATCCAAACTCAACATCCAAACCAATCATCTTGTTTTTCTCCTATTTCAACATTTCATGACAACAATACAAACTATATGAAATAAGTTTGTCCCGGAGAAAAAGGCCAACGAACACAAAAATTTAATTCCCAAAGACAGGAAAATCTTTAAGAGGCGAATAACTAAACTCCCAAACCAGTTAAATGCACAAGAAAAAGAGAAGGAACCCTATCTGAAACAGGCACTACTTGAAATTGAAGCTGCACTCAAACTTTCCCATGACAGTACAACACAGCTACACCTGACCAGAAGGGATCGAAATCCCCGTGTCGAAATCGATACGAGATCTGGGGATAGACATAAGAGAAGATGCATCTTTTTCTTCACACATCATGAGGGTGGCGTCAATGTGCAGACGACATGCTGGCTGGATCTTGAGGACTTTCTGGACAAGAGACCGAGAGACCATGTTGATACTATGGAGGACATTTGTCTTAAGCCGCCTGGACTACTGCTCTCAACTGTGGTCACCCCATAGTATCAAACTGACCACGAAGCTTGAGGCAATCCAACGAAGCTACACCAAGAGGATTGCCACAATGAAGGAGATGCGCTACTGGGAGAGGCTAAAAGAACTGAAATTCTACTTCTTGGAACGAAGACCGGAGAGATACTCAGTGATATACATATGG
Source organism: Eledone cirrhosa (assembly GCA_964016885.1). Lineage (NCBI taxonomy): Eukaryota > Metazoa > Mollusca > Cephalopoda > Octopoda > Eledonidae > Eledone > Eledone cirrhosa. The sequence goes on from OZ024754.1 coordinate 35,673,954, forward strand.
AAAATCCTGGAGGGACTAGCACCAAACTATGGCATTGAGAGCTGAACCAACGCGCGAACAGGAAGTCATTGCGTGGTGCAAAAGGTCTCGTCTTTCATATTTAGAATAAGAAGCAGATATTGCAATAGCCTGGAGTTCAAAGGCCCCCAACTCTTCAACAAGCTGCCAAGAAACTTGAGAAATCTGCTTGATGTGGACGTGGATGTTTTCAAGAAACATCTCGACACCCTGCTATCCAGCATCCCGGATGAACCCACAGCACGGTACGAAGGTAACTTAAGGGCAGCAGCAACGAACTCCCTCTTACACCAATGGCCAGCCAACACAGGCTGGAGATAGAATATAACAACAAGGGCGGTGCCCTATCATGGTCTCAGCAGGTAAAAGAGTATAAAAAAAATATATATATAGGAAAAAGTATGACCCCGACGGCAGAGTTCAAGCCGTTTCGACGGCTATTTCTGGACTTGTTTTAGTCCAGAAATAGCCGTCGAAACGGCTTGAACTCTGTCGTCGGGGTCATACTTTTTCCTATTTCCCACTCTACTACCCTAAGTATTGAGTACTCTGGTGCGTTTTGGTCCATCTGGTTCCTTACCACAATTCCTTAGTTATATATATATATATTTATATATATATATATATATATATATATATATATATAGGAGAAGAGTCAGAGCCCCGAAACGGCCGGAGCTCTGCCGTCGGGGTCCTCACTCTTTTCCTATTACCCACTCTACTACCCAAATTATCGAGTACTCTGGTGCGTTATGGTCCACCTGGTTTCTTACCACACTTTCTTTGTTATATATATGTGTGTGTGTGTGTGTGTGTGTGTGTGTGTGTGTGTGTGTGTGTGTGTGTGTGTGTGTGTGTGTGCGTGCGTGGTTCAAATGATGATGACGTCAATGATGTCAATATAGAGAGTTAATGATGACGTAGTAGTAGCTGTTACAGTTGTTGTTGTTAATGTTGTTGTTTTTGTTAATTGATGTCATTTGTTTACTTCCAGACATGTTTTTATTTATTCTATTTATTTTATTTGATTCTATTTGAAGTTCTGCAAATAATCAATTAATTGACAGAGATAGAAAGTGGCTGTGGGGTGGGGGTTGTCGTGCGGGGTGTCGGTATGGGGAGAGGGTGGGGGGTTGTACTGGTGGCTGTGGTGGGGCGCGGGGGGGGGTAAGTATGTAGGGGTGTGCGTGTAAGAGATGGTGATATAAATAGACAGACCGACAGACAGACCGACATACAGACAGACATACAGACAGATAGAAAGGTAGTAAGGCATACATACAAAACAGACAGACCTGTAGGAAGGTAAACAGATAGACAGACAGTTACTCTCTTGTCCAAAACAATATGGGGGGGGGGATAGAATAAGTGGAGGTTAGGTTGGAATAATCGGGGGGGGGGGATAGCTAATTTTTCTAGGTTGTCTCCATTGATTCTTTTAAAAAACCAGAATTAGTTGTTTAGTTTACCTATTGAGACACCAACCCATTCTATTTATTTTTAACGTACGGGATTTCTAATAATCATCTTTTTTGGTCTCGTGTATTGTTTTTTAATGTATAAAGAATTTCGCCGAAGATAAATTACTAAAATTTAATAAGTTGAGGGTGGGGTGGAATAAGAGCAGGGGGTGTGTGAACAAATTTGAAAAATTAATAAGTGGGGTGGCGTTACGATTAGTTGAGACCCGAGAGTTGTTAGATAGATAGAGGGATAACCAGTTATACGTCTATCTTCTGTAGTTTCCGTCGAACAAATTCCACTTCCAAGACATTGATCACCTGGAAGATATATAGAAGACTAAAATGGGTGTTGGTGTGCACTCGAAACAATACGAGTCGATAAATCTAGAATGGTCCTATTAATACTCCACTGAATCCAGTGGAGTATTAATACTCTCGCAACTGGCTTCAGAGACTGCTTAAATACCCGCCTTGACTGCTTTTGTCGGTATCCACACAAGGCGAAATTCATTCTGAGAAAATGGTATAGACCAAACTAACTGGTTTGAATTTCAAGGAATTTAATTTCTTTCAATTACTAACTTTGAAACGGTGTGCTCGTATGTAATATTTACAAGGTAACAATTAATTCATATTTTCATAATTTTACTAATTCTGAATATTTCAAAGTTCTCTCTTATTTAATTAATTAATTAGAAATTAATTATTAATCAACTTAAAATATGGAAGAAACGATCGTAAATTAATTAAAATGATATATAATTAACTGTTTTGGGCCTTTATATTATTATAATATTTTTGCTCTATGAATTTCATACAACTCGAACCTAAGTTGTATAGCCTGTGTGGATGGTTTATAGTGACAAATCTCTTATTCGAGCTGAAATCTTATCTTCGCCTATTTTTATATGTTTTCTTGTAGGAAAACGAATTTTTATGAACTTAGGTAAATATAAATATAGAAATATCTTAAATAAGGCGTATATATTAGCAATTTGATAAATTACAAAAATCAATAAATGTAATAGACCAAATAATAACAACTAAAATACAACTGAACACAAGACTGAAACTGTACCTTTCTCACCTCTCACCTCTTCCATTCCACCACCTTCTCTTCCTCCTCTCCTCTTCTTCCACCTCTGTCTCACCCACTTCTCCACCCCCTCCTCCTGCTCCTCCTCCTCCTCTATAACGGTCAGCTGCTTCCCTTCTCCCCGGAGAAAAATTCATTTAGTTGTTCACGTGATCAATTCGCAAAAGATAACTTAACATTTTACTTTGTGATATGCTGACATTTTCAACATATGGAGAAGCCATATTGACTTTTCAGTGTTTATATTTCAGCCACCATTTTGGACACGTTTCAATCAACAGTCATATTACTCTCCAATCTGGGAAAGAAGAAAAGAAACGAAGAGATGGGAAGGGCGGAAGGACGAAAATAGTTTCATCAGCTTGCTTTTTTGTTGTTATTGTATCTGTTGATGTTGTTTCTACTTCTGTTAGGAATAATGATGATGATTCATAGGCCAGATGCCAAATTAGGCCGTAATGGAAATAAAAACTGAAGTTGTATAAGTTGTTGAGCTGTGAAAAGAAGTAGAGGCTGGATGAATCGGATTGAACTCACCAGGAAAGAGAAAAATAGCATCTTATTTTTCCTACCGATTGATGTGACTGCAAACAATCACCGACCTATCAGGTTTGGTAGCTACCGAGCCAATGCCTGCCGAGCGTGGTCTGCTAGAAACTGTACCCAAATTACTTCACATCCCGCCTTCATCTTCTTGAAAATGAAGTCTATATGTTGTTCTACAACTATTTGAATTAATGAATGATTTCTAGTATAGGCACAAGGCCAGCAATTGGGGGAGGGGAGGGGGGGGGTAAAGTTGATTGAATCGATCCCAGTGCGTGACTGGTACTTTATTTTATCGATCCCCGTAAGGATGAAAGGCAAAGTTAACCTCGGCGGGATTTGAACTCAGACCGTAAAGGACAGTAACTCTTTGCCGCAAAGCATGGCGTCCGACCCTCTACCGATTCTGCCAATCCAGTACCCTCTCTACCGTATTAATTAATGAAAAGAAACAATGTAATGTTTTGCTTCATATTGTGTTTATCATTTTGTTCTTTGACAAAAGCCCCACATGAAGCAATAGCCCCACATGAAGCAATAGCCCCACATGAAGCAATAGCCCCACATGAAGCAATAGCCCCACATGAAGCAATAACCCCACATGAAGCAATAGCCCCACATGAAGCAATAGCCCCACATGAAGCAATAGCCCCACATGAAGCAATAACCCCACATGAAGCAATAGCCCCACATGAAGCAATAACCCCACATGAAGCAATAGCCCCACATGAAGCAATAGCCCCACATGAAGCAATAGCCCCACATGAAGCAATAGCTCCACATGAAGCAATAACCCCACATGAAGCAATAGCCCCACATGAAGCAATAGCCCCACATGAAGCAATAACCCCACATGAAGCAATAGCCCCACATGAAGCAATAGCCCCACATGAAGCAATAGCCCCACATGAAGCAATAACCCCACATGAAGCAATAGCCCCACATGAAGCAATAGCCCCACATGAAGCAATAACCCCACATGAAGCAATAGCCCCACATGAAGCAATAGCCCCACATGAAGCAATAGCCCCACATGAAGCAATAGCCCCACATGAAGCAATAGCCCCACATGAAGCAATAGCCCCACATGAAGCAATAACCCCACATGAAGCAATAGCCCCACATGAAGCAATAGCCCCACATGAAGCAATAGCCCCACATGAAGCAATAGCCCCACATGAAGCAATAACCCCACATGAAGCAATAGCCCCACATGAAGCAATAGCCCCACATGAAGCAATAGCCCCACATGAAGCAATAGCCCCACATGAAGCAATAGCCCCACATGAAGCAATAGCCCCACATGAAGCAATAACCCCACATGAAGCAATAGCCCCACATGAAGCAATAACCCCACATGAAGCAATAACCCCACATGAAGCAATAGCCCCACATGAAGCAATAGTCCCACATGAAGCAATAGCCCCACATGAAGCAATAACCCCACATGAAGCAATAGCCCCACATGAAGCAATAGCCCCACATGAAGCAATAACCCCACACTAAGCAATAGCCCCACATGTTCTACGACACATCTTACGACATACCAATATAACTCTTATTAAGGATATTCCTTTATGAATATATTACAGATCGCCATGACTATGGTTTGAACTATAAGCAATAATTGTTTCATGACTATGGTTTGAACTATAAGCAATAATTGTTTCTATTTTTGGTACAAGGCCAGCAATTATCCCAGTGTATTACTGGTACTTTATTTTATCGACGCCGTAAGGATGAAAGGCAAATAATACCAACAACAGCAAAACAAAAAGTACAGCTTTATCTTTCTTCATTCTTTCACCCCCCCCCCCTCTCCACCTGTAACGGAGGCCCTAAAAAGGCTCATGGGCCTTGCCCTTCCCTGCCTGAAAAGATTATCTTTTGGCTGGTCTTGTCTCACTCCCACTCTCAATCTTTCTTCTCCTCCTCCTCTCTCTCTCTTTCTCCTCTTCCATCTCTCTCTTCCTTTCTTCCTGTCTTTACCACTTCCTTCTTCACTTCCTTCCTCACTTCCCCCCTCACTTCCCCCTCACTTCCTTCCTCACTTCCTCCCATACATCCTTCTTCACTTCCTGCCTCACTCCCTCCCTCACTCCCTCCCTCCCTCACTTCCCCCCTCACTTCCTTCCTCACTTCCTCCCACACTTCCTTCCTCATTTCCTTCCTCATTCCCCCCTTCCCCCCCCCCCTCACTCCCCCTCCCTCACTTCGCCCCTCACTTCCTTCCTCACTTCCTCCCACACTTCCTTCCTCATTTCCTCCCCCCTCACCCCCTCCCACACTTCCTTCCTCACTTCCTTCCTCACTCCCTCCCTCACTCACTTCCCCCCTCACTTCCCCCCACACTTCCTTCCTCACTTCCCCCCTCCCTCACTTCCTCCCACACTTCCTTCCTCACTTCCCTTCCTCACTCCCTCCCTCACTCACTCACTCCCCCCTCACTTCCCCCACCCCCTTCCTCACTTCCTCCCACACTTCCTTCCTCACTCCCTCACTCAGTCCCTCACTCACTTCCCCTCTCACTTCCTCCCACACTTCCCCCTCACTTCCTCCCTCACTCCTTCCCTCACTTCCTTCCTCATTTCATTCCTCACTCCCTTCCTCCCTCCCTCCCCACTTCCTCCCTCACTTCCCCCTCACTTCCCCCTCACTTCCTCCCACACTTCCCCCTCACTTCCTTCCTCACTCCTTCCCTCACTTCCTTCCTCATTTCATTCCTCACTCCCTTCCTCCCTCCCTCCTTCCTCCCTCCCCACTTCCTCCCTCACTCCCCCCTCACTTCCCCCTCACTTCCTCCCTCACTTTCTCCCTCACTCCCTCCCTCACTCCCTCCCTCACCCCCCCCCCCCCTCACTTCCTTCCTCACTCCCTCCCTCACTTCCTTCCTCATTTCCTTCCTCACCTCCTCCCTCACTCACTCCCTCACTTCCCCCTCTCTTCCTTCCTCACTCCCTCATTCACTCCCTCCCTCACTTCCCCCTCACTTCCTCCCACACTTCCTTCCGCACTCCCTCCCCCCTCACTTCCCACCACACTTCCT